>CM069143.1:5585440-6215648 GCA_035221665.1 Okamejei kenojei
TGCAGTAGAAGAAAATACATCTAGTAAGCTGCCTAATGTCGTAAATGTCAGCCTGGGACTCGGACAAATTAAGGCTTTCTTTGCCTGGAAGTGATTTCCTGATAAATGAACATTTCACAGTGCTTCACCATCCACTCTTTCAAAAGGATTCCGACCGAGACTGATCTCTTTCATCTTTCTATCGATACGATATTGATCGCTTTGAAAAAAATGCTTTGTGTTTGACATCACATGTGGTCAGCATCTGCTTAGTTTGTGTAACACAATTAATCAGAGTAACCTTTACTTTTCACACAGGTTTAGCTGCTGGTGACTTGTTTGGTTAGAATGTGTTGTTCTGTCACATTCCCCGTCAGATACCCCCGATGAAGCCTTTACCACATGATTCATCCCTTTTCTTAAACCAGCATTAAATCTGACATCTCTTCTCATAGGCACCCTGCCATGTCAGAATCTTTCATTCACCTGACCACACATTATCTCCAGGCTTGTTCCATTGCAAGAGCATCATCGCCCTAATGCAGGCATGGGCGAAAAAACAATATGTCACTATTGAAGAATACCTCAGATATTTATTTAACATCTGATCAACTTTGGACTTTTATTAAAGGAATGAGAGTAAAAATATGGCTGAACTAGCTCAGTGTATTGAGCTAACATTTGACAGGAAAGCAAGCTTAAATTGGTCAGCAGTGCAGTGGCCTCACTGAGCCACTCCATCACAGTGCTCAAGACTCGGGTTCAATCCCGACCTCGCATGCTACCTGCATGGACTTTGTCCGTTCTCCCTGACCATGTGGGATTTCTCTGAAAGCTCAGTTTTTCTCCCACGTGTCAAGATGTGCAGGTAGGTTGGTCATTTGTCCACTGTGAATGTGTGAATGAGTGGTAGACTTTGGTCAGAAGTGATAGGAGCAGAATTAGGCCATTCGGCCCATCAAGTCCACTCTGCCATAACTTCTGACACTTTGGTGGGAGTTTGGGAATCTGGGGAGAAGTAAAAAATATAGATTCATCTCAGATTAGTGTTAAAGGCCCATTTTCATGCTACACCTCACTATGACCCCAACCCCAAAATGAAAGTCAAAATAGTTAAAGTTGAGTTGAACTATTATCGTTAAATGGATTGTTTACTGTACGTTGAAGTTGTGGAACAACATTTGATTATTTTTAAGAAGGAACTGCAGATGCTGGAAAATCGAAGGTAGACAAAAATGCTGGAGAAACTCAGCGGGTGAGGCAGCATCTATGGAGCGAAGGAAATAGGCAACGTTTCGGGTTCAGCATTTCTGTCTACCATCTGATTATTTTTGATAGCTTCAACATTCAATGAAGCCAGTCTGATGTGCATATCAACATAATTTGACAACCCCACCCCCGTGGTCCATATTCCTTGGTATTCTTGCCTACAATAAAAACATCCATCCCAACTTTAAATATTCTAATTGGTCCACTGTCACCACTAGGATTGTTAAGGGCTTGGACACGCTAGAAGCAGGAAACGTGTTCCCGATGTTGGGGGAGTCCAGAACCAGGGGTCACAGTTTAAGAATAAGGGGTAAGCCATTTAGAGCGGAGATGAGGAAACATTTTTTCTCACAGAGAGTTGTGAATCTGTGGAATTCTCTGTCTCAGAGGGCGGTGGAGGCAGGTTCTCTGGATGCTTTCAAGAGAGAGCTAGATAGGGCTCTTAAAAATAGCGGAGTCAGGGGATATGGGGAGAAGGCAGGAACGAGGTACTGATTGGGGATGATCAGCCATGATCACATTGAATGGCAGTGCTGGTTCAAAGGGCCAAATGGCCCACTCCTGCACCTGTTCTCTATTGTCTATTGTCTACATGTGAATGTCAGAATTACAGAATGCTGTATGAAAATATATTTTCTTGATTCCCCTCCTGATGGGTTGATCCCTACCTTTCTCTTGACTTGTTCCAGGAGGATCTACATGCTCTTCCCATTGCGACCCCTTCCACAGAGTCATTGGCCGATATACTTTCAGCTTAGCTCTGGAAATTCTCCCTAAACCTACCCATCAACTTGTATCCCCAGCCTCCTCTCCATCACTGCACCACCCTCTCCTCCTTTAAACCACCCATTGAAGCCAGCTCATTGAGTCAGCTTTGCTTGCCCATAGTTGAACCCTTGTGGCCCTCACTATCAAACTTTGCTTCATAACATCTCAGTGACCCTACTTGCTGCAGTTTAGAAGGTTGCGAGGGAGGGGGGGGGGACCTCATTGAAACTTATAGAATAATGAAAGGCATAGATGGATTGGATATGGAAGAGTCTAGGACCAGAGGTCATAGCCTCAGAATTAAAGAGCACTCTTTTAAAAAGGATGTGAGGAGGAACTTCTTTAGTCAGAGGGTAGTTAATCTGTGGAACTCTGCCCCAGAGGGCTGTGGAGGCAGAGTGGATACTTTTAAGGCAGAGATAGACAAATTCTTGATTAGAATGGGTGCCAAGGGTTATGGGAAGAAGGCAAGAAAATGGGATTAGGAGGCAGAGATCAGCCATGATTGAATGGTGGAGTAGACTCGGTGGGCCAAATGGCCTAATTCTACTCCTATAACGTGAACTTGTGAAGGACTTTATGATTATTTCCATGATATTAAAGACTCCGGATAAACATAAAGTGATATTAAATGACCTAGCTTGCTTGATCAATGGTGTTTTATCATAAATGTTTTATTATTATTAATGTGTAGTGTTTTCTGAGTCATTCGTAACTGTCACTGAATGTCATGTTGTTACTTGTGGGTGGAGCACCAAGGCAAATTTGTTGTATGTGAATACTTGGCCAATAAACTAACTTACTTACTTACTTAGCTGTAACATTTTATTCTTGATTGGCACTGTATCTGTCCCTTCAAAGTCTTGCAAGAATGTTGGTGCGGAGTACACACAAGGCTGGTTACAGGGAGAAGACCACTCTTGGTCAAGCAGTTACAATAGACAAATTCAACATTCAGGAGAACACTCTGCGCGTGTGTAACACAAAGATGAGGTGGGGTGGAATCATTCAGTCATACAACATGGAAACGGTCCCTCAGCTCCTCCCATCACCCTTGGGATTATCTTCTGGACATTGAGGAGTGAGGCTGGGCAGATGAGAGGTTGTTGGTGGGAAAGGAAATCAAATGACTGCAGATGCCTGAAACCTGAAATAAAAACAGAAATTCAGGAAATACTCGGCAGGTGAGATATCTGGAGAGGAACTTTTAAGGTTGAAGATCCTTCATTACAATCTGAATCCTTCATCTTCAACCTGCAATGTTAAATCTCTCTCTTTCCACAGATGCTGAAGTTGCCAGCATTTTTCATTGATGAGAAAGGATTTAGGTGGTGGCATTCACAATTCAATTATTATGAGGAATGCCAAAGGGATGAATCTTGTCAAACAGTGTTACAAAGACGGAGTTATTTGGCACATGAGCACTGTAAGCACTGCTTTTTGATTAGGTGTTGGTAAAAGCAGAGGGAGGCATCCGTGGATGTTGTGAAGATTCTCACAAAGAAAAAGGGAATCCAAAATACACGTGTGAGAGAATGTTGAAAGAATAAGCTAATTTCAAAGACCAAGAGCGCAATAGTGAAGACAGCCTCAAGGAGTTAACAAAGGGAGGGTTTAAAAATAAAAAGGAAAACAGAAAGACAAAGAGCGGGCACTAAAACTTCTCCTCCCCCCCCCCCCTCTAAATACACAACAACATACAAGAGTATTTAACTGTGGGAACTGAAAAGACCAAAAAAGATACAATGCACAGAGACATAAGAGATTGGCATCATTTATTATTAATAAAAACTTTGTAACTGTTTTCACATTAGGGAAACGTGTGTTTTTTTTGTTCAGGAGAATTAAGTGTAAATTGCAATGCATGGATTAATCAAGTAGTCAGCATGGCCTTGTTAAGGGACGATTGTGTTTCATCAATGTCTCGGAAGGAACTGCAGATGCTGGTTTAAACTGAAAATAGACACAAAATGCTGGAGTATCTCTGCATAGAAGGGTCTCGACCCGAAACGTCACCCATCCCTTCTATCCAGAGATGCTGCCTGTCCCGCTGAATTCCTCCGGAGGTTTGAGTCTATCTTCTGTGTGAACCAGCATCTGCAGTTCCTTCCGACACTTGAAATATGTAAAACTGTGGCTAGTTCACAGCTGGAGAACTGGATATACTGTATATTTCCCGTCCCTAAGCAGCAAGGAATTTGTGTTTGATCAACTCAGCTAAAGGTTTGGACGGGATAAGAATGGGAAGAGTGGAATCAGTGAGAGTGCCTTCGTTGATGAATTGTGGCCCTGAATCCAGGAGAATTTAGCAGGAATTTTGACAGATCCCTCATTGACCATGTAGGTTTCTGTTCCTGAACTGTCCATCATTTTTTCCACACATCAGAAACAATTGCAATGAAGGTCAATTAGTGTGAACATGTATTGTCTTCCTGTATAGTTACACTGGCTCTGAATCAGAATGTCCCATGTTCAATGGTTTGATTTGATAGTCTTAAAGTATCAATGGATGATATATATATAAAAAGCTGGAGTAACTCGGCGGGTCAGAGAAAAGGAATAGGTGACGTTTCGGGCCGAGACCCTTCTTCAGGTCTCGACCCAAAAGGTTACCTAATCCTTTTCCCGAGATGCTGGCTGACTCGCTGAGTTACTCCATCCTTTTGTGTCTATCAACTGTTTAATCTGCAGTTCCTTCCCACACAAGTACCAATCGATGTTGCAATGTTTGATAACTATTTTTATACGTCAATAGAACACTATCTTGTCAGTTTCCAAATCAAATCTCTAAGTGGCCACCCACTGTGAACTGATAAGTGTGTTCTCCAAGGAAGTTTCAATTTTTGGCTTGAAGACTGACTATCTTTTGAATTATGCAGCTGCCACAGCCATTCCATAGCTCCTAAAGATATAAGTAAAGATGTAGAATGTGACTTATTTTCCAACTTTGAAAAATTCCTTAACCATCTGTGTAATTGCAGCGAAAGGTGATTCTACAAAGTATTGACCCGGGGGGCTGAATACTTTTGCACGCCACACTTTTCATTTTTTTACTTGTAATAAAATTTGGAAACCATGTATCATTTTCCTTCCACTTCACAATTATGCACCACTTTGTGTTGGTCTATCACATAAAATCCCAATAAAATGCATTTACGTTTGTGGTTGTAACGTGACGAAATGTGGAAAATTTCAAGGGGTATGAATACTTTTGCAAGCCACTGTAGCTCTTAGGGCTAACAGAATCAAGGGATATGGGGGAAAAGCAGGAACAAGGTATTGAGTTTGGATGACCAGCCATGATCATATTGAATGGCGGTGCTGGCTCGAAGGGCTGAATGGCCTACTATTTTCTATTTTTCTAAATCTGCTGAAATCTGAAGAGAGTCACTGAAGAAAGCTGATGCAAGGTTGAATGCTCCCTCAACTCCTGACCCCTTCCATGGTTTAAATGTCTGTGGCTGTTACAAAGAATGATACTCTAGCAGGAAACAGGAGCACCCAGTGAAAACCCATGCAGCTATAGAGAGTTGGACAACAGCCAAGGTCATTAATGGACCCGGGTCCATGGGGCTGCAAGGGTTCAGTCCTACTGGTTGTGCTGCCATTCTGCATTAGACCCTCCAGCATCCAGTCATTGCGTTAGAAGAGAACAAAAGTGAATCAACAAAGCAGTTTACATTTTGTTTGAATTTTCTACCATGAAAGTGATGTTTAAAGAAAAATTGTTAAAGAAGGAACTGCAGATGCTGGAGAATCGAGGGTACACAAAAGGCTGGAGAAACTCAGCGGGTGCAGCAGCATCTAAGGAGTGAAGGAGACGTCGCCTATCTCCTTCGTTCCTTAGATGCTGCTGCACCCGCTGAGTTTCTCCAGCCTTTTGTGTACCCTTTAAAGAAAAATTGTTGCCCACTTAATACCAGTTTTTTCATCTGATTGCAACAGCAATCTCAGCATCACAAAGTGTGTATGCAACACTGATTAACGGACAGGAAGAGGTCTCTGAACGTCTCAATACCTCAGGCATATATGCATGTCAGTTACGCTTTGCTTATACTTTTATTTAAAGGAACATGACATACTTCACCACAATGATATGGATTTTCTGCATGGGTTTAAGGGGAAGAAACTGCCAATGCTGTTCAACATAAGAAATTATTCATATCATTTGCAGTCATTCCATCAAATTGTGATTGCAGGCAATAGGCTATGGCCCAGACAATAGGCTGTGGCCCAGACAATAGGCTGTGGCCCAGACAATAGGCTGTGGCCCAGACAATAGGCTGTGGCCCAGACAATAGGCTGTGGCCCAGACAATAGGCTGTGGCCCAGACAATAGGCTATGGCCCAGACAATAGGCTGTGGCCCAGACAATAAAGAAAACACTGGTGAATGCAACCATTTCACAAACTTTATACAAAATAAATATTTAACAATACTTGCAGAAAACTGTTCCTTCAAACACACACTCAAACAACTACTGAAAATTGAGCCCCAATGGGTTCATTATAAGCTTACAGAGACAGTGCTATTTAGAGCATTTCCTGTATTCTTCTGAATTTCCCTTCAAATTAGATTTAAAACTGCAATACATTATATAATTAAAAATTATAATTACTTGATATGAATGCATTGATTTAAAAAAAAAAGAAAGGCAGCAGAAAACAAATATCAAACGTTTCGTTCAGTTTTACATATTCCGCGTGTCACCTGAAGTATATAATCACATTTTCTTACAGCAGTTTTACAACAGATATATCCATATTTTACTATATATACTCAATGTAAAATATGGTCAAATATACAGATTTGGAACATATTACAAAGGTTGTACTACATATAACTGAATTTGCATCAAGTCCCACAAAAGCAAGTGCCAAGTACAGTTCTCTCCGAGTGCTGTGTGAATCTTCTGACTGCTACAATCTGCAACTCAATCCAGCACAATTGTTGGTTTACATAATATACAGCGTTTCTTTAAAATCAGGTGCTTAGGGATAGCAGCATGCGATAAAACATGGCACTTAATCTACCGACCTCTCAATTATCCACAACAGTCATTTTTTTTTGTGTGTGTGGAGGGGGGGGGGAGGGTGGGGGGGGGGGGGGTGGGGGGGGGGGGGAGTGTGGAGGAAGAAGTCATTTGGCACAAAGCAACAAATGTGATAAATGTCCGTGGGGGTAAAATGCGAGAGAAAGAGCCAAATGAACCAGAAAAATAGGAACATGTTTACTATTGTAGAATTGCCAATACCATATATTATAGAAGCAGACCAACCTGTACTGGGTGAGTGACAAATTTGCAACACAGGCCACTTGCAAAATATATTTCTATGTATTTTATATTTTATATAACATACTGCAGCTTTGAATAATAATAAGATTAAAGCTGCCTTTTTGGGAATGGCATTCAGTAGCAAAAACAGGATTTAAAAATTAGAATTCTATCCGCATCAACACCATAAAAACAACAAAACATATTTTCCAAGTACTGTAAAAATGTAGTGTGTTTGACTTCGAACAACTTTTATTTAGAAAAGTAATTTACACCAAAAATGTCAATTAGCTAAATTTTTTGATGCAGATCTGGTTCTGAACTATAGCTTATGCAGTCTTCATAGAGTCATTCTTTCAAAATGTTAATTTCTGTTTTACATTTATTCGATAAATGACAGTATTACAAAAACTCATCAAGTTAACAAGAATGACATTTACAGGTACCGTACAGCATTTGAAAGCACAAATATTTAAAACCTCTGCAACAATACAACAAAAACTGGTCAGAATAATTTACAAGAGAAAGGGTCTATAAAATAGCAAAGAGCCCACAATTTTTTTTTTTTTGCAAACATTTTTTGTGTTTTTTTTTCACTGTTTCACTACACTCTTTCACAACAGTATTCAGCTTATTACAAAACCTCCACAAAATGCTTGCCTTTTCTCTCTCTCTCGCTCTCGCTCTCTCTCTCTCTCTCTCTCTCTCTCTCTTCGGTATTTTGGTTTTCCAGAGCAGTTAATGTAACTCTACATCCTTTTATTAACACCCTGAGGAATAAGAGGGTTACGCACACATCCAAACACATCACAGCACTTCTAAGAAAAATATACACTTACAAAATATATTACAAATTGGCACACTGAAAAATATACAAGAATTTATAGACGTCAAAGTTCGTTTAGAATTCTCTTTTAACTCTACAGATCAATATTTATAAAGCTCATTCTAAAGAAAGGCAAACAATACTAAAATGTTTTAGCATTGTACTGTGATACATCTCAAAACACTTTATTTTTACATTCTGTGAGTTTTCACTTCTCCCTTTCATTTAGGAAATGCATTTATATTAGGGCCGTGAAACACGAGCAGCTCAGTGGTACCTCTGCTTCTCTTTTACGTTCTGTATGTATATTCAAATCTCAGAAGGTAGAAGTTTGAAAGGCAATAAGCAAAGTTAATGGCCAGAACTGTAGGTAGATGTGTTCACTGTAGCAACCCAATGAGTTTCACCCTGGGTCCCGGCGTTTGACTGAGGAGGCCAGAGAGAAGGAAAAAAAAAACACATTAAAGCCAAAACTGGACAGCAAACATTGGTCCCAAAGTAGCACCAAAACAGTCACTCCATAATACAGGATACATTTTTGGGCAGAATAGGTTTAGTTCCGGCAATGGGTGTATACAAGGCTAGTCTGACAGACTAGCCTTGCTTAGAGAAGTCAGTGAAGAAATGTCAAATGTAACCATATCTTGTAGTTTAATGGTTTGTATAATATTTTATATTGTAATATATTTTCTATATCATAGTTTACATTTGTGGTCCGATAGATCTGCAGGTCAGTTGATAATCGGAGTACATTTCCCTTGCAGGATCCACTTGCAAGCACAGGTGGCACTCCTGCTAAATGATGCTGAGGTCACCTCCATGTGTCTAGAATGCTACTCTTGGAAACTGGTCTAATGCTGTTTCAAGAGCTAAGAAGCAAGACACTTTGGATTATTTCTCAGCAAGACAGAGAGATCTGGTATGGGTGAATATTTGTTTGTCGGTCCTCAATGGCTGATTTTAGTTTAATTTAGTTTACAAATACAGCGCGGAACCACCAACCAGCGATCCCAACACATTAACATTATCCTATACACTAGGGACAATTTACATTCATACCAAGCCAATTAACCTACAAACCTGTACGTCTTTGGAGTGTGGGAGAAAACCGAAGATCTAAAAAAAAAACCCAAGCAGGCCACGAGGGAGAACGTACAAACCCCGTACAGACAGCACCCGTAGTCAGGATCGAACCCGGGTCTCTGGCACTGTCAGGCAGCAACTCTACCGCTGCGCCACCGTGCGGCCCCAATGATCTAATAAGGTTTTGGCAACATTTCTATTCTTGTCTCTATATGAAGAAAGGAAATTGTTGTGATGGATACGCAGGACTGAGCTGATCAAAAACAAATCAGGAGGAACAAATATAAAGAGAAGCCACGCATACCGATCTGACAACTTTCATCAGATCTTCTGACAATTTTAAAAATTCTGCAGTTGAAAAATATTACACAGTAACTTTTCTGAAATCACATTTTCATCTCTTGTACCAATCATCTCTTCCTTATTCGGAATCATGGAAACATATAGAATATATATATATATAGAAGACAGCCGTTTAGCCCAAATGGTCTGTGCTGGCCGTAAAATAACTCTCTATACTTCTTACTTTGGTCAGGGAGCTAGACTCTTCATATCCAAGTAATTCAACATATTTTGAGTCTTTCTACTTGCACCACAACTTTCAGGCAACCAGCCTCTGGGCAAAGTTCTCCTCAATTCCATAATCCTTCATATTCCTTCGATCTATGCCCAAATGTTACGTTAGGTCATTGTTTCACACTCAACAGATACTGCCTGTCCTCCAAAGTGTTTCCTGCATTTGGTGATATTATTTGAGGTCTGCATTCTTTTATGCAGCTCTCCACTGAGAGGACTAGGCTCTTCCAAGTCACCACATTGTGGCTCAAAGACAACTCAGTTAACTTTCGCCCAAGCAAATAACTAATCCTTGGCGATCGGTTCGCCGAACACCTTGGCGTACGGTTCGCAATAACCAACCTGATCTCCCGGTGGCTCGGCACTTCAGCTCCCCCTCCCATTCCAAATCGGACTTTTCTGTCCTGGGCCTCCTCCATGGCCAGAGTGAGGACCACCGTAAATTGGAGGAGCAGCACCTCATATTTCGCTTGGGCAGTTTACACCCCAGCGGTATGAACATTGATCTCCAATTTCAGGTAGTCCCTGCTTTCTCCTCCCCTTCCCAGCTCTCCCTCAGCCCACTGACTCCTCCTCTTCCTTTCTTCTTCCCGCCCCCCTACCCTCAAGTCAGTCTGAAGAAGGGTTTCGCCCCGAAACGTTGCCTATTTCCTTCGCTCCATAGATGTTGCCTCACCCGCTGAATTTCTCCAACATTTTTGTCTACCTTCGATTTTTCAGCATCTGCAGTTCCTTCTTAAACACTAATCCTCTCCAACCTTGTTTCACAGCTTAAATCCTGCATCCTCATAAATCTCTTCCATATTCACTCCGGTGCCATTGAATCCACCCTATTCTTCCATTAAAAGTAAATTAGCCCAAGTGCCATCTTAACCATCTCATCCGCAGACCTGTGACCTTAATGGACCTGCTTTTATATACAAAAGAGTCCTTTGTTCCATGGCAAGTCACCCCTTTTTAATCAGACACCCCAAACATGGAAAAACGTTCATTGAATCACGGAAGACACAAAATGCTGGAGTAACTCAGCGGGACAGGCAGCATCTCTAGATAGAAGGGCGGGTGACGTTTCGGGTCGAGACCCTTCTTCAAGCAGCTGTGGCTGCTGCCTGTACCAGATAATAGCCACAGCTGAATTGATAGCCAAATCTGAAGCTTGCAGGTTGGTCCCACTTGAGAATGGAGTAAAAAACTGCAATATTGGTGAACGGAAAGAAAAAAATGATCAATTCTGTTTACTTAGCAGGTCAGGCAGTATCTGTGGAGAGAGAAATACGTAACAATTCAGTCAATGCCCCTTCATGACAATCTGAAATGTTGATTTTCTTTCTCCACAGATGTCGTCTGACATGATGACGGTGTACAGTATTATTGCTTTTGTTTGATGCTGAATGGAGATTTAATCAAAGAATAAAAAATTGCACTGGGTGAACTTGAAAGGGGCCCCTGGATTTGACAAGTGTGAAGGATTAGAAGAGGTAATTTTATCATTTGAAGTATATTTAGCAAGAATATTTCCTGAAAATAGAGGCAGAAACTCTAATCATATTTAAGAAGCAACTGGTGGAACATTTGAAGCAGCATAATGACAAGGCCACACAGTGTGAACTAGGAAGCGGGATTAGTCTAAAGAACCTTATTGAGCATCATAGACACAATGGGTCAAATGGCTTTCTACTGTTCCTTTATTTCCTATGACTTGATTCGCTCTGATGTGCTTGCCAATATTTATCTCTCAACCAACATAAACTAATGCACTGGTCGTATGAGTTGCTGCAGTTAGTGGGATATTACTGTGCGATGTAGAAATTAGCTGTGATTGTTCCACGTTTACGAAAGAACACATATCAAAAGTGAATAAGTGTTTAAGAAGGAAATGCAGATGCTGGAAAATCGAAGGTAGGCAAAAGTGCTGGAGAAACTCAGCGGGTGCAGCAGCATCTGTGGAGCGAAGGAAATAGGCAACGTTGCCTAAACATTCTACTGTTTGTTGCCTAAACATTGCCTATTTCCTTCGCTCCATAGATGCTGCTGCACCCGCTGAGTTTCTCCAGCACTTTTGTCTTCTATCAAAAGTGAATGTTCTACTCCTCATCAAGCCTGTCCGCATAACTATGACTATTTCTTTAATCCATGACATACTGGGGAAACAATTCATATTTAGATGACTCTTCACTGTCACAGGTGTGGCTTTCCATTATGTCGGGTGTAGAAATGAAAACTGGTATCAATTGAAAAAGGTAGAGGAAGCTTTGTTTTCAGTAACCACAATCATTATTTCCTCCTCTTCCCAGTTTTGTATTAGCTAAAACATGCCTGCTATACAGATGAAGTCATTCAATATGGAGCCAGGAGCTAAGGTGCATGTTTCGTCATTATTAAGATGCACTGTATCATCTCAGAAAAATTAGGTAATTTTTATTGTTGTGCATTATGACAAAAGTAATGATAAAAGTTATGATTACAAGATGCAGTAAAACATCTTAGCTTGGTGCTCATTCACACACTCATTTTTCTGAGCCATTAAAAAAATGATGAGCTCAATGAAGGCAGGACTGCAGGTACTTTGCAGCAAGAGGCCCTGGAAAGGAGCACAAGCAAGGGCCTGGCATCCCACACATACTCCTCAGGAGACATGCGGAAGTCCTTTGAAAAACCAGCCATAATCAGCTGACTCAGGCAATCCAGCTTGGGGCCTCTGGTTTGCCTGAGCACTACAAATGAGCCTACTTTTTAAATATTTATATATACATATTTTAATTGCTGAGAAAATGCTGATTATTATTCAATCTCTTTAATTACCTGATTTGAAATTGTTAGCACACACTGTTGTAGGATTACCCTCTTGCCTCATTGGGAAATCAGCTGGACATATCTAGCTACGCTTCCAACCCAATAAGGCTCTTGCTAGCGTTAAAGATTACAGAGATTGATTCTTTAAACAAAATCTGCACTGTTTTTGTTTCACTTCCTCCTCCGAAAAGCTATTGAACATATCATCGATGGTCTACAAAGCATGATCTAAATTTCTTGTTTCCCGGTGTCAGGCTTAACTTCAAATTTTGCCACCCCAATCTTTAATTTTAGACTCACACAGCACAGAACTACACCCTTTAGCCCAAATACGGATCCATTGACGCTCGTGCCATTTGCCTGCATTTGACCCATTTCATTCCACATTGTTTCTTTCCTATCCATGTACCTGTCCAAATGTCTTTTAAATATTGTTTCAGTAACTGCATCAACCACTTTGTCTGGCAGCTTGTTCCAAACACCCACCATCCTCTGCGAAACCTTTGACCTTCAGGTTATTTTTACATTTTCCCCTCTCACCTTAATCTATGTCATTTAAATCCAATTCTTGATTCCTCAACTCTGGGGGAAAAGGGTGTGTGCATGCACCCTCCGCCTCCTGAGGGCCAAAGAATAAAGTGCCAGCGTGCTCAACCTGTAACTGTCCTTAAGCCCTGACAAATCTCCATAAAACCTTTCCTGCACTCTTTCCAGATTAATGGCATATTTTCTAGAACAGGGTGACAAAAACGTGAAAGAAGTTTCTTGTGTCCAAATTTGAATCTAGGAAATTCTGAAAAATACATTTATGTCTTCGATTTAAACCAGCATCTGCAGGTTTTTTCCTACACAAACTTTGTTTTCTTGTTTATCATATTGTTTACAGTGTACTATGTTTATATATTCTGTTGTGCTGTTGCAAGCAAGAATTTCATTGTTCCATTTGGGACAAATGGCAATAAAACACTCTTGACTCTTTTTTTTCCAGATTGGTTCTCATGACAGTTTCACCTCGCTCAATTAAACTGCCCAGGCTTGAATCGCTTGAGAATAACTAGCTACCTGTTGGGTATGTTGCCTGTCCCGCTGGGTTACTCTAGCTTCTTGTGTCTATTTTGGTGTAACCAGCATCTGTAGTTCCTTCCTACACAGAGCCACTGGGTAAAACAGTGTTCTGCAGGCCAATACATTCAGTGAATGATAAGATTAAAAATATGATTATGCTGCTCTGTATTTTTTTTAACTTTTTTTACATTAAAACATTTATTTTTGTAATTTATTAGAAGTACAGTAAATTACATCAATGCACATCCCATATATATTATTACATTTATTGTACCCCTTCGTTTTTTAAAGCTATTAAAAAAGGATAGAAATAGAGAAAATAGTGAAAGTGAGAGAGAATTGTGAGAGTGAAGAAGCGTGATGAAGGGAAAGAAGAAAGACAAGCAATTAGAAAAAGGAAATTATGAGATAGACCCTAGAAAAGAAGAAAGAGAAAGAAGAGAAAAGGAAAAGACAGTTGCTTTATTATAAACATCGCGCAAAAGGAATATACCAACTTGACAATTTTTCATCCCCCTTTACCGAGACCTGCCGCTGGTGCCTTTTTAAAGTACTATTGCACCCTATCCTTGTAGTAAGTCTATAAATGCAGGCCACGTCCTATAAAAGCGATCTGATTTCATAAACTTCACTGTTAATCACAACTTTCAAAAAATGGTACATTGTAAAACCAATTTACATTAAAATTCAACAATGGAATATTTGTCTAATGCAACAGTATTCAGTATTAGATATTGTCTAATGAGACAATATTCAGTGGGAAATAATCAATTTAGGTGCTTGTTTTGTGATGAACTTTAAATTTTCTTGCCCATCCTCAGGATATCATACTCAGTGATGCATATAGGAGTATCATTACAATTTTCTAACCTGGACTTGAAACAAGATAACCTATAATTTGAAACTGTATAACTGGACAACGTTGAATGTGCCGGCCTTCTTTGCTACAGTGGCACCAGAATAACAAGGTTGGAATGGGTAGTGAATCTCAAACTGCTTCAGTGCTTGGCGGTTTACAATGGACACAATCTATCAGGTTTTCATGATTCAATCACCAGTTTTGCTTTAATTCAAATATGGTTCTTTGCGATGATTTAAATTTACGAATGCCAGGAATAACGTAGGAATTATTTGCCAACTCTGAAAATTGGATCTTGAATTGAGTCTGCGGAGATTCCTTCATTCAATTAACTTATAAATTCCCTACAATAATCGATCTACAGGTGGAATTCCATCTCTTTATCTTTTCTCCCAGGAACCAGATGAAATACCGCTCTCCAAAGATGAAATGTAATGAATCAGATTGGTGATTAATTAACACCTCACCTCTCTCATATATATCGCCCTGACTTGAATCTCCTGAGATGTGCAAGTCATAATTAGCAAAGCACAATACAGCACCCTGGGCATTGTGTAACTCAGTGTTGTAGACAATGAACACAGTTAATGATAATGGCCAGAAGATAATTATAATTGTCTTATGTTGAATTTTAAACTTTAGAAGATCATATTTTCAAAGCATCGGCTATCAATTGGAACTAATATCCTTTGCCAGAAAGTTAATTAAAAACAGTGAGACATTTGCATTAGGAATCTTGTAATTTCAAATTTATTGGATTTCTTCACTGATGCAATATACTCAGGTGTGTGTTTCAGTCTTGCAAATATATTGCTGATAACAACATTTATTTTTGACCTAGTTTATTAACTACTCTCTGGAACGTTACATACACATGCACTAAAAGCCCTTAATGGGGCATGCAGAGATGGTGGCACGGTGGCGCAGCGGTAGAGTTGCCTTACAGTGCCAGAGGCCCGGGTTCGATCTTGACTACGGATACTGCTGGCTGTACGGAGTTTGCATGTATGCCCCATGAGCGCATGGGCTTTCCCCAGGTGCTCCAGTTTCCTCCCACACTTTCTAGGTTAATTTGACCAGTCAAAAAAAAATGCAAATTGCCCCGAGTGTGTAGGATAGTGCTAGTGTACAGGGATTGCTGATCAGCACGGATGGTAGGTGGAAGGGCCTGTTTCCACACTGTATCTCTGAACTAAAAAGCCCAGCCGCTCCATTCTCTCAGCATATGACAGTCCCGCCATCAAGGGAATTAACCTTGTGAACCTACGCTGCACTCCCTCAATAGCAAGAATGTCCTTCCTCAAATTAGGGGACCAAATCTGCACACAATACTCCAGGTGTGGTCTCACTGGGGCCCTATACAACTGCAGAAGGACCTCTTTACTCGTCTACTCAACTCCTCTTGTTATGAAGGCCAGCATGTCATTCGCTTTCTTCACTGCCTGTTGTACCTGCAAGTTTACTTTCATTGACTGATGAACAAGGACCCCCAGATCCTGTTGTACTTCCCCTTTTCCCAACTTGACACCATTTAGATAATAATCTGCCTTCCTGTTTTTGCTACCAAAGTGGATAACCTCACATCTGTCACATTAAACTGCATCTGCCATGCATTTGCCCACTCCCCCAACCTGTTCAAGTCACCCTGCATACTCATAGCATCCTCCTCATGGTTCACACTGCCACCCAGCTTTGTGTCATCTGCAAATTTGCTAATGTTACATTGAAACCCTTCATCCAAAGCATTGATGTATATTGTAAATAACTGCGGTCCCAGCACCAAGCCTTGCGGTGCCCCACTAGTCACTGCCTGCCATTCTGAAAGGGACCCGTTAATCCCTACTCTTTGTTTCAACCACTTCTCTATCCATGTCAGCATTCTACCCCCAATACCATGTGCCCTAATTTTGCCCACTAACCTCCTATGTGGGACCTTATCAAATGCTTTCTGAAAGTCCAGGTACACTACAATCCATGCTGACTCGGACCAATCCTGTTACTGCTATCCCAATGTGCGGCTATTTCATCTTTTAACCTAATTTCCGGAAGTGGCGGCGCTGCGTGGCAGCTGCGGATCGCCTGCAGTCCGTCTGTTTTTTATTTTCATTTTCTTTTCTTGTGTCTGATTTAGTTAGATTTTCGTTTATTAGGCTGTGTGTGTGTGTGTGTGGAGGGCGGGGGGGGGGGGAGAGAGAAAGAAGGTTTGAGTCTCTCCCTTCGGGGGGATGCGACTTTTCTTGTCGTGTCCCCCGTCACCCTCTCCGTCTGTGCTGAGGCCTAATGGCGGAGCTGGCGGCCTCTGAGCTGTGGCGGCGTTCCAGCGGCGGAGGCGGACCCGGCTTCAGAGCTGCGGTGCTCCAGCGTTCCAGCAGCGGTGGACCCGGCTTCAGAGCTGCGGTGCTCCAGCGTTCCAGCGGCGTTCCAACTGTGGCGTACCAGCAGCGACCCGGCTTCAGAGCTGTGACGGCGTTCCAGCAGTGGCGGCAGACACGGCTTCAGAGCTGTGGCGGTGTTCCAGTGTTCCAGCGACAGCGGCGGACCCGGCTTCAGAGCTGTGGCGGTGTTCCAGCGTTCCAGCAGCGGTGGACCCGGCTTCAGAGCTGTGCCGGGGTTCCAGTGTTCCAGCGACGGCGGTGGCGGCAGCCCGGCTTCGGAGGCTCGGCCACGGGCCTAGTGGACGACAACATCGGAAGCCTGGATCGCCTCAGCGCAGAGGGAGAACAAGGAGGGAAGAAGACAAAGACTTTAAGACTTTTGCCTTCCATCACAATGAGGAGGTGCCTGGTGAACTCACTGTGGTGGATGTTAAATTTGTGTTTATTGTGTGTTTTGTTTTTTATTATATGTATGACTGCAAGGCAACAAAGTTTAGTTCAGACCGAAAACACTGAACTAATTCACTCCAGCATCCTCCCACCACCGATGTCATGCTAACTGGTCTCTAATTCCCTGTTTTCTCTCTCCCGCCTTTCTTAAAACGTGGGATAACATGAGCTACCCTCTAATGTACAGGAACTGATCCTGAATCTATAGAACATTGGAAAATTATCACCAATCCATTCACAATTTCTAGAGCCACTTCCTTAAGTACCCTGGGATGCAGACCATCAGGTGCTGGGGATTTATCAGCCTTCAGTCCCATCAGTCTACCCAACACCATTTCCTGCCTAATGTGGATTTCCTTCAGTTCCTCTGTCACCCCAGATTCTCTGGCCACTAGTATATCAGGAATTGATGACGCAGCTCCACGAGAGTGCAGTTAAACTGCATTTGGAGAATCGCGTAGGAAGGAACTGCTTATGCAGGTTTAAATTGAAGATAGACACAAAATGCTCGAGTAAGTCAGCGGGACAGGCAGTATCTCTGGAGAGAAGGAATGGGTGACATTTTGGGTTGAGACCCTTCTGGTCGCCCCATTGCCAGAGGATTTGAAGGCTTTGGAGTGGGTGCAAAAGGAGATTTACCAGAAAGCTGCCTGAGTTTGGGAATATTAGCCACTAGGAGAGGATGGACAAACTTGGATTGTTTTTTCTGGAATGCCAGAGGTTGAGGGGTAACCCAATCAAAGTATTAGAATGATGAGAGGCATCTAGGGTAGACAATCAGAACTTTTCCCCCAGCGTAGAAATGTCAACAGACTTAGCTTAAAGGTGAGAAGGGTAAAGTTTAATAGATCGTGTTGTAAGGAACTGCAGATGCTGGTTTAAACCAAAGTTAGACACAAAAAGCTGGAGTAACTCAGCGGGTCAGATAGCATCTCTGGGGAAAAGGAATGTGACATTTCGGGTCGAGACCCTTCTTCAGACTGAGAGTCAGGGGAAAGGGAAGCAAGAGAAATAGAACCAATGGATGAAAGATATGCAAAAAAGTAACGATGATAAGGGAATCAGGCCATTGTTAGCTGTGGGCTAGGCGAGAATGAGTACAGCCAATGAGACAACTAGACCACCTAGAAGCTGGTGTGACTTGGGTAGGGGGGGATGGAGAGAGAGGGAAAGCAAGGGCTATTGAAATCAAAATCATACCACAGGGGTGTAAGCTGCCCAAGCAAAATATGAGGTGCTGTTCCTCCAATTTGCGCTTGGCCTCACTCTGACAATGGGGGAGATCCAGGACAGAAAGGTCAGTGTGGGAATGGGAAAGAGCATGAAAGCGTTTGGCAACCGGGAGATCCAGTCGGACTGAGCGAAGGTGTTCAGCGAAAAGATCGCCCAGTCTACGTTTGGTCTCGGCAATGTGTAAGAGTCCACACCTTGAACAATGGATTCAGTAGAAAAATATGCTCGAGATCATGCAAGAATAGGAGGAAAATAAAACTGAGAGGAGAGACGGCAGAATACATCGCAAATCAAGCTTGACAAGTTAATTGTGGAGTGTAATGGAGAAAATAGAGGAGATATCTCAGTGTAAACATTAAAACACTTGGGAAAGTAAGAGAAAGCAAGGCTTTTCAACAAAATATGAGATGGTTGGAACAAGGCAGATGTTCATAGGAGACAAAAATACCAGCGAGGGCTGAGATGTGATTTGGCAACAGTGGAAGAGGTATAGGCAGGCAAGGAGGGAGCACTTAGTGGAATGAGTTACAATCTCATTCCTGGCACAGTGTCATCTGCCATAAGCTCATATATGATGGAGACTTTCCTCACGGGTCAACAAGTATTTGTTGGGAGGTGGGGGGGCAGGGAGAGAGTAGGAGGGAAGGGCGCGCATGCAGCAAAGATGATGCTGATAGACAACCACGGGTGGCGCAGCGGTAGAGCTACTGCCTGACAGCGCCAGAGACCCGGGTTCGATCCCGACTACGGGTGCTGTATGTACGGAGTTTGTACGTTCTCCCCGTGACCTGCGTGGGTTTTCTCCGAGATTATCGATTTCCTCCCACGTGCAGGTTTATAGGTAAATTGGCTCAATATAAGTTTTTTCATAAATGTAAAATTGTCCCTGGTGTGTGTAGGGTGGTGTTAATGTGCAGGGGTTGGTGAGGACTTGTTGGGCCGGTTTTTTGGGCTGTACCCCTAGACTATACACTGGCAGAGTTGACAGATATAGTACTAGTGAAGCAAGATGGCTGGGACGGAGACTGGCTGAATTATGCCACAGAATCCACACTGGACAGGAAGGTCAGCCAGAATACAGTATGAGATGCCCATTGGCACTGCTCATATGGGCAGTAATCAGTGCCTTGATAGCCTTTGGCAAATGTCAAAAGATGCATTGAGGAAACTTGTGGGCTTACACAAATAGGAATCAAAATAGGATGATGGGTGGAAATTGGGGAATGCTGAAGATTGGAGATCAGGGATTTGAGAGTGCGTAATACCTGAAAGAAGAGAGATGAAAGGGATTATGACGACAGATTGTTAGGGATCTAGAAGAGACTAGATAGAGAGAAAACAGAAATTGAACTCATAGGCTCAGTCCCAAGCAACAGCCAATTGCACTTATGAAAGGATACTGACACTCAACTTGCACTAGTTAGTAATTGCCAGATTGTATATAATCTCGTTGTAAATACAAAATAGGGACAAGAGGAAGGAGCCCAGAAATTCAACCAGAGGTTCTGTAGCGTGAACTGGCTTTCACAGAATGGAGGAGACATCTCCCTCTCCCGTCACCCATTCCTTCTCTCCAGAGATGCTGCCTGTCCCGCTGAGTTACTCCAGCATTTTGTGTCTACCTTTCATAGGATGGAGTTGGCATAAAGCATCATTGAATTGCCATCTCAGAGTAAGATGTGGCCAGTTACGGAGATGATGTTGAAGGTGTTCTCTCTCGCCAGAAGAGTAGGTGGAAATAGGGTCAGGATTTGAGATTACTGTGATACATCCACAAGCTGATAGACATGAAGCCAGCCTGCAGCAGAAGTTGCAAAATATTATAAACATGTCACCTCTCTGAGCAGCTATGGCAGAAGGGCAGTACCTATTAGGTACTGTAAAGTTTAAATCAGTGGGCAGTGGGCAGTGGGCAGTGGAGCAGACAAAAGGCAGCTACGTGTCCAGTGTAGAAGGGTGATGCTGTTGTCCACAGAGTCCAAGGAATCTGGTTCTTAAATCTGAGGGCAGATCCAGAGCTCATTAAGGAACGGGATAAGGAGAAGATTATTGGCTGCAACCTTCCCTCCATTGACGAACTGTACGCTGCAAGGGCCAGGGAGCGAGGGGGCAAGGTCATCTCTGACCCCTCTCACCCTGGCCACAAACTCTTTGAATCACTTCCCTCTGGAAGGCGACTACGGACTGTCAAAGCTGCCACAGCCAGACATAAAAACAGTTTTTATCCACGAGTAGTTGCTCTACTCAACAGCCAAAAATCTGTAGCCTCCTTTTGATCTGGTATTTTGTTGGTTCACATGCTTGATCAATGGTGTTTTATCATGAATGTTTTATTATTATTAATGTTTAGTGTTTTCTGAGTCATTCGTGACTGTCAATGTATGTCACGTTGCTACTTGTGGGCGGAGCACCAAGGCAAATTCCTTGTATGTGAACATTTGGCCAATAAATTTACTTACTTACTTAACTATGGGTGAAAAATAGACGATTTAATTTTAATAAAATCAGTGTAATAAGGATCAGGAAGATTCTACAAGGGGGGCAGATGATCATTGCGTCACAGCAAAGGAAGAAATTATTCTCAGTGTTTTTTGTTGCCAAAGGTCAACGATGTGAAATGTTTTGGTCTCTGCAAGTTCGTTTATTTCTTCATTGAGAGCAGATCCTCTGGTGCATTCTCTACACCCTCTCCCCTCTCTCTTCTCTTGCCGCTATATTAAAGATGGGAAATTGTAACGCTGGATTCCTGCACGAGACATTAACCCAGGACACTTGCTTGAAAGTCTGTAGACATGTCAAAGGCATAATCAAGCTCATGGTGGCACGGTGCGCAGCGGTAGAGTTGCTGCCTTACAGCGCTTTCGGCGCCAGAGACCCGGGTTCAATCCCGACTACGGGGGCTGTCTTAAAGGAATTTCCCCTCGTGACCACGTGGGTTTTTCTCCGAGATCTTCTGTGTCCTCCCACACTCCAAAGATGTACAGGTTTGTAGGTTAATTAGCTTAGTACAAATGTAAATTGTCCCTTGTGTGTGAGGAATAGTGTTGGTGTATGGAGATTGCTTGCTGGTGCGGACTCAGTGGGCCGAAGGGCCTGTTTCCGCGCTGTATCTCTAAACTTACCTAACCTCATCGTTGATGGTCCCCTTGGTTATAGACACTCAATGGCCAGTGTCCGGTGAGTGCAGCCTAGGGATGTCCCAGCCATTTCTACCGGCAGAAGGATTTAGAATAAGTGGACTAGGATTGAAGACTAGGTGAATAAAAATCAGATAATATCCAAGGAAAAACATTTTCACACTGCAAGCAATCACGATCTGGAATTCAGTGTGTGGAAACAGAAATGGGGGGAACATAGAAACAGAAACATAGACATTAGGTGCAGGAGCAGGCTATTCGGCCCTTCGAGCCTGCACCGCCATTCAATATGATCATGGCTGATCATCCAACTCAATATCCTGTACCTGCCTTCTCTCCATACCCTCTGATCCCTTCAGCCACAAGGGCCATATCCAACTCCCTCTTAAATATGGCCAACGAACTGGCCTCAACTACCTTCTGTGGCAGAGAATTCCACAGATTCACCACTTTCGGTGCGAAAAAACGATTTACTCATCTCGGTCCTAAAAGACTTCCCCCTTATCCTTAAACTGTGACCCCTTGTCCTGGACCTCCCCAACATCGGGAACAATCTTCCTGCATCTAGCCTGTCCAACCCCTTAAGAATTTTGTAAGTCTCTATGAGATCACCCCTCAATCTTCTAAATTCCAGCGAGTACAAGCCGAGTCTATCCAGTCTTTCTTCATATGGAAGTCGTGCCATCCCAGGAATCAGTCTTGTGCACCTTCTCTGTACTCCCTCTATGGCAAGAATGTCTTTCCTCAGATTAGGAGACCATTAGGAGAACATTTCAGGAAAGAGTTTGTGGATTATCCCACTAGATGGTTATTGCAGAGAGCCAGAATGGACTTGAATGTCCAAATGGCTACCTCTATGCTCTCACAATTCTAAAATGTATTACAGTTATCTTTGCTGCCTTGTGATTATTTATTACAAGGTACATTCGCTGTACATTGCGTAAAGTTCCGCAATGGGTGCATTCCCGTACGACTGAGGGTGCACCAAGGATGTCAGACATTGAGTTACAATGGCAACTACACAAGGACAAAGGGAAGAGATGGAAGAGGGCAATTGGTTCATGGAGCTGCTCACCCCCAGCTCAAAAGCACATAATCCCGATCAAACATTTTACTCCAACTCATTTCCCCAACTTTCGTCTGCCGGGGAAGATAAAGCAAGGAAAGAGGCCAACAAAGTACCCTTAATACAGAATTATGTAAACAATTTTGAAAAGAATAATAAATGATAGGGCAGGGAAAATATTAGGATAATGTTCATGCTACTTAAACAAAAGTACATTTGAAGAAGGTTTCAAAGGAAGGCAAGAAAAACAGGGAATGGGGGAGAGAACCAAATCAAGTGAATTTAAGTGGCCAAGATCATAGGCCTGGTTTGTTGGAATAAAATTGCTCAAGGCCACACTGAGTGCGAAGAGACTTTTAAAGATGTTCTGGAAGGGCATGGGAAAGATTATCGAGACAATGACGGTGGGCCCCACTGAGGATGAAATAGCTTACATTTAGTTTAGCCTAGTTTAGAGTTACAGCATGGAAACAGGCTGTTCAGCCCATTGAGTTCACACTGATCAATGATAGCATTCTACGTTATCCCACTTTCTCATCCACTCCATAAACACGAGGGGAAATGTGCAGAAGTTAATTCATCTGCAAACTTGCACGTCTTTGAGATGTGGGAGGAAATCAGAGCACCCAGAGGAAACTCATGGGGTCAGGGGGAGAAGGTGAAGCTCCATGCACACAGCACCTGAGGTCAGGATCAGACCCAGATCTCTGGCACTGAGGCAGCAACTCTACCAGTTGCACTGTTGTGCTACCCTAAACCTGCTTCTCAATGACTAGCATTTCAACATACGTTTAAAGACAGACATGTGGCCATCCAACCTTTGACTTGCGTTCCTCTCTCACCATTCAACTTAAACAGGCAATTAATACTAATAAATTTGACCAGTCTTTTCTCTGTTGTTTAACTCCTTTATCAGTAGCCTGGATATACGCGACTTGAGGGATGAAGGCCAGTGTATTCCAGGTTTATTTAGATCAGTAGTAAATACAACCATAGTACAACCTGATTTGATTTGCAATACAATACATTCAAAATATTTTCAGATTAGTGCTTTCTCCGAATGACTGAGCTCTTTGAGAACAATGAATCACACCCAGCAAATTCACCAACTCCAAACCACTTCTCAACATCTTAACTTAGGATAAACACAAAAAAAACTGGTGTAACTCAACGGGTCAGACAGTACCTCCGGAGAAAAGGAATAGGTGATGTTTCGGGTCGGGACCATTCTTCCCTGTCTTTTGAGTTTGTAAAACTAATTAGGCTTGTATTCACTGGAGTTTAGAAGGATGAGGGGGGATCTAATAGAAACATATAAAATTATAAAAGGACTGGACAAGCTAGATGCAGGAAAAAAATTCCCAATGTTGGGCGAGTCCAGAACCAGGGGCCACGGTCTTAGAATAAAGGGGAGGCCATTTAAGACTGAGGTGAGAAAAAACTTTTTCATCCAGAGAGTTGTGAATTTGTGGAATTCCCTGCCACAGAGGGCAGTGGAGGCCAAATCACTGGATGGATTTAAGAGAGAGTTAGATAGAGCTCTAGGGGCTAGTGGAATCAAGGGATATGGGGAGAAGGTAGGCACGCGTTATTGATTGGGGACGATCAGCCATGATCACAATGAATGGCGGTGCTGGCTCGAAGGGCCGAATGGCCTCCTCCTGCACCTATTTTCTATGTATCTAGGTATCCATGTAATTACCATTAGAATAAACATCACAACTTTATTGAAATGTACGCTTACCTCGGTGAACGGCAAATGTCCATCGTGACATCATCATTCGGTAGGAATGTGTCCATTCAGTACATAGACGGCACTTGCCGTTTCTCCCAGACTTGGTCCAAACATAGGAAACATGGTCGAACTTTCGATAAAGCTCAGATTGAACACAAACCAGTTAATTCCATCTAGACTCCCCAGAGTGAGTCAGCGCGTTGCCAAGCAGATGAGGTAAGCAAAATTGGCAAAGTGGAACCACTGCTGAACTTGTTGGCCATCAGGTGCCATAATCCACAGAGAGCTGCATGTGCTTCAAGGGACTAGCCATAATATTACTGGAATAATAAGTTCAATTCATCTTTTATTTCCCTCTCTTTTTTAAAAACATATATAAAGAAAAAAAAGCTAAGATCTAAGTTGTCATGTTCCTACTGTCATAAAATTATCTTTACACTTGTTCATGGTTTGGCACAGATTTTTGCAAGTAGTGCATGTGTTATGGTACATCACTGGTGAAGCACAGTTCTACCACTCATTAGAGCGCAGAACCTGGAATCTTACTAAAGATACTGAATTCTGCAAGATGCCCAGTGATTACATCTCTTGTAATTGCAGCACTTCCATTTTTGTTTGATCACTGACAAGGCCTCTGAACAATTCTTCTCTTGTGAAACATTATCCTGAAGAACACTAAACTGTTTTTGCCGGAAACAAAAAATCTTCTTCAAACATTGGTAAACTCAAAAGGCTCCCTTTTCACCGAGAGCAAACGGCAGCCATTTCTGCTGCAGGGAAACCAAATCATTTATTCCATGGTTCAAAGGGCTTCTTTTTTTTTGCAGCAGCTGTAGAAAATGTAGTCTACTAAAATGTTGCTAAGGATTATGAAAAAAAACTTGAAGTGAAATAACAGTGTTAGTAGCAACTGTGTTAATTGTACCACAGCCAAGTCATTTCATAATTAAGTTTGCCATTCTAGGAGTTCTCATGCAAATCATTCCTTTTGAGAAAGGGGGCAGGGGGTGGGGAAAAACTGCCTCTTGCATGCAATTCGTGCTTAAAACGGAATAAAATAAGAGACAGTGCCTGGGCTTAGAAGGTGCTAGGGTAGTAAAGGGTGCAACACAGCCACTGTACTGGGTATTACCTCAGTTTTTCAAGAGAGGCTGCCACAAATGGGTTCTTGTGCTGCTGTTCTCGCTCTGCTCTCTTTACCTTAATCTTTTCGTCTCCTGACAACTTTAACGTTGCTTTGTGACGGTACATTTTTTTGTGTATGGGGCCATTGCTGGCAGGAATACTTGAGGTGTCAGAGTTACGTTCGAAACTGCCACTTCTCACGCCGGAGCCGAAATTCAATTCATTGTTAGGACCAGTTGTGGCAGTAGTATGAGGAACTGTGCACTTTGCAGGGTTTTTATTACTTAAGGCCTTGGCTGTTGATCTCCGGTTTTTAGCGGGCGAAGAACTATTTGACTTCTTTTTCGTTTCCGACGTGGTCCCACCCAAAATATTCAATGTTTTCCACTTCAGGCTATTTGCCTCAACTGACTGGCACGTAGCTGAGACAATGTTGTGGCTTCCAGGGCTCCATATTGGCTCAATGGAAGCCATCATAAAACGCTGGACTTCAGCCATTCCAGAAGCAATATTAGAAAGTATGTTACTTGGTTCTTCAAATTCTCTCTGATCATCAACCAACAGGTTAGCACTGTTGGTGGCATTGTGTCCAGTCCAACCTACACTTGTCTTTTTACTCAGAGGCCAGGTGGAGTTACCCCCTGCTTGTCTTTTACCCCGTACAGCACCAGGGCCACGATGTGCGAAGGACTCATTGAGTAACTGAACACAAGGCGATATGTTGTTTTTACCAACAAGACCATCCAATGACTTGTGGTTGGCAGTAGGCAGCTGCACCTGGTCGCCCCTTTTAGAGTTTGCGGCACCAGTTGTCTTTTTGGGTGCTTTGCAAGTCCCGGGATTCTGACGGGAATTATTTCTGTTTTGAGTTTTTTCTGTAGCCTTCGTAGATTTTGCCTTCCTTGGTTTCTTTGCACCTTTTGGAGCTGAGCTTTGGTTTGGACTCGTATGTCTATTGGAGACACTTTTCCTTTTAGCTTTTTGTCCTCTGTTATTATTATTATTTAATTTCACTGCTCCTGCTTGCTTTTCAAATGGATCCTTTTGGGTCAACTCGCTGGTATCTTCATTGTTAAATGAATGAAACTGAAATTGATGATTATTCAAAATAAATGTCTCAGTGGACTGATCATGCGGTTGGGGTACTGCACCCCATTCCATTTCAGTTGGCTCTCCAAGCATTGCTTGAGCTTGCTCCTGGAAGTCTTTGGCTTTGCCTAAGACCGTGACCTCCGGCCCCACTATTCCAGGTGAAAGGTCAGGTGTAATTGGGGGAGAAATCTCAGACAGTGTCACCTGCCTGAACCGATCTGGAGTGAAGTTTGAGATGTCAAGGAGGTCAGCAGATTCCTTCAGAGGTGCAACTTCATCAATGCTTTGCTGAATTACTAGCTTGGGGCTGCAATGGGCCAGAAAGTCTTCACTCATATCATCCTCGCCATCATTTTCGCATGACTTCAAACTTAAAGAGCCAAAATTATTGGAGCTTGCTGACAAAGAACCCACTGAATCAAAACTGATGAGCCGAGAGTCGTCTGGAGCTACAGAATCTTGATGGAGCTGAAAATTACCATCACCGTCTTCTATTATGCATGATTGATAGCTGGTATTTGACTGCAGTGGCTGGGTGTGGGAATAATTTTTGCTAAGCACAAGCCCATCACTGTGCATATCTATTTGCTGATAAGTATCAGTAATGGTTCCTGACAGGCTAGCAGCTTCTGCTGGCAGTGACACTGCACCATCCAGACTCATTGGCAGAATGGCAGGCGGTCTGAGAGCTGAACACTCTTGCTTTGCATGCCACATGTTCTCAAAGCATGGCGTCCCCTCCTGGTAAAGTGGGGACTGCTGCTGCTCAGATTCAGAGGGAGGAGACATCACGCAGCTTTGCGTCATGTTTGAGGGGTTAAAACGGTCCTGTGGCTTGGAAGCAACCACGGGATGATTGGAGAAGTACGAGAGGCCATTGTGGCTGATGGAGTCAGATGCCTCCAGCAGCGTCTGCAAATACCCCCCTGGAATCACTTGCATCGTGGCTGGAGCGTCGGCAGGTGGCAGAGACTTGTCAGTCGAGCAAGTGGCCGGTGAAAAAGAAGAATTCTTAGCAGCAGCCTTTGCATGACACAACTTAGATGAACGGGTGTTTTCAGGAGCACCATGAATACCATCAGTCAGAAGACTACCTGAACCATTCTGCCTCTTTGCAGCTGACATCAACTCGCTGGCGTTTGACATTGCCTCAATGTCACCACTCACTGCCACCCTGTGCTTTTTGCTGGAGCTTCTCAGTTTGGCTTCTGCCTTTAACTTTAGTCTCTTTAGCCGTCCCTTCTCCTTTACTCTATTTTCAAACTTTCCTTGTGGTTTGCCTCGCACCGAAGCAGTGCCCGATGTAACGTTGGTGGAACACAATCCATTTGCACAGCTCGGGATTTCAATCGCAAACGTCTGAGCGTCGACAAATGCTATCTCTTCTCTTTCAGCGTGAGTCAGCAGCTGACTTTCGACTGGGTCAAATGAGCATGCAATCTGCTTGTTGGGGCCCAGCTCAAGCCGAACCCTGCGGGCCCGGTGTCTGTTTGCAAATGGTTTGCCTTTCCTCTTGGCAGGGTGAGAGAGAAACACATCAGAGACTGAGCTGTTCAAATGCAGCCTCTTCCTCCTGTCAGTACGCACGGCCAACACTCGCTTTGGTTGTCTTTGAAGCCAAAATTCCTTTAAGGGGGCAAGCTTCTCGTATTTACCTATTGCTTCTTCTGTTAGACAAACACTCGTCTCGGTGGCATCAATTTTACTTACTTTCACCCGCATATCCTTTTGTCCTTTGAACCTATTAATGATGATATATTTAATAATAACTGGCGGCCCTCTTCGAGCCGATTTCCGACGCTTCCGAGGACACCATTCATCATCGTCTTCTTTCTTAGGGCCATCCGCTACCCGTTCCTTCTTCCCCGAAACCTTTTCGTTTTCTATGGAATCCACATCGTACAGGTAGTCGTCGCTGTATCGCACTTTCCTTTTGGCACGCAATGCATAGTTTAGTTGACCAGAGCAGTTGGCGTTTTGCCTCGACAGATACCCAGTGCTGTCCATGCTGCCCTTAAGGGTGTCATAGGAGGAATCTGTCCCAAAGCTGTCATCGCTGTACTCTCCCGAGTCTTCCACTGAATTATTTGTTTCAAAGAAGTGATTTCTCTTCGAAGTTGCATAGAGCTTCACGTCCACAGTGCCGCTGTACTTCTGCAGTCCCACTCCCTCATCTGCCTGGTCCTCGTCATCCCAAATAGCAATCTCATCCGATTTCATTTGTGATGCATCCAGGTTCATTTTTACTGAGGCTTTGCCTTCCTTTTTTGTGCAGTTTGAAACAACGTTAGGGAAAAAGCTTTGCTGTGCTTCTTCCTGAAGTGCATTTGTCTTTTCTCTGACATTGTCTTGGAAAGATTCGTACCGAATCTTTAAAGAGCAGACGTCACTGCTAAGAGTCGATTCATCATCAAACATGTAATTGTCCACTTCGTCCTCTGCAAAGAGATTGACCGAGAGCTCATTTTTGGAGCACAGGTCAAGTAGCTCGATTTTGCTTTCACTAATAAAAGACTCAAAATAAGCCCAATCCTGACCGGGGTTTGATAGTAAAGCTTCCTCTCCGTTGCATTTGTCCAGCAGTAATCCTTCGTAGTAATGTTTTTGAGTAATATCTTCTGACTCACTGTCAGATTTCTCCACATCTCTTTTGTCTGTAGTCCTAGACTTGTGCACAGTAAAGCTTAGCAGTTGGTCCGAAAGGAGCTGATCCCCGTATTTTGCACTTTCACCTGTACTCATGCACTGAATCCCTATATCGGAGACGGAACAGGTGTCACAGTCCCTGTTCATGTCACCTATCTTCATGCTTATTCCAGGCTCCGCATCAATGCTTTCTTTCGATTCAATGAAGCAGCCCAGACAGGTTCTGCTCTGTTGCATCAAGCAATCGGCCGACAGCAGTGAAATGCCTTTAGGCTCCGTGTACCTAAATGGAGCTTTGTCAGAATCCTCTGGTACGGACAAATAATTCACACCCTTTGTAACACAAGATGTAAGGGAAATGGCATGTGTAGAGGAATCACTTGAAATATGCTCAGGTACATCAGGCGAGTCTCAGAGGAGAGGGTGGGTCCAACGTGATGCCCTCTTTTGAAGTGGGTAACGATAACACCCTGTGGCCAAGTTCATTTTCTTTTGGTGAAGTGAAAGATGATAAGGTAACGGCAGCATCTGCCGCGCTGTAAGACTTCATGATTTTCCCTGCTCCACATGTTTCTAGATGGGAAGAGAAAGAGCTAAACAGTGTTAACTTGCAACACAGCAGTTCCTTTTAAGGTTATGCAGCTGAACAATTTAAAAGCATCACTAAGGAGAGATAATAAAAATTACACACAAATGTTTTCAATTTCAGTCAAGAGGAATCATTTTGCCATAAGGGAACTGAGGTGGCCGCCATATGGAATGTATTAATGCTATCAAATTACAATGATCTCAATAGAAACTGAAAGGATATGGCAGAACTTGTTAAAATCTCATTATGATTACAGTTACAGCTTAGCTTTCATCTTGGCTCCAATTCAGCATTATTCCAAAAATTATTCATTCATTTAATTTGTTAATTAATCTTTCATTAAAATCTGACATTGTGGCAAGAACGAAAATGATCAGAGTTTTGAAAGAGTAAAACCTAAGTAACTATGAAAGTAAACCGGAAATTTCAACAGGTTACAATCTGCTTGACAATCGCAACGTGGAACTGAAGGTTTGATTGGAATATTAATTTGGGTGGCCTTTATCGGTTAACAATTTTTATCCGTGTGCATTACTGTTTCTGTACGTCAGCTGGACAATCGAAGGCGCAGTCTTCGGAAGAAGCAAGATTACAGGAGAATAGAAAATCACAGGGTAGGCAGGCACTTTGTAGATGTACGCCTTACCCATAAGTGTTACAATTCCCACTATAAATTGTCCTGCTCAAATCTACCAAGGCAAGCTGGTCACTTACATTGTAAACATCCTGACTGTAATCTTGCTGGAGTCAGGGTGCAGATTAATTATATAAATAACAAATACATAAAAGCATCTTCCAGTGAATTGTGGCCCTAGTCACTCAGTAGACATATGAACAAATGGAAGATTTGAATATATTACTGGTGGATATCGCCAAAGCAAAATCTGGTGAATCCAGGCTAATGCCCCTGTCCCACTTAGGAAACCTGAACGGAAATCTCTGGAGACTTTGCACCCCACCCAAGGTTTCCGTGCTGTTCCCAGAGGTTCCAGGAGGTTTTTGTCAGTCTCCCTAATGATCGAAAGTGGTTTCTGTTTTAAAAATCGGTAATGTTTTAGTCGAAGCCGGTTGCGATGCTAGTTGAAGGTGGTTGCCGGAGGACAAAAACCACCAGGAACCGCACAGAAACCTTGGGTGGGGGCGCAAAGTCTCCAGGAGGTTTCCGTTCAGGTTTCCTAAGTGGGACTGGGCCATAGGTCTACGCCTGGTGTCGTCGATGTAATGAAGGTCACATTGGGAGCACAGATAAGTAGATTAGGTTAGAGGGGACCTCAGTCTCATCTGGAAGCGCTGCTGAGGTCCCTGGATGGATATGAAGGTTGAGGTTCAGGCATAGGTGTTACATTTTCTATGGTTGTGGGGGAAAGTACCTGGGGTGATGGTGGGTACACGCAAAGTGCTGGACTAACTCAGCGGATCATCTTGTCCTCACCCTCAAAAAATCTATTTGACTTCTTGCAATAAATGTTTCTAAATTTGGGGAGGGGGTGGTTCGGGTGGGAAGGGATGAGTGTTCAAATGAGTTGAGGAAGGAGAGGCATCTAGAGAAAGCAGAACGGGGTGGGGATAGAAAGTTGTGAGTGGTGGTGACGTGATCACATTGAAGGTGACAGAAATGGCGTCAAGTTGGGAAAAGGGTAAGTACTACGGGATCTGGGGGTCCTTGTACATCAGTCTATGAAAGTTAGCATGCAGGTACAGCACGCAGTGAAGAAAGCGAATGGCATGTTGGCCTTTATAACAAGAAGAATCGAATATAGGAGCAAAGAGGTCCTGCAGTTGTACAGAGTCCTAGTGAGACCACACCTGGAGTATTGAGTGCAATTTTGGTCCCCTAATTTGAGGAAGGACATTCTTGCTATTGAGGGAGTGCGGCGTAGGTTTACAAGGTTAATTCCCGGGATGGCGACACTGTCATATGCTGAGAGAATGGAGCGGCTGGGCTTGTACACTCTGGAGGATGAGAGGAAGTCTCATTTAAACATATGAGATTGTTAAGGGCTTGGACACGCTAGAGGCAGGAAACATGTTCCCGACGTTGAGGGAGTCCAGAACCAGGGGCCACAGTTTAAGAATAAGGAGTAAGCCATTTAGAACGGAGACGAAGAAACACTTTTTCTCACAGAGAGTGGTGAGTCTGTAGAATTCTCTGCCTCGGAGGGCGGTGGAGGCAGGTTCTCTGGATGCTTTCAAGAGAGAGCTAGATAGGGCTCTTAAAGATAGCGGAGTCAGGGGATATGGGGAGAAGGCAGGAACGGGGTACTGATTGGGGATGATCAGCCATGATCACATTGAATGGCGGTGCTGGCTCGAAGGGCCAAATGGCCTACTCCTGCACCTATTGTCTATTGTCTATTGTCTAAATGGTGGAATTGGTATTTTGAGCGCGTAGGCTGGTGGGGTGAAAGGCAAGGACCAGGGGAGATCTACCATTGCTCTGTCTGGGGGTGGAGGGCCGAGAGGACAGAGAAAGTGCTGGAGTAACTCAGTCACTGGAGCATCTTCAGCATGGATAGGTGATGTTTAGAATAACTCACTTCTTCAGTGACTAGTAGGGGTGAGAAAGCTGGAAGAGAGGAGGGGGGAGGGAAGCAAAGCCTGGGGAGTGATAGGAGGATGCCGGTGAGGGGGGTTTGATTTGTGAGATACAGAGGGAAATGGAAAATGTGAAGCCATGAGATACAGGGGGAAGGGGAAGGGGGAAGCAGAAATATTTGTTGTGGGTTTCTTAAGAAGGATCACGACCCAAAACGTGGCCCATCCATGTTTTCTAGAGATGCCGTCTGACCCGATGAGTTATTCCAGCTCTTTGTCGTATTTTTTTAAATAAATCAACTGTACCTGCTCTCAACCATAGTTTTAAACATTAGCACTTTTTTAGAATATTGAAGTTGACAAAGATTCAAACGTTATTTGGTATCTGAGCTGTGTTATGCTCCAATTCCATTGCCAAGGATCCCTTCATTTCGGAATTAAGTTAAAGCAGAAAAATGAAAAAGATAAGTCTGTAATCTCGTCGACCTTTCCCATTGCACAAAGTAATGGAAAGTAAAATAAAATGGGCTTACAATTATTAAATTTATTTTTAATGGCGGTTTTCTTTCCCTTTTCATCTAAAGGAGAGATACAAGTGTTGCAGTGAGCACATTTTTTTGGAATCAAGTTTCTAAAACATTCTCAAAATAAGCCGCAGTATGGATTTTTAGATGTTTTTTTCCTCCAACAATCTATTTTAATGACCAAATCAAATAAGCACTCTTGGGCGCACTATACAGTGTGACATTTCCATTTCCCATAACAGTCTCATTACTGCTCTAAATGAAAGTCAATGCAGTGCCAATTAATGTGAAATTATTCTAAAGATACATGGTGTACCATTCTGACTCATTCCATTCCAAGCTTTATTCTACCGTCCTGGCATCTCGCCAATTGTTTCCCCCAAATAAAACTACTATTCAACTAACAAGATTTGTTGAATTCTTTCCTCCCAGCCTCCCCACATCTTTCATTTCAATACTCTCTGTCAAGTGTGAACAGGGTCTCAAAAACCTTCATAAGTTTATGTAATAGGAGCAGAATTAGGCCATTCAGCCCATCAAATCTACTCCGCCATTCAATCATGGCTGATCTATCTCTCCCTCCTAATCCCATCCTCCTGACTTCTCCCCATAACCCCTGACACTCATACTAATCAATAATTTATCTAGTTCTGCCTTGAAAATGTTAATTGACGGCCTCCACAGCCTGTTGTGACAATGAAGCTCACAGATTCACCACCCTCTGACTAAAGAAATTCCTCCTCATCCCCTTCCTAAAGGAACGTTATTTAATTTTGAGGCTCTAACCTCCAGTCCTAGACTCTCCCACACGTGGAAGCATCCTCTCCACATCCACCCTATCCAGGCCTTTCACTATTTTTAGTGAATTTTAATGTGGTCTAAACTCCAGCGAGTCAGGGTCCAGTGGCATCAAACGCTCATCATATGTTAGCCCAATCATTCCTGGAATAATTCTTGTAAACCTCCTCTGGGCCCTCTCCAGAGCCTGCACACCCATCCTCAGATATGGGACCTAAAACTTTATGAAGCTTGGGGAGCATTTCTTGGATACAATCTTCTCCTTAGAAAATCCAGCCATCCAGGCTGACAAAACATTCTGGACACTAGTTGCAGAATACTTTTCATTGTAAACATGTTGCGTTATGATTTTTTATCCTGGTAGATTATTATCCTGGTAGGCTCAGCTTTGTAATCGGAGGCAAGAGAGACAGTGGGTTAAAATGTGGGGTTCTGGTCTTTCCTGTACGGATAAAATTTAGTTTCACATTGAATTTTGTTTCTGAATTCAATTCTACAGAAGTCACGCATGAATTACAACCAATAAGGGATATATACTGAGATCAAATCATACAACAGATAAGTTTCCCAAAACTTAAACAAAGTTGGCTATAAGGTGATGTGAATCATAGATGGTTTTATTTAAATGCAATTTTTTCACAAGAAATTTGCAAAAGTTCATCACAACAGTAAATGGGAGAGACTTATGTTGAGCATGTGCAAGGATTTCAACACTTAGACATCAGTACATCCTACTGCATTTGTCATGGTATTATAGATGAGAAGAGTATTGGGAATCCAGGTACTTTTCTAATCATTGGACCCTGTAGACAATGTTGTCTATGCCTGCAGACTTGACTTATCTCATTTTTGCAGCCTGGTCCTCCTTTCCCCAAGCTAAGTTTGGGAGCTCATCGGCTATAGGTCCACTTGACTCCGGACTGTGCTCGAGGGTGGGGGTTTTGTAGAGTTTGGGGTTGGGGGAGGGGTTGAAGATAGTTGAGTTGAAGATAGTTGCATCAAAAGAATCATCAGTTGATATCATTGGGAGGAGGAGAAGGGTGTTTGAAACCGTGAAGGACTAACATTGAATGTTTTGTGTGGTGGAGGAACATATCATAAGGGTCTGGCCCACGGGGGTAGTCTTCTGGAAGGAGGTTACGTTGTGTCAGGAGACAACCTGGAGATGGTTACCCAACTTTGACTTATTTTGGATAAAAGTGATTTTCTGTCAAACATGCCAGAGCTATTCAATCCAATGTCAATGCAATGATGTGCCCCGATCTTGCTGCAAGCACATCTCCTGTCTATCATCAATGGCAAGTGACAAAAGTAGTTGACAAAACTATGCAGAACTCTTAGAGGCCTTTTGATATGTTGATCATTCCCCATTCTTGAGTGGGGCCATTTATAATGTGTTTTGTTGAAAATAGCAACAGATGTCAACGTTTTGGCACTTCCTTGTTTCAAATCTGCAACCGGAATTGAATACTTGGTGAATTCATTGACATACCTGCTGTTTCCATGTTCTGTGCTTCGACAAACATGAAATATTGGCTGGGTTTAAATTCTCCCTGTAAAGTTAGCCAATGGATTGAGAGTCTGCATGGCGCACTGTTGTTTTAACTACCCTCACCAGCAGTTTTCACAAAGATCCTCCTGAAAAATAAGATTAAAACGCAGTTTGACCAAAGAAAAAGTGCAAAAGAATTACCCATGAACAATCCAGCCTTTTCTCTTTTTCTACTTTCTATATGTACTCACAAGCAAGACATTGCTGAAAGTGATAAAAGCAAGAAAGGGCTGGAAATATTGTAGAGCAAACAGAGAGTGTTAAACATAGAAACAAAGAAAATAGGTGCAGGAGTAGTCCATTCGGCCCTTCGAGCCAGCACCGCCATTCAATATGATCATGGCTGATCATCCAAAATCCGTTCCTGCTTTCTCCCCATATCCCTCGCTTTCATTAGCCCTAAGAGCTATATCTAACTCTCTCTTGAATCCATCTTAACATTTTAGGTTGATGCCCTAACTGAGATATTCTATGCCTGGTGATAGGTTTCCAGCATAAGTTTACATGCAACAAGGTTTGGAATCAGGACATTGGAATAGTCCACACAGAAAAGTTACAATGCGCCAACATGGAGAGCTCTGACCTCCCTGCAAATGGACTATTTCTCCGAGCTCATGCTTGCACTCACTAAACCTGTGAAGCATAACCTGGAAAATGTAGCCCAGTCTTGGACGAATGCAAATGGCCTTAAGAACGAAGACCATACGGCACGGTGGCGTAGCGGCAGAGCTACTGTCGAGCAGCGCCAGAGACCTAGGTTCGATCCTGACTACGGGTGCTTGTCTGTATGGAGTTTATACGTTCCCTCCATGAGCTGCTTGGGTTTTCTCCGAGATCTTCGGTTTCCTCCCTCACTCCAAAAAGCGTACAGGTTTGTACGTTAATTGGCTTGGTATAAATGTAAAATTGTCCCTAGTGTGTGTAGGGTAGTGTTGATGTGCGGGGGTCGCTGGTCGGTGCAGACTCGGTGGGTTGAAGGGCCTGTTTCCGCGCTGTATCTCGAAATTAAAGAAAAGAGAAGGTGGGAACTGTCTTACATGCCTGCCCGCTTTCACCTTGTCACAGCTTGCTTCATTATGCTTGGATCTAATTCCTCCTCTACTCTTTCAAGCCAATTTGCTATACAACCAATTTAGAATGACGGACTGAATTCATCGTTGAATGGCAGCTACCATCAAAAGCCTTTGTTCAAAGTTAGGGACTGCAAATTCTAAGCAATCTGGACTTTGGCACAACATCATACGTAGAGCTTCAACACCAGTGGCCGAACATACGCTGCTCTCAGGTTTGTTCCCCTTTTCCCCAGTTCCAAGAGACAGAATGATTCATTATAATCAACATAAATTCTCTTTTGTTTCCAACAAATTTAGTTTATAAAACAGTTAATATTTAATCAAATTACAGACAGCTACGAACATAGTGTAATACTGACAAGTTTTGCATGTCATAAAAAAATAGCTTTGAGTGAAACACTTAAATGCAGAAGGCATAGCAGTAAATATATGGACCTAATGAAGGCAAATGGGATTATTATCGATGGGGAAAAAAAAAGTCTGGATGGACGTGATGTAATGAAGGTCCTGTATCTGTGCAGAGTATCACGTAATATTACTCTGTGATTCTATGGCGGTCACTGTGGCGCAGCGGTAGAGTTGCTGCCTTACAGCAAAACGCAGCGCTGGAGACCCGGGTTCGATCCCGACTACGGGTGCTGTCTGTATGGAGTTTGTACGTTCTCCCCATGATCTGTGTGGGTTTGCTCCGAGATCTTCGGTTTCCTCCCACACTCCAAGGACGTACAGGTTTGTAGGTTAATTGGCTTGATAAAGATGTAAAATTGTCCAAGTTGGCGATATGCAGAGTACTGCACTGCCGACTACAAAATTCAGAAGGTTCAGAAGGTACTGACTCAGACTTAAAAAAAATTGGAACATTTTTTTAGCCTATTTTTGTTATCCAAGATCATTGTTGTTAAAGCTGCTCTTTTGCAATTCAGCCTATGTTTCTGCTTAAAGCCAATAAAATCCCGATATTAAGGCATAATTGTGACTTTGGTTATGCAGAACTGTTAGATATTTCACATTAGTCAGAGTCATAGAGCTGTACAGGACCAGGTTGGTATATAGGCTTGCCCCATTTGCCTGCATTTGGCTGCATTTGGCTAATATCCCTCGAAATCCATTCTATCCATATGTGTGGGAAGGAACTGCAGATGCTGGTTTACACCGAAGGTAGACACAAAATGCTGGAGTAATTCAGCAGGACAGGCAGCATCTCTGGAGAAAAGGATGTCCTCCTGAGTTACCCCAGCATTTTGTGTCAACCTTCCTATCCATAAATCTCCTCAAATGTATCTGCTTTTATAGCTTCCTTTGCCAGTTCATTCCAGAGACAGTCTACCCTCTGAGTGAAAAAAAGTCCCTCTTAAATCGCAGCTTCCTCATCTAAAGCCAATGCCCTCTAGTTTTTGAATCCTCTACCCTAGGAAAAAGTGTGAGCGTTCACTTTATCCATGTTCCTCATGATCTCATAAACCTCAATAAGGTCATCCTTTAGCCTACTATTCTCCAAATACCAACGCCCCAGCCTATCCAACCTCTCCCTTTAATACAAGCCTGCCAGTTCAGGTAATATCCTGGTGAATCTCTGCTGGACTTTTACCAACTTAAAAGCATCCTTCTAAGAAGTTGCCGACCAGAAGTCCAAAAGTGGTCTCACCAAGGACTTGTACAGCTGTATCATGATGCCCCAACTTTTAAACTCAATAACCTTGCCCAATGAGGGTAAGCATACCAAAAGACGTCTAATAGCCCTGTCCCATGGTAGAAGTTCATTCCAAGAGCTCTCCCGAGTTTAAAAAAAATAAAACTCGTGGTAAGCATGAAGAATGAACGTAGCGGGTACGTCGGAGCTCGGGGACGTCTCTTAGCGCTAACGGCAGATACTCGGGAAGACTCGCTAACGGCAGGTAAGCACGGGAAGACTCGTGAAGATTTTTCAACATGTTGAAAAATGTCCACGAGAGCCCCGAGTACCGAGGAGTGGCCATTATCCGTAAATCTTCGAGTTCGAATCAGGGCAAACTTGGGAGAGCTCTTGGAATGAACTTGTACTGTGGGACAGGGCTTTTAATCTTAATGTCCATTCGATTCACCACGTTCAGGGAACCATAGAGTCGCAACGTTTTTCTGGTCGCCGCTGGATTTTGAAATGTTCAAAACTTTTCAGCTACTGTGGGCTCGACGTAGCTTGACTTCTCCTGTCATAGGTGCTGTCGGAGGTTGTCGCCAGATTGACGCAGGTTGTCACCAGGATGACGCAGGTTGTCCCCAGGTGACGTAGGTTGTCGCCAGTGCTGACTTCGGCGACTACCTATGTCAACCGGCGACAGGTACTGGCGACTGCAATGTCTTCAGTTGTCGCCAACAGAGTCACTGCTTGTCGTAGGTTGTCGCGGGTGGATGTAGGTTGACTCCGGTTGTCGTAGGTTGTCGCCTGCGTGGTCGTAGATTGTTGTAGGTGCGGTCATAGGTGGACGTCCTAATGGGTCGCCGGTTGTCGGTAGCTTGACGTCGACAAGGGGGTAGCTTGTCGTAGACATTGTCATGGCCCCCGCCCCCCGGTCCAGTCGCCGCTTTATCGGTGACCTGCTACGACTGTGACAGTCACTGGCAGTCGCCAAAAAAATCGCCTAAGTGGGACAGGCCCTTTACATAACCTTGTGCACTGCCTGGTGTCCCACCTGTTTTGGTGACATGTCAACCACATTGTCAACAGAATCACTATGAGGAGGGGGTGAGGAAGAGGGAGATCTCATTGAAATTACTGAATAGTGGAAGGCCTGGATAGAGTGGATGTGGAGAAGATGTTTCCACCAGTGGGAGAGTCTAAGACTAGAGGGCGCAGCCTCAGAATACAACTACATACCTTTAGAAAGGAGATGAGGTGGGAATTTATTTAGCCAGGTGAATCTGTGGAATTCATTTCCACACAAAGTTGTGGAAGCCAATAGACAATAGGTGCAGGAGTAGGCCATTTGGCCCTTCGAGCCAGCACCACCATTCAATGTGATCATTGCTGATCATCCCCAATCAGTACCCCGTTCCTGCCTTCTCCCCATATCCCCTGACTCCACTATTTTTAAGAGCCCTATCTAGCTCTCTCTTGAAAGTATCCAGAGAACCGGCCTCCACCACCCTCTGAGGCAGAGAATTCCACAGACTCACAACTCTCTGTGAGAAAAAGTGTTTCCTCGTCTCCGTTCTAAATGGCTTATTCCTTATTCTTAAACTGTGGCCCCTGGGTCTGGACTCCCCCAACATCGGGAACATGTTTCTTGCCTCTAGCGTGTCCAAATCCTTAATAATCTTATATGTTTCAATAAGATCCCCTCTCATTCTTCTCAACTCCAGAGTGTACAAGCCCAGCCGCTCCATTCTCTCAGCATATGACAGTCCCGCCATCCCGGGAATTAACCTTGTAAACCTATACTGCACTCCCTCAGTAGCAAGAATGTCCTTCCTCAAATTAGGGGACCAAAACTGCACACAATACTCCAGGTGTGGTCTCACTGGGGCTCTGTACAACTGCAGAAGGACCTCTTTGCTCCTATACTTGACTCTTCTTGTTATAAAGGCCAACATGCCATTCGGTTTCTTCACTGCCGTACCTGCATGCTTACTTTCGTAGACTGATGAACAAGGACCCCCAGATCTCATTGTACTTCCCCATTTCCCAACTTGATGCCATTCAGATAGTAATCTACCTTCCTGTTTTTGATACCAAAGTGGATAACCTCACATTTATCCACGTTAAACTTCATCTGTCATGCATCTGCCCACTCCCCCAACCTGTCCGTCACCCTGCATTCTCCTAGCATCCTCCTCACAGTTCACACTGCCACCCAGCTTTGTGTCATCTGCAAATTTGCTAATGTTACTTTGAATCCCTTCATCCAAATTATCGATATATATTGTAAATAGCCGCTGTCTTGCGGTACCCCACTAGTCACATTCTGAAATGGACCCGTCAATCCCTACTCTTTGTTTCCCTTCTGCCAACCGCTTCTCTATCCATGTCAGCACTCTACCCCCAATACCACGTGCCCTAATTTTGCCCACTAATCTCTTATGTGGGACCTTATCAAATGCTTTCTGAAAGTGCTGGTACACCACATCCACTGGCTCTCCCTTGTCTATTTTCCTAGTTACATCCTCAAAAAATTCCAGAAGATTAGTCAAGCATGATTTCCCCTTCGTAAATCCATGCTGACTCGGACCGATCCTGTTACTGCTATCCAAATGTGTGGCTATTTCACCTTTAATGATTGACTCCAGCATCTTCCCCTCCACTGATGTCAGTCTAACTGGTCTCTAATTCCCTGTTTTTTCTCTCCCACCTTTCTTTAAAAGTGGGATAACATTAGCTACCCTCCAAACCACAGGAACTGATCCTGAATCTATAGGACACTGGAAAATTATCACCAATACATCCACGATTTCTAGAGCCACTTCCTTAAGTACCCTGGGATGCAGATCATCAGGCCCTGGGGATTTATCAGCCTTCAGTCCCATCAGTCTACCCAACACCATTTCCTGCCTAATGTGGATTTCCTTCAGTTCCTCCGTCACCCCAGATCCTCTGGCCACTACGATATCAGGAAGATTGTTTGTGTCCTCCTTAGTGAAGACAGATCCAAAGTACCTGTTCAACTCATCTGCCATTTCCTTGTTTTCCATAATAAATTCACCTTTTTCAGTCTTCGAGGGTCTAACTTTGGACTTAACTAATTTTTTCCTCTTCACATACCTAAAGGAGCTTTTACTATCCTCCTTTATACTCTTGGCTAGCTTACCTTTGTACCTCATCTTTTCTCCATGTATTGGCTTTTTAGTTATCTTCTGTTGCTCTTTAAACATTACCCAATCCTCTTGCTTCCTGCTCATCTTTGCCACGTAGTACTTCTTAACTTTAATTTTTATACTGTCCCTGACGTCCCTTGTCAGCCACGGTCGTGCCTTACTCCCCTTGGAATCTTTCTTCCTCCTAGGAATGAACTGATCCTGCACCTTCTGTATTGTTCCTAGAAATGCCTGCCATTGTTGTTCCATTGTCATCACTGCTCAGGGATATTTCCAGTCAACTTTAGCCAAATCATTGGGTATTTTTAAAGTGGAGATTGATAGCTTCTTGATTGGGAAAAATGTCAAAGGTTACGGGGAAAAATCGGGAGAATGGGGTTGAGAGGAAAAGATAGATCAGCCACGATTGAATGGTGGAATAGACATGATGGGCCAAATGGCCTATTTCTGCTCGTATTTCTTGAGAACATTTTAATATATACTAGACCAAGTGGGACCCATTGGGTCACGTCCCCTCAACTCGAGGTTTACGGGGGAGGGGGGCTGCCTGCGGCATCACACACACACACATAAATCCCCCCCCCCTTGATATTATATTAATATTATTCATTTGCTCCTTTTCCCCGCCCGATCCACTCACGCATAGCCCCCAACTGTGTAGGCGCGGCTAGAGAGGGAGAGGGAGTGGGGTAGAGAGGGAGGGAGGGGGTAGAGATGGAGAGGGTGAGGGAGTACAGAGGGAATGGTGGCAGAGAGGGAGGGGGGCAGAGAGGATGGGGGCAGAGAGGGAGGGGAGTAGAGAGGGAGGGGGGTAGAGAGGGGAGGACGGATTACGGGGATAGAGAGGGAGGGGGAGGGGGTAGAGAGGGAGGGATAAGAGAGGGAGGGGGAAGAGAGGGAGGGGGAAGAGAGGGAGGGGAGGGGGAGGGGTTAGAGAGGGAGGGGGAGAGAGGGAGGGGGGAAGAGAGGGAGGGGGAGAGAGGGAGGGGGAAGAGAGGGAGGGTGAGGGGGTAGAGAGGGAGGGGATGTTGGATGACTTCATGAGCTGGGGGGAGGGTGCGGGGTGTGTGAATAACCCAGTGGGGGGGGGGGGGGGTCAGAGTCGGGGGGTGTGAATAACCTGGGAGGTGTTGGCTGCCTTTTTGAGCGGGTGAGGGGGGGGGGGGACCACAGCTAGCATGAAGAAGAAGCTGCAACCCAGCTCGACTCCCGCCAGGAGGCCTCACCGCTGCGGCCTCGATAGATAAAGAACAATGGTCCAGATCCACTAAGGCAACAATTGTCATGATGGACCACTTTATCCTGGCAGTTACTCAAAGCAAAATCCATAGATGGGGAAGAAGTTGTCAGGTATACCCTAGAGTTTTTTTTTTTAGAAACAGTATGTGGGTAGTACAACTCGAGGAGGTACCATATTGGACCTGTCTATTGGGATATGAGCCTGGCCAGGTGGAGTGGAAAATTGCAACCTTCATGTGGTCCACCCTGCTTCGACTAATGTAATCAACCTGGCGTGCACTAAAAAATAAGATCAAATAGAACAAGTTGTCCGACAACTTTAGTCTGTGCACGCCATACGCAAGAAGAAGAAAAAGAAGCCTGGTCAGTGGAAGAGTATTTTGGGAACAATTATAAAAAGTCCATAAGTTTTAAGTTAGTTAAGAATGTGTGGATATGTCTAGAAATTGGGGGGAAGGTACTAAATTGGAGTGTGGCAGATTACAGAAGCATAGGCAAGAGCTAGGGAGGGTAAACTATGAGCAGCTATCATTAGGTAAGTCCACATCTGACATGTGGGAGTCATTTAATGGCCAGCTAATCACATTTCAGGATTGTCATGTTCCAGTAAGGAGGAAGGATAAGGATTGCAAGGTGAAGGAACCTTGGATGACCAAAGAGGTTGTGAATTTGGTTAAAAAAAAAGGAAAAGAAAATCAGATGGGGATTTTGTGGAATATATAGCAAGCAGGAAATAACTCAAGCAGACAATAAGAAGGGCCATGAAATATCATCAGCGAGTCGGATTAAAGAAAATCCCAACCTTTACATATTAAAACAACAGGGTAAGCAAGGAGAAGGTCGGACCGCTCAAGGAGGATATTTATGCTGGGAGTTTGAGGATGTGGGCAATGTACTTATCTTTCCTAGCTTTCTCCCCCCTGCCACAATCAATCTGTTCCCCAGAGATGCTGCCTGACCCGCTGAGTTACTCCAGCACTGTGTGTAAGTATGGGAGTAAGCATGCAGGTACAGCAGGCAGCGGAGAAAGCCAATGGCATGTTGGCCTTCATAACTAGAGGAGTTGAGTATAGGAGCAAAGAGGTCCTTCTGCAATTGTACAGGGCCCTAGTGAGACCACATCTGGAGTATTGTGTGCAGTTTTGGTCTCCAAATTTGGGGAAGGACATTATTGCTATTGAGGGAGTGCAGCGTAGGTTCACCAGGTTAATTCCCGGGATGGCGGGACTGTCATATGCTGAGAGAATGGCATATTCACACTCTGGAGTTTAGAAGGACGAGAGGGGATCTTATTGAAACATATAAGATTATTAAGGGTTTGGACACGCTAGAGGCAGGAAACATGTTCCCAATGTTGGGGGAGTCCAGATGCAGGGGCCACAGTTTAAGAATATTCGGCCCTTCGAGCCAGCACCGCCATTCAATGTGATCATGGCTGATCATCCCCGTTCCTGCCTTCTCCCCATATCCCCTGACTCCGCTAGCTTTAAGAGCCCTATCTAGTTCTCTCTTGAAAGAATCCAAAGAACCCACCTCCACCGCCCTCTGAGGCACAGAATTCCACGGACTCACAACTCTCTGTGAGAAAGTGTGTTTCCTCGTCTCCGTTCTAAATGGCTTACCCCTTATTCTTAAACTGTGGCCCCTGGTTCTGGACTCCCCCAACATCGGTAACATGTTTCCTGCCGCTAGCGTGTCCAAACCCGGCAATGTTTTTATTTTTATTTTATGTAATTGGGTTTTACCCAAGTCAAGTTGATGGTAAAAATTTCTCTACTATTTATGATACTCGCTTCCTGAAACAGGGGATATTGCCTTATCTGATCTAATGATGCTAATTAATTTCAGAGAGCAATGCTGTTATCCAAGATCATTGTTCTCAGTTCTCCTGTTCTGCATCATATGTTGCCAATCTGACCATCTGTTCGTCACATTTTCAAAACCCTATGTTTCGATTATTCGTGCTCAGTAAACACAGCAGGTACCATTTTGTTCCCGAGTATAAGCTCTCCACACATCACACCTAACCTCGAATCTAAGCAGCGCACCTGTTTCTGTATGGCACCGTTTGACCTCAGGCTCCACTCCACCTGTATGTTGGACAGTTCCTATTTTTAGGATGTAGAGCAGACTGAGATATAATTTGTACGGAGAATTGAAGACAAACTATGGGCAGTTGATTTAGTTCAGTTTAGTTTAGAGATACAGCGCTGAAACAGGCCCTTTGGCCCACTGAGTCCGCACCGATCAGCGATCCCCGCACATTAACACTATCTTACCGACACACACTAGGGACAACTTTCACTTGTATCGAGCCAATTAGCCTAAAAACCCGTACGTCTTTGGAGTGTGGGAGAAAACCGAAGATCTCGGAGAAAGCCCACGCAGACACAGGGAGAACGTACAAACTCCGTATACAGACAGCTCCCGTAGTCAGGATCAAGCCCGGGTTACTGAAGCTGCAAGCGCTGTAATGCTGCAACTCTACCGCTGCACCACCTGGTTTGCCACCTGACAGAAAAGGGAGTTCAGATCAGGAGTTGTTCATGTCAAAATATGGTCCTGTTATTTATAAGATAGGTTTAATATATTGCTGGTTCAGGGCAGATAATGTGTAATACGGTAATTCTATTTGTGTGTGTGCATCAGGCACAGTGCGGGATGCTTACAGTTCGAGCAGGTGTTGTATGTGGATCAGCTGCTTGAGTAAAACTCTGGCAGGTTTTCTAGCACTTTCATAAACTAGATACACAGAGTCTCTTGCCCAGAGTGGGGGAATCGAGGACCAGAGGACATAGGGGTTCAAGGTGAAGGGGAAAAGATTTAATATGAATCTGAGGGGTAGCTTTTTCACACAGAGGGTGGTGGGTGTATGGAACAAGCTGCCAGAGGAGGTAGTTGAGGCCGGGACTATCCCATTGTTTAAGAAACAGTTGGATAGATACATGGATAGGACAGGTTTGGAGAGATATGGACCTAACGCAGGCAAGTGGGACTAGTGTAGCTGGGATATGTTGGCCAGTGTGGCCAAGTTGGGCCGAAGGGCCTGTTTCCACAATGTATCACTCTATGACTCTATGACTTTTAATCGGTGCACAATATGTGGCCTGGTTCAGCAGTGCCTCATCACGAGTGAAAGGAAGGCCATCTTTATATTTGAGGGGGCCCGCTAGAAATTGTGGGTGGAATTTGCGGACAGAAAGGGAAATACTCAGGTGGTCAGGCAGCAGCTGTGGAGAGAGAAAGAGTGTTAATATTTCAGTTTGAAGATCCTTTACCAGAACTGGGAAAGAGAGAAGATAGGCACAAAAAGATGGAGTGACTCAGCGGGTCAGGCAGAATCTCTGGAGAAAAAGAATGTGGTGTTTCGGGTCGAGACCCTTCTGGTCGCCCCATTGCCGGAGTGGAGTGGGTGCAAAAGGAGATTTAGAAGAATGCTGCCTGAGTTCGGGAATATTAGCCACATGGAGAAGATGGACAAACTGGGATTGCTTTTTCTGGAATGCCAGAGGTTGAGGCCCAATCAAAGTATTTAAATTTATGAGAGGCATCTAGGGTAGACAATCAGAACCTTTCCCTCAGGGTGGACAAGTCAAAGGGCTTAGCTTAAAGATGAGAAGGGCAACGTTTCATGGATTGTGCAGGAAGCAACTGCAGATGCTGGTTTAAACTGAAGATAGACACAAAAAGCTGGAGAAACTCAACAGGCCAGACAGCATCTCTGGAGAAAAGGAATAGGTGACGTTTCGGGTCGAGACTCTTCTTCAGACTGAGAGTCAGTGGAAAGGGAAACAAGAGATAGAGACGGTGATATGGAGAGAAAGAGAACAAATGTATGAAAGATGTGCAAGAAAAGTAACAATGATAAAGGAAACAGGCCATTGTTAGTTGTATGCTGGGTGAAAACGAGTACAGACTATCTGGATGGTTGTTGGAATGAGTAGATTTATAATAGACATCACTCGATAGTCTACCTCCTGTGTTGGAGACGGTGAGATCAAGAAAGGGTAGGGAGGTGCTCAAGTGAGTTTGATTGCAGGATGGAAATTGGGGGTGAAGAGAGAAAACAGGTTTGTTCTTACAAAGGGTCTTCAACTTGAAGTGTTGATACAGTTTCTCTTTCCATAGATGCTGCCTGCCCTATCCAGTGTTTCTAGAATGTTCTGTTTCTATTTCAGATTTCAAGCATCTGCAGTTTATTTTTAATCTTCGTGTGTTAAAATGTAATTGCAGTGAACAAGAGAAAAAGGGATCATTTGTTGATAAATATATACTCCCAAACATTCAGATTAATTGGCATGAAAGGCCAGAGATGCTGAATAAATGAGTGTCTCCTCGAAAATAATATACTATCCAGCCTTCTCAGCCAAGATGCTAATTTCAAACGCTATGCTTTAATTTGTAGGTAGGAACTGCAGATGCTGGGTTTACACTGAAGATAGACACAAAATGATGGAGTAACTCAGCGGGACAGGCAGCTTCTCTGGATAGTCTGAAGAAGGGTCTCGACCTGAAACGTCACCCATTTCTTCTCCCCAGAGATGCTGCCGGTCCCGCTGAGTTACTCCAGCATTTTGCGTCTATCTATTCTTCAATTGATGACTTTCCTGATTTAGATCACTGCTAACAAGAACTAGAGTCTCTGTTCACCATCTTACCACATCATTACCAAAGATAAACGAACTGCAGTTCATTTTAGGTAACATACTATGCTCGGTATGTTGGTAACGGAAATTAAAATCATGGACATTCAGATATAAACATCCAAGTGCCAAATCTTTATTCTTTAAAGGGCAACTCTCATCTCTGTGTTAACACTTCTCCTCACAGATCACTGGAAACAGTTTCATTCTTCGTTTTTAAATGATGAGTATTCTTCTTAAAATTGTCCAGGAGTATTGTTCTGACCCAACTCCCCCAACCCCTGCACCCCAGCCTTACTTCATGTCTGTTAATTAGATTTGCTCGATTGTTTCAGCTATCTTATTGATTCTTAGAATGTGGGTATCTCTATTGAAGTTAGAATTTATTGCCCATTTCCTTTGAAAAGGTAGTGATGGGATGCTTCCCTGAATTGTAGAGACTTCATGAGGCAAATCAATTTTTCCAGGACCAATGGGTCTCGACCCGAAACGTCGCCAATTCCTTCTCCCCATAGACGCTGCCTCACCCGCTGAGTTTCTCCACCATTTTGTGTCTACCAATTTTGCTCCATGTTAATTTCACAATGTCATAGGCAAAATTCATAACTAATTTAACCAAAAATACTGAGTCAAGTTAGTGTTGAGTTTATAGTTTAGTTTCGTTATACAGCGCGGAAGCAGGCCGTTCGGCCCACCGTGTCCGCACCGACCAGCGATCCCCGCACAACAACACTACCCTACACACACTAGGGACAATTTTACATTTATACCAAGCCAATTAATTTACAGAGCTGTACGTCTTTGGAGTGTGGGAGGAAACCGAAGATCTCGGAGAAAACCCACGCAGGTCACGGGGATGAACACCGTACAGACAATCGACAATAGACAATAGGTGCAGGAGTAGGGACATTTGGCCCTTCGAGCCAGCACCGCCATTCAATGTGATCATGGCTGATCATCCCCAATCAGTACCCCGTTCCCGCCTTCTCCCCATATCCCCTGACTTCGCTATCTTTAAGAGCCCTATCTAGCTCTCTCTTGAAAGAATCCAGAGAACCGGCCTCCACCGCCCTCTGAGGCAGAGAATTCCACAGACTCACAACTCTGTGAGAAAAAGTGTTTCCTCATCTCCGTTCTAAATGGCTTACCCCTTATTCTTAAACTGTGGCCCCTGGTTCGGGACTCCCCCAACATCTGGAACAAGTTTCCTGCCTCTAGCGTGACAAGAACCTGCAGTCAGGATTGGACGGCTCTCTAGGGCTGTAAGGCAGTAGCTCTATCGCTCTGCCGCCCATTTGTAACTCATCGCTCACCGTCTTCATTGGCCCAGTAGGGTTGTGCTGTTTTGTGGCCCCGCGCATCCAAGTCTTTTTCTTGCTGTTCATCCATAAATTTTGTCTGTTATTCCTTATTCCATCAGTCACTGTTCCCAGCCAGACTGTAATACATAAAAATATATTTCATGAACTACACATCTGCAATGGCTGAGAGAGAGAGAAATCATCTCATCCCAGAACTTCACAATAGAAGCTAGGGCAAATATTTACTACAAGTTGGATAACTACCTCGTCTACTTTGGTTGCAAGAAATGTTTTTGAGTGTCGTTTTAATATATAAACTGAGGGAGAACAGGACCCAAGGTTTAATATGTCCATTGTTAGCTCAATCATTACCTATGTAATTAGAAGCATTGCATCTTCAGAATGAACAGACTGAGAATGCACTGATATCTGGAATGAATGCATTAAGTTCCATGATTGTTGCTTTTTTTAATGAGATATTAATGTAAGAGGGGAGACTAGAATTCAGCAATCGTGGAAAGGTGAATTTTTTTTTTTTGGAAAAATAAATCAGTATTTTTCAGTTCTTTCGCTCTCACTTTTTTTCTGAAAGCAAGTATTTTTAGATTTGGGTCTATGTTTTAACAATAAAACCTTGCAGTCTACGTTTTCACAATCGATCATACACATAGACATTTATTGCAACTCACCTTTATTATCCCATCTGTAGAAATCCATAGCATTTTAATTTTATTGCAAGTTCCTCGATACATGTTGTATGAGCAAACAGCTTTTGGTGTACAATTCTGAGCTTTAACTAAGTAGCTATTATTCACAAGTGTACTCATACAGTGGGCGTTGAATGGATATTTGAATGCGAGCTATTGCAGAGAAGACCAAGCATTCACAATCCATACAAAGGAAAGAATGACTTGCCTTTATGTAATCCCAGTGTGTTCAAAAACATTTTAGACCATTGAAGTATTTTAATTCTCAAGACAACTGTATTTATTGAGACCAATGCATTAGCCAACACTCAAAGCTGAATGGGATAAATGACATACCAAAATGTATATTATTCAGCAAAAGTCAATTTAGTCAAAAGCAATCTATTTGAAAAATAGAGGAAGCAGAGACTAAAGCAGCGTCTGCCATCAAAAGCAGGATAAGTTCACCAGAGAAAGAAGCAGTGTGGAGAATAATTACATAAATCCAGCATGAAATGAACCTCAATTGCAACGATGCGCGGTCCTCAAATTTGATCGAGGGTGGAATTAAAGGGGCTGTCCCACTACGGCGACCTTATCTGCAAGTTCAGACGAGTTTGCCCTCGACTCATTCTCGCAGCATGGTCGACACGAGGTCCTAGGAGGTCTTTGTAACTCCCCTTCATGCTCGAGAGTAGTCCCCGCGTACTCGAGGCCTCAGCTAGGTTGCGGCGTATGTTTCAACATGTTGAAAAATGCCCGCGAGTAAAAAAAGGTCGCCGTGGAAAAAATCGATACTTTTTTTACTCGTAGGTTTAGTCGAAGTAGGTCGTAGAAGGTCGGCATGTTATTCGTAGGTAATCGAGGGTAGTCGTAGATAGTCTTCAACATAGTCGAAGGGATGTCGAAAGGAGGTCGAAAGAGATCGAAGGACGTCGTCTTCACTATCCACTTTTCGGTGTCCAATTTTCCCAAAGCTAGTCGAAGCTAGTCTTCAATATAGTGGAAGGAGGTCTTCTACGTATTCGAAGGAGGGCCAAGGAGGTCTTCTACATAGTCGAACTCTCCTAAACTCTTCTAAACTCGCCAATTAGGTCGCCGCAGTGGGACAGCCCCTTTACTAATCAGCCCCTTTTCTGGCTGGCTGCCCTATTTGTTGTACATTCAGTCAACAGCGGTCAACCAGCATCTGCAGTTCCTTCCTACACATCTTGTCTGCTCCACTGCGTATGTCTACTTTGAAGAGGTTCTCCTCCTCTCTCCACATGAGTTCTGCAACATCCTCTATCGCTGATCCCCCTGTGATTCCCCCGGCTCGCCGACTCTATGACCTGCTTCTCTATTAATGTCTTGTTTTCACACCTCAGCCTTCCTTATCTCTCTCTCCCATGACCATCAGTCTGAAGAAGGGTCTCGACCCAAAATGTCACCCATCCCTTCTACCCAGAGATGCTGCCTGTCCTGCTGTATTACTCCAGCATTTTCTGTCTATCTTCATTATTAATAAAACAGGAAACGTGGCAACCAAATTGTGAATAGCAAAACTCACAAAAAACATTCTGATAATCACCAGGTAATCAGTTTAGAAATATTCTGAGGGTTAAATTTTTGTTTGGACACTGCTCTTCAAATAGTGCCTTGGGATAGTTTGATTGAAGGGGCCTCAAGTTATCATCTCATCCAAAAGATGGCAGTCCCAGCAGCAGCATGGCTCTCAACACCAGCAAAGTCCAAGGAACTGATTGTGGACTTTGGAAGTGGTAAGATAGGGACGATAGTGGAAAGGGTCAAGAACTTCAAATTCCTGGGCGTGCACATTTCCGAAGATCTTTCCCGGTCCCAGCACACTGATGCAATTATAAAGAAAGCACATCAGCGCCTCTACTTCCTGAGAAAACTACGGAGAGTCGGCATGTCAAAGAGGACTCTTTCGAACTTCTACAGGTGCACAGTAGAGAGCTTGCTGACCGGTTGCATCGTGGCTTGGTTCGGCAACTTGAGCGCCCAGGAACGGATAAGGATGCAGAAAGTTGTAACCACTGCCCAGTCCATCACCGGCTCTGACCTCCCCACCATCGAGGGGATCTATCGCAGTCGCTGCCTCAAAAAGGCAGCCAACATCATCAAGGACCCACAACATCCTGGCCACACTTTAATCTCTCCGCTGCCATCAGGCAGAAGGTACAGGAGCCTGAAATTTGTTACATCCAGGTTCAGGAACAGCTACTTCCCCACAGCCATCAGGCTATTAAACGCGCCAACAAACAGACTCTGAACTGTAACACCCTATTGCATTTTATCTGCTTATTTATGTGTATATTGAACTGAACTGTTCTGTATTTTTGCTTACATTACCCTGTTATGCTGCAGCAAGCAAGAATGTCATTGTCCTATCTGGGACACATGACAATAAAACTCTCTTGACTTGACCATGATTTTAAGTCTTCAGAGATTTGAACACCAGCGTTTGGCAACACATTAGAATTATGAGTAGGAACTCTGGCTGGGTTTCCCCTTTTTGAAGTTTGTGTGACCCACACATAACTATACCATCTTTACTTAGTCACCTCCAAATTGAACCCTGGGCATTTGTCTCAATGGACCAGCCATACACTCATGTACCAATGTATCTGGACTACAAAATAGGTCAAAGAGTTGTCCTCATTGGGGAAATAAACCAAATTTGTCAAATCATGGGTTAACATCCACTTGTTATCAGAACTGGTGCCTCAGTGACCTTACTTATGTTAACCATATTATTTTCCTTTCTAACAGTTGATACAAATAGACTTCCCAATTATTTTAATGTTAGTTGTGTGGCCCCTTTGTTAAAAAAATGACTTGCGGTGGTCTGTGAGAAAGTTCCGCTCGGATCCGCCTCATATTACACAGCTGCAGTAATGTTCTCTGTGTGCAGAGAGATTAGATGCATATCTGCCCTATGGCAAAGGCAATAAGCGATACAGACGTAAACCGGTTTGTCCAGCACCTGCCAGGTTGCATTAATGCACCAAAGCCCTTGCCCAGGAACCAATCTGTACTTTTTCTGCAATTTGACCTTTATTTTTCTCCTCCCCGTCAATAAACCAAATCTTTCTTTTGTCCTGTGCTTAAGCTAGGCAAGCTTGCCTTTCTATATCACATATATCTGTGACCAAGGAACTCCAAATCAGGACTTTCTATTTTGATTCAGGGTTTACAGTTCTTGTTTAAAATGCAGGAGGATTTCCACTTTAAATCTCCATTGAGCCCTACAGACAGATGCTTAACGTTTTCTAAAAAGGGTGGCATAGAAAATAAGTTAGCATAATATACCGGTATCAATAATCAACGTGGAAATAAGTAATCAAATAGAAATGATAAACATAATAAAACCCAGTAAACAAGGCTTTATGAAAGATAAATCATATTTGAGAAAAGGAATTGCTCAAATTTTTTGAGGACATGACAGAGAAATAGTCCTGTCGATGTTGTACTTTTCCAAAAGGCATTTGACAAGGTTCAAAAATAATATGGACTAAAAAATGGACATAAACTAAGGTGCCAAGGAATTTGGCGGAAGTGTGTTAGCATGGATTGAAAATTCATTGTCAACTAGAGAAGAAGGAGTTTGAATACATTGGTTATCTTTTGGGTTGGACTGATATAACCAGTGGTGTACCTCATGTCATGAACTGTTTACTTTTTACATTAATAACCTGGAGGTGGAAACTAAAGGTTTCCATCCATTTGAAGAAGGGTCCTAACCCAAAACATTGCCTATCCATTTCTCTCCACCCATGCTGCCTGGTCCAGAATTTCCTCGTTCAAATTTCCAACATCTGCAGTCTCAGTGCCTCCACAAAGTTCCCGAGTTTGCTGATAACATGAAAACTGGCGCAAGGACATGTGTGGAGGACATTGTGATTCGGCAATAGTGAATTTAGTGAAAGCCTGTCGATGGAGTTTAATGTTGGGGAGTTCGAGGTCATGTACTTTCGTAAGAGGGGTCAAAAAGGCAGTAACTAATTCGAGAGAGACTGCAAATGAGTGGTGAATCTCTGGCATTCTCTGTCCTCACCATGGAGGTGATCAGGTAATTGGGTAATTTTAAGGTGAAGATAGATAAATAATTGAAAGATCGGATAATTGAAGGTTATGGGGAACAGGCACAGAAGCCAAGTCACCTACTCCTGCTCTTATTTTCTTGTGTCCTTTCAAAATATATTTCCCTGATTAATATAGGTAGTGAGATCTTGCACCTTCATTAAGGAATTCTGTATGATAATGGTGTTCTCATAACGGCGTTCCCTACACAATTCCAAAATGTGCCTGAATTTAGAACCACGAGTATGTTGTTCCCAGGGGAATGTCACTTTAATCATTGCTGGTTAGATTCTGTGGAGAGATATCTAAGCAAGCTTTTAATTTGGTTCCGTAGTGCTCTGGTAAGGAGCAGTTATGGTGTTCTGGTGACAGCAGAAGTCCAATGAAAGGACAAATTACACGATCTGAGTTTTACACACTTCTGGCACAAAACATGAAGCTACAATCTCATGAAAGAATGATTCCAATTTTGAGATCCACAGCCACAGGTTTTGGAGCTACTTGTCCCACTTGAAATCTCGTGTGGCAAATGTCACGGTGTAATGCGGCCTTAGAACAATTATTTTTAAATGAAGTGGCGTGGTGGGTGATGTGAAAAGGCTGGAGAGAAACTCAAAGAGCTTCAGTTGGTATCAGCCTCCCAAAACACTGAGACTAAGTGAAAGAGCATGCATTGCATTTGTCAAAGTGCTCCCCTTTGAAAATTAACCACTCTCTGTATAATACGGGCTTTAAAAGCTGATCTTAAATAACGTCAGATGAAGCAAAAGCGTGACAGATTTGTCACTCCCGATGTTTAAACTATAAGGGGTGCGTGGGTGTACAGTGGTGTTGAATGGAAGATAAGCTACTTGACAGAAAGATTGGTAGGTCTCATCCATCAGCCCAACAGCCTAATCCTTCCGTTCCACACTACTGTAAATCCACAAGCGTATTACCACTACTTAACTGTAGCATGAGAGAAAAGTTGAAGATATAATGGGTGTTCCATTCAAGAGCCGAGATGTGAATAATTTTATTATGCTGTTATGCTGAGCATTTTAGTACTAAAATGATACAAATGAGCCATTCCCATCAATAAAAAGCCTCGTATGGAGTCGAGAGGCTACTATAATTTATAATAACTAATTATTTTCTTACAGATACTGAAAATGCCAAAAATGTGATTAGTACAGGGGTGGGCAACCTTGTTCTGCATCGGGGCCAGGACGCATGTCTGTGAGCGGATGGCGGGCCACATCCATCACGTGTACACATGGATCCCGCCTCCCATCCCGCCCCAGATGGCAGGCATCAAATCACGTGTTCACAGAAGGTAGACAAAAATGCTGAGGAAACTCAGCGGGTGAGGCAGCCTCGTGCAATCCTTGCATGTCTCAGCCGCTCAGTTTCTCCCACATTTTTGTCTACTTTCGATTTTCCCAGCATCTGCAGTTCTTTCTTAAACGTGTTCACAGACGGTGCCCGGCCGTGCCGCCGGCTTTGCACAGGATGCGGAACAGCCAGAGCTCGGCTGCGCTCGCCGTTCAAAATGATTCCGGGGAAAAAAATCCGCCTGTGGGCCGGATGATTTTGGGTTAAGGGCTGCATTCGGCCCGGGGGCCGTAGGTTGCCGGCCCCTGGATTAGTACCTAAAAGACAGTAGCTTTATTAGAATCACGTCTATTTACAAGTCAGATATTAAATGTTATGCTAGGCATCTCATTCAGGTATTTATTGACCACATTATTCAGTCAGAACCTTTGTCGCTGGATGGAAAAATCAAATACTAGAGGGCATAGGTTGCAGGGTGAGAAGGGCAAAGTTGAAAGGAGATGTTTCGCATAGTTTAGAGATACAGTGTGTAAACTGGCCCTTAGGCCTACCTATTACGCATCAACCAGTCATACACTGGTTCTATGCTACACACTACAGGCAATTTACAGAAGTCAATTACCCTACAAAAGCGCACATCTTTAGAATGTGGGAGGAAACCGGATCACCTGGATAAAACCCATGCGGTCACAGGGAGAACGTGTAAACTCCACACAGACAGCACTGATAGTGAGGATCGAACCCAGGTCTCTGGCGCTGTGAGGCAGCGACTCTACTTCTGGGCCACTCTGCCACCCTGATGTGTGGGCAGGCACGTGCCGTGAGTAATCAGCCAGGGTAGGCAGTGGCTTTTAAAAATCTTAAAAACCGCGCATGCGCAGATTATTCGCTCCCCAGTGAGCTGTCAGTCGGCTTTTTTAAAATCTTGAAACCGCGCATGCGCACATTGTTCCCTCCCCGATAAACTGCCGGTCGGCATTTTTTTAATCTTGAAAAGCGCGCATGCGCACACTGTTCCCTCGCCGGTGAACTGTCATTCAGCTATTTTTAAATCGTGGAAACCGCGCATGCGCAGATTGTTCTCTCGACTTTTATCATGTAATTTGTTTTCAATAGGTCCTATCTCTTAATAAAGTATTTGAAAACATATAGCTCAAAAAAAATTACTTACCATATTATTTGTGCACAAAATCCATTCTGCAGCAAAAATATCCGTAAGTTTGCTTCGTGAAACGCTTCAGGTAATCACTATCCACCCTTGAAAAGCCCGCTAAGAAACTTGCGCACGCGCATGCGCAGTAGGCTGGTGCGCATGCGCAGCGCGCAACGCAGCACGTGCACGCAGTCCGCGGTGTAAAGGCAGAGTTTCAGCTGCCTTTACGGACCGTTCCACTGATGGCTTGAAGCAGCGTCGACGGCACGTGAGTACCTCATACTTCCGCGTTTAAAACGTACTGCTGATGAAAGGCACGGGAGAATTATGCCTCCCTAAGAGATTGATCTCTAGGGAGGCATAATTCTCCCGTGACTTTACTATTTATGACCATTTTATATATATTTTATATATATTTTATATATATTATATTTATATATAAAATAATTACTATTTTATAATATTAGTCAGGGTAGGCACTGCCTACCTTGCCTACCCTGACGGCACGTGCCTGTGTGTGGGGCAACTTTCTTGACACTGAGGGTGGTAAGTGCCTGGAGCGTGTTGCCCGGGTATTTGGTTGGGGCAGAAATAGCGGCATTTAAGATGTTTTTGAATAAGCTGGGAATGGAAAAATATGGATTGTGCACGGGTAGATAAGAGATGGTCTAGGCTTCATGTTCGCCACGGATATCGTGAGCTGAAGGGTTGCCCTTGTGCAGTACTGTTCAAAGAAGACAAGACACAAAATGTTGGAGTAACTCAGTGGGACCCTTCTGCAGACGTCTTGATGCGAAACGTCACCCAGCAGAGATGCCAACCCTAAATTTAGTTCACAGTAACATTCAACCCATTTGTCCGTAACAAATGGGGTTAAATGCATTTCTCTCCGTAACATACTCACTTGGGGTTGTTGCCGGCGGCTATGCGCCTGCGCACTGGTGCAGATCAGCGGGCTGCCGGCGGGCGGGTGCGGCACATGCGCACTTGGCAAGGTTGCCGGCGGGTCTGCGCCTGCGCACTGGGTGTGGGGTGGGGGTGGGGGGGAGGCCCGGTGATGGGGCTGCCGCGAGCGGCCGGCTGGCGGCAAGAAAGTGCCGCTGATCGCGCGGGCCGGCGCCGCCCGGGCTCTGGGCCGGGCGTGGCTGCTAGCTGCCGGGCTGGCAAACCGGGGGCACATGGCGCCGGCGTTCACCACGGGAGGAACACCGGCGCGGCGGTGTTCCGTAACAGCATGTTTGGCTGCCGGAACACCGTAAAAAGGTTATTTCGCCGGGACAAAATACGGCGAATCCGGGACACTTGGCATCTCTGACCCAGTCCTTCTATCCAGAGATGCTGCCCTGTCCTGCTGAGTTACTCCAGCATTTTGTATCTATCTATCTTCGGTTTAAAACAGCAACTGCAGTTCCTTCCTAGACTGCACTGTTCTATATTCTATATTTCAAACACATTTTATTTCAGGTCTCCAAAAGCAAGCTTTTGAGAACAACGGTAGATGAAAATGCTGGAGAAACTCTGCGGGTGTGGCAGCATCTGTGGAGCGAAGGAAATGGGCAACGTTTCGGGTTGACACCCTTCTAGACCCGTGAATAAAGTGCACTGTGTACCATCCCCTCCACACACTGAAGGAATTTAATCCTAACATTGTGATCTCCAGGAGAGTTGGTTAACATCACGTGGTACTGTCCAAAAGACAGACTAACCGGGACTCGTTCTTTAATGTTGCCGAGACAACTCACTATCTTCCTGCAATGTGAGGCAGCTTGATTGTACTTCTGAAATGGTCCAAGAGGAAGCCTACCACCACATTCTGAAGGGCAACTGGGGACAGGCAACAATTATTGCCCTTGCTCTTTTTCCTAAGAATGAGTCACTGCAATATATGTTGTAAAGCCTTTCATCACCAGCTGGGCCACAAATGCAACCAACACAGATTGAAATGTGTACTTCAGATTTTCCAACATGGTTATCTGTGAGACTGCATTGACTGCAATTTTACCTAAAGTACAAAATTCACTTTATCAAATAGAGCAAGAATTGTACACAGCCGTGCTCTCCAAGGCTAAATGTCTTTGCCGAGTGAATAATTACTTGGCCTGGGATAGATGCAATCCTGGGACTCGGACATTTTAGTTGACTGAAAATAAGAGGGGGGCCAGATTGAGGAATTAATTGAGCTCATGTTGCCAACTGTGCTTGGACAAGTCTCTGAAGTCATCTTGGGGAGCTCCTGTCTTTAGCTGTCTGATCTCCAGCTGCTAGTGGATCACAAGGTCCAAATTAGCCGTCCACAACAACACACTATTCGCCATCTGACAGAATAAATCTTGATCATCAAATTGCCTTTTTACACACTGCTCCATTATTATTGGAATTAACAAGGGTTTACAGAAATGAAAAAAAAAGCCATTTAAAAGGAACAAAATCCTCTATTTTTTTCACCATGGTTATTAATGGTTTTTATATACATAGAATGTCAAAAAGTACAACACAGGAACAGGCCCTTAAACATAATGCCAAGATAAACCATATATGACCCATATCCTTCCATTCCCTACATATTCATGAACCTGTCTAAGAGCCTCTTAAATGCCACTATCATATCTGCATCCACATACGCCCTAGGCTGTGTGGTCCATGCATCCAACATCCTCTGCATTTAAACTTGCCCTGCACATCTCCTTTAAACTGTGAATGAACTGTGAATCCACAAGCAGTGACTGAATGAACTGTGAGTCCACAAGCAGTGAGTGAGTGAGCTTTGCGCCCACAAGCAGTGAGTGAATGAACTGTGAGTCCACAAGTGGTGAGTGAATGAACTGCGAGTCCACAAACAATGAGAGAGTGAACTGTGAGTCCACAAGGGGTGAGTGAGTGAACTGTGAGTCCACAGGCCGTGAGTGAGTGAACTGTGTGTCCACAAGCGGTGAGTGAGTGAACTGTGAGTCCACAGGCCGTGAGTGAGTGAACTGTGATCTTACCTTAAATTTATGCCCTCATTTAATAATTTGAGACGTCTGATCAATATAATGCATTCACACCAAACGGAAGATCAAAACCTATCAATCATATCGTTGGATGCAGAGAAAGCATTCGATCAGGTCGAATGGGAATATATGGTCAGGGTATTGCAAGAATTTCAATTGGGAGAGAATTTTATTCTATGGATTAAATTACTATATAATAAGCCAATGGGCAGAATATTAACTAACAATAATTTATCTATGAAATTTCATTTGTCAAGGGGTTATAGACAAGGATGCTCATTATCACCGTTGTTATTCACCCTTATAATTGAACCCCTAGCGGAAAGAATTAGAACTCATCCGAATATCCATGGATATAAAACGAAATATTCCAACAATAAAATATCACCATACGCTGACGATGTACATCACAAAACCTCATATTACTATACCAAATATTTTAAAATTAATAGAGGACTTCGGATCATTCTCAGGATGTAGAATAAATTAGAATAAATGTGAAATCATGTCAATAAAACCGAAAGACTCTACGCATCTTTTACAGTTTCCTTTCAAAATAGCTACGGAAAAATTTAAATACTTGGGCATCGAAATTACTAGAAGATATCAAGATATGTTTGACGAAAATTATAACCCTCTACTTAAGAAACTATATAACTTGATTAAATTTTGGAAAACGATTCCGATGTCCTTAATAGGCCGAATAAACGCCATAAAAATGATCTTTCTACCACAAATTTTATACCTGTTCCAATCTATCCCAATATATTTACCCAAAAAGTTTTTTAAAAAACTGGACTCAGATATCACAAATTTTATTTGGGATTATAAATCCCACAGAATACAAAGAACTCATCTGAATAAACCCAAAGTAGTTGGGGGATTAGCACTCCCCAACTTTATGTATTACTACTGGTCTGTAAACATCAGAGACATGATCCAATTGCTGGATAATTCTCCCCAGCAACCGGATTGGATGATTATGGAGAGAGAGGATTGCTCTCCTTATAATATTGGAGCAATCCTTCTCTCTCCAATATCGATGAATAATATAAATTACAACAATAATCCAATTATATACAATACAATTAGAATTTGGAAACAAATAAAACACAATTTAAAATTAAGAAATTTATCTCTCTTATCTCCTTTCGGTTAAAAACCCCTCATTTAAACCTTCAACTACAGATAAAGCATTTATACAATGGGAAAGAGCTGGAATTAAAATCTTCGGAGATGTGTATGAACTGGGAAAACTATTATCATTTAAACAAATACAACTAAAATACAATTTGGGAAACAATCAGTATTTTCAATATTTCCAAATCTGTGACTATCTGAAAAAATACGCACAAGATTATCACAATATGCCTCCAGACTTACTGGAAGAAGTAATTAATTCAAAGGCAGAATCAGCAAACCTAATATCATATATATATATTATTCTAAATGCAGAAATACCAACAACAGATGGTATCAGGAAAGACTGGGAAAAATAATTAAGTATAAAAATTCCCAAAGAAAGGTGGGAAGAATATTTATTAAATGTGCATAAATGTTCAATTAATGTAAGACACACCTTAATACAATTTAAAATCTTACACAGATTATACTATTCAAAAACAAAAATAAGTAAACTTTATCCAACGTCTCACCTATATGTGATAAATGTCAATGTCAAGAAGCTAATATAGCACACTCATTTGTCTTTTGCACATAAATTCAAACATTTTGGACTGAAATTATTGAAATTTTCACATAAATATTTAAAATAAAACTGACTCCAAAAGCAGACTGGATTATCTTCGGGATATCGGAAGATAGCCCTGAATTAAATGTGTTTCAAAAGACTCTATTTGAATATGGCTTAATAACTGGAAAAAGCTAATCTTAAAATTCTGGAAAAATTCTCCTATACCAACAGTTAATATGTGGATTTCAACTATGTTCGAAACACTACACTTGGAAGATATGAGACTCCGACTAGCAGGAAAATCAGACTGTTTCTATAAGACGTGGTCTGCATTTATAAATCTATTGCAAGGAAAAGGTGCAAGAATACCTCAAAAAAGTACTGGCGTCGGGTCTTGGTAAAGGGGGAAGAAAAACTGTCGAGTTGGTAGATTCCTTTTGCGAGATGTTTATAATAAAGTAACTGGCTTTTCTTCTTTCTTTCTCTTTCTTTCCCTTTTTCTATTTTCTTTCCTCTCCAAGGTCTCTTAATTTCCGGTCTCTAACTCTTCAAGGGTTTCCCTTCCCTCTGTCACGCTTTTGCACTTTCACATCTCTTTTTCACGCTTCTATTTTCTATGCTGTTATTTCTCTCTCTATTCTCTCTTTTCTAAAGCCTTTAAAAACAATTAAGGGGTTCAATGACTGTAATACAATATAAGGGATGTACACTGATGTAACGTATGGTACCTCTAATAAATAGATATTAAAAAAAAAAAAAAACTATGCCCTCCACCTTTTGGCGTGTCCTCCCTGGGATAAACGTTCCAGCTGGATAGTCTAGCTGTGCCTCTCATAATTTTTTATACTTTTATCAGGTGTCCCATCAAACTCCGGCATTCTAGAGAAAGCAATCCAAATGTGTCCCAACCTCTCTGTGTTACTAAATACCTTAATCCAGCCAAGAGTCGGATCAATCTCTTCTGCACTATAATGAAGGTTAATAATTTATTTCTGGAAAAATCCAGAAACAGAGAGCACCCGGAGTCAGGATCGAACCTGGGTCTCCTGCGCTATAAGGCAGCAACTCTACCGCTGTGCCACTTTGCCATCCTTTTGCTGTTTGCTTTGATGGGAGCATCATGACCAAGGGGCATAACTCAAAAATCAGAGCTAACAACATCAAGGGTTATGGTTGGGGAATTAAAATGTACAATTATCTCCCTCAGAAGCCATTGAGGCAAATGGGCATCTTTCAAAGCTGATAATACTAATACCAATCTCTTGTTAAGAGTGAAGAGAGACACAAAAAGCTGGAGTAACTCAGCGGGCCAGGCAGCATCTCTGGAGAAAAGGGATGGGTGACATTTCGGGTCGTGACCCTTCTTCAGACTAGTTAAGGAAAAGTGAAATGAGAGATATATAGACTATATAGAGTATAGATGAGACCAAGGAGTTGATACAAATCAACTAAGCTTTGAATAATAGAACAGATCGTAGGGCTGAATAGCCTTCCCTTATTCCTATGATTTTCTTCCTTCAGTCAAGGAACTGAGTTTGTTGCAAAGTGCAGAAGGTCACACCGTGGCCTTTACAATCTGGCAATGCATTTGTTAATGTGATAAATCTCACACATAATTATAGCAACAAAGTAATTAGATAACATTGAAATATCAACATCCACGGAAATCAGGAGAACGTGGACATTATCTACTATTCCAATTACAGTAGTTTATCAAAAAGAGATCCAACAAAAATGCCAACACTAATATTCTAAAAGAATGGCTGAGAATCTTGCAAAGGTCATCTAAAAAGGAGAAGCGATCCTGGCATCTAATACAGATAAAAAGCCTTCAGCAATGGTGCAGTAGTTGTATTCTGAGTAATCTTTTCCTTTTTTAAAAAAAAAGGCAAGATGCAGTGACACAGTACATCATCAGGTAAGTTCAAGGCCAAGGCAGTTACAATTCATGGCTATTGTGCCGAAGGACAGAAGATGAATGTTAGTGTATGAAATAAGTGACCTGGATTACAATAACCGTAAAGCGTGCTTGTCTGAATCGTTCTCTTAAATATATATAGTCAGAACTTGAATATAAACATTTTGTTCTGTGGTTCAGTTAGTTGATACATTGAGTTCATGTACTTAACGGTTGGATCCTGAGAGCCACATGCCATTCGATGCTGTCGGCGGGTCTGTGTATACAAGGCTCCCTGTGGTCACTCGGCCAGGTCAAGGCTGAAAGGATAAATTCAATAGCAATTGTGCTCTATTGATGTGTTCGGACCCCGCGACTGAGTGATCAAGGAGTATGGTGGAGCACCGACAAACAATTACAAAAGGATCGAGTGGGAGGAGTTAGGGAACGCTGCGACAGTGATGAAGTTGGGTAGTGGAGACTGGTGCAGCGGGTAGTGCTGCTACCTCACAACTCCAAAGGCTCAAGTACAATCTGATCTCTGCCGCTATCTATGGGGAGTTTGCACGTCTTCATTATGGCTGCTTGGGTTTCTTCTTCTTCCTCTTCGTGCGTGTGGCGTGCACGGCTTAAAGTTGTAGGACAACTTGTTCTATTTGATCTTACTTGATTGTGCATGCCAGGTTGATTGCATTCGTCGAAACAGGGCGGACCACGTGAAGGTTGCAATCTCCCACCCCGGCTGCCTTGGTTTGCATCTGGGTGTTTTGGTTTCCGCCCACAACCTAAAGATGTGCTCGTTAGCGGATTAACTGGCAACTCTAAACTCCCCCCATTGTAGGGGTTTGGTAAGAGAATCGGGGCGGTGGAAGAGAGACTGGATCGTAAAGGAACAGTGGGGGGATTGAAGAATTAGATTGATGGGATCGGTCCCAAGACCTGGCAGAAATTCAATGGGCCAAATGGCTTACTTTTATAATACAAGAACATATGAGTGAATTTCTGGGAGGTTCCAAATAAATCTTACTGGTTTCATCACATTATCGTGAATGAATGTATGTTTTATTTGTATATGTGACAAGTCTCAGTGAAATTCTTTGCTTGCCTACCCAAGGTATGCAAATAGTCACCACATAAAGGGCGTTGCAAAGTTACATTCGGCCCTTCAAGCCAGCACCGCCATTCAATATGATCATGGCTGATCATCTAAAATCAGTACCCCATTACTGCTTTTTCTCCATATCCCTTAATTCCTTTAGTCCTAAGAGCTAAATTTAACTCTCTCTTGAAAACATCCAGTGAATTGGCTTTCACTGCCTTCTGTGGCAGAGAATTCCACAGATTCACAACTTTCTGGTGAAAAAGTTTTCATCATCATTTCCTCATCTCAGTCCTAAATGGCCTACCCCTTATTCTTAAACTGTGACCCTGGTTCTGGACTCCCCCAACATCGGGAACATTTTTCCTGCATCTAGCCAGTCCAATCCTTTAAGAATTTTAGGGTACACAAAAGGCTGGAGAAACTCAGCAGGTGCAGCAGCATCTAAGGAGCGAAGGAGATAGGCGATGTTTCGGGTCGAGACCCTTCTTCAGACTTCGAGACCCTACTCCACTTTAAGAATTTTATATGTTTCTATAAGATCCCCTCTCATCCTTCTAAATTCCAGTGAATACAAGCCCAGTCGACTCATTCTTTCATTATATGTCAGTCCCTCCATCCCGGGAATTAACCTGGTGAACCTACGCTGCACTCCCTCAATAGCAATAACGTACTTCCTCAAATTCGGAGACCAAAATTGCACACATCTCACCAGGGTGTGTACAACTGCAGTAGGATCTCCTTGCTCCTATACTCAAATCCTCTTACAATGAAGGCCAACATGCCATTAGCTTTCTTCACTGCCTGCTGTACCTGCATGCTTGCTTTCAGTGACTGATGTACAAGCACACCAGGTCTCGTTGCACCTCCCCTTCTCCTAATCTGACACCATTCAGATAATAATCTGCCTTCCTGTTCTTGCCACCGAAGTGGATAACCTCACATTTATCCACATTATACAGCATCTGGCATGCATCTGCCCACTCACCCAACCTACCCAAGTCACCCTGCAGTCTCAAAGCATCCTCCTCACAGCTGACACTGCCACCCAGCTTTGTGTCATCCACAAACTTGGAGATGTCACATTTAATTCCCTCATCTAAATCGTTAATATATATTGAAAATACCTGGGGTCCACCTCTCTCATCTCCATGGCTAAGGCTCCTTGCATTAATTCCACTTTTGCTCCTGCCTGGCCTATCTGAGCGCCCTTCTCAGCTCCAATAGTGGACTTTGCTGATCATCTCCAAATGGTTCATCATCCAACCAACAGCTCATCTACATTGAAGATAGACACAACAAGCTGGAGCAACTCCGCGGGACAGGCAGCATCACTGGAGTGAAGGAATAGGTGACGTTTCGGGTTGTGGCCCTACTCCAGACCCAAAACGTCACCCATTCCTTTTCTCCAGAGATGCTGCCTGTCCCGCTGAGTTACTCCAGCTTTTTGTGTCTATCTTGGTTTAAACCAGCATCTGCAGTTCCTTCCTACACATCTAATCTAAATTCCCTTGTGTCCTATCCCCTGGGAGGCAGGAGCCTCTTTACAAAGATTTCATCATCTCAGTTTGCAGGCAGGCAATTGTATTATGGATGTAGATTTAAAGTATCATTTGCTTCAGATTAAAGTGGAATGTTACATCAAGTGTTTAGCAACTGGGAGATCAGGTAGGTCCAGGCGGACTGTGCAGAGGAGTTCAGCGAAACGATCGCCAAGCCTGCGCTTGGTCCTGCCCATATGCAGGAGTACACACCTGGAACAACAGATACAGTAGATGAGGTATCCCTCAATAGTAGGAATGTCCTTCCTCAAATTAGGAGACCAAAACTGCACACAATAATCCAGGTGTGGTCTCACCAGGGACCTGTACAACTGCATTAGGACCTCATTTCTCCTAAACTCAAATCATCTTGCATTAGCTTTCTTCACAGCCTCCTGCACCTGCATTCTTACTTTCAGTGACTGATGTACAAGCACACCAAGGTCTTGTTGCACCTCCCCTTTTCCTAATCTGACACCATTCAGATAAAAATCTGCCTTCCTGTTCTTGCCACCAAAGTGGATAACCTCAAATTAATTCACATTAACTGCATCTGCCATGCATCTGCCCACTCACCCAACCTATCCAAGTCACCCTGCAGCCTCATAGCATCCTCCTCGCAGCTCACACTGCCACCCAGCCTAATGTCATCCAAAAACTTTTAGATGTTACTTTTAATTCCCTCGTATAAATCATTAATATATATTGTAAATAACTGGGGTCCCAGCGCCGAGCCTTGCGGCACCCTACTAGTCATTACCTGCCATTCTGAAAAGGACCAGTTAATTCCAACTCTTTGCTTCCTGTCTGCCAACCAGTTCTCTATCCATGTCAATACCCGACCCCCAATACCATGTGCTCTAATTTTGCACGCTAATCTCTTGTGTGGGACCTTGTCACAGGTTTTTTGAAAGTCCAGATACACCACATCTACTAGCTCTCCCTTATCCATTCTACTTGTTGCATCCTCAAAATATTCCAGAAGATTAGTCAAGCATGATTCCCCCTTCATAAATCCATACTGACTTTGACCAATCCCGTCTCTGCTTTCCAAATGTGCTGCTATTACATCTTTAATAATCGACTCCAGCATCTTCCCCACTACCAATGTAAGGCTAACTGGTCTATAATTTGTCGTTTTCTCTCCCTCCTTTCTTAAACAGTGGAGTTACATTGGCTACCCTCTAGTCCACAGGAACTGATCCAGAGTCTATAGAACATTGGAAAATGATCACCAATGCATTCACGATTTCTAGGGGCACCTCCTTGAGTACTCTGGGATGCAGACCATCAGGCCCTGGGGATTTATCTGCCTTCAGTCCCAACAGTTTACCTAACACTATTTCCTGACTAATGGGGTCCCACTAGATCCTTGGTCCCCTAGTATTTCTGGGAGATTGTTTGTGCCTTCCTTAGTGAAGACAGTACCAAAGTACTTGTTTAACTGGTCTGCCATTTCCTTGTTTCCCTTATAAACTCACCCACTCCTGATTGTAAGGGACCTACATTCGTCTTCACCAATCTTTCCTTTTTACATATCTAAAGAAGCTTTTACAGTCAGTTTTTATATTCCCCGCAAGCTTTCTTTCATGCTCTATTTTCCCCCCCCTTAATTAACCCCTTTGTCCTCCTCTGTTGAGTTCTAAAATTTTTCCCAGTCCTCTGGGTTGCTGCTTCCTCCGGCTTATTTATATGCCTCTTCCTTGGATTTAACACTATCCTTAATTTCAACTCGTCAGCCACGGTTGAGCCACCTTCCCCGTTTTATTATTTCGCCAGACAGGGATGAACAATTTCTGGAGTTCATCCATGCGATCTTTTAATCTTCACCATTGCATCCCCATTGTCAACCCTTTAAGTATCATCTGCCAGTCTATCCTCGCTAATTCCCGTCTCATACCATCAAAGTCTTCTTTATTCAAGTTCAGGACCCTCATCTCTGAATTAACCGTGTCACTCTCCATCTTAATGCAGAATTCCACCATATTACGGTCACTGTTGCCCAAGGGTCTTCCTCATTACACAGGATTAGTTAGCAATCTTTTTTCCCCTGACTCTCAGCCTGAAGAAGGGTCTCGACCTGAAACGTCACCTGTTCCTTTTCTCCAGAGATGCTGCCTGACCCGCTGAGTTACTCCAGCTTTTGTGTCTATCTTTGGTGTAAACCGGCATCTGCAGTTGCTTCCTGCACATGTTTGTAGGTTAATTGGCTTCTGTAAATTGCCCCTAGTGTGTAGGATGGTGCTAGTGTGTACGTGGGTGTGGCCTCAGTGGGCTGAAGGGCCTGTTTCCTCACAGTATCTCTCAATTCTAAAAACATACATAAAAACAGCAAGTAGAGCAATGAGGAAGATATAGAGTGCAGTTCTGAGCAATGTACCGCATAAGTGCCAGAGACATAAATCCAATGTCCACAATGGTTCAAAGTGAATTGGACAGTACCCTAGCTTGTGGAAGGATCGTTCAGAAGCCTGATGAGAGGGAATGAAGCTGTTCCTGAGGCTGGCGTTGCGTACTTTCAATCTTCTGTACCTTCTATCGATGGGAGCAGAGAGAAGGGATGATTGGGGTGGGATAAGCCAATGATTATGCAAAGTTTGTAAAGACATGCCGAATTTCCTGAGTCTCCTGAGGAAGTGGAGGTTTTGGTGTGTTTCTTGGATGCCGCATCAATGTGGTTGGACAATGCCAGATCATTGGTAATATTAACACCTAGGAACTTGAGGTCTCAACCATTTCCACTTTGGCACCACTGATACTGATTGAGGCAGGTCCTGCCATGTCCTGGCAGACAGTGAGGAAAACAAAATGGAGGGATTGGTGTGTGGGGATGAGGATATCAAGGTATGGATTACCTGAAATAGGAAAATTCTGTATTTTTGCCATTGTATTGAAAGCTACCCAAGAGGAATACGAGGTTGTGTTCTTCCAATTTCCATTTGGATGTCCCATAACAATGGAGAGGGTAGAAGACATAAGGGATTAAGAAAGAGAGTTAAAATGACAAATAACAGTTGAATGTAGACCCAAGGAACTGCTGACGTTGATTTACAAAAGAAGATGCAAATTGCTGGAGTAACTTGTATTGCCATATACTGACAATCTTTCCCCTACCCCACAGACCTGATTCAGGGTCAGGCACGTGCCGTGAGTAATTACTCAGGATAGGCACTGGCCACTAGGTGACTTTTAAAAATCGTAAAAATCCACGCATGCGCAGAAAATCGTGAAAACAGGCGCGGATGGGTCCTGAAGGCACAGTCGACTTTTTAAAATCTTAAAAACCGCGTATGCGCAGATTGGTCTCCTCTCCTGTATGGATGTGCAGCACCTTGCGTGCAGTCCATGGTACAAAGGCAGAATTTCAGCTGCCCGTTGTCAGTGAAGGCTTGAAGCAGCGCCCACGGCACGTGAGTTGAGCATAGTTACATGTATTACACGTACTGCGGATGAAAGGCATGGAAGAATTATGCCAACCTAAGATCGATTGTTAAAATATTAACCATTTAATAATAAATAATGACTTTTATAAATTAAGTGGAAATCTTTACTACTTATATTTAATAATTACCTTTTTATAATTTTAGTCAGGGTTGGCACTGCCTACCTTGCCTACCCTGACTGCACCCTGAATCAGGGGCTCGACACAAACATTCACCTTCCCTCCACAAATCTGCTTGATTATTTGACTTCCTCCATCTTTCAGCATCTGCAGTCTCTTGTATCCATGGTCTTCCTCAATGTCCAGCATCAATCAAGGAGTTAAAAACTGCGGTGTGAAGAATCCATTGTAAAACTTTAGAATTATCCCTATAGACTCGCTGCCTATTGTTCTGACTTCCTTCAATAATGTTTTATAAAATGTCTCCGTAGATCACCTTGGCGCAGCATCTGGTGAACTTTCATCGTGAACAGATCCCTAGTTAAAAGATTTTGCAAAAGTGCTCTAACTTTAACCCTAATTCAATAATTTTTACATTTTAAACATGATCGTAGAATCAATGCCATACCACCATGTGCCAGTTCTCATCAACTGGAGCAACCCATTTCAATCCCATTAGCCTGTAACTTTTCTACATATTTAACATTTAAAAGGGAGTTTAGACATAAGGGGTATAAATACAAAAAGCTGGAGTAACTCAACGGGTCAGAAAGTATTTCTGGAGATAAGGGATACTGTAGGTGACGTTTCGGGTCGAGACCCGTCTTCAGGGGCTTGGCCATTGGATACAGTTCCTGCCTAATGGGCCTGTCCCACTTGGGCGATTTTTCAGGCGAATGCCGGCGACTGTCAAGTTGCCGGTAGTCGCCTGAAAATCCGGCAACTGGAACGGCGACTGTCGGAGTGGAACACACATACACAAACGCACACACACACATCGCTTCCTTCACCAGCCCGTTATGCAGGCGGGGGACAGGTCAAGCGGGGCAGCGCTGTCTGAGTGAAATTCACACGGAGCAAAGTCAAGGTGATGCAGACACACACTACGATGAACAGGAAGGTTGACGCTAGAGCTGGTCTAATCTACGAAACCAAAAGATTGAGAAGGAAGAAGCCAGCGGACATCTTTGGCCTGATCCTTGGTTTGATACTGCTTATTTATATTTTTCAAATGAGCCAATGAAATTCACGTCTAGAGGAAACCAGGCACCCACCTGCTCACCATCTGGCTGCAATGCGCATAACCTTCCCAGACAGTGGGAACTCCTCGTGACCATGAAGGCACTCCCTGGCAGGTGTGGCGACTGCATAGTCAGCATTCATGGGACAGGCCCATTAGTGTTTTAGGTGGTGATTATTTTCAGCAGCAGGACTGACTGTAAGTGCATAAGTCAGACGGATCGAGGGAAAGATGAGCGAAGCAAAGTATAGATAGATGACAGCTTGATTAAAATCTGCTCCAGAATGCATCTCAGAGGAAACTGGGGCGCTGAGTGGGAGATCACCTTAGAGAGATCCAACAGGATCAACGACCCCTTCCAAGCAACACAAGCTAAGACAAGCGCACCGTTCAATATGTGGCTTATCCAACTCAGTATCCCGACAAGTCTGTGAATGTCAACTTGTGGCAGCCACTCAAGGACTTGAACCCGATCGAAAAGGACCAGAAGACAGCTGTGCATCGACGTTCCCCATCCAACCTGACAGAGCTTGAGGGGATCTGCAGAGAAGAATGGGAGACATTACCCAAATACAGGTGTGCCAAGCTTGTAGCGTCATACCTAAGAAGGCTTGAGGCTGTAATCGCTGCCAAAGGCGACGCAACAAAGTACTGCGTGAAGGGTCTGAATACTTATGTAAATATGATATTTCAGTTATTTCTTTTTAATTACTTTGCAATCATTTCTAAACACCTGTTTTGCTTTTTTTATTATGGGGTATTGTGTGTAGATTGATGATAAAAAATGAATTTAATCCATTTTAGAATAAGGCTGTAACGTAACAAAATGTGGAAAAAGTGACGGGGTCTGAATACTTTCTGTATTTTCTCGGGTCTTCACATCATGTAGGACCACATTCACATTCAGATGGCATCAAAGATTGACCACATTGGATCGCCACTTTAATTAGACAGCCTGAATAATAGATAGCATGAAGGTCATTATGAAGTTGCAAACGGATCATAGAGATTTGCGCAATGTACATCACTGAAGAACGTTGCTGAGATGATCAGGAGATTGCCGGATGTTAATTGAAGACGAAAGTAATAGCACATCATACACAATCTTAACAAAGCAGAAAATGAGAAAAAGCCATTCAGCCCATTTTATTGGGAGAGCTGTACACAATGTTCATTCATCTTGTGGGTGGCAACAAACAAGAGGGAAAATCAAAAAGGAAGGCAAAGTTCCCCCATCCCGAACAGTAATCAAAATAAACTCCAGGATATTAATCTAATATTATAAGCATTATTCAACCCTGACCAGTTTAATTTCACAGTTGACATTTTCTTCCTCCCAGGAGGACCAAAGCCTTCAATAACCCCGAGTCTGTAAAATATTTGATTGTCTGTGAATATAATTTCCTTTGAAATTTCTTTTTAAAGTGGTTTTATCTTCAGCCTTTTTCTTCTTAAAAGGGAAACATCAATGACTGGGTCCTCTCCACCATGAGTGAAGCAACACGGAAGCTGTTTAATGATGTGGCTGAAGGAAGTTTTCAGCAGCAAATTAATTTGAAAATAGGCCAGCGTCCGGTACATTGGTGCAAGGAAAGTGAGAGGGACAGCACAGTGGCGCAGCTGGTTGAGCTGTTAAACTTGGCTCGGACAAAACTCTGAACATTAATAGCCCATTATCTGCTTATTTGCACTTTATCAGTTTATTTATTCATGTCTGTATATATTTATATAATGGTATATGGACACACTGCTCTGTTCTGCAGTCATGCCTACTATGTTCTGTTATGCTGAAGCAAAGCAAGAATTTCATTGTCCTATCAGGGACACATGACAATAAACTCTCTTGAATCTTGAATCTTGCTGACACTGCACCTGGCACCCGTGTTCGATCCTGAACTCGGGTGCCATCCGTGTGGAGTTTGCACATTCTCCCTGCGACTGCATGGGTGTTCTCACGAGTGCTCCGGTTTCAAGATCCAAGATACATTTATTTGTCACATGTCCCAATTGGTACTGTGAAATGTGTGGTCGCCATACAGCCATACGAATAATAAAGAGCACGGAACACGAGAGTCTTTAACACAGACATCCCCACACAGCGGGATCAACGTTTCCCACTGTGAGGGAAGGCTCCAAAATTCAGTCATCCTCCTCTGTTGTCCTATGTTTCCTCCAACATCCCAAAGACATGCAAGTTTGTAGTTTAATTGGCATCTGTAAATTGCCCTTAATGTGTAAAGAGTAGGTGGGAGAGTGTGAACCTACTTTGAATGGGTGACCAATGGTCAGCGGTAGGAAAAAGGGCCTGTTTCTGTGCTGCGTCTCTAAACTTAACTAATGGGTTGTCTACTACTTGGAGCTTAAGGACCTAAAGTAAAAGAGTAAAGAATGAAGGCCTGCTAGATCTCCCAGTTGCCAGCCATTTAAACTCCCATTCCCATTCCAATCTGTTCTCTGGCCCCTCCACTGTTAGTGAGACCATGTGCAGACTGGAAGAACAACACCTCATACTCTGCTTGGGGAGCCTTCTGCCCAAAGGCAGGAACATTGAATTTTCCAATTTCAGGTAAAACCCACTAATTCCTCCACACTTTTCTCCCTTGTCCACACCACACAGTTCCTTTCTCCTCCTCCATCTGTTCATTTACCATCCCTACCACTTTTCTCTCCCCTCTTCAACCTCTCTTCATTCCATCCCACCCACTATCATTCCTTCCAGTTTAGCATTTCACTCTTTTTGCTTCCTAGCTGAATCTACATCTGCACCCTCCCGTCTTGCTTTCACCTTTAGCCTTTGTTACTATCTCCATCACCAATCACCCCATCTCCTGAATCCACTGATCGCTTGCCGTTTCTGGCCTTCCCGTCACCTCTCTTTTGCAGCCCACCCTCCTCCACACCATCCATCTGCAGGTGAGGAAGGGTCCCAGCCCAAAATGTCTGAGCTTTTCCCTCCATCGATCTGCCTGGTTTCCACTTAGTTTTTTTAAATCAAGATCTACAGCATCTGTGCTCTCTTTTGTCTTCTGAAGGAATAAATTAAAACTGTCAATTAGAAACACACAATTCACTAAAAGTGGTGAGGAAAGTTCATAAAGCATTCCACATTCTACTTCTACATGAACAGAATTGAAAAGAGAAGGGAGGTTTTGCTACACTTGTGAAATGTAAAAAAAAACCTGTAAAGATTAGAAAAGTGAAATAAAAATCGAAAATGCTGGAGTTATTCAGTGAGTTGGACAACAGCTTGAAGATGTATTGTTTCAGGTTACACAACATGCTGGAGAAACTCAGCGGGTGCAGCAGCATCTATGGGGCGAAGGAGATAGGCAACGTTTCGGGCCGAAACCCTTCTTCAGACTGATGGGGGGTGGGGGGAGGCGGGGGAAGAAAGGAAAAAGGAGGAGCCCGAAGGCTGAGGGAGAAGTAGGAAGGGAAGGAGACAACAAGGGTTAACAGAATTGAGAGAATTCGATGTTCATGCCAAGAGGATGCAGACTCCCCAAGCGGAATATGAGGTGCTGTTCCTCCAACTTGCGGTGTTGCTCACTCTGGCCGTGGAGGAGGCCCAGGACAGAGAGATCGGATACGGAATGGGAGGGGGAGTTGAAGTGCTGAGCCTTGGGTTGGGTTGGGTTAATGCGGACCGAGCTGAGGTGTTCGGAGAAACAATCGCCAAGCCTCCGCTTGGTCTCACCGATATAGATCAGCTGGCATCTGGAGCAGCGGATGCAGTAGATGAGGTTGGAGGAGGTGCAGGTGAACCTCTGTCAGACCTGGAAGGACTGCTTGGGTCCCTGAAAGGAGTGGAGGGGGGAGGTGAAGGGACAAGTGTAGCATTTCTTGCGGTTGCAAGGGAAAGTGCCCGGGGAAGGGGTGGAGCGGGAGGGAAGGGAAGAATTGACAAGGGAGTTGCGGAGGGAGCGGTCTTTGCGGAAGGCAGACGGGGGGAGATGGGAAGATGTGGCGAGTGGTGGGGTCACGTTGGAGGTGGCGAAACTGACGGAGGACTATGTGTTGTATATGCCGGCTGGTGGGGTGAAAGGTGAGGACCAGGGGGACTCTGCCCTTGTTGTGCGTGGGGGGATGGGGAGAGAGGGCAGTGTAACGGGGTATGGAGGAGACCCTGGTGCGAGCCGCATCTATAGTGGGGGAGGGGAATCCCCGTTCCCTGAAGCATGAGGACATTTGTGATGCCCTGGTGTGGAACACCTCATCCTGGGAGCAGATGCGGTATAGTCGGAGGAATTAGGAATAGGGGACGGAGTCCTTACAGGAAGCAGGGTGGGAAGAAGAGTAGTCCAGGTAGCCGTGGGAGTCAGTGGGTTTATAGTGGATGTCGGTCAGGAGTCTATCACCTGCGATGGAGATAGTGAGGTCAAGGAATGGTAGGGAAGTGTCGGAAATGGTCCTGGTGTATTTGAGTGCCGGATGGAAGTTGTTGGTGAAACAGATGAAGTCAGTCAGTAGTGTGTGGGTGCAGGAGGTGACACCAAAGCAGTCATCGATGTAGCGGGGGTAGACCCATTGTTTCAGGTTGATGACCTTTCATCGAATCAAAGTTGGAATCAAAGGGCCGATGGAAATTATAAAAACTTGCTTTGAATAATCCCATTTTGTTCCTCACCCAGGAAGACATGATCAAGTGAAGAAGAACCTTTTGACAGATTAAATACACGGACAATGCTTGCAGTGAATTGAGAATTCAGAAGAAACTTCATCAAAAAAGTTGTGCTGTTATATAGTTATATATATATATATATATATATATATATATATATATATTATATATAGTTATATAGTTGTTATATATTTTTTTATCATCTCTTTCTGAAAATCCCCCAAATGCTCTAAAGTCAACCAGGTATAGTCAATGTTAAACATTATCTCAACGTAGGGCAGGCACTTTGTGCGAGGTTTCCAATGTGACGAATGAGAAATTAATGTACCTTTTAGAAAAATAGTTGACTGAACATAAGGCAGCTCGTCTATTCTAAAGGGCCCGTCCCACTGTACGAGGTAATTCAAGAGCTCTTCTGAGTTTAAAAAAAATCAAACTCGTGGTAAGTACGAAGAATGTACGTAGCGGTTACGTCGGAGCTCGGGGATGTCTCGTAGCGGCTCGTAACGCTAACGGCATTAACTCGTGAAGTTTTTTCAGCATTATGAAAAATGTCCACGAGAGCCCCCGAGTACCTACGAACGGCTATTACCGTAATTCTCCGGGTTCGAATCGGGGGAAACTCGGGAGAACCCTTGAATTACCTCGTACAGTGGGACAGGCCCTTAACACTCCTGCCCTTCTCTTACATCAGGCTGAGTGCTGTCAGGGACCATGACTTAACATCCCACCTGAAAGCAAGCACCTGTGATTGTGGAGCTCCCCACACCCTGCTGAATTACCAACCAAGGTTTTTGTGTACAACTCCGATGTAGATTGCACAAAACCTGAATGTGCCGTAAAAGTGAGATTAGTGATTAGTGCAGGTGTCAGAGGTTACGTGGCGAAGGCAGGAGAATGTGGTTAGGAGGGAGCGATAGATCAGCCATGACTGAATGGCGGAGTAGACTTAATGGGCAGAATTGCCCAATTCTACTCCCATCGCTTATGACTTTATGAGTGATTGATTGATTCTTTAATGTCAAGCGTAACATGTCAATTGGTCCAGTGAGATTCTTGGTTTGCGTACAGTACAAACAACGAAAAGGACAATGACAAAGTCACGAAAGTATTCAATATAGTCGGGCCTGGCAGTTACGTCACGCCATCCCCTTGCCTCACCCCCCTCCCACCACCTGGTTAAATCTGGTTACAACACAACCAGTACCCTTGCCTCAGCTGCCACCCACCACCTGGTTAAAGCTGGTTACAACACAACCAGTACCCTTGCCTCAGCTGCCACCCACCACCTGGTTAAAGCTGGTAACAACACAACTAGTCGTGGCATATGAAATTTTAGGTCGGAGAATTTGAGAAAGCTGTATTTAGATTTAGCAGTAATGAAGTCTGACTTTCTAAAGTGGTCCCAGGAATACAAAACTTCAATTTCTCAGAAAGTCTTCCCTTAGACCAGAGAAGATTGAGGAGATTTGATAGACGTGTTCAAAACCATGGGCTTCATGGATAAGGCAAATGATAGGAAAATGTTAGCAGTGGAGTGCTGAGAGGTCAGAATTAAGATGATTGCTGAGGAAATGGAAGGTAACATGAGGAATATCATTCTCCTTTTTAAACACACGTGCAACGATCTGGAGGGATAATTTAAGCAGTCGATTGTGGTCTTTAATAAGGACATTATGGAAATATTTTAGCAAGGCCATGGGTTAAAAAAAAGTGAATAACTATGCCTGGATTGTTCTTTTGAATATGTTGTAATATTCTGATTGGACCATTGCCCTTCTTTCCAGTAGCGTACCCTTATCAGTTTAGTTGATTGTCACGTGTAACGAGGTACAGTGAAAAGCTTGTGTTGTGTGCTATCCAGTCAGCGGAAAGACAATACATGATTACAATCGAACCACTCATAGTGTACAATATTACAGCAGTTTGAGTGATGGAAAAAAAATCACAAATCATGACCAAAAGATCTGAGATACAACATGAAAGTGCACTCTTTCAGAATCCAAGTGAGAAAAATATAACTAAGCAAGCAGAAAATGTGCTAGAAACAACAAACCTTGCCAAGGGTTTGCTTATGGAAAATCACGACAAAGGCTGTTTTCAAGGAATGCAACCTCTCCATATTGTGGGGTGTACTCTTGTAATAATCCTCTGATTTATACGATGCAAAGTCTATGGAATGGGGAATTACTGCGATTTTTTGAGCTCAGGAACTAAAAATATTAAAAGGATTGGTGTGAGGTCAGTTGAGGAAGTGTTTTTAACAAGTGTTACACCGGCTGTAACTATAAGGAGAAATATTCTGCAGGAGTGAGGTGTTCGTATGAATTAATACACTTGGAGAAAGCTAAAAAAACTCAATTATTAGTTGCTCGATTAGACAGTTGTTTTGGAATTAATGCAAAAAATGTTTTAATTACTGAAGTTGATATACTGTAATCCCTGAAGGGTTTTCATGCTCACTTAACTGTGTCTAGAGTTTAGCACATCCGAGCTTTAATACTCTTGATGCATTTTCCTTTAAGCTGTTACAGTGGAATGAATGCCGCTGGAAAGCTCAGTATAAATGGCCCATGATGGAGGAATCTCCAGGAATCAGAGGAAAATGGGGAATGTTTGGAAAATAGTCAATCTAAGACCCTTAAACTCCAGTCCCACGGTACAAGTTCATTCCAAGAGTTCTCCCGGGTTTGCCCTGATTCAAATTCGGAGATTTACGGTAATGGCCACTCGTCGGTACTCGGGACTCTCGTGGACATTTTTCATCATGTTGAAAAATCTTCACGGGTCTTCCCGTGCTTACCTGCTGTTAGCGAGTCTTCCCGAGTGCCTGCCGTTAGCGCTAAGAGACGTCCCCGAGCTCCGACGTACCCGCTATGTTCATTCTCCGTGCTTACCACCAGTTTGATTTTTTTTTAAACTCGGGAGAGCTCTTGGAATGAACTCGTACCGTGGGACAGGGCTATTACATCATGAAAAAAAAGATGGTGGGAAATTAGACCAATTTAGAAAAACTAACTTCACGGTGAAGTTAGAAGACACAGTAATTAGATTAGGGCAATGTATGGATTGCAAGGCATAGCTAGCTGAAGAAAAGACTAACCAGGCTAAGCAGCAGAGAAGTGGTCATATGGTAACAGGAGTCACACCAATAAAACTTGGCACAGTTTATGCAAACCATTGTGAAGGAAATGGGGAAAATAGCCATCAGGCAGAAAGTGGCAATTCCTGCAGAGATAAAACAAGACTAGAGACCACAACAAATAGTAGGTTACTGCTGAATTATTGTGAAAATGTAATATGGACATGCAACTGTTGTAATGCAAATACTATAAATGGCTGGAAGTATTTTAAGATGGTTTAAGGCTTCTCTCAAACAGCTCCCCGGTAAGCTGTGATTGGACATGATTAAACAAACTTGTTCAAGAGACTCACCACTGCTGTTAGGTTTTCTTTGTGTGCTGTCCTGATCTCAGTCAGAATTAAGAGGGTAACTGGGCCTCACATGAAAGCAAGATTCAGGATGTATGGGAAACACACAAATCCCTCTGATAATTGGTGCTGAAAGCAGCATCTGTACCAGACTACTGTCAACCAAGTGGCTCCTAATGGGGTTTATCATTCAAATTTATCACCCATAGGTAGAGGCTTAGATCCTCTTCTGTTTTCAGGTAATTAAAGGGACTGCCCCACTTGGCTGTCATTTGCGCGCCATTTACACGACCTGCTAGCGTGTGGGTAGCGCATGGAGTGGTGTGGAGGAGTGTGGACTTCATCCTGCACGAAATCTTCGCGCCCCACCGGCCTGTCGCGTAACTGACGGCCAAAGTGGGACAGGCCCAACACCCTGGCGCGACACAACGTCTCACCGCCAACAGCAGCAGAAGCAGGCAAACGATCACCAAGCTCGGCCGTTGCGGAACCGGATTCACCCCCACTCCTACTCCCAGAGCGGGGCTAAGACAATTGGAGATAGACACAAAATGTAGGAGTAACTCAGCGGGACCGGCAGCATCTCTGGAGAGAAGCAATGGGTGACGTTTCGGGTCGACACCCTTCTTCAGACTGAAGAAAGGTCTCGACCCGAAATATCATCCATTCCTTCTCTCCAGAGATGCTGCTGGTCCCACTGAGTTACTCCTACATTTTGTGTCTTATCTTTTAATGACATAAGGCGCCCCAGACGGCTGTGCGGACGCATGATGACGCGCGCGACTGTCACGCGTCAGTCACTACCGGCCTGTCGCGTAAATGATGGCCAAGAGGGACAGGCCCTTAAGTTGCAACTCAGCATGATCGGTGTGAAGGGTAAATACTTCAAGGTACTCACACGAGGAAGGGTTAGATGCCAGGGTGCTGACGCAGAGAATAGGGTGCAAGAGCATCTTGCGCAGGGAAGAAACCTTGAGGTGGTATAAAATAATACAGCGTATTCTAGGCCATGCAACATACTGGCCATGCTGGACCCAACAAACCCATAGTACAAATAATAGTCGATCATAATAAAAAAATCAGCAAATGGATGACAGAGAAAGGATAGGAACTGGAGGCATCCCTTACTTGGTCGAAGGAAAAGGTCAATATGAAGAACTAGCAATTATACTTGCAGCCATGGAGCAGAACCAATAAGAAAAGGTAAAACTAGCGGCAACACGGTGAGGAAAGCAGAGGTGAGGAATGTAGGAAACTACGTGGGAGAATGGTTGCGTGGTGGCTGCGATACTTAGCACTCTGCCAGTGGACAGAGGCAGCATTGACGGGGGCCCTTAGAGGAGGAAACCTATCTATGGACTTAATCAAGGTTATGAGTCACCCCCCCCCCCCCCCCCTTACTACCATGAGGATGTAAAGAAAACGGCTGCAGTCCCGGTGGCTCTGATTAGGACCGAAATAAAGACAACTGGGGTATAGGCAATAAGTACATACAGAATATCAGGAAGCATCGAGAGTCTCACGGATGCAGATGACCATAAAAGTACTGCCTGCCTCATAGAGGAACGATGGCAGACAGGCACTTTGGATTAAGTTAGCGGCATTAAAACTGGCTCACAGGCTTACCAATGATAGCAGTTATTGACAGTGTAGGCTGAAATAGCACCCATGGTATGGACATCTTATTCGCTGGCTACCGAGGTAGAACAGGGGCAGTGCAACACAGGGACCTACTCATGAACAAGAGTTTCATAATTTTATTAGAGAGTTGTGAAAAATGAACTCAGCAGGAGAAAACGTGTTTACTTTTGGCCTGCTTGGGGATGAACGCTAAGACAAAGTTACCGGTAAGCACCAGCGCAATTTGTGGAGACGGTACTTTTGGTGAGTAAAAGGTTGAACTGCCGAGAACGGGAAATGGGGAGGTTATGGACCTAATGACAGCGCTAAAGAAAGTGCCGGCACTGACTGAAGGAACATCCAGAAACTCACGTGGTGCTTAGGATGCTTGGTTGGCACGGTGGCGCAGCGGTAGAGTTGCTGCCTTACAGCGCCAGAGACCCGGGTTCGATTCTGACTACGGGTGCTGTCTGTACGGAGTTTGCACGCCCCCCCCCCCCCCCCCCCCCCCCCCCCCCCCCCCGTGACCTGCGTGGGTTTTCTCCGGGATCACCGGTTTCCTCCCACACTCCAAAGACGCACAGGTTTGTAGGTTAATTGGCTGCGGTAAAATTGTAAATTGTCCCCAGTGTGTGTAGGATAGTGTGAGTGTGCGGGGATCGCTGGTCGGTGCCGACTTGCTCGGCCGAAGGGCCTGTCTCCACGCTGTATCTCTAAACTAAACTAAACTAAACCCGGACAGCAGGACCAGCTAACTGGGGAGAATCTGAGGAGGTGGGTGTGGACAGCCATTTCTCACGCTGATCTGACTATTCAAGAGATGGTTGAAACAGTGCACGAACCAGTTTAACTATGGGGAGGCGGGATAGGTATTGGGGCAAATGATGAGAAGCTGGAAGAAAGAGAGATTAAAGAAACAAGAGGCTGAGGTGTCAGCTGTAGTGTAAACATAGAAACATAGACAATAGGTGCAGGAGGAGGCCATTCGGCCCTTCGAGCCAGCACCGCCATTCATTGTGATCATGGCTGATCATCCCCAATCAATAACCCGTGCCTGCCTTCTCCCCATATCCCTTGATTCCACTAGCCCCAACAGCTCTATCTAACTTTATCTTAAATTCATCCAGTGAATTGGCCTCCACTGCCTTCTGTGGCAGAGAATTCCACAAATTCACAACTCTCTGGGTGAAAATGTTTTTGCTCATCTGTCTTAAATGGCCTCCCCTTTATTCTTAGTCTGTGGCCCCTGGTTCTGGACTCCCCCAACATTGGGAACATTTTTCCTGCATCTAGCTTGTCCAGTCCTTTCATAATTTTACATGTACCTCTAAAATCCCCTCTCATCCTTCAAAATTCCAGTGAATACAAGCCCAGTCTTTCCAATCTTTCCTCATATGATAGTCCCACCATCCCAGGGAATAAACCTTGTGAACCTACGCTGCACTCCCTCAATAGCAAGGATGTCCTTTCTCAAATTAGGAGACCAAAACTGCACACAGTACTCCAGATGTGGTCTCACCAGGGCTCTGTACAACTGCAGGAGGACCTCTTTACTCCTATACTCAAATCCTCTCGTTATGAAGGCCAACATGCCATTAGCTTTCTTCACTGCCTGCTGTACCTGCATGTTTCCTTTCAGTGACTGGTGTACAAGGTCACCCAGGTCTTGTTGCACTTCCCTTTTTCCTAATCTGACACCATTCAGATAATAATCTGCCTCCTTGTTCTTGCTGCCAAAGTGGATAACCTCACATTTATCTACATTATACTTCATCTGCCAAGCATCTGCCCACTCACTCTGTCCAAGATACCCTGCAGCCTCCTGGCAACCTCTTCGCAGTTCACACTGCCATCCAGCTTTGTGTCATCTGCAAATTTGCTAGTGTTACTTTTAATTCCATCATCTAAATCATTAATATATATTGTAAATTGTTCCGGCCCCAGCACCGCCTTGCGGCACTCCACTCACCACTGCCTGCCATTCTGACAGGGACCCGTTTAATCCTACTCTTTGCTTCCTGTCTGCCAACCAATTCTCTATCCATGTCAATACCCTACCCTCAATATCATGTGCTCTAATGTTGCCCACTAATCTCCTGTGCGGGACCTTATCAAAGGCTTTCTGAAAGTCCAGGTACACTACATCCACTGCATTTCCTTCATCCATTTTACATGTCACATCCTCAAAATTCCAGAAGATTAGTCAAGCAGGATTTCCCCTTCATAAATTCATGTTGACTTGGACCAATCCTTTTACTGCTATCCAAACGCGCCATTATTACTTCTTTAATAATTGACTCCAGCATCTTCCCACCACTGATATCAGGCTAACTGGTCTACAATTCCTCGTTTTCTCTCTCGCTCCTTTCTTGAAAAGTGGGATAACATTAGCTACCCTCCAATCCACAGGAACTGATCCTGAATCTATTGAACATTGGAAAATAATCACCAATGCGTCCACGATTTCTAGAGCCACCTTGACTACCATGGGATGCAGATCATCAGGCCCTGGGGATTTATCACTCTTCAGTCCCATCAGTCTACCCAATACCATTTCTTGCCTAATGCAAATGTCTTTTAGTTCCTCTGTCTCCCTAGATCCTCTGTCCTCTAGTACATTTGGGAGATTGTTTGTGCTTTCCTTAGTGAAGACAGAACCGAAGTACCTGTTCAACACTTCTGCCATTTCATCGTTCCCCATAATAATTTCATCTGTTTCTGCCTTCAAGGGACCCACATTTGACACCACTACTCTTTTTCTCTTAACATACCTAAAGAAGCTTTTACTATCCTTCTTTATATTCCTGGCCAGCTTACCCTTGTACATCATCTTTTCACCCTGTATTGCCCTTTTTGCTACCTTTCCCAATCCTCTGGCTTCCCGCTACTCTTTGCTATGTTATATACCTTTTCTTTTAGTTTTATTCCACCCCTAACTTCCCTTGTCAGCCACGGTTGCCTCTTACTGCCCTTAGAATCTTTCTTCCTCTTTTGGAATGAAATGATCCTGCATCTTCTGGGTACACAAAAAGCTGGAGAAACTCAGCGGGTGCAGCAGCATCTAAGGAGCGAAGGAGATAGGCGACGTTTCGGGTCGAGACCCTTCTTCAGGACCCTGAAGAAGGGTCTCGACCCGAAACGTCGCCTATCTCCTTCGCTCCTTAGATGCTGCTGCACCCGCTGAGTTTCTCCAGCTTTTTGTGTACCCTCGATTCTCCAGCATCTGCAGTTCCTTCTTTAAAACTGCATCTTCTGGGTTATGTCCAGAAATTCCTGCTATTGCTGTTCCACCGTCATTCCTGCTATGATCCTTTTCCAGTCTACCCTGACCAGCTCCTTTCGCATGCCTTCATAGTCCCCTTTGTTCAACTGCAACACTGACAGAGTCGGGGATATTTTGGCATTCCCTCTATCTCTATCTCCCCCCCCCCCACCCTAGTCGCACTAGCTTCTCACCACAAACAGCTTACAATGGCTTGTTCCCTTTATCATCGATACTTTTTTGCATATCTTTCATTCATTGTTCTTTATCTCTCCACATCACCGTCTATATCTCTCGTTTCCCTGATCCCTGACCAGTCTGAAGAAGGGTCTCGACCCGAAACGTCGCCTATCTCCTTCGCTCCTTAGATGCTGCTGCACCCGCTGAGTTTCTCCAGCTTTTTGTGAAACCTGCAACACTGACAGTTCTGATTTAACCTTCTCCCTCTCAAATTGCAGATTAAAACTAATCATATTATGATCACTAACTACCTCCAAGCGGTTCCTTTACCTCGAGTTCTCTTATCATATCTGGTTCATTAGACAACACTAAATCCAGAATTGCCTTCTCCCTGGTCGGCTCCAGTACAAGCTGCTCTAGGAATCCATCTCGGAGGCATTCTACAAACTCTCTTTCTTGGGGTCCTGAACCAACCTGATTTTCCCAGTCTACCTGCAAGTTGAAATCTCCCATAACCACAGTGGCATTAACTTTGTTACATGCCAATTTTAACTCCTACTGCAACTTGCACCCTATATCCAGGCTACTGTTTGGGGGCCTGTGGATAACGCCCATTAGTGTATTCTTACCTTTACAATTCCTCAATTCTATCCAAAGCGAATCTACATTGTCAGCCCCTAAGTCACCCCTCGCAAGGGACTGAATTTCATCCCTCACAAACAGAGCTACCCCACCCCCTCTGCCCACCTGCCTGTCCTTTCTATAGGAGGTATAACCCTGAATATTCAGTTCCCAGCTCCGATCCTCCTGCAGCCACGTCTCTGTAATCCCCACAATGTCATATTTACCAATCTCAAACTGAGCCTCAAGCTCATCCACTACATTTTATACTTTGTGCATTCATATGTACTTTGAATCCATGACTCACTTCACGTGAGGGAGCAGCGAAAGACCAGGAACAAAAACTAGAGGGTGTTTTAATTGTGGGAAAAGCAGCTCACTTTGCTAGAGGACATAGGTAACCCTGAGAGCAACCAGAGGAGCGGCCAGGACATCTCACAATCTTTAAATGATAGTGGGGATTTTAGTTTAGTTTAGTTTAGTTTAGATGCAGCGCAGAAACAGGCCTTTCGCCCCACCGAGTCTGCACTGACCAGTGATCCCCGCACATTTACACTACCCTACACACACTAGGGACAATTTTACATTTATACCAAGCCAATTAACCTACAAACCTAAGATAGACACAAACTGCTGAAGTAACTCAGCGGGACAGGCAGCGTGTCTGGAGCGAAGGAATGTGTGATGTTTTGGGTCGAGACCCTACTTCAGACTGACGTCTGGGGAGGGGGAGATACATAGATAAGGAAGCGTTGGGGGAGGCAACTGTGTATCTTTGGAGTGTGGGAGGAAACCGAATATCTCAGACCACGCGGTCACGGGGAGAACTTCACACAGACAAGCACCCGTAGTCGGGATCGAACCCGGGTCACTGCCGCTGTAGGGCAGTGTCTCTACCGCTATGCCACCGCACCACCCCTAGTGTGGATGCTGATAAAGGTCTGGTTGATGTAACTGTATGTCTTTGCATGAACATTGTCTTGCAGCATTCTTATGTATCAAAGCCTTGAGGGTTTGACCGATTTCCTTGAGGTGTGTGTGCGCGATTGTGTTTTACTTACCATTTTGGAGGGGAAGCTGTATTGTGTTTGAAGTGTGTGTATGGTCTATGAGATTTAGGATTGAGCTGCTGGCAACTTGTGAGATCGCAAGTGAAAAGCTGTTACTCATTTGTTAAATCTGCTTTGGAAGATGTCGAAAGAGTAATCTCATGTTCCACAGTAATAGGGTGTGACTGCCAAACGATTTTGCTACTCCAAGTGAAATATATTTGCCGGGTTTTAAGAGGCAGTGTCTCTTTATGAAGTCGTCAGGGTTGTGTGGGACCTCACCCACCCATCCTGTTTTTCTTTTATCCTTTGGTTTATGCAGAGATGCAACCCTTAATTTTTTAACATCATTTGTCCGTAACAAATGAAATACATAACATACTCACTGATGCGCCTGCGCACTGGTGCAGATCATTTGGCAAGGTTGCGGCGGGTCTGCGCCTGCGCACCTGGAGGATGATCGCGCGGGCCATTTGGGCCGGGCATGGCTGCGAGCTGCCGGGCTGGCAAACCGGGGGCACTGCTTCAAGTAAAACACCGGTTATTTCGCCGGGACAAAATACGGCGAATCCGGACACTTGGCATCAATTAATTTTCATTGCAGAAATTAACATTTGACTGGCATTGTGGAATCGAGAATAAGGCTTCAAAAAGGCGAGTGCTTCTATTTTGGAGATTAACTGCCAACTTTTCAGAAAGAAGTTGGTATTTGGTGATCAGTGGACATTTAAATTGGAAACTTGAAAATGGTCATTTGTGAGAGAGCAGAACAATTTGGGGGGGGGGAGAGAGAATAATCTTACACATTACTTTTCTGAACAACGGTGTGTTTCCAAAAGGTCAAAAGATGTTGCTCAAGATTTTCTGATTTGAATTTTTGAGTTATTTTGAGAAAGCTTGTAATCACAGTGCTTTTCTTTGAAAATGCAAATAAGCAACCCGGATTCCCGTTTTGTAGGTGAAATGGGAATGGGCTTGAAGTTCCGGTATGTCTCTGGAAAAAAAATGTAGATGAGCGTCTGTGGTTTGCTTAACAGTCAGACCCTACCTCACAATAATGGGGGGGGGGGAACTGTTTCATTTTCATTCCAAAAAATAAAAGAACGTAAAATGGAAACTCCACCTCTTGATGATTACGAGCAAATATAACACAAACTGCGCACCGTTTACCCATCAGCTATAGAAAACTTGAAGACATTATTCTCTATTTAAGGAATAAACAAGAAGGGATAGGAGAGATTAAATGGAGTCTGCATGAAGTGGCGTTGGAAGGGGGTTGGGTGCAGTTAACTCGCTGGTTTTGAAGCATTTTACAATGGAAATTAAACGAGATTACTTAATAACAGAGAGCCTTGTGCATGATCAATACCTCTGGAAGTTGCCGCTTGCAAGGAAGGACATTTCATCAAACAGCCAGTAGAAACATGTGGGTGAAATGTCAACTAGGTTCATACAATGAGCTCAGTCCATTGGCCTAGCAACATCATGAATAAAATGGAGCATTTGTCTTTTATCTTCCAAACCTAGGAGTCTTGGGGTACAGATTTCAGCTTATTATTGTCATGTCTAGCAAGGTAGTGAAATGCTTTGTTTTGCATACTATCCAAACAGATCAAAGATACCATATGTAAATGCAATCAAGTCGAACTCAAGTACAATAGATAGAGCAAAGGGGAAGATACAGAGTGCAGAATATAGCTCTCGGCATTGTAGCGCATTAGCTCCATAAACAATGTCCAATGTGCTCAATGGTAGGTGAGTCAGACAGTATCCGAGCTTAATGTTGAACGGGTCTTACTGCAAAGATCACCTGAGGTAATGTAAGAATAGAGTGAAATTGGCAAGGATCTGTGAATAAAAGGTTAAATAGTTTAATATCAGGGAGAATTATGACAAATGACTAAGATGGAATCAGACGTTGCTTTCATCACAGGTGGGAGGTTTTCAAGAGATGTGGTGTCCTAAGCCCAGTATATCTTTGGAATTAGATTTGCTTAGTAAGTTTGCAGATGAGATGAAAATTGCCAGGCTCGCAGACTGTGAGGAAGACTGTCAAAGTATTCAGCGGGATGTAGATCAGCTACAGAAAAAATTCAAACATGTTTGAGGTTTTCCACGAGTCAAATTTACTGTTCAAGTTAAAAATTGAAATATTGAAACTCGTTGTAATAACGTAGTGGCCCGTGAGTTTACCTTAGTGACTCGTGAGTTTACCGTGGCACAGTCAATGGAAACTTTTCATTTCCCAGGTGGGAACGGAGTTACCCGAGGCCAGACTCCAATAGTAGCGGCATTGAAAGTGACAGCAGAGGCGGGAGCAGGAACCTTCATTTGAATTTGCACTGAGATTAAATGGATTGTCATCCATGATCTTAAAAAGTCACATCTTGGATGTAGTGGGTTTATTTACGGGTGACTGTGGCTACCGATGACTGTGACTGTGATCCGGGAGGGGGGGGGGGGGGGGGGGGGGGTGGGGACACACTATTCACTTTCCCACAAGCATTTACCAAGATATTTTGTTGACCTCATGTACATGCTATCAATATTCATTTTACACCACGTATTGCGACTCTGTCAAGACCCTTCTGGAAGTCCGTATTCAGGTTGTTAAGGTTTGCCCTCAGCATTCATTGCTTCCCTTTGTTGCTTAACTCCAGCTTCCTTATTTGGTTCTAATCTAGTTTTCACGGAATGATATGGAACTAGCTGTTCCTCCCAGCTAACATCAATTTTCAAAGAGAGGAAGCAATCAAATGGATACACGACCGAGATTAATCGTAGCGAATGGGGGAAGGCAGCATCCCTGGAGAAAAGGAACAGACGACGTTTCGGGTCGAGACCCTTCTTCAGACTGTGAGGTCAGGGGAAAGGGGGACGAGAGATCATTTTCCCCAGACCCTCAGACATCAGGAATCACATTGGATTAGACCTGGACCATCTCCGCTGCATGGTGGTACAGCAGTTAATGCTGCTGCCTCGTGGTCTCAGGTTCGATCCTGAGCTCAGCTGCTGTCCGTGTGGAGTTAGTGACCAAGGGGCTTTGCATTAACTGCGGTTAGAAGCGTCTGCTTTTTGAATTCCCACAAATAGCACAAGGTTTAAGTCAACATTTAAAAACCATTTTAAACAACATAGGTTACAATACAGTAAAGGATTATGTGTAACCCAATCACTGGGCACTAGTGTTGTACCATTACGAAAAAAATTGTTAAAATGTGCTGCGCCTCTGGTCAGTACAAATATCTCAGAAGTAAAGCAGCATTTATTTGAAAATGAGACATTTATACAGATTATTCCTGAAATATTTGAGGTTTATTTATTTGTAGACTATTTCTGCTCAGGAAGATACGCCAGTAAAATGGCGCTGGCTAAAATCAACACTTCACACATTAATAATAAGTCAAAGGCAAGTTACAGCAGATACTGAAAATCAGAAAAAGATGGAGAAAAGAGTAGAAAATGCTTCACAACTGAGGCTGCACAGAGAGTGAGTCACGCGCACACAGACACGGGTCAACTTTAATTAAATCTCAAAAGAACTGCAGCTGCTGGAAATCTGAAGTGAAAACAGAAAGGGCTGGAATCACTGAACAGGTCAGTGGAGAGTACTCTTTCCCTTCTGCCTTCATTGCACAAACGTCCTTGCATGACATAAAGGGCTGCTGCATACAGCACTTGAATAAAAAACATCACCATCCTGGACTCCAATTGCCTGCTTGCAGCCATGTTTCCAAATGAGCCGATTTAAACATGGGAGGCTTTTTATAGTGCAAAAAAAAACAGCATGACACAAGAGTAACTCGGGAGAGGAACTTGGTAACGCGGGAGACGAACATGGAACTTTGCAGAAATGACAAGTAAACGGCAAACTTAGTCATACCTGTGGGAACTCGGTTAAACTCCTGATCATACACTTGGAATCTCGTACACAACCACGAGTCTTTCACTCGGGGTACCTCGTGGGTCAACTCGCACCGTGAGACAGGGCTATCAAGGTGAGTGGGGCAAAGTTTAAAGAAGATGTGCGGGGGAAGATTTTTTTTTAGACAAAGTGCCTGGAGTGCAATGCCACGTGTTGTGGTGCAGGAGGATACGATGAGACATTTAAGGCACTTTTGGAAAGGCACATTGACATGCAGGGAATGGAGGAATGTGGATTATATGCAGGCAGATAAGAGTTGATATTGGAGTTTTGTTCGTCACAGACATAGTGGGATGAAGGACCTGTTCCTGTGCTCGACTGTTCAATGTTCCCGACAACGTTAACATTTCAGAATAGGGGAAAGTGTAATAATATAGCAGTATTCAGCATATCCACATATTTGATTTAGTGTGTTAGCATTGTTTCATTTGGCCTTCACATTAATTATTAAACTGTGATTACTGAGAAGCGCAGTATATTGCCTAATCAATCAATGGTCACTGTAACTACTAAGTGACAGATGACCTATGGTCAGAAGTGGTAAAATGATAACGCGACTGAGAGAAATAAAGTTACGCATTCACTGATCAAATTGATAGTTTGCTTGAATATATTAGACGGTTGCCAAACAGACTGCGATATTGTTTAAAGGAACAAATAAATAAACAGGCGTGAGACCCGTGGAATGTGAATTATAACACGTTGGTCTGACTGCACCAGCCTATAGTTTGGCTGTATAAGAAGTGGCCAGAAACTCTCAGAGGTTTAATCAACAGGCACGCGCATTCCTTAAGAAACCTGTGAAGATTGGCTATTCAAAATTGGGTAATATCCGCAATCTCAAAGTAACTGGGCAGTTGCCGAAAGTGAATCAGTTGGACAAGACTTTCAGCTGTCGATTATTTAAAAAACAACATTGCTTTTAGGGTTTTTTTGTGCAGTAATTGGCGACCAAGGCAAGATTCAACTAGGTTTGATTTGTATGAAAATCACAAATGGTGGAATAACTGCCGCTATAACATGCAACACGGTGGCGCAGAGGTGGAATTGCTGTCTTACAGCGCTTTCAGCGCCAGAGAACCAGGTTCGATCCCGACTATGGGTGCTGTCTGTACGGGATTTGTACATTCTCTCCGTGAGCTGTGAGGCTGAAGGTCCTGTTTCCCCTGCTGTACCTCTAACCTAAACTGAATTGAATTGAAGAGCATCAAGGTCGTGGAAATTGTCAGAAATGTGAAGAGAGTGTTTAACTGCAGGAAATGGTCCTCTGAACTTCGTCGGTAATTGAGTGCTATAAATGATGGCCAAAATACACTGTTGTCACTTCTCTTCCCTTAAGATCAATTCTCTTGCACTCAGCCTGATTTACAGGCATTTTATGTTTATCTTTGTCCAAGTACCCCGCACATGTGGCTCTTTAAGCCTCCCTCCATGGCAGCTGGGAGATGTCCACAGAATAGGCTCTCGTCAAATGCAAGTCAACCTTTTCTGTGACGATTTCCTATCAGGTATGAAACCAGTTGATAATAGACTTTGAGAGGTGTTTACGATAGAGACAAACACTATCAGAAATGACCACAGTGCCCAGCATAAAACAGCCGATGATTGAAGCACATGGTGGCAGACAAGCCCTGATGGGTCACAGGTCACTTCAGATGAACCCAGTAGGGGTAAAGTGCCCCATGAAGAATCAAAGCTCTTCAGCAAATGCATCATCAGTAAAGTGCATTTACAATATTTGTCAAAAGATCAATTCATCACACGTCAGACCTTAAAAACAGCATTAGGAGAGCTAATGTGATTTATAATTTATAAAGTGATTTATAATTTGTAGCTCTGAAGTCGTCTGGTTTCATCATCACACGACCTTTCTCAGACCTCCCCTTTCTCCTCATTTCTTACAGGTGATAATAATGTTGCTAATAGTAATGTTTAAATGGGACAGCTTCTGAGTGCTTCACAGGAGGCAGAGGAGGACATTGAACAGAAAATTAAGGTTAGAGTTATGCTCGTTCCAGAACTGTACACATTGACAGCAGGCTTTGCAGGATTTGATGCATCCATTGGGGTGGTTCCCTGAGCAGACTGCTCAGATTGTCTTGCAAAATGCCTCATCGCCAGAACTCACCAACAACAGGAAGACCTCACTTGGCTGGCTTCCGAACAGATCCTTCCTGCACTATCGGAGTTTTACTTCCCTGGGACAGCTGCTGTGGAGAGGAGACGGTTGCCCACCTCTCTGCCAAGTGTGGATTTGCGAAGTGGGTCTGGAGAAGGTTGGAAGTGTCCGTGTCAGTGTTGAGCAACTTGTGTAACGATCTGAAGAAGGGTTCCGGCCCGAAACATTTCCTATTTCCTTCGCTCCATAGATGCTGCTGCACCCGATGAGTTTCTCCAACACTGTTGTCTACCTTCGATTTTCCAGCATCTGCAGTTCCTTCTTAAAAACTGTGTAACACAATCTGACGTACAGGCTGTTCCCTTAATAAATCGCTTTACAAATTATAAATCACGTTATTTAGAGAGACCCATGTACACGTAATCAGTAGTGTAGTGTGTAACAAGGCAGTAGAACAATCCAACCCGTTTACTGAGAGTATCTGCCAGAACCGCACTCGTTAAAGTGACAGTAATGTACATTTTGCTCGTTTTGTTAATAACAAATTAGAGGTGAATGCTTGTGTTTGAACAATTAAAAACGCAGGCAAAATCTACATTGCAGTAAATTATTTTACATTACATTTCACAGAAAGGGATGTGAAAGGCACTATATAAATGCTACTCTTGTGGGTGGGGGAGGGGCAGGAAATGACGGTCAGGGTTGTGCAACATGTGTAGAAATGTCAACCTCCAGTAAACGAACTTGGGTAAACAAACGTGTGTCACGGTGGCGCAGCGGTGGAGCTGCTGCCTTACAGCGCCAGAGATCCGGGTTCGATCCTGACTATGGGTGCTGTCTGCACGGAGTTTGTACGTTCTCCCCCTGACCTCCGTGGGTTTTCACTGAGAACTTCAGTTTCCTCCCACACTCCAAACACGTACCGGTTTGTAGGTTAATTGGTTAGGAGTAAATGTAAAGATTTGTCCCTAGTGTGTGTAGAGTAGTATTAATATGTGGGGATCGCTGGTCGGTGGGGACTCGGTGGGCAGAAGGGTCTGTTTCCATGCTGTCTCTCTAAAATAAAGAAACTGTCCATAGATGTTGCCCACTTTGCTGAAGCATTTTTCATTTACGCCTCAAAACTACATCACCAGATCACCTTGCACAGGAGAGTTTACTGTACACAAACCAGCAATAGCTTTCTTATATTACAATAATTCATATATACCAACAAGTGGTTGTTTGGCTGTAAAGGCTTTGAGACTTCCAATGGAAGGTTCTAGAACAAATGTAAGTTCTTGCCTATTGCATATGACAAAACAATCAACCTCGCACATGATAAATAGTGAGAAAAAACTGACACTGCGCTAAAAATATGTTGAGATACTCTTTACCATTTAGAAACATAGAAACATAGAAAATAGGTGCAGGAGTAGGCCATTCGGCCCTTCAAGCCTGCACCGCCATTCAATATGATCATGGATGATCATCCAACTCAGTATCCTGTACCTGCCTTCTCTCCATACCCCCTGATCCCTTTAGCCACAAGGGCCACATCTAACTCCCTCTTAAATATAGCCAATGAATTGGCCTCAACTACCTTCTGTGGCAGAGAATTCCAGAGATTCACCATTCCGTGAAAAATGTTTTTCTCATCTCGGTCCTACAAGACATCCCCCTTATCCTTAAACTGTGACCCCTTGTTCTGGACTTCCCCAACATCGGGAACATTTTTCCTGCATCTAGCCTGTCCAAACCCTTAAGAATTTTGTAAGTTTCTATAAGATCCCTCCTCAATCTTCTAAATTCCAGCGAGTACATGCCGAGTCTATCCAGTCTTTCTTCATATGAAAGTCCTGACATCCCAGGAATCAGTCTGGTGAACCTTCTCTGTACTCCCTCTATGGCAAGAATGTCTTTCCTCAGATTAGGAGACCAAAACTGTACGCAATACTCCAGGTGTGATCTCACCAAGACGCTGTACAACTGCAGTAGAACCTCCCTGCTCCTATACTCAAATCCTTTTGCTATGAATGCTAACACTGCCTGCTGCACCTGCATGCCTACTTTCAATGACTGGTGTACCATGACACCCAGGTCTCGTTGTATCTCCCCTTTTCCTAATCGGCCACCATTCAAATAACTATCCTGTTTTTGCCACCAAAGTGGATAACCTCACATTTATCCACATTATACTGCATCTGCCATGCATTTGTCCACTCACCCAACCTATCCAAGTCATCTTGCAGCCTCCTAGCATCCTCCTCACAGCTAACACTGCCCCCCAGCTTCGTATCATCCGCAAACTTGGAGATGTTGCATTCAATTCCCTCGTCCAATTCCCTCGTCCAAATTGTAAATCTCTGGGGTCCCAACACTGAGCCTTGCGGTACCCCACTAGTCACTGCCTGCCATTCTGAAAAGGACCCGTTTACTCCTACCCTTTGCTTCCTGTCTGCCAGCCAGTTCTCTATCCACATCAATACTGAACCGCCAATACCGTGTGCTTTAAGTTTGCATACTAATCTCTTGTGTGGGACCTTGTCGAAAGCCTTCTGAAGGTCCAGATATAACACATCCCCTGGTTCTCCCTTATCCACTCCACTAGTTACATCCTGTCAAAAAATTCTATAAGATTTGTCAGACGTGATTTACCTTTCATAAATCCATGCTGACTTTGTCCAATGATTTCACCACTTTCCAAAAGTGCTGCTATTCCATCTTTAATAACTGACTCTAGCAGTTTCCCCACTACCGATGTTAGACTAACTGGTCTGTAATTCCCCTTTTTCTCTCTCCCTCCCTTTTTAAAAAGTTGGGTTACATTAGCTACCCTCCAATCCTCAGGAACTACTCCAGAATCTAAAGAGTTTTGAAAAATTATTACTAATGCATCCACTATTTCTGGGGCTACTTCCTTAAGCACTCTGGGATGCAGCCTATCTGGCCCTGGGGATTTATCGGCCTTTAATCCATTCAATTTACCACTTCCCGGCTAACCTGGATTTCACTCAGTTCCATCTCATTTGACCCCCGGTCCCCTGCTATTTCCGGCAGATTATTAATGTCTTCCTTAGTCAAAACAGAGCCAAAGTAGTTATTCAATTGGTCTGCCATATCCTTGTTCCCCATGATCAATTCACCCATTTCTGACTGCAAGGGACCTACATTTGTTTTAACTAATCTTTTCTCTTCACATATCTATAAAAACATTTGCAGTCAGTTTTTATGCTTCCCTGCCAGTTTTCTTTCATAATCTATTTTCCCTTTCCTAATTAATCCCTTTGTCCTCCTCTGCTGGACTCTGAATTTCTCCCAGTCCTCTGGTAGGCTGCTTTTTCTGGCTAAATTGTATGCTTCATCTTTTGTTTTGATACTATCCCTGATTTCCCTTATTATTCATGGATGTACTACCTTCCCTGATTTATTATTTTGCCAAACTGGGATGAACAATTGTTGTAGTTCATCCATGCAGTCTTTCAATGCCTTCCATTGCCTATCCACCGTCAACCATTTAAGAATCAATTGCCAGTCTATCTTGGCCAATTCACGTCTCATACCCTCAAAGTTACCTTTCTTTAAATTCAGAACCCTTTTTTCTGAATTAATTATGTTACTCTCCATCCTAATGAAGAATCAACCATATTATGGTCACTCTTGCCCAAGGGGCCACGCACACAAGACTGTTAACTAACCCTTCCTCATTTCCCCGAATCAATACCAGTATCAAATGGCCAGGAGTGAAAAAATGACAGGTCCAAGAATTTATTGCCTCATTCACTTGCCCGGCTATGGCAGCGGACATAGCAAAAATGGATTGATTTGCATTTCATGGTTGTACTGCACTGGTCACAGGTGCCCTGTTTTGACACCTTCGTGAATACATCAAAGTCGATATTGCCATGCCAGTTTGATACTGATGATTTTTGTGTAAGTTGATTCCTACAGTCGTGGTTCTGTATCTATCTCATCCACTTGTTTCTGTGCAATGCCCCAAGATAGTATCAAACAATTAAGAAAACCTCATAAAAACCCACCAAACAGCGCCAAGGTGGCTCAGCGTTAGAGTTGCTGCCTCACAGCGCCAGAAACCCGGGTTTGATCCTGACTACGGGTGCTGTCTGCACAGAGTTTATACATTCTCCCCGTGACCTTCATATGTTTTCTCCAATATCTTTGTTTTCCTCCCAAACTCCAAAGACATACAGGTTTGTAGGTGAATAGGCTTGGTTTAAATGTAAATTGTGCCTAGAGTGTTTAGGATAGTTGTTAGTGTGCAGGGATCGCTTGTCAGTGTGGACACGGGGGGCTGAAGGGCCTGTTTCCGCTCTGTATCTCTAAACTAAACGAGTGGTGAAGAATTCTACACACCGATGCAGGCTAGGAAAAGGGAGAGGCAACTTAAACCACGATTCAAGGTGATGGGGAAGAAATGAAGATGAGATGCAACGAAAGGGTAAGAATCAGAAGGCTGAAGGTGGCAGCATCCATTAATGGAAATAGCATAAGTTTCCCAATAACTCATTCAAAAGGTTTTTCAAAACAAAATTTCAGAAATTTAAATCATTGTTTAATAACCAAATAACGTAAAATTATTTTGTTTCAAGCAAACAATAAATTTTGCAGTCATATGTTTTTAGTTTAATTTAGAGATCGTGCATAGAAACGGGTAATTCTGTTTCACACCAACCATTGATGACCTGTTCACAGTTGGTCTATGTTATCCCACTTTCTCATCCACTCTCTACATACTAGGAGCAATTGGCAGAAGTCCATTTACAAATACGCACGCCTTTGGGGCGTAGGAGGAAACTGGATCTTCCTGCGGAAACCCATGAGGTCACAGGGAGAACACGCAGACTCCACACAGACAGTGCCAGACGTCAGGATTGAATCTGGGTCTCTGGTGCCAGGGCCGGCCGTAGGAGGTGCGGGGCCCAATTGGGAACAATTGTGGTGAGCCCCAGGTTCCCAGCTGAGGTCTGTAGACTCATAGAAATTCAAATAAAGTCTAGTATAGACTTAAAAGGTGAATCAAAATGTGCACTTAAAAGGTGCATGCGAGTTAATGGACCAAACAGATCTAAGGTACATTTTAATATAAGATTGCATACATGTAAGCCTACAAGTAACAAACAAAATGTGTAGATCACCTCTGAAAAGTACATACTTACAATACCACTTGTTTTAGTGACTGTGAAATGAAAAAAAAATTAATTTGATTAACTAGTTCCTGGAAAACCACGTGTGTGTGTGTGTGTGTGTGTGTTTGTGTGTGTGTGTGTGTGTGTGTGTTAGTTGTCTGTGCGTTATGTGTGTGTGGGAGGGAAGGAAAGAAGGGAGGGAGGGAGGGAGGGAGAGACGGGAGGAAGGAGAGAAGGGAGTGAGGGAAGTAGAGAAAGAAGGGAGGGAAGGAGAGAAGGGAAAAGAGAGAGAGGAATGAGGGAGGGAAGAAGGGAAGGGAAGGAGGGGAGGGAAGGAGGGAAGGGAAGGAGGGAAGGGAAGGAGAGAAGGGAGGGAGAGGGCCGGTGGCAGGAGCGGATGCCGGGGTCCGGACGAACGCGTGTGAGCTGAGGGTGAGGTTTGTAAACGTTGCTCCAACCCCGGCCCGGCCATCCCTGTATTGTACACCGCGTCTCCTCGGGGAGAGAGAGGCGTGGAGCCGGGGCTGTGTGCGTGAAGCACGGCGACTGGAGGGGCAGGAGCGCTGCCCCAGGACCACGAGGGACCTTCCCCTCTCCCCATTCTCCATTCCCCCTCACACCCCCCTCCCCGTCTACCCCTTTCTTTCCCCTCCACCCCTCTACTCTCTCTCCACCCCTCTCCCCCCCCCTCCACCCGGGGTAGATCTACCCAAGCCGAGAGTAGATTACTCCAAAGATCCCAGAGCGGAGCTTTTGATTACTCTAGCGCGGGGCCCCCATAGGCGCTGGGCCAAATTGGAAGCAATTGGTCCAATCGGCCTAAGGCCGGCCCTGTCTGGTGCTGTAAGGCAGCTACTCTACTGGCTGTACCACTGTGGTGTCCCTCTCTTAACATGTATGAATGAAGAGAGAGAAATGTCATTCATCTGTGCCATCACATCTCCCAGAATATCTTCACCCGATCTGATCTAGTGATGTCAATGCTGTTGTAGCTACGTGCAGCGCCAGGGTGGTTCTGCGCTGTAGAGAGTGTCATCACTTAGCTGACGGTTCCAGCTGTTCTCCCAGGTGGACGTGGAAGATTCATGTCACCACTGGACATTGAGGGCAGGCCCTGAGTAACTGCTTTGCAAACGCTTCATGGATATGATGTTTAGGCAAGTGGCCTTGTAAAATAACATATTGAATTGATGATACGATGACCAGAGAAAGACATATCCTGAAGATAGACACAAAATGCTGGAGTAACTCAGCGGGTCAGGCAGCATCTCCGGAGAAAAGGAAAAGGTGATGTTTCGGGTTGAGACCCTTCTTCAGACTACCTATTCCTTTTCTCCAGAGATGCTGTCTGACCCGCTGAGTTACTGCTGTTTTTTGTGCTTATCTTTGGTTTAAACCAGCATCTGCAGTTCCTTCCCACACATCAAATACATATCCTGATTGTACTTGCTGTATACGTATAGGATGTGAATAAGATACATTTTGAGAAAAAGCATTCCGCTGCCTTTGTGTGACTACATGAAGCTGTGTGACAACTCCGGGTTTGCAAACACCAAATGGTTAAGAATCCCCCCCCCCCCCCCCCCCCCCCCCCCCCCCCGCCACCATGTTGCAAAGGAAGGGTCTGGCTATGTTGTCTTGGAATGTTCATACATGTGGTGCCATTTGTATCACCTTTCCCTCAAAGGGAGCTGTATCCAGACGAACAGCATTGATTCCAAATCAATTGGACAATAGGCTGCACAAAGTGTTATCAGAGCTCTGAAGGGAAGAAGATGATGGATCCTGTGGAGTAGTCCTCAAACAAACTGTCAAAGGTAACTGGCAGAAAGCCTCATCATCAGAACTTTCAACCAAGCATCAGGACCTTGCTCTATTGGTGGTGAGAAAGGCCCTCCGTTAAGTGTGATCAGAATATTCTTCATGCTGCCTCTGTGCCACCAGCACAGGAAACGAGACTGCTGTCCACCTTGACTGATATTCTTTTGTCTGGAATGCCTGGGATTAATAGTTGAAGTTGACCCCAACATGCTGCATACCACAGACCTCTGTGCCAAACGGATTGTTCCCTGGGATGCATCGTGGGAGATACATCAATGTTTGCTGGAAAAGCATCAACACAGTGAGACACTCACCCTGGTCCATCCAAAACTCACTGGTGCGACAGAACAAAGAGCTGCCCATGAGCACGTGCAACAGGCTACCACACACTCAGCAGCCAAGCTGAGTGCAGCTATTGCAAACGCACTTTGAGCAAGGGCCACTGTTAACGGCCTTCCCACCATTGCACATGAATTAGTCGGTCAATGTTAAAACCCCATGAACTACTTGATCAGGAATCGTTTATAAATGATAACTGACAATATTCAATCATTATTGAATGAACTGAATCCTCAAAACTAATATAAAGCTGGTGATATTTCTGTAGGGTACACAAAAGGCTGGAGAAACTCAGCGGGTGCAGCAGCATCTAAGGAGCGAAGGAGATAGGTGAAGGAGATAGGATTTCTGTATCCTCTTTTCCAGCTTTGTACCACCCTCCCCCACCACAATCCGTCTGGAAAGAGTTCCAGCCCCAAAGCGTCACCGATCCATTCCCTTCACAGATGCTGCTTGGCCTGCTGAGTTCCTCCAGCTCAGTGTTTTTTAAACATTGAGAAATTGAAATAACACAATCTTCATTATCTGTTATTCATCCAACAATGATGCTAGCGGGAGTGAATTTAAAGATGGCGTGGGAACTATGTTCTGCGACATAGTCCTGGATATAGAGAGAGTAAATCAAAGGGCTGAACACACAACCTTGTGGTGACAAGCAGCAAAGATACACGTTTTGTTTCTGTCCTAAAGCTGCACCAGAGGTGATGAACTAGTTTCCAGCGGATAAAATAATCAAATGACTAGAACTAGAACTTTAATGTTATCCTCCAATTGAGCACACATAAAGAATGCATCACTAAACTATAGAAGGAAGCACACCTGAAAACAATATGAAAAATGTCCAAAGTGCAAATTGTGTGCTTTATCCAAAGAGGAAGAAAGATTCCAAGGGGTGACCGTGGCTGACAAGGGACTTTAGGGACAGTTTAAAAATAAAAGAGAAGTACAACGTAGCAAAGATGAGCAGGAAGTAAGAGGATTGGGTAATGTTTAAAGAGCAACAGAACAACAGAAGGTAACTAAAAAGGCAATACGGGGAGAAAAGATGAGGTACGAAGGTAAGCTAGACAAGGTGGGAGAGAGAAAAACAGGGAATTAGAGACCAGTTAGCTTGACATCGGTGGTGGGGAAGATGCTGGAGACAATTATAAAAGATGAAATAGAGGCACATTTGGATAGCAGTAACAGGATCGGTCCGAGTCAGCAAGGATTTATGAAAGGGAAATCATGCTTGACTAATCTTCTGGAATTCTTTGAGGATGTAACTAGGAAAATGGACAAGGGAGAGCCAGTGGATGTAGTGTACCTAGTCATTCAGAAAACATTTGATAAGGTCCAACATAGGAGATTAGTGGGCAAAATTAGGGCACATGGTATTGGGGGTAGAGTGCTGACATGCATAGAGAAGTGTTAAAGAAGGAACTGCAGATGCTGGAGAATCAAGGGTACACAAAAAGTCTGAATATGGGCCTCGACCCGCAACGTCGCCTATCTCCTTCGCTCCTTAGATGCTGCTGCACCCGCTGAGTTTCTCCAGCTTTTTGTGTACCCTGCATAGAGAAGTGGTTGGCAGACAGGAAACAAAGAGTAGGGATTAACGGCAGAATGGCAGGCAGTGACTAGTGGGGCACCGCAAGGCTTGGTGCTGGGACCGCAGCTATTTACAATATACATAGATGATTTAGATGAAGGAATTCAAAGTAACATTAGCAAATTTGCAGATGACACAAAGCTGGGTGGCAGTGTAAACTGTGAGAAGGATGCTATGAGAATACAAGGTGACTTGGACAGGCTGGGGGAGTGGGCAGATGCATGACAGATGCAGTTTAATGTGGACAAATGTGTGGTTATCCACTTGGTAGTAAAAACAGGAAGGCAGATTATTATCTGAATGTTGTCAAGTTGGGAAAAGGGTACTTTCAAGAGAGAGCTAGATAGGGCTCTTAAAGATAGCAGAGTCAGCAGATATGGGGAGAAGGCAGGAACGGGGTACTGATTGGGGATGATCACATTGAATGGCGGTGCTGGCTCGAAGGGCCGAATGGTCAACTCCTACACCTATTGTCTATATATCAACATTTTCCATAAAATTAAATATAATCTTTCCTATGTTCTAACAAATCATGTTGTACCTCCAATGTGCAAACAAATAAAATGTGAGATAAGTGTAGTTCAAGTCGTAGTACGTTTATTAGAATTGAAATAGAGTGACAGAGCGACTGCTGCGATCTAAAATGCCGAAGAGTAAAAGGTTGAAAGGTTATTTATTAGTCACTAGGTGCAGTGAAATGCTTCTTGCCAATGCAGCACATAAAAAAAGAATACAGACATAACAATAATAAAGAGATTTAAACATAAAAAAACATCCCCCCACAATGGTTCCCACAAGGTCACAATGTCCAGTCCCCAACCTATGTCCACCCATAGTCGGGCCTATTATGGCCTCCGCAGTCGCCTTTATGGAGGCCCGATGTTCCCGGCCCTTCTTGCCGGATGATGGTGCTCCGGCGTCGGGAGAATCCTCACGTCGGCATGGGAATCCTGGAACGGCCGCTTCGTTACCGGAGACCACGGCTTCCGAAGCCGACAGGCCGCACTGGATGGAACTCCACTACTGGTGATCTCGGCGAGAGATCCCAGGCTCCCGAGGTAAAGTTCAGCGCCGCCCGCGGCTGGCCGCTCCACAGACCCGCAGCTCCGCGATGTTTTTTCTCGGCGGATTCAGCATTCCGGAGTTCCAGCGAGGCGAAGCGGGCAAGGCATCGCCCGCTCCGCGATAGCGCTCCAGTGCTGTGCTGCCGCCGAAGCCGTGGTTCTGGCCGGTCCCCTCAGGAAACGCCGCTCCAGGGCGCTGGCAGGCCGCGAGGACAGGTCGAAGATGCTGCCCGGAGAAAAGCTGCCTCTCCGACCAGGTGGGGACCAGGAAAAGCTGTTTCCACCCTCCACATAAAAAAGACTAGAGCTCCAAAACCAAAACACTAAAACTCACTAAATATTAAAAAAAAGAGGTGAAAAAAACAGACAGCTGCAGGCTGGGCAGCCATAATACCATATAGGACGGCACCCCCAAATAAAATCAATGTAAGGTTAAATTACTTAAATGTCCCAAATAACTGGTTCTGGTGACTACAACAAATACACGCTGGTTTCCAAGAGGTGTAGTCTTCCTCTATTGTCTAAGTAAAGTTATGTTTTCAGATGGGCACTGATTCCCCCATTTATGACGAGACTGTTCTTTGTACATTAAGGGCCTGTCCCACGTGGGCGTCATTTGCGCGTCACGCAGGTGGCGTGCGAAGATTTTGTGAATCCCAAAATCCTGTGGGCGCTGTGCGCAACCGCGCGTCACTGCCTATGTCACCACGCGCACATCACGTGTGCCTCGTGACGCGTAAATGATGTGCAAATGACGCCAAGTGAGTCAGGCCCTTTACTCTTAAAATCTATGCTCATCTTATAGCTCATATCCATATCTTTCCCAGAACGATTAATCTATGGAACCCAATCAGTCTATTTTGGGGTTTTTGAAATAAAAACTTGGTTTTGATCACCGATTTGCCTGATATTCTTTTTCACAAACTTCATAAGAACCTGTACAAGTCGTTACTGGAGATTACTAAAATAATCTCCAGTGTCCATATTAAAGACCAATTCAGTGATGCCATCTTACCACAGAATTTATGGGACGTAAAGGGGATTCAGCCCAGAAGATAGACACAAAACGCTGGAGCAACTCAGTGGAACAGGCAGCATCTCTGGTTAGAAGGAATGGGTGATGTTTCGAGTTGAGACCCTTCTTCAGACCCAACCCATATAATCTCACCACACCAAGTGAGAATTCAATGGCAAATTATATTTGTTTGTGGTAGTTTGCCAAGTTCAAATTGGCTGCTGCATTTACTACATTGTCACAGCACTTCATAGGCACCTCCTCGGCTCCAACCTGACCTCTGGTTATCCCAAAATGATTAGGAGCAGATGAGGTACTGACTATTGGCTTCAGAAGCTGGAAATGCCTTCATCTTCTCCATCATTGGAAACCAAATCAGACAGATTTGGATCTGTCATACATAATATTTATTTTTAAGTTCTCTTTAGTATATTGAAGGCTGTCAGATGAATCCATCTATTTTCTTTCAGGATCAAGCATTTGATAATAACACTGAAGGAAAATTAGAATTTAGAATTATCGCAGAGCGTTCTTTGAAGCAAAACAATACAAAGGATAAATGATTACTTAATGAGAAAAATAAATTCATTTAAAACACCGTAATAGGAATTATGTTGCAAACTCCAAAATCAAACTGTTTCCTAATTGGATTTGGTGGTACAATTGCAATCTCATCACAGGCAACAGATTACCATTTAAAACAAAACTGAAATGAAAAGCGCTCCCATTGGGTCAAGTAGTCAGAAAAAAGTTAAGAGTTGGGTCCATAACTACTTCAAATGGAAACAATATTTTAGGCTTCATTGGAAAGGGGTTGGAGATTAAACATAGAGAGGAGTTGTTGCAAATGTACGGATTATGGTGAGGCCACACTTGAAACACTGTGTGCGATTTTTGTCCCCTTACCTCACAGAAACGAGACAATATGAAGGAGATGCAGCTGCGGCTCGCCTGCAGTCCGTCTGTTTATTCTTTTCTTTTTGTTTTCTTGTGTCTGTTTTAGTTAAATTTTAGTTTATTAGGCTGTGAATGTGTGTGTGGTGGGGGGGGAGAAACAAGGTTTTAGTCTCTCCCTTCGGGGGGGTGCAACTTTTCTTGTTGTGTCCCCCGTCACCGTCTCCGTCTGTACTGAGGCCTAATGGCGGAGCTGGCAGCCTCGGAGCTGTGGCGGCGTTTCAGCATTCCAGCGGCGGCGGCGGCGGCCCGGCTTCAGAGCTGTGGTGCTCCTGCGGCATTCCAGGGGTGGCGTTCCAGCGGTGGCGTTCCAGCGGCAACCCGGCTTCAGAACTGTGGTGCTCCAGCGTTCCAGCGGCGACCCGGGTTCAGAGCTGTGGTGCTCCAGCGTTCCAGCGGCGGACCCTGTTTTAGAGCTGTGCCGGGGTTCCAGCATTCCGGCGACGGCGGTGGCGGCAGCCCGGCTTCGGAGGCTCGGCCGCGGGCCGAGTGGACAACAACATCGGAGGCCTGGGTCGCCTCAGCGCAGAGGGAGAACAAGGAGGGAAGAAGACAAAGACTTTAAGACTTTTGCCTTCCACCACAGTGAGGAAGTGCCTGATGAACTCACTGTGGTGGATGTTAAATATGTGTTCATTGTGTGTTTTGTTTTTTATTATATGTATGACTGCAAGGCAACAAAATTTCGTTCAGACCGAAAGGTCTGAATAAACCTTTAGACAATAACCATTCAGAAAATAAAGGATACTAAAGAAAAAGAAAGATAAAGAGATACACTGGCCAGCTTCCTGGATAAGAGGGCTACCCTATAATGAGAAACTGGATAGTTTGGACCTGCATAGCATGGAATTTAGATAAATGAGGAGTGATCCCGTTCAAATATATAAGATTGTAAAGGGGCTTGATGGCCACACTTTTGGGATGCTTTGACATGTCAGAGTGCCTCAAACAAGGAGAAACAAGGCAAGGTGAGGTCAATTAAACGTGAGGTTTGTTAGATCACTTCTGGCAGAAGATGGTGAATCTGTGGAATTCTCTGCCCAGGTGGGTAGTGGAAGCTGGAGCATTGGAAGTACAGAAAGTGGGTAAATATTTGATAGATTGTGGAATAGTGGTGTGGGGCAAAGTGCTAGGAAGAGCAGTTGAGGCCAGCACACATGAACCATCCCACTGTGGGTTGATTGGAGGAGGTCAAGTGAGAGCCTGCGAGGAACATTTGAAATGGAGCAATTATTCTACTGCTGCAAAATGCAGCAGCCTATTTGAACTTGGCCGACTCCCACTAATATAAATTGGCACAGATTTCTCACCATGCTGTGGCAGGTGTAGTGGTTAATGGCTAATGTAGTGGTTTTACACAGAATAACTCAGGAAGGCTGAATCTACATTATGTAAAATAAATTAATTGCAGAGAGATGGCATCACCAATAGTTTTGGAGTCATTAATGTGGACAAAGGAGATTCTTTTATACTAACAACATGCAGGATCTTACAAAGTTTTAAAAATAAGGATTCTAGGTTAATCAGTTATTGACACCAGGTTTTGTTTCAAAAGTCTCAGAAAATAGGTCTAAAAACGGAAGGGAGATGTCGGAAATGGTCCAGGTGAATTTGAGTGCCAGATGGAAGTTAGTGGTGGAATAGATGAAGTCAGTGAGTTCTGCATGGGTGCAGGAGGTAGCACCAATGCAGTCGTCAATAGCAGTAGCGGAGGTAGAGTTTGGGGATAGGGCCACGGTACGCCTCAAACAGGGATAGTTCGACGCACCCTACAAAGAGGCAGGCGTAGCTGGGAAGAAGAAAGGAAGAGGTGGAGACAGTGGGCTGAGGGAGAGCTGAGAAGGGAAGGAGCAAGCAGGGACTACCTGAAATTAGAGAAGTCAATGTTCATACCGCTGAGGTGCAGACTGCCCAAGCGAAATATGAGGTGCTGCTCCTCCAATTTACAGTGTTGCTCACTCTGGCCATGGAGGAGGCCAGGACAGAAAAGTCGGATTCGGAATGGGAGGGGGAGTTGAAGTTCTGAGCCACTGGGAGATCAGGTTGGTTATTGCGAACCGAGCGGAGATGTTCGACGAAGCGATGGCCAAGCCTAAGCTTGGTCTCACCGATGTAGAGCTTGTGTGGGTGCAGGAGGTAGCACCAATGCAGTCGTCTTTTTTGAAGATGAGGGAATGGGGAGTTGACGAGAAGCATGTGAGGTGTCTTGAACATAGGTATGGAGGGAGTTCAGGATGAAGTTGAGGTATGTGGAAATAAGTCTGGTAGGACACGAACTTCGATAGCACACGAACTTTGTCTACCTTTGATTTTCCAGCATCTGCAGTTCCTTCTTAAACAGGGTATCTTTCCAGTCAACTTTGGCCAGCTCCTCCCTCATGGCTCCATGGTCCCCTTTGTTCAACTATAACACTGCCACCGATTTACCCTTCTCCATCTCAAATTGTAGATTAACACTTATCATATTATGGTCACTACCTACTAATGGCTCCTTAACCTCAAGTTCCCTTATCAAATCCGGTTCATTACACAACACAAAATCCAGAATTGCCTTCTTTCTGGTACAAGCTGCTCTAAGAATCCGTCACGGAAGCACTCCACAAACTCCCTTTCTTTAAGTCCAGTACTAACCTGATTTTCCCAGTCTACCTGCATGTTGAAATCTCTCATAACAACCACAGCATTACCTTTACAACATGCCAATTTTAACTCTTGATTCAACTTGCACCCTATATCCAGGCTACTGTTTGGGGGCCTGTAGATGTCCCATTAGGGTATTTCTACCCTTGCAATTCCTTTGTTCTATCCATACTGACTCCACATCTCCTGTTTCAATGTCACACCTTGCAAGGGACTGAATTCAATTCCTCACCAACAGGGCAACCCCACCCCCTCTTCCCACCTGTCTGTCTTTTCAACAGGATGTATACCCTTGGATATTCAATTCCCAGCCCTGGCCCTCTAGCAGCCATGTCTCTGTAATCCCCACAACATCATACTTGCCAGTTTCTAACTGAGCCTCAAGCTTGTCCAAGCTCGATGTAACAAGTTTTCCCAAACGTTGGTGCCCATTTCTAAAGGGAAAATCAATGGTTCTTTCTTCTATCAGTCATTTTTTAGCAAAAAATAACTGCTAAAGAACTAGCATACCTTCCTAGCACACTAATATAACACAGTTCTTTGTTTTGTCTCTCCTGCAGCATTATTAGGCTTCAGAAAGATAACAGAAGTTCCAAGGACAAATTCCATTGCATATTTTATATTTTCAATAACTTTACTGTGGGCTCAGTAATATGGTGTTTGGGTTGATGCATGTGAGCTATCCAACATTCCACTGTCACTTATGCTACTGACATTCCTGATGGAGAAAATACTTATGGGCCTGTCCCACAAGCGATTTTTCAGCGGAATGTCGGCAACTGTCAGAATGGAACACATACACAAACGCATCGCAAAGGCGGGGGCCAGGGCAAGCGTGGCGAGCGCTGTCTGAAATTCACACGGTGCAAAGCCAAGGTGATACAGACACACACCACGATGAACAGGAAGGTTGGCGCTGCAATCTAAACGGCTAGCACAGTGTAGGGTACGCCCTTTAAAAGAGGGGGGGAGAGGGAAAAGAATGGGGGAGAAGTGGGGGAGAAGGAGTGGAGACAACTTTTAAGAAGCCAGACAACTTTTAATAAGCCAGAGATACACTGTGAAGTTCGGCGGACATTTAACATTACCGGTCGGTTATCCTTGGTTCTGAAAACTACTGCTTACGTTTTTTTTCCCCAATGAGCCAATGAAAAGGCGATTTACTAAAACTACCTACAACTATCTCGACTGCCTACAACTTCATGGCGATCCCACTACAACTGCACCTACAACTACAGGATCATCGATTATCTCCATGGCAACCAATTTTTGGCCGCAGAATGTTTTTCAATTTGCTGCGACCATACTGAGGCTGCGACTAGTTCCCAAAATGCGGGAACTCCTCGCGACCATGAAGGAGACTCACCAGAGACCACCAGCGAACATGTGGCGACCATGTGGCGAGCACAGAGTCTCCTAAGTGGGACAGGCCCATCAGGGCTTTTTCAGTCTTTTTTAATTATCAACATGAGATAGACTTTTGGCAAAATGTCCAGTATTTATAAAAACATAACTCACATCCAGAGCATCAAAAGAGACAGTAGCCTTCTTATTTCAGTTATTACGCACTGTGTGAAATTTCATTACTTCAAAGCACACGGATAGAACATTCTGGTTCACAAAACAAAACTGATGTATTGTTGAAATATCGGGGAACCAAATAATTCTGTTGTGTGAACCTCATATCTGGAGGTCACACTCGTAGCCCAGACCACGCTGGTTCAGCAAGGCCAGCAGCAAAATCAAGGACGAGTCGCACCCTGGCCACTCCCTCTTCTCCCCTCTCCCATCGGGCAAAATGTACAGAAGTGTGAAAACGCACACCTCCAGATTCAGGGACAGTTTCTTCCAAGCTGCTATCAGGCAACTGAATCATACCACCACAACCAGAGAGCAGTGCTGAACTACTGTCGACCTCATTGGTGACCCTCGGACAATCCTTGATCGGAGTTGGCTGGCTTTACCTTGCACTAAACATTATTCCCTTATCATGTACATTGTAAATGGCTCGATTGTAATCATGTATTGTCTTTCCGCTGACTGGATAGCACGCATCAAAAGATTTTCACTGTACCTCGGTTCACGTGCCAACAAACTAAACTAAAACAGGGTGAGGGTGACCTCTGTGAAGAGTTATTTGGCATTCTGACCAATGTTTATCCCTAAGCCAACATTATTAAATATAGTTGCTTTTGAGGGAGTTGACTGGATGCAAATGTGATGCAACTTTTTCTTTAATGAAAGAGTGAGTGCATTTGAAAATACGTTATTTGCTAAAAAATACTCTGCACGGGTAAAGCAATGCACTCCATAAATACAGATGGCTTTCCAAGTAGCAAGATTCTATAAATATAACAGAAACCAGGAATAATAGTAAGAGTAAATGAGAACTTACCAGTTTGAAGTTTGATCTTTATTTTATGAGGAGTTACGATGAGGGATTACGTGAAGAAGCCCCGCCAGGCGCATGCACGTCATACCTCAAAGCAGCGGCGTGAAAACACAGTAACTATAGTCGAAGTGATATCGTAAGACTCAGAAGACTTGAACTACCAGATGATCTTTGCGATTATGAGGGTCGGGAGCGGAGGGCATGTAATCCCTCATCGTAACTCCTCATAAAATAAAGATCAAACTTCAAACTGGTAAGTTCTCATTTAATCTTACTATTTTACTTCGGAGTCACGTGAGTGACTACGTGAAGATTTCAAAGCTCTGTGATTTCATGCCGTAGATCCATTCCATACGACACACTGCTTCAGTTGACACAGGAGTGAACAAATAATGTATTGAACATTGCTCAATTTATTCAATAAACATTTTAATAATAAACAACACAATAATAACCCATCTATCCCAGGGGGAAATTACAAATGAAATTTACAAAATAAATCAAACGGAACCCAAAACAGCCCAAAACCTTGCATGCCAGGACTGGTTTGTCATAAAACTTGGAAAACGTCGACTCCCTAGACCCCTGCGGCCCCGAGGATTTGATCTAGAGGCACGTCCTGTGCATTCGCTGTGGATGTTGATGCCGCCCTGGTGGAGTGAGATTTAAACACATGAGTGTCTACTCCAGCACAATCCAAAACCTGTTTCAACCACCTAGAAATAGTTTGTACTGACACCTTTTTATGAGTTTTTTTGTGGCTGATGAGCATTGCTGTACCAGAGCCTCTGAGACTCTTAGTTAACTCAATATATTGACTCAGGTGCATAACTACACATAGCCTTTGGTCAACGGGGTATGCTTTAAAGCTTACTTTGGTTCCGGCCATACCTGGCCTGCTTTGTTTGATTAAATCATATACATTAAATGTTATATTATCTACAGAATATATGCTATCCAGCCGTAGCTTTTGCAATGTCTGAACCCGTTGCGCTGATACTAGCGCCATGAGCATAACCACTTTAAGTGTTAACTTCTGAAAAGATAGTGATAAGATTGGAGCCCATTGCCAAAGCAGTGTGAGAACTATACTCACATCCCAGATTTCTGTATATCTAGGCTTTGGAGGGTTTTTGTTAAAGATACCTCTCATGAATCGGGACACTAGCGGATGAGATCCGATAGATTGTTGTTCTGAAAACTGCCCTAAATAGGAGGACAAAGCACTCCGAGCACTATTAATGGCACTGTAGCTCAACTGTTCATCAAACTGCAATGTAGCAAGGAACTCCAATACATCCGGCATGCTTGCAGTATGGTAAGAGAGATCTGACTGTAAGCAAATCATCTCCCATTTCTTAATATGAGTCACATATTGTTTTTTTAGTGCTATCTCTCCAAGCCGCAGTAATCACATCCACGGTCCTACTCGACAGTCCAAGTTCTTGGAGCGGTCTGGTCAGAACCTGCAGATTAACAGATTAATACGATCATGTAAAGGATGACTTTCTCCTGTTACCGGATGAACCAACAAATTACTGCACTTGGGGACAGTCATGAATGGATGAGTCATCATTCTCAGGACCAATGGGAACCATGGCTGTGTAGGCCAGTCAGGAACCACCAGAACACCTGAGGCGGAGTCCTGCTCTATTTTGGTGAGACATTGCCTGATGAGGCAGAATGGGGGAAATGTGTAAAAGAACGTACGTCCCCAATGTAGCGAGAATGCATCCATCGCTACTGCTCCTGGATCTGGTTCCCACGAAACATATTTAGGCAACTGGTGATTTAGCCTGGATGCAAACAGATCTATGTCTGGCAAACCATACCGGCTGACAATCATTTTAAAAACATTTGGATTTAACATCCACTCTATGTTGTCATTAAATTTGCGTGACCTGGTGTCCGCCACCACATTGTCTCGACCTGGTAGGTAGATAGCTGAGACCCAGATATTTCTGGGAATGCACCAGTCCCAAATTAGGTAAGTCAGATTATCACATGATACTGACCTAATTCCTCCCATGTGATTGATATAAGCAACAGCCGTGGTATTGTCAATCTGGAGCTGAACATGTAAATCATTCATTGTTGAACAATATGCTTTTAGCCCATAGAATGCACCCAGCAATTCTAAGTAATTTATACCATGCCTCTGCAGGATTAATTCAGTGCTTGTTCTCTAGCTCGTCGCAAACTCTGATAGTTAGAGGTCCAAACTGCACTGCAGGGAAAGCCGCCACTAATTTACCAATAACACTGGCTACTTGCCGGATGGAGGGTTGTTGCTCCTCTACGAGACTGCTACAGACCTCCATGATTTCAACAGCCTTGGCCGTAGGCAAAGTCACTGACATATTAATTGAATCAATGACAAACCCCAAATAGTCAATTATTCGGGATGGTACTAGTTTGGATTTTGTTGGATGGATAAGGAAACCTAACCTCTGAAACAGGTGTTTGGTTGCTGAAACCGACTCCTCAGCTGCTTCCTGAGTGTTGCTTACAATTAAAATATCATCTAAACAAGCCATCACAATGTGATTCTGGGCACGGAATAGCACCAGAACTGGTTTCAATAATTTTGTAAATAACCTAGGAGCTGAGGTTAACCCATTGGGCAATGCTTTAAATTGCCACAGCTGTCCCATCCAACTAAATTTCAAGTATCTACGGTACTGATGATGAATTGGCACTGAATAATATGCATCTATCAGATCTATGGTTGCCATATAACAACCTTTTGATAACAACTGCTTAGCAGTAATGAAAGTATCCATTTTAAAGTGCCTATACTGGACATAAGAATTTAACCGGGTTAGGTCCAGAATGACTCGACACCCACCATCTTTTTTCTGCCTGGGGAATATATTGGACACAAATTGTTGAGGATGATATACCGTCCTTTCAATTACGCCTTTCTGGCATAAAATTCCAATTTCATCATTCACCTGTCGAGTTTCTGAAAAAACCAATACCCGACTAGGCATATTTTGCGCAGGTGGATGTATTCCTGACATAAACTCAATTCGAGACCCGCAGACACTGTCCAGTATAAACAGATCGGATGTTATGCAGCACCATTCATCGTAAAACAATTGCAACCTACCCCCAACCGGAGGTTGTTCCCCAGAGGATATATCCTGGGCTGAATCAGTTACCTGTACCTCCATAGCCGCCTCGAATTTCTCAATCTTCTGGACATGTTGGGGTTGTAGTTGGGGTACGCAGGTGCATATGGACGGCGTACAACTGGCAACCCTCTGCTTGGACCTGCTCCAGCATCTGAAGCCCGTATGATTGGAAAAGACCTGTGAGGTGGTATCCTGGCCGAGGGTGTGTAGGTCTTCATGAGGCCAATGGTTTTGGCCTCTTCCTCTAGGTCTTTAACCTGTTTCATCAGGTCATCACCAAATAAAAAATTTGGCGCCTGGATGCTGGAGGACATACGGAGAGCTGCGAAGCGTGGATTCAATGTCGGCTTGATGGCGATCTTCCGGATACAATTTATCTCTAAATGAGCATTGCACAGCAGGGCCAACATATCCTGCTGTGTTCCCGACATTGACGTTCCTTGGACCATTCGCCCAAATGCTGTGATCCCCTCCCCCACCAATTTGAGGGCTCTCTGGAAACGGAGCTCTTGCCCCCTCATCGATGCGCTCATTTGTGCCCAGATGGCCGAGTTCACGGTGGGCACCTTGAGCGACGCGTAGTTAACAGGTGTCTGGTAACGAGTTGTTGTTTCCTCCATGATAGAGTCCTGGAGCTGGTGAGAGGCCATATAGTTTATATTACTAGCCAAATTATCCTCCATGGCTTCACCAGTCCCCTCCGGAATGGCAAAATTTCTGGCCACATCCGGGACACCTGGAGCAAGGCTCATGTGCTTTGGTGTATGCACAAGAGCAGTGACACCAACTTCAGGGTCAGAATCCTCCTGCCCTGGCTCTCCCGAGCCTTGCTCTAGGGAGGTCTCGACCAGCCCTAAACAAGGTGTTGGTGAGGGGGATTCCCATTGGAACTCATAGGTGTGCTGGAAGTCCTCCTCGCATATGGGCCTCTGCCTGAGGCTGTTCCAGAAGGCTGTTGGGCAATCCTGGGGGTGTGCGACCCCGACTGGAACACTTCATGGTTCAACATTCTTTCTATCATCTGCTCCATATTATCGAGACGTCCCCAGACCTTCTTGTTGGAAGGAGCGGAGTCTTGGCGGGCCTGGCTGTTTTCCATTTTGCCTTCCTCCCTACTGGAGTAGCCATAGCGCCCTGAGGCGCCGGAGTTGATGGAGGCAGTTGAGCTGCCGGCGGTTCTGCAGTTGGCGTCCTTGGAACCGGCGTTACCGCAGCCGGTATTTCCCTACCCGACCTACGTGCACTAACCACGGTCCCGTGAGTAAGTATCTTACTACGAACGGCAGCACTCTTTTTTGTGACTCTCTCCATTCTGAGAGTACTCCCGCTGGCTCCTGAACCAGCCTTACAGAGTTTAAGTACCCGCAGAAAGTTGTTAAAATCACTTACCTGCCGGTTTGTTACTTACCGCTGATGGAGCTGCGCTCTCCAGCCCGTCGGTGCGCCATGCGTCAGACGTAATAGCGCGCATGCGCCTGGCGGGGCTTCTTCACGTAGTCACTCACGTGACTCCGAAATAAAATTAGATTCAATCATTTTGAACTAAAATGTTTAGAGGACCCTGTGATTTGCTTCAATCAGTGCCACCTCGGAGGGCACTGAATAAACTCTTTTTATTTTAGTTTAGAGATACAGCGCTGAAACAGGCCCTTCAGCCCACCAAGTCCGCACTGACCAGAGATTCCCGCACACTAACACTATCCGACAGGCACTAGGGCCAATTTTACACATACATCAAGCCAATTAACCTACATACCTCTACGTCTTTGGAGTGTGGGAGGAAACCGAAGATCTTGGAGAAAACCCACGTGGCCACGTGGCCGGGCATCCGGTAGGCTCCAAGGGTTGAGTAAACATTGGAAGATCAGTGTGCGTTCCCCAGTATCCTACTGTGGCCTTTGCAGTCATCTTCCCATTCCCCATGTGGTTCAGGACGACAGGGCAAACTAACATTAGTTATGTCTGTCCTGCAGCTTCTCAAACTGAAATATTGATGTGTAGGAAAGAACTGCAGATGCTGGTTTAAATCAAAGAAAGACACAAAATGCTGGAGTAACTAAGCGAGGCAGGCTGCATCTCTGGAGGGAAGGAATGGGTGACGATTCAGGTCGAGATTTTTCGGGTCTGAGGAAGGGTCTCGACCCGAAGCGTCACCCATTCCTTCTCTCCAGAGATGCCTGCCCCACTAAGTTACTCTAGGATTTTGATTCTCTCTGAAATGTTGATGATCCCTTTGCCTCCGTAGATGCTGCTTGACCCAGAACCAGGGGCCACAGTTTAAGAATGAGGAGTAAGCCATTTAGAATGAAGAAGAGCCAGCACCGCCATTCAATGTGTTCATGGCTGATCATCCCCAATCAGTACCCCGTTCCCGCCTTCTCCCCATACCCCTGACTCCGCTATCTTTAAGAGCCCTATCCAGCTCTCACTTGAAAGTATTGAGGCAGAGAATTCCACAGACTCACAACACTGCGTGAGAAAAATGTTTCCTCGTCGCCGTTTTAAATGGCTTACCACTTATTCTTAAACTGTGGCCCCTGGTTCTGGACTCTCTCAACATCGCAAACATGTTTTTTTGCCTCTAGCGTGCCCTAACCCTTAACAATCTTATATGTTTCAATAAGATCCCCTCTCATCCTTCTAAACTCCAGAGTGTACAAGCCCAGCCGCTCCATTCTCTCAGCATATGACAGTCCCACCATCCAGGGAATTAACCTTGTAAACCTACGCTGCACTTCCTCAATCGCAAGAATGTCCTTCCTCAAATTAGGCGACCTAAACTGCACGCAATACTCCAGTTGTGGTCATACTTGGGCTCTATACAACTGCAGAAGGACCTCTTTGCTCCTATACTGGCCAACATGCCATTCGCTTTCTTCACTGCCTGCTGTACCTGCATGCTTACTTTCATAGTCTGATGAACAAGGACCCCCATATCCCATTGTACTTCCCCTTTTCCCAACTTGACGCCATTTAGATAATCTGCCTTCCTGTTTTTTATACCAAAGTGGATAACCTCACATTTATCCACATTAAACTTCATCTGCCATGCACCTGCACACTCCCCCAATCTGTCCAAGTCACCCTGCATTCTCATAGCATCCTCCACACAGTTCACACTGCCACCCAGCTTTGTGTCATCTGCAAATTTGCTAATGTTACTTTGAATCCCTTCATCCAAATCATTGATGTATATTGTAAATAGCTGCGGTCCCAGCACCAAGCCTTGCGGTACCCCAATAGTCACTGCCTGCCATTCTGAAAGGGACCCGTTAATCCCTACTCTTTGTTTCTTGTCTGCCAACCAATTTTCTATCCATGTCAGCACTCTACCCCAAATACCATGTGCCCTAATTTTGCCCACTAATCTCCTATGTGGGACCTTATCAAATGCTTTCTGAAAGTCCAGGTACACTACACCCACTGACTCTCCCTTGTCCATTTTCCTAGTTACATCTTCAAAAAATTCCAGAAGATTAGTCAAGCATGATTTCCCCTTCGTAAATCCATGCTGACTCGGACCGATCCTGTTACTGCTATCCAAATGTGCGGTCATTTCATCTTTTATAATTGACTCCAGCATCTTCCCCACTACCCATGTCAGGCTAACTGATCTATAATTCCCTGTTTACTCTCTCCTGCCTTTCTTAAAAAACGGTATAACATTAGCTACCCTCCAATCCACAGGAACTGATCCTGCGTTTATAGAACATTGGAAAATGATCATTGGAAAAGTATGTTCCAAACAGTTGATTTTAGTAAGCCTAAGGTTTGGCTGATGTCTCTAACAGTTTTATTCTTGTTTCTCAGTCTCATAATGGCTTCTTTGACTTTCATTGGCACAAGTTTGGTCCTCATGTTGATAAACAGCAATAAGAGTTTCCAAAGGTGATGGAAAGACTAGGCGCGGAGAGCTCTCTTATACCTGCATTAAGGTGCCAATTAAACACACCTGAGCAATTACAAACATCTGTGAAGTCATGTGTCCCAAACATTATGATGCCCTGAAATGGGGGGATTATATATAAACACAGCTGTAATTTCTACCTGGTGAAACCAAAATGTATAAAAATAGACTTTAATAAAATCTGACAATGTGCACTTTAACCATATGTGATGTTTTCTATTTCAAATTTCAAATTGTGGAGTACAGAGGCAAATAAATAAATGATGTGTCTTTGTCGCAAATATTATGGAGGGCACTGTAGATACAGGATAAGAGAATAATCTTATCATGTATCTACAGTGATAAGATAGTCCTCATGTTGATAAACAGCAATAAAAGTTTCCAAAGGTGATGGAAAGGTGATTTTAACATTTAAAAGTAAAGTGGATGGGTATATGGACGGGAAGGGAATGGAGGGGTATGGTCTGAGTGCAGGTAGATGGGACTAGGGGAAAATAAATGTTCGGCACGGACTGGAAGGGCCGAGAGGGCCTGTTTTGTGCTGTAATTGTTATATGGTTATATGGTTATATGGAAAGACTGGAGGAAAGACTAGGTGCTGAGAGCTCTAGTCTGCACGAAGGTGGCAATTAAACACGTCTGTGAAGCCATGTGTCCCAAACATTATGGTGCCCTGAAATGGGGGGACTATGTATACACACTGCTGTAATTTCTGGCTTATGGATATCAGTCGAGTAACTTTACCATCTGCTGCTGAATCACATGAGTAGTGTTTCCTGAAACGCGGGTTTCTTCAAACTGAATGCGATGGATAATACACACCAAAATGATCAGTGCTATTCTACTTTTGAACAGAAAATTTTGCAGTTAAAATCACACCTAATCTTAATGACTGGTTGCAATTCAATGATGAAGCTTCATCTGTTTTTACATAGTAAGCTTTGTCCAGCAAGGCAAGAATGATAACGTTCATAATTCTACTGGGATCAACATGGTTTAATAGGAAATTTATTTTTGCCTGACTATAAAAGTATTAAAAACACACGTCACGACTTTAATGCCAGGGTCTGCAGCTACACTATTATTTACTGCTATGGAAAGTATTGTGGGAGTTATAATTTTTCTTTATAATTACAGTGAAATGTTTGCAACTTTCCTGGATTTTACTATTCATCACAATCTATGGAGATGTATTTAAATTTGCTGCAGCTGTTGCTTGCAGCTCCATCAGTAACAGCTGGCTTTTTCTTGCAAAGATGAGGGCAAGGTCATAAGTTATTCAGCTGTTGTTATGCCAGTGCTATTAATTGCTTTCTCCTTTCGATATTTGTGTTTGTGTATATTTATTTCATATTGCATCATGCAATAAATCCATCACCACAACATTTTTCAACAACAAATTCACAAATGAGAATATCCATTTGCATTAATGCACATTTTGCTGTAAATAGATTTGTAGCAAATCTATGAGAACAAATTCTCTCCCAGAATGGCAGATATATTAAAACAAAGTATATTTTAGATCAATATCAGTTTTATCTCATCTCCTGTGAGAAGTCATTGAATAAAACCACAGGATGAAGAAAGAACAAGGTGGATCAACTGGCAATACACCTCCACTCACACAGGCAGACGGACACAAATAAACATACACCTCCCAACCTGGAGACACAAGGAACTGCAGATGCTGGAAGCTGGAGCAAACCTTGTGATTCAGTGGGTCGGGCAACATTTCTAACTGAAATGTTCCAGTTTCCCAAACTGACTAAAAGTCTTTTCAAGGATGTCTTCTGTAACAGAGCTGGCCAGGTTTCTTACGAACAGAACTTTGACCTTTGCCATCACCTCCGGATCTGGTTCCTCTACTGGATCTAGCCCTTCTTCAAACTCAAAATGTAATCCATCCCTTTTCCTCCACAGGCCCGCTGAGTTACTCCAGCACTTTCTGTTGAGCTCATACAACATGACATTCCCAGAAGTCCAGGAAATGTCACCACTGTGCCCTTCCATTCTAGTTCATAAAGATCTGGAGTAGGACATTTAGAAGGCAATACACCTTCAAAATACAATCAAAAGGTACAGACATACCATATTCTTCTAACTTTTCACTAAAATGAGAACCGTTATTTTATCTAGAAAATGTTTATTGTAAAATGTACATTAACCCGGATGCCTGAAGTTGTACTTCAATCGACCAATTGCCAAAGTGATAAATATTGCTCTTTTCAATTGCATTCATAGAAACATAGAATGTGAAAAATGTTTTTCTCATCTCGGTCCTAAAAGATTTCCCCTTATCCTTAAACTATGACCCCTTGTTCTGGACTTCCCCAACATCGGGAACAATCTTCCTGCATCTAGCCTGTCCAACCCCTTAAGATTTTGGAAGTTTCTATAAGATCCCCCCTCAATCTTCTAAATTCTAGCGAGTACAAGCCGAGTCTATCCAGTCTTTCTTCATATGAAAGTCCTGACATCCCAGGAATCAGTCTGGTGAACCTTCTCTGTACTCCCTCTATGGCAAGAATGTCTTTCCTCAGATTTGGAGACCAAAACTGTACGCAATACTCCAGGTGTGGTCTCACCAAGACCCTGTACAACTGCAGTAGAACCTCCCTGCTCCTATACTCAAATCCTTTTGCTGTGAATGCTAACATATCATTCGCTTTTACTTGTGGTACGGAGATATATCAACAAAGATATCTAGTTACAGACTTTACTACACCTCAGGATGCCTCAATATAAAAATGGTGAATGACTACAAATCAACTCAGAGAAAAAGGTGGGAGACAGGATAGGAAAGGCCAGCGATAATCCCACATCTATTACTGTCCTAATTCACATTGGCATTTATGTCTGCAGAAGGGTCTCAACCCAAAAGATCACCCATTCCATTTCTCCAGAGATGCTGCCTGTCCTGCGGAGTTACTCCAGCATTTTGTGACTACCTTTGGCATTCATGTTATAGGTATGTTACAAAACTTACCTTCAGCGGTGCTGCAGTTCTGCCGCTGGCCGTGTGCGCAACTTTGACGCCTTTAATGGGGGTGGGGGGGGCGGGGTTAAAACACGGTTTTCCCTTGCCATCCGGAATAATATTTTGTCGGAGTGCGATCTATTTCTGGAGATTCGTTCCGACTGCCGGTAAGTTACTTTTTTTTTTTTAAATCGCCCTACTATTTCTACGCGGCAGTAAAATAAAAATTAGCTCTTAATGCCGTGAACGCCGACAACGGGGACGGATTTTACGTAAGGGACAGGTAAGCGAAAGCTGTTTAATTTTACGTATACACTTGCTTGTTTAGGTGACTTTAATCTATATTTCATGTTGCGAAACGGTGATTTAGTCCCCATACGAACCGGCAGAATTTTTTCTGCCGATATTGGGTTTAAATTCAACGTTCCAATGCATCGCGTTCCAGAAAATCCCACTCGCAAGCTGTTTAAAATGCCCATTAATTTACAGGTATTCCTTCAATTTGGCATATAAATTAATGACAATTAGTTTTTAAAATCTTGTTATATTGTGAATTCTTGTGTGAATGTTATTTGGACACCTAGGCTTTCAAAAAAATGTTAATAGTTTCTTAAGAAATGGATAGATGTTTAGATCTAGTAATTGAATTTTGTAATTAGCTACAATTGGGTAACTAACTAATTATATGCTTTAATTTCAGGTCATCCAAGTAAGATTGAAGCATTCTGAAACAAATATGAAACAATCTACAATAACTGGAAATTTCATTGAGTTCTCCTAATTTTTAAGAAAGTTATGGGCTTTTGACTGTCCTAGATCACAGCTTTTGTGTTAAGTCAATGGAAAGGCAATGGGGAACAAGATGCTAATTTCCGAGTATGAAAATGGCCATAACTTTTTTAATACTGAAGATATGAAAGTGAATTAGGTGTCAAATTAAATTTCTCTGTATGCTTTATCTAATGGTATAAATTGCAGACTTGATTTTTAAAATCTCAAAATGTTGTAACATTGCTACATGTTAATCAGTGGGGTAAATGATTGAATGTGAGGCATCTTGCATAAACAAACAGAACGTAAACAGATTGGTGTCACTAACGTCCAAGTTGATTAAGTACTTTTAAAGGTTGGTTATGGTGCATATCAACTCCTACCTCAACAGGAACCTGGACCTACTACGCTTTGCCTTCCACCACAAATGTTCAATACCATCATTCCCTCTAAACTGGTTACCAAACTCACAGAGCTGGGTCCCTCTGCAACTGGACCAATGACTTCTTCATCGACAGAACACAATCAGTACAAATTGGTAAAAACACTTGCCGCTCAATAACCATTAGCGCAGGAGCACCTCAAGGTTATGTGCTCATTCCCCTGCTCTACTCACTCTATCCTCATGACTGTGTAGCCAGACACAGTTCCAACTCTATCTTCAAATTTACGGACAACTCTACCGTTGTTGGATGAATTACGGAGGATGCTGAGACAGCGTATAAGGGAGGGGGATGATTGATCAATTGACCAAATGGTGCCAGAACAACAACCTTTCTCTCAATGTCTGTAAAACCACGGAACTGATTTTTGACTCGAGAAGCGGAAGGCCAAGGATCCACAAACCTGTCATCACGGATGGGACAGTGGTGGCGAGTGTCAACAATATCAAATTCCTGGTTGTGCATTTCTCTGAAGATCCATCCTGCACCCAGCACATTGATGCAATGACAAAGAAAGCCATCAACACCTCGACTTCCGTAGAAGATTGTAGAGATTCAGCATGTCGGCCAACGCTCTCGTCATCTTCTATAGGTGTGCGGTTAGAAGCATATTCACTGGTTGCATCGTCACCTGGTTTGGCAACTTGAATACCCAGGAACAAAGAAGATTGCAACAAGTGCTGAACTGCCCGGTCCATCACGGATACTGATCTCCCCTATATGAGTCGCTGCCTCAAAATGGCAGCCTGCAGCATCAAAGACCAACGGCACCCTGGCCACTCTCTCATTTCACTCCTGCATTGGGAAGAAGGTAAAGAAGCCTGAAAAATAACGTCCAGGTTCAGGAGTATCTTCTTCCCAACAGCCATCAGGCTATTCAACACTATAATCTCCAACTAAACTCCAAATTATATAGGCTTGGGGCACATTGTTTTTCTTTCACTTTGCACTATTTTTGTTTTTTGTTAATACTGAACTTATTTTTTGTTGTTTATTAAGACATTTACAGAGTACTATGTTTACATATCCGCTGTGCTGCTGCAAGCAGAATTTCATGGTTCCGTTTTGGGACATATGACAATATAACTCTTGACTCTTGAACTGTTATGCATGCCCATAAACATTGGGTGCTTGACTGCTACATGCTTCCCCCTTCAGAGGAAGAAGGTGAAACAACAGGGCAGCACGATGGTGCAGCCTTGGAGCGACTGCCTTACACACCCAGAGATCCTCACTACGGGTGCTTGTCTGTACGGAGGTTGTATGTTCTCTCCTTGACCTGCGTGGGTTTTCTCTGAGATCTTCAATTTCCCTCCACTCTCCAAAGATGTAGAGGTTTGTAGGTTAATTGGCTTGGTATCAATGTAAAATCGCCTAGTGCATCCTAGGCAATTAGTGCGTATCCTAGTATAATTAGTAGGATTGTGTTAATCTGCGGGAATCTCTGAAAGGTGCACTCCACTCGGTGGGCTGAAGGGCCTGTTTCTGTACTATATCTCTAAACTAAACTAAAACTAAACTAAACAGATGATGGCTGTGATACCCTTCACTGACAGAAAAGTCTTCTGATGATCAGGTAAATATCACCAAATCAACATTGTTAATAAAGGACATTGTAGTGCGGAGACATATTTGGACTCTAGTCCAGCAAGTTGCCCACATCATTTGCAATGGGGGAGAGAGTATCACACAGACAGCTGGATGGCAGTGTGAACTGCGAAGAGGATGCTAGGAGGTTGCAGGGTGACTTGGACAGATTGGGTGAGTGAGCAGATGCGTGGCAGATGCAGTGTAATGTAGATAAATGTGAGGTTATCCACTTTGGCGGCAAGAACAAGGAGGCAGTTTATTATCTCAATGGTGTCAGATTAGGAAAAAGGGAAATGCAACGAGACCCGGGTGTCCTAGTACATCAGTCACTGAAAGTAAACATGCAGGTTACGCAGGCAGTGAAGAAAGCTAATGGCATGTTGGCCTTTGTAACGAGAGGATTTGAATATAGGAGTAAAGAGGTCCTTCTGCAGTTGTACAGGGCCCTGGTGAGACCACATCTGGAGTATTGTGTGCAGTTTTGGTCTCTTAATTTGAGGAAGGACATCCTTGCTATTGAAGGAGTGCAGCGTAGGTTCACGAGGTTTATTCCCCGGGATGGCGGGACTGTCATATGAGGAAAGACTGGGCGTGTATTCACTTGAATATCGAAGCTTGAGAGCGGATCTTATAGAAACATATAAAATTATAAAAGGACTGGACAAGCTAGATGCAGGAAAAATGTTCCCAATGTTGGGCGAGTCCAGAACCAGGGGCTATAGTCTAAGAATAAAGCGGAGGCCATTTAAAACTGAGATAAGGAAAAACGTTTTCACCCAGAGAGTTGTGAATTTGTGGAATTCTCTGCCACAGAAGGCAGTGGAGGCCGATTCACTGGATGAATTTAAAAGAGAGTCACAGAGAGCTCTTGGGGTTAGCCGAATCAAGGGATATGTGGAGAAGGCAGGCACGGGTTACTGATTGTGTGATTGTGGATGATCAGCCATGACCACAATGAATGGCGGTGTTGGCGTGAAGGGCCGAATGGCCTCCTCCTGCTGCTATTGTCTATGTTTCTATGATATTCAAGATACGCAGACTACCTGCTGTTTACGTGCCACACACTGCCCTTCACAAAACATCCTATGTGCAGTTGGGCCTGATGCAGCATGGCACCATTTAAGGTGTTAAAAGAACAACAATTTAAGTTAATGGCTTCAAAATTAGCAACATTACTATTTTTTTGTATTAGGTAGACGATTCTATATTTTGCTTGGCCTTTTGTGCTGCCTAATTTCATCATACTTGAAAGAGTAATTCCCTCAATAGTACTTTGAGGTCTCTGGGTTGATATAAGGCACAATATAGCTTTAAGGTGGCAGCAATGGCAGGGTTAACTGTTTCAGCAGGTGATTACTTGGTGCCTCATGGTCTGTGGAGTTTCCTAACAAAATCTCAACATGACAATTCTCAAATCTATAGTGCCCACCTTAAACTGCAAATCCTGTGATACCATGCTGGCAAACTTGTCCAACTTGCCGATCCCAGATTTCTGAAGGTCAGCATAACTCCTACTCCTCTGTTTCCCTTCCCTGGCTCCATAGACTTTTTACAAATTGCCACAATTAATGGAAAATATATTACACCTTCCGAAGGTAGACACAAAATGCTGGAGTAACCCAGCGGGTCGGGCAACATCTCTGGAGAGACGGAATGGGTGATGTTTGAGAGTCAGTGGGCCAGGCAGCATTGAGACAAAACGCGGGAGTAACCTCCTACATATAATACCATACCTCTCTGCAGTTCTGTCAGTCCCGGCCACAATTTTGCAAAATTCATCTTACAAATTAAACAGGGCTTTACTAATGCAGCAGTTACAATGTTCTCAAACTGAGCCAATGAGCATAATATTGATGTCCACAGGGGGATTAATTACGTAAAGGCATAAGTTTAATTCGTCTCTCTGAGGTAGATTCAACTTCAAAGAACAGAAGCAAAGAAGCAATGTTTTAATTACTAACACACGAGACCCCTCAGTTCCTCCTTCCAGTTTATATTTTTTCAAAAAAAATATTTAATTCACTAACCTACTGGGAAAATGAGTACTTATTTAAAATTTTAAGACAGTTTACTTCTTCCATTTGGCTACAAAATTGAACATGTGTCCTTGGTTGAATTAAGCAGACTTAATTACTATATCCTATCGTAAACACATGACAGTTGTGAGACATACACTGGTACATTTTTAACAAAATAAAACAGATGCTTAAAAATAGCGGAGTCATGGGATATGGGAAGAAGGCAGGAACGGGGTACTGATTGGGGATGATCACATTGAATGGCGGTGCTGGCTCAAAGGGCCAAATGGCCTACTCCTGCACCTATTGTCTATTGTTTATTGTCTATTAAAAGATGCCCTGTAACGTATTTAGTGTTTGACGGGCAGATTATAGTTGTAGGAATAGCAACCACAGAAACACCAAACTAACATGAAATTAGACAGAATATATAGAGAATAGATTCTAGAAAAGTAATCAAATGCTCATTTGTCTACAAATTCATTTCCATCCCTGAGCTCCTTCTCCACATTAAAATCAAGCCCTTGTCTGTCCCACTGCGGCGACCTAATCCGTGAGTTCTGGCGAGTTTGCCCTCGACTCATACTCGCAGCATGGTCGACACGAGGTCCTAGGAGATCTTTGTAACTCTCCTTCATGCTCGAGGGTAGTCCCCGTGTACTCGAGGCCTCGGCTAGGTCACGGCGTATTTTTCAACATGCTGAAAAGTGGCCGCAAAAAAAAAAAAGGTCGCCATGGAAAAAATCGATACTTTTTTTACTCGTAAGTTTAGTCAAAGTAGGTCGTAGTAGGTCGGCATGTTATTCATAGGTAATCAAGGGTAATTGAGGGTAGTCGAGGGTAGTCGTAGATAGTCTTCATCATAGTCAAAGGGAGGTCGTCTTCATTATCCACTATTCGGTGTCCAATTTTCCCGAAGCTGGTCTTCAACATAGTGGAAGGAGGTCGAAGGAGGTCTTCAACATGACATTTTTTCAAACTCTCCTAAACTCGCCAATTAGGTCGCCGCTGTGGAACAGCCCCGTAACACTGCTGTTCCACCCCCCATTGAAATCTAAGATCTATCTTGGCCTTCTGAAACCACCCTCTCTCTCAAGCACCCTCTAGGCCTGACTAGACCCAGGTGGCACCCTGTCTAATCTCCCAGTTATCCACTGCCACCAATGGAAACATCAATCTCCAGCCAGATCATTACCAACTCCAGTTCAGTTTATTTATTGTCACGTGTACCGAGGGACAGTGAAAAGCTTTTGTTGCGTGCTAACCAGTCAGCAGAAAGACAATACATGATTACAATCGAGTCATTTACAGTGTATAGATACACGATAAGGGAATAATGTTTAGTGCAAGGTAAAGCCAGCAAAGTCCGATCAAGGATAGTCCAAGGGTCACCAAAGAGGTAGATAGTAGTTCAGGACTGTTCTCTGGTTGTAGTAGGATGATTCATTTACCTGATAACAGCTGGGAAGAAACCGTCCCTGAATCTGAAGGTGTGCGTTTTCACACTTCTGTACGTTTTGCCTGATGAGAGAGGATAGAAGAGGGAGTGGCCAGGGTGAGACTGGTCCTGATTATGCGGCTGGCCTTGCCGAGGCAGCCTGAGGTACCATGTAGTCATCACTGCCATCAATCGTTGTCCAGCTCCCCAATCTCCCAGATTCAAGGCACAGACATATGATTCCAGCCATCCCCATTTCTGAATTAAGCCACAGAATTAGCCCCACCCCCTCTAATGCAGAATCAAGGAGCGGGGTGTTCCATTCTGAACAAGCTCCTCTCCCTTCTTCAGCTGAGGCACTTATAGGCACTTGCTGCAAGCCATCACATCACCAATGAGGTAGGGAGCAGTGCTGAACTACTATCTACCTCATTGGCGACCTTCGGACTATTTGACATTGGACTTTGCTGGCTTTCCCTTGCACTAAACGTTATTCTCTTATCATGTATCTACAGTGCCCTCCATAATGTTTGCGACAAAGACACATCATTTATTTATTTGCCTCTGTACTCCACAATTTGAAATTTGAAATAGAAAAAATCACATACGGTTAAAGTGCACATTGTCAGATTTTATTAAAGTCTATTTTTATACATTTTGGTTTCACCAGGTAGAAATTACAGCTGTGTTTATATATAATCCCCCGATTTCAGGGCACCATAATGTTTGGGACACATGGCTTCACAGGTGTTTGTAATTGCTCAGGTGTGTTTAATTGCCTCCTTAATGCAGGTATAAGAGAGCTCTCAGCACCTAGTCTTTCCATCACCTTTGGAAACTCTTATTCCTGTTTATCAACATGAGGACCAAACGTGCCAATGAAAGTCAAAGAAGCCATTATGAGACTGAGAAACAAGAATAAAACTTTAGAGACATCAGCCAAACCTTAGGCTTACCAAAATCAACTGTATGGAACATCATTAAGACTTAAGAAAAATCCCCAAACACCTGTCCGACAGATCAGAAACACTTTTCAGGAGTCGGGTGTGGATTTGTCAATAACCACTATCCGCAAAAGACTTCATGAACAGAAATACAGAGGCTACACTGCAAGATGCAAACCACTGGTTAGCCGCAATAATAGGATGGCCAGGTTACAGTTTGCCAAGAAGTAGTTAAAAGAGCAACCACAGTTCTGGAAAAAGGTCTTGTGGACAGATGAGACCAAGATTAACTTGTATCAGAGTGATGACAAGAGCAAAGTATAGAGGAGAGAAGGAACTGCCCAAGATCCAAAGCATCCGTTTCATCTGTGAAACAAGGTGGAGGGGGTGTTATGGCCTGTGCATGTATGGCGCTGAAGGTACTGGCTCACTTATCGTCATTGATGATACAACTGCTGATGGTAGTAGCATAATGAATTCTGAAGTGTATAGACATCCTATCTGCTCAAATTCAAACAAATGCCTCAAACCCCATTGGCCAGTGGTTCATTCTACAGCAAGACAATGATCCCAAACATGCGGCTGAAGCAACAAAGCAGTTTTTCAAGGCTAAAGAATGGTCAATTCCTGAGTGGCCAAGACAATTATCCAATCTCAACCTAATTGAGCATGCCTTTTATATTCTGAAGAGAAATTGAAGGGGACAAGCCCCCAAAACAAGCATAAGCTATGGATGGCCTGGCAGAGCATCACCAGAGAAGATAAGTCAAGTCAAGTTTATTCGTCACATACACATATGAGATGTGCAGTGAAATGAAAAGTGGCAATGCTTGCGGACTTTGTGCAAAAAAACAAACAAACAAACTACAAACAGCAAACAGACGGGGGGGAGGGGGCAGGATTAAAATGCAGGTTTGTATTGGCTGTCGGAGAGGGATTTCCCCGGCTGCTAGCTGATGAAGAAAAATCGTTTGAGCTTCCGTTCACGATTTATTTATGTTTTAATTGCTGGACGATATAATCACTATTTTTAAGGTAAAAAGTGACTTTCAACGCCTTCAACATCACGGATCACAATATCAGGACAAAACAAAAGGTAGGTCGATTATTTAACATATTATCTTGCTTATTGGGGTGGCTTTATTCTAATGTTATGATGCAAAAATGTTATTTAGGCCCCATACGAATCGACCGTGTCTTGCCTGCCGATATGGGCTTAAAATTTATGGCAACGGCAACATTCCAATCGATCACATTCCAGAAACATCCACTCTCAAGATAATCAAATTCATTATTTTTTTGCACAATCATGTCATTAGAACATCTAAATCATCTATATTTTGTGTTATTGACTGCGGGGAAGAATAAAGAACAGGGAAGAGACAAGATTTTTGCCTTCCACCGCAGTGAGGAGGTGTTTGGAGATTCACTGTGATGGATGTTTATGTAAATTGTGTTAATTGTGTGTCTTGGTTTTTTGCAATGTTATGGCTGCAGGAATGAAAATTTTGTTTATGGGAATTAAAGATTACATTCCTTCCATTTGGTATATAAGTTCATGTGAGATTTAAAAATCATGTTCTATTGTGAATTATTGTGTGAATGGGATCAGTTTGTTATTTGTTATTTGGATACTTAGGCTATTACAATTTCTGTCACAACGGTCAATTTTGTAATTAGCTACACTTAGGTAACTAACTAATTATATGCTTTAATTTCAGGTCATCCAAGTAAGATGTTTTATATTTGTTTCAAAATGCTTCAATCTACAATAACTGAACATTTCATTCAGTTCTCTTAATTTTTAAGGAAGTTATGGGCTTTTGACTGTCCTCAATCACAGCTTTTGTGTTAAGTCAATGGAAAAGCAATAGGAAACAAGATGCTAATTTCCGAGCATGAAAATGACCATAACCTTTTAAATACTGAAGATATGAAAGTGAATTAGAAATCAAATTAAAGTTATTTTCATGCTTTATCTGATGGGATAAATTACAGGCTTGATTTTTAAAATCTCAACATTTTGTAACATTCCTACTTTAACTACATGTGATTTTTGACTATTACAAATCTCAAATTGTGGAGTACAGAGGCAAATAAATCAATGATGGGTCTTTGTCCCAAACATTATGGAAGGCACTGTATACATTGTAAATGGCTCGATTGTAATCGTGTACTAAACTAAGTCACACAGGAGGCTTGGTCCTCCAACGCAATATTCCACCACTCACCCATAGCCCTCAACTGCACAGGCGCAGCTCATTTCCCCTCGTCCCGAGCACTCTCTCCCCCTCCTCCACCCTCCCTCTTCTTTCCGCTTGCCTCTTCCCCTCCCCCAAACCCTCCCTCACCTCTCTCTTCCTTTTCTTTCCCCTACCCTCAGTCACTCCTTCCCACCATCCATAACTCCTCTACCTTCCCTACCCCCTCCTATCCCTCTATCCCACACATCCCCCTCTCATTGCCCCACTATCCTCCCCATTATCCCTCCTCACCGACCTAACTGCCCTCCTCTCCCTCTATTCCCCACTCCCTGCCTCCCCCACTTCCCCCCCTCCTTTCCCTCTATTCCCCCTCCTACCCCACTCTCCCTCCGCCCTCTTCTTTTCTCACTCCTCCTGCGCCTCCCCAAATCCATCCCTCACCTCACCTTCCCTCTCCTTTCCCCTACCCTCAGTCCATCCCTCCCTCCCTCCCTCCATAACTCCTGCCCCTACTCCCCTCCTCTCCCACTATCCCCTCTCCTCCCCCACTCTCACTCCCACAGAACCTCGAGGTTGCCGCTCCTCTCTCTATATTGTGCATCAGCCGTCAGAGGCAAGCCTTAGTTCGGCCTGGAAGCACCGGCAGCTACAGCCACACCGGCATGTGAGCGGGGGGGGGGAGAACTCAGAGAAAAGATGGGGGAAGAGTCGTGGGGGAGAGGGGGGTATAACGGGGGGAGGGGGCAGGAGCCAGCGAGGGGGACTAGAGGCGAAAGGGGTGGAGCTGCGGGGCGTTGCAATGGCAGTGCATTTGGGGCTCACAGCGGGTGCTGGATGCTCTCCTCTGCCGGGATCAGACTGGGGCGGGGCTGCTTCGGATCTCTCCGAAGGTCTGGTTGGAAACCTCCGCCGGCTTTCCTGAGCCCCAGTAAAGACGCGATGGCGCAGGAAGGGGTGGACTGTCCCGGAGAGTGACAGGGGAAGAGACTAATCCGCACGGTGCTGGAAGGCAGGAGAACAGATCGATCTGCGAACACAAGATTTCAAAGATTTGTAAACCTCGTTAACTTTTACGACATTCAACCGATCTGAACGAAACTTGGTGGACTCGCAGCATAGGAGAACGGCGAGTGAACTGGTGAAAAATCGTAGCGCTATCGCGAACCGTTTTTGAGCAAATAGAATGACCGCCAAACCAGAAGACAACAAGATCAGAGTTTTAGTTATGTACTAGACCAAGTGCTGACGCGTTGGGTTTGTTCCCCCAACGTGCGGTTGCGGAGTGGGGGGGGGGGGCAGCATGTAGTCCACGCACACTAACTACTCCCCCCCCCCCCCCCGCACACACGCTAACTACCCCCTTGATATTATATTATTATGATTAATTTGCTCCTTTTACCCCATAACGGCCCTATCTACTGATGCATTGCCGCCAACCGGCAGGCACTTCTAGAGAGGGAAGGGGGGTAGAGAGTGAGGGCAGAAAGAGAAGGGGCAGAGACAGAGGGGCAAGAGACAGAGGGAGAGGGGAGTGGGGGGGAGGAGAGGGACAGTGGGAAGGGAGGGGGAGAGGTGGGGGGAAGGGAGGGGGGAGGGGGTGAGAGGGTGAGGGGGAGGGGTGAGAGGGGGGTATGGATGGGAGGAGCGAAGGGGAGGGGGGGGGGGGAGGAGTAGGGGGGGGGTAGAGAGGGGGAGTTGTTACCGAACTGAACTCACTGTGGAATGAATCCATAAACGGAGCCACTCTGCTGCTGGATTGTAAGTTGTCCCTGCCTTCCCTCTGGAAGCCTCCTCATCCCCATCAAATGCCAAGTTCCCAGAGCCCTGGTTAAACGTGGGGCCGCTCATGATTAAGTCTGTGAAAGCGACCCCATCAGAGACTGTGAGCAGCAACGGGGTTCACTATAGGAAGGACCATTGTGCCTATTGTAGCGGTTCTGGCAACAGCCAACGTTCTGCTGTCTGGGGGTAGAGAGCGAGTGGGGGGGAGAGGAGGGGAGAGGAGGAGAGGATGGGGGAGAGAGGTGAAGTGGGGGGGTTTGGAGTGAGCGTGTAGGCGGGAGGGCGGGCTGGAGTCCAGCAGCGGGAGGCGTGGCAGGAGCGTACTTGGAGGCATACTGGAGTCCAGCAGCGGGAGGCGTGGCGCGAGCGTATTTGGAGGCATACTGGAGGCATACTTGAGGCAGGTGGGCCTAAATGGTCAGCATGTGGGCATTGTGACGTCAGTAGCTGGCAAGAGCCATTTAGATCTGAGTTATTTTTGAGTTTTGTCATCAAGTTTACTGAAAATCTGGGGAAATAATTGACCAAGGAGTGGATGTGCGAATGTAAAAGTAAAATCGCTAGTGAAATGGTAAAAATCTCGGCGTTTTTGGGTCTGGTTTGCGCGGAGTAATGAATCAAATGCAAAACGCCGTACACCCACACACACACAATTTTAAAAGTATATAGATATATATCTGTGTGTGTGTTTCTATATATATATACACACACTAAACTTTTTTTCTCGTTTATTATATTGTTTACAGTGTACTATGTTTACATATTCTGTTGTGCTGCCGCAAGTAAGAATTTCATTGTTCTATCTGGGACACATGACAATGAAACACTCTTGACTCTACTCCTTAATGGAGGCAGTACCCAGTGATGTTCCCTCCTGCTCAGCACAGACTCACGCATCCCGTGACTGCAAAACTTGCCCACTGAGATATTCCTGGCACAAGAGCAGAAATCTAGTTCAAATGAATGGAAGGTATCAGTAACCAAGAAAAAGACCTTTTGCCTTTTCTTAATAATATGGTTAAGATTCTTTCAACTATGTTCATTAGTTTGGGGAGTATGAATGTTTGTTTTTCATTATATTTGAATGTAAACAAATAATTTATTGCAACTGAATTTAACAAAATTCTCCAAAAAGGAGAAACTAAAATCTGGTGAAACTTCACAGTTGAATTTGTCTATAGGGAAAAAAAGAGGCAGGCATTAATGCATAGTCAGCAGAAAAACTAAAGCATGAAATAAAACATGACAGATATGAGAAAACATGAAAAGGATTAGGAGAGAATATAAAACACAAAGAGGATCCACGAAATTAATAAATAAAAGAAAATAGTAAAATGTTTCTCAGGCACATCAATAAAGAAAAGATTGTGATTTGAATAATCCATTAAAGCATAAACAGACTAATGCCCCAGATACCAATAGGGAGATGACAAAAATATAAAATTATTATTTCACTTTGATATTGGATGAGGGGTTGAGTATCCAGATAAAAGCATCCAGAATTGAACAATGGGATATAGTAAATGAACTTATCAAACTCAACATGGATTAACTTCAGATCTGCATTGACTGCATCCACACATTTTAAAGGGAAGCAACAGGGACATCAATGCGCACATTTAGTCATTTGTTAGAAAAGTGTAGGGTCACAGGACGAGCAGTCACTATTAGGGGGAGGAATAGCAGCCTACAAGTGGGCGACACAGTGGCACAGTTGGTAGAGCTGCTGCCTCACAGTGTCAGAGAGCCAGGTTCGATCCTGACCCCCGGTGCTGTCTGTGTAGAGTTTGCATGCTCTTCCTGTGACAACATGGGGTTTCCTTCGGGTGCTCTGGTTTCCTTCTACACCTCAAAGATGTGCGGGTTTGCGGGTTAACTGATCACTGTAAGTTATTCCTGGTGTGCAAGGAGTGGATGGGAAGGCGGGACAACAGAGAACTAGTACGGCCAGGGTGATCGATGGTTGGTGTGGCCTCGGTGGGCCGAAGGGTCTGCTTCCATGCTGTCTTTCTAAACTAAGCTGTGAAAGGTAGATCAATCAGTGGTAGGAAAATAAATGTGTCCAAAAGAAGAAAACATCCAGTAATGAAAAGCATAACAGCAAACAGAGTGGGCCAAATGCCTCTTTCTGTGTAGTAAACTAAGACTGATCTGTGTGAATTTTAAAAAGAAAAATCAATTTTCACCAAGCTTATTGATGTTTTATTAAAAGGCTAGAGAGAAGAGACAACAGCCATGCACTAAATGCAATTTATATATTTTTAAAAGCTCTTGATTAGAGGAGGCCTCAGAGTGATGCATAAGGTCCTTGAACCCTGCATTCTCTGACAAAGAGCAGAATTGATTGTGAGATGCCTTCAAGGCATTGAACGGTGAGTATTCAGAGTAGGGAATAGATAGGTGTGTTCCACACGGTTTACAATAATGATGTAAATTAGAAATCTAGTTCATGGCTTCCTCATTTGTGGAATGTAGTCAAGATGGATGAGGACTGCAATAAATTCCAAGAGTGATATTTGTAAACTTGCAGCATGAGAAATGAGTTAGCTAATGGAGTTCAGCTAAGATAAATGCAACAAAGTACGTTGTGGTAGGAAGAACAGGGGGTCACTTATTACTTGAAATGTGCAAAGCGAAGGCAGAGAGAATCAAAGGGATCTCACAATACTAATACAGGTCATCTTCAGTTTATCAATGCCTGATTTATCTAACGCCCGGACTTGCGAACGAGCATTTGGAAGACATGTGGGATGGGTTTGCCGGCTCTTATGAGACTGCATCCAGTGCCCTCCATAATGTTTGGGACAAAGACCCATCATTTATTTATTTCCCTCTGTACTCCACAATTTGTGATTTGTAATAGAAAAAAATCACAAGTGGTTAAAGTGCACATTGTCAGATTTTATTAAAGGGTATTTCTATACATTTTGGTTTCACCATGTAGAAATTACAGCTGTCTTTATACATACTCTTGAATTCCATATAATGTGCCGCCACTATTATCTATTTTATCTTTTTATTTATTTTATATTTTTATCTATTTGATCCTTTTGTTATTTTATGTTGCACGGTGAGCCAGATGCAACTAAATTTCGTTCAGACTTGCATTGATTGGTGTATTTTTGTATGACAATAAAGTCTTTTTGAATTGAATTGAATTGAATAGTCCCCCCATTTCAGGGCACCATAATGTTTGGGACACATGGCTTCACGGGTGTTTGTAATTGCTCAGGTGTGTTGCCTCCTTGATGCAGGTATAAGAGAGCTCTCAGCACCTAGTGTTTCCTCCAGTCTTTCCATCACATTTAGAAACTTTTATTGCTGTTTATCAACATGAGGATCAAAGTTGTGCCAATGAAAGTCAAAGAAGCCATTATGAGACTGAGAAACAAGAATAGAATTGTTAGAGACATCAGCCAAACCTTAGGCTTACCAAAATCAACTGTTTGGAACATCATTAAGAAGAAAGAAGCACTGGTGAGCTTACTAATCGCAAAGGGACGGCAGGCCAATGAAGACCTCCACAGCTGATGACAGAAGATTATCTCTATAATAAATTAAAATCCCCAAACACCTGTCCGACAAATCAGAAACACTCTTCAGGAGTTGGGTGTGGATTTGTCAATGACCACTGTCCGCAGAAGACTACATGAACAGAAATACAGAGGCTACACTGCATGATGCAAACCACTGGTTAGCCGCAAAAATAGGATGACCAGGTTATAGTTTGCCAAGAAGTACTTAAAAGAGCAACCACAGTTCTGGAAAAAAGGTCTTGTGCACAGATGAGACGAAGATTAACTTATATCAGAGTGATGGCAAGAGCAAAGTATGGAGGAGAGAAGAAACTGCCCAAGATCCAAAGCATACCACTTCATCTGTGAAACACAGTGGTGGGGGTGTTATGGCCTGGGCATGTATGGCTGCTGAAGGTACTGGCTCACTTATGTTCATTGATGGTACAACTGCTGATGGTAGTAGCATAATGAATTCTGAAGTGTATAGACACATCCTATCTGCTCTAGTTCAAACAAATGCCTCAAAACCCATTGGCCAGCGGTTCATTCTACAGCAAGACAATGATCCCAAATGTAATGCTAAAGCAACAGAGTTTTTCAAAGCTTAAAAAATTGTCAATTCTTGAGTGCCCAAGTCAATCACCTGATCTGAACCTAATTGAGCATGCCTTTTATAGGCTGAAGAGAAAACTGAAGGGGACTAGCCCCCAAAACAAGCATAAGCTAAAGATGGCTGCAATACAGGCCTGGCAGAGCATCACCAGAGAAGACACCCAGCAACTGGTGATGTCCATGAATCACAGACTTCAAGCAGTCATTGCATGCAAAGGATATGCAACAAAATACTAAACATGACTACATTCATTTACATGACATTGCTGTGTCCCAAACATTATGGTGCCCTGAAATGGTGGGGACTATGTATAAACACTGCTGTAATTTCTACATGGTGAAACCAAAATGTATAAAAATAGCCTTTATTAAAATCTGACGATGTGTACTGTAACCACATTTTTTTCTATTACAAATTTCAAATTGTGGAGTACAGAGGCAAATAAATAAATGATGGGCCTTTGTCCCAAATGTTATGGAGGGCACTGTATGTCTGTTTTTGACACTAGCTGCAATTTGGCTGCACTGGAAGCAGGAAGAATACATTCTAGTTAACACGTTGACATGCAATATGTGAATCCGATCTAATATCACACCTTCTGAGCCAATAGCAGTGTTCTTTTTTAAAACCGTTAATAGCATTTAAAACTTTGTCTGGAATCTTCAGAATACCAGAAGCCCAATTTAGACTTGGGCTAAATTTGTGAATGTCAGCTTTATTATTGAGATCATTATTAAAAATGGCAAAACAAGATTTAGAAACATTCTCCAGATGATTTATTCCTGGGGACTGGGGGAACTGGGTCTATGACCACATTTCCAACTTACAAACTGTTCAGATTACGCACAGCACTCAAGAACAAATCGGTATTGTAACACAGGGAGGACCTGTACATCATTCATTAAAGGTTGCATTACACATTAGTTGGAGCATACAAAAAAGCAATTAGATTTTAGTACTGCCGAACTAGAATTGAAAAAAATGGGAAATTGTATGAAGCTTTAGACCTTAGAAATACTGCATGGAAACCAGTGATTGCCCCGTACACAAGCACTATCCTTCACAATAGGGTGAAGGTCTCTAGCATTTTACTTTACAGAAGCCAATTAACTCTCCAGAGATGCTGCCTGTCCCACTGAGTTAGTCCAGCATTTTGTATCTATCTTCAGTGTAAACCAGCATCTGCAGTTCCTTCCCACACAACCTACAAACCGGTACATCTTTGGAGTGTGGGAGGACCCAGAAAAAATCCATGCAGTCACAGGAAGAGCGTACAAACTCGGTGGAGACAGCACTCATAGTCAGGATCGACTACATCGACTGGGTCTGTGGCGCTGTGAGGCAGCAACTCTACCGCTGCACCAGCATGCCGCCCAAATTAGACCTTAGTTAGAGCACATGAATGAGTAGTTTTCGAGGTCTTATCTAAATGATACGGCAAATTGGAGAAAGTAGAGAGAAAATTGCAAGAATGCAAGGGAAAACATGGAAAGGATGAAAGGTATAGAACATAAAGTGCTGGAGTAACTCAACAGGTCAGGCAGCAGTTGTGGAGGTCATGGATTGGTGACATTTCTGGTTGGGACTTTTTAAAGGATGAACAGACTGGTTCTCTACATTCTTGAGCAAAGGTGATCTAATAGAGATCTTTAAAATTATGCAAAATTGTAATAATTTCTGATAAGGATGACGTGGTGAGGCAGCAGTTAGTTGTTGTCGGAGCTCAAGGGGCCCAGGTTCAATCCTGACCAATATATATGGAGTACGTTCTCTGCACAACCTTTAGACATCCTAAAGATGAACACTAGTTAATTGGTTACTGTAAATCACCTCTTCATGTCGGCAGCTAAAAATGGGAGAGTTGATTGGGATGATAATAAACTGCACACCTACAGGGAAATCAGGAGAGGGGCAATGGAATAGTTCAACTGGGATCCAGCATGGAGCTTTTTGGCCGTGACCTTCTATGTCTTAGTGTGTAAATAAGATGATCTGAATACAAAAATTGTTCTACATCTGGGGGAAATCAGAACTAGAAGCTGTCAATATAAAACATACAACGCATCAAAGCATACAACGGGGAATTCAGAAGAAAACGTTTTTATCCAAAACGTAGCTGAGAATGGGGAATAGCCTTTAAGAGGACACCAGGTAAACAAATGAGGGCAAAAAGAGTAAATGGTCATGCCCAAAACATTTGGATGGATGAAGTGGAAGGAGGCTTAAATGAGTGTACACAAAAAGAGCAGGAGCGAAGGAGATAGGTGAACCCTTCTTCAGACTTAAATGAGTGGTCTGGCTGGTGAAACTGAATGACATGGTTCTGTGCCATAGGTCCTTTGTATTTCCTGCACCTTAGAGGTTTATGGAGCAATTTGGTTCACGGCTTTAGGATAAGGGAAGAGAGAGAAGAGTTACTTTTGTTTATCGGAAATCAAAGACCAGGGGCCTCGACCTTAAAAAAAAAAAATTGGAGGCTGGGTTATTCAGGTATGAAGCCAGGTAACACTTCTTCGTGTAGAGAGTTATTGAAGTGCAAAACCTCTGTAAATGGAAGTTAATGCAAAACCATTTGTTAATTTTAACTCTGAGAAAAGAAATGAAGGGATTTTGGGCAAGGTGGGTGTAAGGAGATCGGGTCATGATGTCAATGATTGGCTATGCGATTCCTTCCTGCTCCCATTCCATCACCGGCTTACCCTGGCAGTGTATGTATGCTTAGGAGGAGGGCAACTTAAATGTAGCTAGGTGCTTTATTCTCATTCCCATCAGATTGACAGAATGATTGCACTTGGACGTTTTAATTATCAACTTATTGCTTAGGAGCAGGTATTCTATGTACTGATCACAGTGAAATTTGTCCAACGACTTTGAAATTGTTAATTTACCTCTGCTTAGTGTTGTTTTAATCGATGAGTCACTCACTTCCAGTTTGAGCAAGACCATGTTTGCATTACTGTCAGTTCTAAATAAAATGCTTGGTCAGCAGACACTGCTACATCAGTCATCAGCTGTCACTCTTACAAAGGTACCTTTTTTGACAACTGGAGTAAAAAGTAACCACATCAGCTTAAAATGGATAAGCGCCACATGCAACATCAAAATGAAATTTGTCTCAGTGAAATGTAAGCAAACTAAATAATGGAAGCTGCACATCGAGTGATCAATCACAACTTCCAGATAAGATGGTAACAAGACTTTTTACAGTTATGCTTGAAAGTATGACAAGGTGGATAGAATAGATGAAATTTGTGGTGTATAATTAACAGCATTGAATGTCATGTTCCATTGTTGTGGCATCTTCATCAGCCAAGTTGGATATGGTATATTCATGAGATGACTGGCGGTGGGGCCCTGAAGGTGAGATTCTTCCTGCATCAGGTAATTTGGAAATTTGTAGCAGATTTTTTTTTTTGAGAAGGTCTAGTTTTTTCCCGCTGCCTCAAGGTTGTTGTTGGCCCCCATGAGTGCTTGTCCTCAACCTCCGACCATCCACGTCAATAATCGACAATTCTCAACATCCAGCAGTTGTCACTTGGTAAGTCCACTGAGGACATGTGGCAGTCGTTTAAAGGCCAGCTGATCAACGTGCAGGATCAGCATGGAGGGGGGGGGATAAGGACGGCAAGCTAAGGGTGCCGTGGATGACCAAGGTAGTTGTACACTTGGTCAGGAGGCAAAATGAAGTGTATGTCAGGTTTAAAGAGGTGAAATCAGACGGGGTTTATGATAAATATAAACGGACTAGGAAAGAACATGTGGACGATTAGATGGTCCAAAGGGGGTCATGATGTGTCATGGGCCAGTTGGATTAAGGAAAATCCCAAGGCCTTTTATACATACGCTAAAAACAAGAGGGTAGCCAGGGAAAAGGTAGGATCGTGCAAGGATAAAGGAAGGAATTTATGCTTGGAGTTCGAGGATGTAGGCGAGATACTAAATGAGTACTTTGCATCTGAATTCACCGAGAAGGACTTGGAGGATGGCGAGGTCAGTGTGGAGAACACAAAAATGCTCGGGCAGTTTGAGATGGAGAAGGAGGTGGTGCTGAGGTTCCTGAAGAACATTAAGGTGGATATGTCCCCAGGGTTTGATGGGATCCATCCCAGGTTATTCAGGGAAGCAAGAGGAGATTGTGGACGAGGATCTTTGTCTCTTCTCTCTCTCCACAGGCAAGGTTCCTGGAGGACGGGAGAGTGGCCAATGTCATTCCCTTGTTTATGAAGGGAAGTAGAGAGAATAGGCCAGTGAGCCGCGCATTAGTGGTAGGGAAACTGTTGGGGAGAATTCTTCGAGATAGGACTTACTCCCATTTAGAACAGGATGATAAGGGATAGCCAGCATGCCAATTGGGGCAGGTGGTGTCTTACTAACCTAATTGGCGTTTGAGAAGGAGAGGAAGGAGAATGATGAAAGTAGGGTGGTAGATGTTGTATACATGGATTTTAGTAAGGCTTTTGATAAGGTTCCTCAACTAATGGAATGCAGACCCAGAAGATTAAGAGAGACTGGATTCACGATGACTTAGATGTATGGATTCAGAACTGGCTTATTTATAAAGACAGAGGGTTGTGGTGGAAGTTAGATATTCCAGCCGGACGTGTACGACCAGTGGAGTTCCACAGGGATTTGTCTGGGACCTCTGCTTTTTTGATATATATCAATGACCTGTAAATGTGGATGGATAGGTGAGTAAGTTTGCTGATTACACCAAAATTGGAGGAGTTGCAGACAGTGAGGAATGCTTTCAGAAGATATGGCGTGATGTAGGAATGGGCAGAGAAATGGCAGGTGGAGTTTAACTTGAGCAAGTGTGAGGTGTTGCACTTTGGGAGGTTGAATGTAAAGGGAAGATATGCAATGAATGGCAAGACTCTCAACAGCAGTGATGTGCAGGGGGGTCTTGGAGTCCAAGTTCATAGCTCATGGAAGGTGTCCGCACAAGGCAAAATGGTGGTAAAGAAAGCACATGGTATGTTTTGCCTTCATCACGAGGGGTGTTGAATACAAGTGTCAGGACATTGCGAAGCAGCTCTAAAGGGCTTTGGTCAGCATTGTGTGCAATTCTGGTTTCCCCATTACAAGAAAGTCATGGATACTCTGGAACGGGTACAGAGGAGATTTAAGGGCCTGTCCCACTTTCCCGAGTTATTCACAAATTCTCCGGAGTTTTCCCCTTGATTCAAACTCGCAGAATGACCTTAACGGGTCCATAGGAGTCCGTAGATATATCGTAGCTGCTCGTTATGCCAGCGGTAGGTACTCGGGGCATTGGGTAAGTCGGGACGTTTTCTCCAGCCTGATGAAAAATGTCCACAAGTAAAAATATAGTCAGGAGGATGCCTTGAGTACGTACGGCTGGCATAACGAGCCACTACGATATATCTACGGACTCCCATGGACTCCTACGGACCGTTACAAACATTCTGCGCTTTGAATCAAGGGGAAAACTCGGGAGAATTTGTGAATAACTCGGGAAAATTGGTGAATAACTCGAGAAAGTGGGACAGACCCTTTACCAGAAGGCTGATGTAGATTAGAGGTTTTCAGGCATCAGGATTGGATAGATTTGGATTGTTTTCTCTGAATGTCACAGGCGGAGGGGAGACTTGATAGAAGTATATAAAATGATGTGAGGCATGGATAAGCTAGGCAGTCAAAACCTTTACCCAGGGTGGAAATTTCAAACTCACGAGGACATAGGGAAAGTTTAAATGGAGATGTGCAGGGCATGTTTTTCTTATAGAAAGTGTAAAGGGGGGCTGAAACACATTGCCAGGGGTGGTGGTGGAGGCAGATATGAAAGTGGTATTTAAGAAGCTTTTAGATAGGCACATGGAAATGCAGGGAATAGAGGAATATGGGTTATGGACCGGCAGATGAGATCAGTTTCACTTAGTACCATGTTCGGCACAAACATTGTGAGACGAATGGCCCATTCCCATTCTAATGGACATCAGACAGCTAGCTAGTCAACCATCAGGTTCATCGTGTGGAATTCTGCTTTTTGCTACCAACTGCAAGGTTGACCTTCCCCTATTTGCTCATGGTTACAGAAATCAGCTGCGGCACTTCCCATAACTCAGTTTCATCCAGAACACAAAGCTCACCCTGTAACCTAATAGCACACAAGGCAACATATTTACCCACTGAGACACGATAAAAACTAGTGGGACCAGAGGGCGCAGCCTCGGAATAAAAGGACATACATTTAGAAAGGAAATGAGGAATTTCTTTGGCCAGAGGATGGTGAGTCTGTGGAATTAATTGCCACAGATAGGTGTGAAGGCCAAGTCTGTGGGTATTTTTGAAGTGGAGATTGACAGGTTCTAGATTAGCCAGGGTGTCAAAGGTTACGGGAAGAAAGCAGGAGAGTAGGGTTGAGAGGGAAAAATAGATCAGCCATGATTGAATGGTGGAGCAGACTCTATGGGTTAAATGGCCTCCTATGTCCTATGAAGTTATTATGAACATAAACTGCAGACACTGGCATCTTGAGCAAAACATGAAGTGCTGGAAGAACTCAGTGTGTCAGGTGGGAATGGAGAGGTAATGTTTTATGTCAGGATCCTTCCTCAGACCCTGGAATGATCCCATTATCTGTCCATTTCTTTCACAGATGCTGCCCGACCCGTTGAGTCTCCTCCAGGATTGTGTTTTGCTCATATTTATCCACTGAACCAGAGCAATCGATTGTGTGAATCACTTTTAACTTTGAGACCTCTTAAACATTTGTTGAGCAGTTAGAAAAATTCAGAGTTGCCAAGATAATAATCGTGAAATCTTAACACTGTGATCCGTCAATTGTGTATGGGACCCCAGTTTATAAAATATCATTTTTAGATATAAAGTATTACACCACGAGTAAAAAATGTAACAACAAGTTTGTTCTGTTGTAAAAAATGAGGCAGTTGGTAAATGCCACTATGTCATATGTCACGTCGCACTAGTTTTACACTATGCCTTTCATAAATCTTTACTTGGGTGAATGATCTGCATGGCCATGGGTTCATGCACTCAATTTAAAGGAGAGAATGAATGAAATAGGTAGCCTTCCATTATCTCCCAAAAGGACACCAACATTCACAATTTGTTGGAATAACCCTTGCACCCCTGAAGCAGTCACTTCCCCTTGCTAATGGAAAATTGACACCAATTTAAAACGTATTTTTAAATGAATCTCCACAGATATTGCAAAGTGATGTGTCCTTGGTCTGATTTAATGGTCTGCATTTCTTCCCACTGGTGTTAGCAGAAGCTGCTTATCTTATGCTGTGAACCCTCAGATTTATTCAAGGGTCCATCTTCTACCAGTGAAACAAAAGACAATAGACAATAGGTGCAGGAGTAGGCCATTTGGCCCTTCAAGCCAGCAATGCCATTCAATGATCATGGCTGATCATCCCCAGTCAGTACCCCGTTCCTGCCTTCTCCCCATATCCTCTGACTCCGCTATTTTTAAGAGCCCTATCTAGCTCTCTCTTGAAAGCATCCAGAGAACCTGCCTCCACCGCCCTCTGAGGCAGAGAATTCCACAGACTCACCACTGTGAGAAAAAGTGTTTCCTCGTCTCCGTTCTAAATGGCTTACTCCTTATTCTTAAACTGTGGCCCCTGGTTCTGGACTCCCCCAACATCGGGAACATGTTTCCTACCTCTAGCATGCCCAAACCCTTAACAATCTTATACGTTTCAATGATATTCCCTTTCATCCTTCTAAACTCCAGAGTGTGAACATGCCATTCTCTCAGCATATGACAGTCCCGCCAACCCGGGAATTAACCTTGTAAACCTACGCTGCACTCCCTCAATAGCAAGAATGTCCTTCCTCAAATTAGGGGACCAAAACTGCACACAATACTCCAGAAACGGATGATAGTTACCGTGTATCGTACAGGAAACATCACAAAATATCTCACTTACATTTGAATCTTTCTAAAGGAGTGGAACAATTGGTACCAAAATAGAATTGGTAACAATAAAACCTAAAATTTATTTTCGAAAAACAAACTGCTGGAAGGACTCAGTGGGTCAGGCAGCATCTGTGGAGGCAGGCAGATGATCGATGTTTCAGGTCGGAATCCTGCATCGAGACGTTCAATTAAGTGACTTGACTCAAAACTCTAAAAGTTATTTCTTACTGGAGGACAACTAGAGGCTAAAGCCCCTGTCCCACTTAGGAGGCCTAAACAGCAACCTCTGGTGACCTTGCCCGCCACACAAAAAAAAAAATCAAGGTCGAGTTGACCTGCAACCTCCTACCACCTCCCACTCAAATGTTGAAAACCTTCCTCGACTATGAAGAAAACCGGCTTCGACTAGACCTGCGACTAAAGAATTATCGATTTTTAAAACGACAACCTCTTTTTTGTCGAGACCGGTTTTAATGATGATGAAAAAATACCAGCAACCTAGATGAAGCCTCGACCACGCGGAAACCAATTTCGACCATTAGGGAGAGTGACCAAAACCTCCAGTGACGTCATGGAAACTTTGGGTGGCGGGCAAGGTCACCAGAGGTTGCTATTTGGTCTCCTAAGTGGGACAGGGGCTTAACTTTCCCACTGCTATTCTTGCTCAATCCAGACCAGGACATCACTGGGTTGCACTGCATATTGTAAAATTAGGCAGAACTTGGGTTCAATGAATCAAAGGGGCCATTCTAAAATAGTCCATTCACATGAATGGCCCAATTCTAAAGGAACCAGATTTGAGAGGTGGTGTTGGAGCAGGTCAAGAACAATTTGGCATCGCCATTAAAAGATGATGAAACTATTCAAACTGAATCAGGAGAGGATGTCACCCACATATTGATGTTGGGGCCCAGTTCTCCCACACCAGTGCATGGCGATGCTTGAGTAAGAGGAATTGCTCAAATAGATGGTACAATTGCATTAGCAACGCCCTCTAGTGTTTGGATGACAACACAAATAAAATGGTATCACACGCACTGACAAAGTTCATAAATTCGTAAGTTCTCGGAGCAGAATAAGGCCATTCGGCCCGTGAAGGCTACTCCGCAATTCAATCATGGCTGATCTCTCTTTCACTCTCAAACCCATTTTCCTACCTTCTCCCCATAACCCCTGACACCCGTACCAATCAAGAATCTGTAAATCTAGGTGTGTTACAATTCTTACCTTGAGCGGCGCTGCAGTTCTGCCGCTCCCCGTGTGCGCAACTTTGGCGCCTTTCAGAGGGGGGTGGGTTTAAAATGCCGTTTTTCACCAGACAGTTCAAGTCGATCCATCTCAGGGGATTTCGTCGCTAAAGAGAAATCGCTCCGACATTTGTTTTATGAAGGTATTTTTAAACTACACTAGATCATTTATTAGCTAGAGTAATTTAAAAACCATCTTCTAAAGCCGTGAGCGCCGACAACGGGAAGGATTTTACGTAGGGGAGAAAAGAAGCTACACAGTTTATTTTTACATTAAAACGTGCTTCTTAGGAAGCCTTTAATCACATTTTCATGTTGCGAAAAGGGGACAAAAAATATATACGAACCGGCTGTATTTTTCCTGCAGACTGTGGGTTAAATTCACCGCAAACCGCAACGTTCCAATCCACCGCGTTCCACTAAAACCCACTCGCAAGTTGATTTAAATGGCCATTAATTTACAGGAATTAAACACTAAATTCCTTCCATTTGGCCTATAAATTCATGAAAATGAGATTTTAAAATCATGTTATGTTGTGAATTATTGTGTGAATGTTATTTGGACACTTAGGCAATTTAAAAATGTTAATCTTTTCTTAAAAAATGGATAGATGTTTAGATCTAGTAATTGAATTTTGTAATTAGCTAAAATTAGATAACTAACTAATTATATGCTTTAATTTCTGGTCATCCAAGTAAGATTGTTTCATATTTGTTTTGGAATGCTTCAATCTATAATTGAAAATGTCATTGAGTTCTCTTAATTTTTAAGAAAGTTATGGGCTTTTGACTGTCCTCGATCACAGCTTTTGAGTTAAATCAATGGAAAAGCTGTGATCTAATGCAGGGAACAAGATGCTAATTTCAGAGTATGAAAATGGCCATAACTTTTTTAATACTGAAGATGTGAAAGTGAATTAGGTGTCAAATTAAACTTCTTTTTATGCTTTATCTGATGGGATAAATTGCAGACTTGATTTTTAAAATCTCAAAATTCTGTAACATTGCTAGTAAATCTCGACTTTAAAAATATCCATAGACTTGGCCTCCACAGACTTCTGTGGTAAGGAATTCCACAGATTCCCCACCCTCTGACTAAATAAATTCCTTCTCATCTCCTTTCTAAAGGAATGTCCTTCTATTCTGAGGCTATCGGCTCTGGTCCTAGACTCTCCCACTAGTGGAATAATCCTCTCCACTTCCACTCTATGCAGGCCTTTCCAGACAAATTTGCACAATTATGAGCAATCTTTAGGAATAGGAATATTTTATTGTCACATGTGACTAGGCACAGCAAAATTCTTTGCTTGCATACCCAATGTATACAAATAGTGCCCACCTACGACCCTGACAAAGTTACAAAGCACGCCGGCTCCTCCTTTTGTTCTCCTCCCCACCCCCCACGCGGGGTCCCCATTGTTCTCCCCCTTCCCCCTCACGATGGTCCTCCACACTCTCGTCCACCCACGAGGCTTCACAACCGCCGCCAGGCTTCACCACCGCCAAGGCCCCATCGTCGCGAGGCTTCACCGCGGTCGACTGCCGCGGGCTCCGTCGGCCACTGCGCCGACCCGGAATCCGACCCGCGAGGCCCCTGGCCGGGCCCCGACCCAGGCTTTTAAGAAGCGATACGGGATCCATTTGCAAAGACAGGATGGTGCCACTATGATTCAGCAGCAGAATCAAAGATCCATTATTGCATGATCAGAATTACTGGCAACGTGATCAAAGGACACAGGCATGTTGGTGCCCATCTCAGGAGCTGAAGCCAAATTGAATACAACTTAAAGTCACAATATTTTTATAGGAAGAAGCAGTGCACCAATTATAATTGTTTTAATATTGTTTGAACATCCGCCATTTAACAAGGTCATGCATGGATGACCAGATTGCAACGTAAAGACATTTCAGCCTACCCATGGAAATCTTTCAACTCCTTTCTACTCATGAACCTACCTACACGTTAACAATATTCAAAGACTTTACTTTTGTCACCTTTTGATGAACAGACTTCCAAAGACCCATGGCCTTCTGTGAAGAAAAAAAACGACTTAATCTGTCTTTCATAGGCGATCTCATATTTTTAAATACTGACCCCTAGTTCTGGAGTCTCTCACGAGAAAACAGCTTCTCCAGATCCACCCCTCAAATCACTGCCTATTTTTTAATACTCGGGTGAGTAGAAACCTAACCTTTCCAACCTTTCCTCGCAAGACATCCATTTCAATCCCCGTTCCTGGAATGAATCCGGCAAACCTTCTCTTAACTGCTTCCAATGCATTAACATCTTGCCTTCATTTAAAGAGACCACTACCCCACGTAGAACTCCAGATCTGGAGGTAGACACAAAATACCAGAGTAACTCAGTGGGACAGGCAGCATCTCTGGAGAGCAGGAATGGGTGACATTTCGAGTCAGGACTCTTCCTCAAACTGAGAGTCAGGATAGAGGGAGTCACAGAGATATGGAAGGGTAAGGTGTGAATCAATGGGGACGAAGTTCAAGGACGGTCTCACCAGATCTGGAGATCGAGGAGACCAGATGTGGTCTCACCAATGATCTGTACAACTGAAGAACAACCTCCCGAACTTTGTGTTGAATTTTCCCAAACAATCAACACTAACATTCTGTTAACTTTCCTAATTAATGCTCGTTCCACCTCATGGTCCTTTGCAAATTATTAACCAGCAGACTTACATCCCTCTGCATCTTAGCAATCTGCAATCTCTCACCATTTGGATAACATGCTTCTAATTTTGCCCCAACAAATATTTTCCCACATTATATTATTTTTCGCAGTCTCTACTCCATTTCTTCCTTTGTCCACTCACTCAACCTATCAATATCCCTTTGTAACCTTCTCATATCCTCCTCACAATTTTTAATAGAACAGAGAATTGCTTAGAACTTACAACATAAGGTGGCACGGTGGCGCAGCAGTGGAGTTGCTGCCTTACAGCGCCAGGGACCCGGGTTCAATCCTGACCATGGGTGCTGTCTGTACGGAGTTTGTGACCCGTGTGGGTTTTCCCCAGGTGCTCCAGTTTCCCCCCCACACGCCAAAGAGGTACAGATTTGTACGTTAATTGTCTTGGGTAAAATAGTAAATTGCCCCTAGTGTGTGTAGGATAGTGTTAGTGTATGGGGATCGCTCAGGAGCAGTGGACGGAAGGACTTGTTTCTGCGCTTTATCTCTTAAAACTCAAAACTAAAACGAAACTATAACAGACCTGCTTACATTATGGGCTGAATAGGATCTAAGAATAATAGTGCTAAAACATCACTGCTAACTGGTGGCAAAACACGTCAGCGATGCAGTGCACTGCATTATACATTGCTACAATACGACCGTGATTCCCCACATGGCAAGTCACTGATATCGACTTCACGGGCAGGCTGCGATCCAAAAGGACCAGGTGCCTCTCCACAGGAAGGGAACAGCCAAAAAGGGGAAACGTGCCAAATTTTCCGAGGTTGCTTTCGCACTCATTCCAGCAAGCATCACAAGGAAAACACCTGTGAAGATATGCCTCTCAACGATATGCATCTATCTTTTACAATGCATTGGAGAAACTTGCAGAGCCGACAATTTTCATTACTGTATTTCCTCTGAACAGTGGGAGCCTGCTTCAAAGCAAGGCTAAAGGTCACAGCAGGTGGACAAGTCCTGCAATCTCATATATTGCACCATAAAATGTAATCTCCATTTGAGAACATTTAAACATAAATTTTATTTTTATAAAGGGACAGGGCACAAATTAAGAATTTCACATTGATGGGACTGCTCTTCAGAAATGTTCCTGGTTTAGGAAGAGTTAATCGATCAGGAATCAGAATAATAAAGGCACCTGCAATGTAATCACAAACATCCAACTTAATAGCATGGGAAGGTTTAATCCATATCACGTTATAAAGTAAGAATTAAGTCCATTATCAGCACTGATTGCTGCCATAATCACTTCATCAAAAATTATTACACCACTCTATTTATAGCAGACAGTTTCTCCACCATATAAAATGCATTCTGCAAAGCAGATACAATGTTATGTTTATAACCTATTATGTTGATTTTGATTGCTAGTTGATAAAAAGCGCACAGCATCTGTTACAGCAAAACCAGATGCTGGTGTTCCTGCTGCTAGCTTCTGACAAAATGAAATCCTCCCTAAAATTAAAACAACATTATTTCTAGATCCACAGCATCAGTAAAATTCAGGCAAAATTGATGAGAGCGTGATTGCAACTTACGGAGTGCAGCTTCAACAGAATGCAATAATCAACGTGGGAATTCAGATCAAAGAGGAAAGAGGTAGTTCTGGATGGCACCAGTGTTTAGTTTAGTTCAGATACAGCGCGGAAACGGACCCTTCAGCCCACCGAGTACACGCCAACCAGCGATCCCCGCACATTAACACTAGTCCTACACACACTAGGGACAATAATACATTTATACCAAGTGACCTACAAACCTGTAAGTCTGTGGAGTGTGGGAGGAAACCGAAGATCTTGGAGATAACCCTCGCAGGTCACAGGAAGAACGTACAAACCTCAATACAGACAGCGCCCGTAGTCAGGATCGAATCTGGGTCTCTGGCGCTGTAAGGCAGCAACCCTACCGCTGAGCCACCACACTATCAGTGCTGATAGTGGTTCCTACTATCTTCTGACGGTAAGTACTTATAACCTTTCCTAGTTCTTAATGAGTAGCTCTTTTGTTAAAAAAAAATGAAAGCGTTCAAAAGTCTAAAAGACAGGCATAATAAATTAACATTTTGTAGAAAAACAAATGGGCTGTAAAAACCTAGAATTAAAAATAAAAAATTCTGGAAATACTCAGCAGGTTTCCAAAGTTTTGTGTTTTTATTTCAGATTTCCAGTGTCATTGTTTTTTTTTCATTTTCAAACAAAACTCTCAGTGTCAACTGGACTCAATATTGAACCAAATAAATACCTGCTTCTCTCGGAACATTATCTCTGAGCTGGAGTCACTGGGCAGATGTTGCCCTGCAAGAATGCTGGTGGTACTCCCGATGACCCACCACGTTTAAGAAATACTAGACTAAGTGGGACCCGGTGGGTCCCAGCATCACACGGGAGGGCTGGTCCCCCAACAAAATATTCCACCTCTCCACCAATACCAACTCAAGCAGGGTGCAAGGCCACCAAATTCAAGTGCAGTTTCTTACCACTTCAAACAGAGTGCAAGGCCACCAAATTCAAGTGTAGTTTCATAACATTTCAAGCAGGGTGCAAGGTCACTAAAGACAGCGAGTCGTGACCTCCCCCGCCTCCATCTTGCAGAGACTGAGCCACGCCCACACTTCTGGGATTTATAATCCCTCCCCCCTCCCACCAGAAAGGGCGTGGCCTTCATGGCGTGATTGACAGGAGAGAGAATCTCAAATTTTTAAACACTGATAACGCTTTTATTTTTCATCGATAGGAAAAATCTTCGGCACCTGATGAGCGGAGGGGGACTCTGAGTAAGATGGCCAAAAATCACAGCCGTTCGTGGTAGTGTTTTTTCTAAAATCAATATAAAGCGCAAACAGGAAGTGGTCAAGATTAGACTTTTAATTATATAGAAGGCAAGGCAACTTTAATTAGGCAAGGCAGCTTTATAGGCAACACAGCTTTAGTTTCCATACAAACCACATTTATGGGCACTGACAGGTCAGTAAAACTGACTGTTTAGTAGACATGTGTTCAGTGTTATTCATAGCTCAGACTGAGAGACGTGACCCTCTCACTCCCCCTTCTTGCAGACACTGAGGCACTCAACATTTCCGGGTTTTAAGTCGGAGGGAGGAGAGAGAATCTTTTATTTTTAATCGAGGGGAAAAATCCTCTTGTTCTGCGCAGCGGAGGGGGACTCTGAGTAAGATGGCCAAAAATCACAGCCGTAAGTGGCAGCGTTTTTTCTAAAATCAATATACAGAACAATAAGAAGTGGACAAGATCAGACTTTTAGGAATGTAGATATCCAGATGAGGTTTTTGATCACCAAAGCATAGAAGGCCAATGACTCGCCTAAACAGAATTAGTGGAGATTGGAACTCAACGGTCAACATGGATATTGTCGGCCAGAGCCTGGCTGTGTGCTTCCAAGACTCCCTATTAATAATGGCCCAATGTGTGGTTTGGTAGAAATTGCACTGGGGAAGGAAAAAGATGCCCCATCAAGACTGATTTCACTTAAATTGGGTCGTGATCAGTAAGCTGGTACATGGAATAACTGTGTAGAAAGGAACTGCAGATGCTGGCTTACACCGAAGATGCTGGAGTAACATGGACACAAAATGTTGGAGTAACTCAGCGAGACAGGCAGCATAGCATCTCTGGAGAGAAGGAAGGAGTGAATATTTGGGTTGGGTCCCTTCTTCAGACTGAGAGTCATGGCAGAGGGAGTGGAATATGGAAGGGAAATGTGAAAATGACAGATCAAAGCCAATGTTGAAAAGGAAATGCAGAATGCTTCATTGGTACACAAAGGGCTGGAGAAACTCAGCGGGTGCAGCAGCATCTAAGGAGCGAAGGAGATAGGCGACGTTTCGGGTCGAGACCCTTCTTCAGACTGGTCAGGGATCAGGGAAACGAGAGATATAGACGGTGATGTGGAGAGATACAAGAACAATGAATGAAAGATAGAATGCTTCATTGTTAGCTGAGGAGAAAGTGACTAGGAGGCATACATTCAGTAAAATTAATCAGAAGGACTTGTTGGAGAACTAGGATGCGGGAGGGACAGAGAGAGAGAGAGAGAGAGAGAGAGAGAGAGAGAGAAGGATAGCAAGGCTTACTTGAAGTTAGAGAAATCAATATTCATACTGCTGGGCTGTAAGCTGCCCGAGCGAAATAAGAAATATCTATCCAAATTGATTAACTAGGTGACTGGTGTTCAAACTTTAACTGCAAATGTGTGGGGCTTCAGGTGATGAATAATTTAGAAATGTAAAGAGCAAATATTAGCACGTGCACCAACTGAGATAATCAAATTGTGACACAGATCAAAGTAATATTAAAGCAACAAAGAGGATCAATATAGGGAACATTGTAAAACGTCAATATTTATCTGAATACATAAATTCATGGCAATTCATATCATTCTTACCCAAGGCCATTAAATGGCGTTTGGTAGCTCTTTATCTGAATGAACACAGCATTCATAATAAGATAGAGAATTAGCATAAATGGATATCAATTGGCAATCCAATAGGTGATGGAGATGAGACTTCTAAGTGACCAATGCTAGGTACAGAATATTCCAGAGCACTTGATATTTTGTAAAGATTGGGGCAGAATATTGAAAAATGGTCAGGTTTGTATGGAGGGGTGGGGCAGGGGGGATTCGCTGTGGCAAAGATGATTGACTCTGAAGATCAGAAACTAGAACCATTTTGGGTGAAATTAAGGAATAACAAGGGACATGGGACGCTGCTGGGTATAATCCATAGCCACTTTAACAGCGGTGAAGCTGCTAGATACACTATCAAACCTTACTAAAAAGGTGAGAGAACAATCAAGGGGAATTTCAATCTTCAAAAGGCTGAACCAAGTAAATAGGCAAGGGTATTTTGAAGAGGTTTATAGAACTGAGCTTGGACCACAAAACATTGTGGATCAAACAATGGAATGTTGATCTCATCATGTGAATTAAAACAGGTTTATTTTGTCATCTCATTGAGAAGATTCCTTTGGGGGCAGAGTGATACACATTTGTCACACTCTCCCTCGGTGCTTAATTACAAACAATTAAATAGCTGGGATGTGTTGCGTTAGGCAGTTTAGATGAGAGTTTAGGGAATTTAGATGAGATGAGCATGTAAACATTAGAGCAGGGGTGGGCCACTTGCCCCACCACTGAATCTGCCCCAGAGCTCACCTCCATTGTTCTGCCAGTTCTCAGAGCCCCTAATTCCAAGATTGTTCAAAAATGTATCTACTTTCTCTTTAAAAACCCCCAATGATGTAGCCTCTGCAACACACTGGTGCAGGGAACTCCAGAGACTCTCCACCCTCTGTGAGAACATCTCAGTTTTAAAATTAACTCCCCTAATCTTGTAACAATATCCCTTTGATTCAGGTTCTTCTCCCATTCCAACATTTACCCTGTCAAGTCTCTTCAGGATCATACAGATTTCAATAAAAACACCTCTCTTATTTTCTTAATACAAAAGAATAGGGTACGTTTTTCACACAAAGGGTGGTGGGTGTATGGAGCAAGCTGCCAGATGAGGTAGTTGAGGCTGGGACTATCCCAATGTTTAATAAACAGTTAGACAGGTACATGGATAGGACAGGTTTGGAGTGATATGGACCAAGAGTAGGCAGGTGGGACTAGTGTAGCTGGGACATGTTGGCCGGTGAGGGCAAGCTGGGCCAAAGGGCCTGTTTCCACACTGTATCACTCCATGACTCTGACTCTAATAGAGATCTAATTTCATGACTCACTTGTGATTGAACAATCTTCTCATCCTGACCATTAGACTGGTGAACCTCTTTTTGTTGGCCTCCTTTAACCTTCCAGTTGTAAAGTCCCAATGCAACATAGCCTTCCATAAGGTCATATGGTCACAAGTGATAGGAGTAGAATTAGGCCATTCAGCCCATCAAGTCTACTCCGCCATTCCATCATGGCTGATCTATCTCTCCCTCCTAACCCATCGGGTGCTGGGGACACCTGTACCAATCAGCAATCTTATCTCTGCCTTAAAAACATTGGGCCTCCACAGCCTTCTGTGGCAAAGAATTCCAGATTCACCACCCTCTACTAAAGGGAGACAGTCCTCCTCGAGTTGGGTGTCATGGTAACAGTCATTGGGGCCCATGCCTCCAGGATCACAAGGTTGTCTTAGTGGGTGACTTGAACTTCCCCAATATTGACTGGGACTTGCTCATTTCCAAAGACTTAAGACAGGGTAGACCTGTTTGCTATATCTAAGAGGGTTTCTTGAAACAGTATGTGGATTGTCCAACCCGAGATGGGAACATACCTGACCTTGTGTGGGAAAATCTTCAGTGGAAGAGTATTTTGGAGATCATGACACCGTTATCAGGCAGGGGCAAAGGAGAGTAAAGTGGGGGAAGTTGTTATTGGGCAAGTCCACATCTGAATTGTAGGAGATGTTTAAAGGCCAGTTGATCAAAGATCAGGACTGGTATGTCCCAGTACGGTGGAGATACGGATGAGGGAATCTGGATGACCAAAGAGGCTGTAAATCTGGTCAAAACAAAAAGGAAGTGTATATAAGGTTTTGAAAGATGGATTCTGGCAGGGCCTTTGAGGAATATAAAGCAAGAAAGAAATAATTCAGGTGGGCAATTGGAAGGCCAAAAGAGGCCATGAAATGGCTTTGGGTAGCCGAATTTAAGAAAATCCCAAGTTTTTTATATGTACATTGAAAACCAAGGAGAAGATAGGACCACTAAAGTGTAAAGGAGGGAATTTGTGTTTGAAATCCGGACAATGTAGGTGAGGTTCTAAATTGGTACATTGCATCTGCATTCACCAACACGAAAAACTGTGAGATTAGTATTAATCTTTGCATCTTCTCTTGCCACAAGTGAGGTTCTAGAGAACTGGAGAGTAGATAATGATCTTCCTTTGTTTAAGAAGGGAAGTCGAGAGACTTTGGGAACTACAGGCCAGCAAGCCTCATGTCAGTGCAGAGAAGACTAATGAGCAAGGGCAGTTCGGGATCAATAAAATGGTGGTTTTGGGGGACTTGAATAGTCCCAATGAAGTTGGGTAAGTCCCCAGCACCTGACTGACACAATCCCAGGTCGACACAAAATGCTGGAGTAACTCAGCGTGTGAGGCAGGATCTATGGACCTTTCTGTCCTGGGCCTCCTCCATTGCCAGAGCGAGGCCCAGCGCAAATTGGAGGAACAGCACCTAATATTTAGCTTGGGTAGTTTACACCCCAGCGGCATGAACATTGACTTCTTTAACTTTCCGTAATGTAGCCCTTGCTTTCTCCACTTAGGAGACCTCCATCCCCTCCCCCTTCCCAAAAAAAAAATGCTCCAACCAGTCTTACTGTCTCCACCTACATTCTATCTTTGTCCCTCCCCTGACATCAGTCTGAAGAAGGGTTTCGACCCGAAACGTCACCAATTCCTTCTCTCCAAAGATGCTGCCTCACCTGCTGAGTTCCTCCAGCATTTTGTGTCTACCTTCGATTTTACCAGCAGGTGCAGTTCTTTCTTAAACAGGGATCTATCCCAGGTTATTTAGAGATGCAACAGAGGAGATGTCAAGAGCCTTGATGAAGATCTTTTAACCTTCTCTTGCCACACACAAGGTCCCAGAGGATCAGTGCAGAAAATTATCTTCCTTTGTTTAAGGGAAGAGGAGAGATTCCAGACATGATATGCCAGCCCTCGTGTTAATGGTGACCTCATTGGAGGATTCTTCGGGTAGGATTTACTTTCAATTGGGCAAGGGAGTGGGCTAATTAGGTCATCCATAAGCTTTGTGCATGGAGGCTTGCTATTTGATCAAGTCTTTTTATGAGGAGTTGACCAAGATTGATCGATAAGGAGTTGGTAGATGTTAGCTACATGAGTTTAGTGAGCCTTTGATAAAGTCTCCCTATGGTAGGCTGATCCAAAAAGTTAATCACGGGATTCACATGGTGGGATCAGAACGGGCTTATTAATAAAAACACAAGGGGTGTGGTGGACGGTCAGGTTATTATATATACGTACAGGGCACACACAGGGGGATAGAGAGAAAGGAAACTGGAGGGGGGTAGCGCCTGCATGCGTTAGAGAGGAGATTAACGCAATGGAAAGGAAGGACAGCGGGGGCCGCGCATGTGTATCGGTCGGGTGAGTGGCGCAAACACTAAGGCGGGAAGTGAGGCGAACTTGGAGCGAAGTCTGAAAGGTAAATTCGCCAAAGGAAAACAGTTATAAAGGTGACTTCAATCTTTATATAGGGTGAATCAAATTGGCACTGAGGAGGATGGAATGCCAAATCACAAGATGTCACGGAGGACCAACGAGAGAGCAGGTCACTGGATTGACCTAATGAGGAAGGGTCAGTCGTTGTACGAGGCACGATAATATGTCGAGTTCTCCTTTAGGATGAGGTGACATGTTAATTCAGACAATGGTTCTGAACTTAAAAAAAGGTAACTTTGAGGGTATGAGACGTGAATTGGCCAAGATTGACTGGCAATTAATTCTAAAAGGATTAACGTGGATATGCGGAAGACATTTTGCATGATGAACTACAAAAATGGTTCAGTTTGGCAAAAATTCAGGGAGCATCCGCGGATAACAAGGGAAATCAGGGACAAAGCAAAGGATGATGCGCACAAAGTTCCACACAGCATACCATAGGACTGGAGAAATTCGACGCCGGGACGGGCTTAAGCGACCACGGAAATATAGGTCTGGCAGGGAACATCTGACTGCAAAAGTTTTTATAGATATGTGAAGAGAAAGAGATTAGCATGCCCTGCTGTCAGACAGGTGGTTGATCAAAGGATATGGCAGGATTTAGATCCGCCGCAGAAATGGGCGGAGAAATGGCAGATACAGTTTAATCGAGGTGTGAGGTGTTACACTTTGGGAGGTTGAATGCAAGGGGCAAGTATACAATTAATGGCGATATCATTAACAGAATTGATGCAGAAAGAGATCTTGGGGGCAAAGCCCATAACTACCTGAAAGTGGCAACACAAGTAGATAAGAGTGGTACAGAAGTCATATGGTCTGGTTACCTACATTAGTTAGCGCATTGAGTACAAGAGTCAAGAAGTCTTGATGCAGATTTATAGGACTGTGGTTAGGCCGCATTTGGAGCGTTGCGTGCAGTTCTGTTTGACCCATTAGAAGCAGCTTTGGAAAGAATGCAGAGGGGTTTTACTAGAAAGATAAAATGATCAGTCTGAAGAAGAGTCTCGACCCAAAATGTCACCCATTCCTTCTCTCCAGAGATGCTGCCTGTCCCGCTGAGTTACTCCAGCATTTGGAGTCTATCTTCCATAGTAGAATGATGACCAGGTTAGAGGATATTAGCCATAAGGTGAGGTTATACACATTGGATTATTTTCTCTTGAATGCCAGAAGTTGATAGGATACTTGATAGAAGTACAGCTAGCCCTCGTTATAAGAACCATACGGAGGATGGTGTCGGTTATTACCAGTTGTCCCACTGTAACCAAGTAAGGATTTTTCCCCCATTGACATTGCTGCCTGGGGGTTGAGAATCCTGGAGCCCCGTCACTGGGAGCCCAGTGAGACATCCCTGCCCAAGGCAGCCACCCCCTGGGGAACAGCAATAACCACTGCTCCTGCTGCTGACTCCCGCATTCAGAGATCGAGAGCAGGACCCGAGGCCTGGGGCTTTGGGGTGGTGGGGTGAAGAAACCATGTCCCACTCTAAAGGGCCTGTCTCACTGTACGAGCTAATTCAAGAGTTCTCCCGAGTTTAAAAAGAATCAAACTCGTGGTAAGCACGTAGAATGTACGTAGCGGGTACGTCGGAGCTCGGGACGTCTCTTAGCGGCTCGTAACACTAATGGCTGGTACTCGGGAAATGTGGTAAGCACGGGAAGACTCGTGAAGATTTTTCAACATGTTGAAAAATGTCTACAAGAGCCCCGGGTACCTACGAGCGGCTATTACCGTAATTCTCCGAGTTCGAATCGGGGGAAACTCGGGAGAACTCGTGAATTAGCTCGTACAGTGGGACAGGCCCTTAAGTAAGACTCCTTCGCCAGAGTTCAGGGTGAAAGGACATCAACCTTAAACATTAACCCCGTTTCTCCTTCCAGAGATGCTGCTTAACCTGCTATTTAATTGCTAAAAATGTATTTTTGTAAATGCAAGTTAAAAATACTGAAGGCCGTTTGTTACATTGTTTAATAGAGTATCATTGCACACGTCGACTGAAGCAATTGCTCGTCAACTTCAATGCATTCCCTCAGTGTAACTGACATCCTGAGTTCTTAAAGAGACAACGGTGTCTGCTTACTGTATGGGCGCTCCATCCACTTTAACCAAGATTCATTATAAAGAGGTCCATAATAACAAGGGTACACTGTATATCAAATTATCACAGGCATAGACACGGTAGACAGTCAGAACCTTTTTCCCCAGGGTGGAAATATCAAACAACTCGAGGGCATAGATTCATGGCGAGAAAGGCAAAGTTTAAAGATGTGCAGGGCAATTTTTGTTATATATAGTGGGCGGTGAGTGCCGGGAATATGCTGCCAGGGGTGGTGGTGTTGGGATATAATAGTGGTGTGCAAGAGGATTTTAGATGGGCATACCGATATGTAGGAAATGGAGGGATGCAGAGCATGTGGAGACCGATGAGAAAAGATTATCATGTTCAGCACAGACATTGTGGGCCAAAGGGCCGGTTCTGAGAAGATCGTCTTCGGGAAGTGAAGCGGTACACATACCCCAGTTTGCATTGACGGCGTCAGAGTAGAGATGGTTGAAAACTGCACATTTCTGGGAGTCAATATCACCAACAACCTCTCCTGGACCAGCCATATTGAAGCAATGATCAAGACAGCTCACCAACCCCTCTACTTCCTAAGAAGGCTTAGGAAGTTTGTCATGACTCCTACAACTCTCACCAACTTCCGCAGATGCACCATAGAAGAAAGCATTTTATCGGGATGCATCGCAGCTTGGTTTGGGAACAGCTCCATCCAAGACCGCAAGAAATTGCAGTGAATTGTAGACCATCACACAAACCAACCTCCTTTTTATTGGCTCCATTTATACCTCACACTGCCTCAGCAAGACCAGCCGCATAATCGAGGACGAGTCGCACCCTGGCCACTCCCTCTTCTTCCCTCTCCCATGAAGAGGGGTTTGGGCCCGAAACATTGCCTATTTCCTTCGCTCCATAGATGCTGCCTCACCCGCTGAGTTTCTCCAGCATTTTTGTCTACCTAGGCAAAAGGTATAGAAGTGTGGAAAATGCACACCTCCAGTTTCTTCCCAGCTGTTATCAGGCAACTGAATCATCCTACCGCAACCAGAGGGCAGTGCTGAACTCTTAGGTGACCCACAGACTATCCTTGAACGGTCTTTGCTGGCTTTACCTTGCACTAAACGTTATTCCCTTATCATGTAATCTGTACAATGTAATTTGCTCGATTGTAATCATGTATATTCTTTCTGCGCAGGGACGGTAATCCTGGGAGGTACAGGGGGGGATGTCCCATGCTTTGAGAGGTGGGGGACAATCCGCGCCATGTTTGTCATCCGGACTTTATCAGCCGCTTTCTAAGGGCTGAGTCAGCCCGTACGCGGGGCCTTTCAGCGCCCGTCGCGGCTTAAAATCAAACCGCTGCATCAAGGCGATCAAGGCTCCCGATGTTGAAGCCTCCGCCGGCCGATGAAAGACCCCGTGAACGGGCCGATTCCTCGCACTATTGCATCTCGCTCTCTCCTCCGGCCCAGCGCGCCGCTTGACTCGGGGGTGATTCGGTGCAGCGTGGAGTCGGCGCCCGATGAGCAGAGGGAACCGGGACCTGGTCACCCACAGTGATGCGGTCCTCTATCTGGAAGGCGGAGGGTCTGCTGCGGATGCTGGCAGGTACAAAGAGAGAGGTCACTCGGCCCGTAGGTTGCTGCTGCCTCACAGCGCCAGGGACACGGGTTTAGATCCTGAGTGCGGGCGCTGTCTGTACAGAGTATTTTTCTCCCCACTAGCGCCTTGTCTGATGTTGACCTCACCCTTGCTGCTGAACAGAGCGAGCACCAGCACCGAGTGCTCGCTACTCCATCTCTTGTGTGCGTGCGTGCGTGCGTGTGTGTGTGGTGCGTATGTGTGCGTGTGTGTGCGTGCGTGCGTGCGTGTGTGCGTGTGTGTGCGTGCGTGTGTGCGTGCGTGCGTGTGTGTGTGCCTATGCTTTGGTAGCGATTTCCATGCCTGTTTCTGCTGACTGGTTAGCAGGCAACAGCTTTTCACTTCACGTGACAATAAACAAAAATTGACAATAATCTTAACTGAGCTGTGCTCTTCTGTGTCCAAAATCACAAGTAATTGATGCCTAGGAACTGATCCTTAGGATGTTCACATGCTTCTAGCCCAAAAAACTGTACTTTATTCTGACTCTCTAATGATAACCAGTCTTCAATACATGCCAACACACACTTCGATATATTATGAGCCATTATTTTAAACATCAGCCTAAACATGAGGCACCTGAGCAAAAGCCTTCGGGACATCTAACCCACCTGGACTTGCACCTATTCCTCCATTCCCACTCCACCTACATTCCGTCCCCGTTTTACAATTCGTAACTCTTCAATCCTTTTGCCTCACACCTTTTTTTTCCATCACTGGCCTTTGTCCAACCATCTGCCAAACAATGACACCTGTGCTCACCTATTACCTGTCAAGCTTTGTCCTGCCCCTCCTCTCTTCCAGCTTTTTTGCACTTAGCCCCAACAATCATTCAGAAGGCCCCGACCCGAAGCTTCATCGGTCCATGTTCTCCAGAGATGCTGCCTGACCCGCTGAGTTACTCCTACACTCTGTGTGTCTTTATCGGTCTTTAGTCTCATTACTTTTTTTACTTTTTACTTTTTCACTTTCTAGAGCACTTTCAACCCAATATTGTAATTAGACCCCTCGCCCATTATGTCTCTGTGCCCCACAGCTCTGCTCTCACTTTTGCTTCCCCCAGATACGACAAGGATAAAGTCGCCCTGGTCCTTAATTTTCAGCCAACCAGACTCCACATCCAACATGTCATTCTCCGACATTTCTGTCACCTGCAACAAGGGACCTGAAGACTGAAGAAGGGTTCTGACCTGAAACGTCCCCAATCCATGTTCGCCGGAGATGTTGCCCAACCATGAGTTACTCCAGCACTTTATGTCCTTTTCTGTAAACCAGCATCTTAAGTTCCTTGTTTCGAATGAATCAACTTATTTATTTTTCCTCGTTACAAGTTGAACCCCGGTTTTTCGGCAATTGATGGTCCACCCACCCCTGCAATCCGGACAAAATTAAGAGAAGGTAGACACAAAATGCTGGAGTAACTCAGCCGGACGGGCAGCATCTCTGGAGAGAAGGATTTGGTGACTTATCGGGTCGAGACCCTTCTTCAGAATTAAGAGAACTCAGTTGTAATTCCTTGAGCGGCCACAGACGGCATTGTGAGTGGGAGGGCTCTTTCAAGTTGTATCCTGCTGACATGAAAGTTATTTATTTGCATCTAAACATTGAAATCCCCCCTTGTCTCATTCTATCCCTGCAGGTGGCATGTTTACGTTTTTTTGTGTTTCACCCCCCCCCCCCCCCCCCCCCCCCCCCCCCCCCCCCCCCATCCTAGTCCCATACACCACCCCACACCCATTCTCCCACCATTCTGTTAAATTATCCTCTAACCCTCTGGAACTCTGAATTTCCTGACATGCCTTCTCTCATTTACAGGGCACCTTCTAAAGGCTGCTTCCCAAAATCCCTTTTCAACTATACTCTCAATCTTCTCTCCTGCCTGCTTCGCACGGGTGGCGTAGAGATAGATTTGCTGTCTTATAGTGCCAGAGACCAGGGTTTGATCCCGACTACGGGTGCTGTCTGTACGGAGTTTACACATTCTCCCCGTGACCCGCGTGGGTTTTCTCCCGAGATCTTCCGTTTCCTCCCAAACTCCCGGTCCGGTGTCATGGCAGTTGTTGTGGCTCATGTTGTAGCCGACAGGACGCGTTTTCTTTAGGGGCTGCCTATGAGAGGACGTAATTGGTCACCCTGGGGCTCCCTCCCCTCTCACCTGCTGTCACTTCCAAGGTGGAGTATATGAAGGAGGAGGGGTTGATGAGAGAGGGAAGAAGGCCGAGTGGACAGAGCGATGGGAGAAGCAGGTGGCAGTGGTCGAGTGGGGAGTGGACAAAGCTACCGCCGACCAAAGATCCGATAGCGAGCAAGATAGATCATTGACGAAAAAATCATTAGTACGGTCATGGGCAGATCCCAAAGATCCCATAGGATACTAGTGCAGAGACGGAAGCCGGTTACGGAAACATCCTCGTAAAAATAAATGTTCATTGGTAAAAATCTTCTCCTCATTTTCAGATTTTTAATTGATTAACACAAACTGACCCCCCGCAACGTTGATTACACTGCGAGTCGGGTCGGGTCGGGTTATGCAAATGGATGAAAAAAAGGCCCACGTTGCGCTCCGTTGCGTACTACACGTCAGCCCATTGCATTTAGCAGGAGTGGTCTATCTTGCTCCGATATAGGATCTTTGCCTCCGACACTATGAAGCAGCAGCTGGTGAGAGGAGAGGGGAGGGAGCACCACGTTGACCCAATGCATTCTGTCGGTGGCGGTGACCAGACGAAAGCGCAGTCCCCAGGGCTACAACGTGAGCCGCAACACAGTTGTCTCACCGCACCATGCGGTGGGTGAAGAAGTGCTCACACGTGCACTTGGCAAGTCGGGAGTTAGTACGGAAGCCTGGGAAGGGTCGACAGGTCATTCCATTCATATTCAGTTTACATTTTATATTTGTTTTAGTTAGGTTTCTGGCAATTGATGTGCTTTAGAGACATGGGAGGCTATCATAAGCGTGTATAAGGTGGTATAGTCGTTTCATTATCACAAGACCTCTGTTGCGGGATAATCCAGAAAGATTCTGGAACCGAGGGTGCGGGAAAATCAACCTGTACTCATTCTCCACTCTGTTCTCTGGGCTGCCACACTTACCCTAGTCACTGCCTTCCTCATACACAAGATGAAGCTCTTGCCCTTTCTCCTGATATTACCTGCCAGTTTTCTATCGTAATCAATTTCCTCCTTTCTAATTAACTTGGTGTTAGTGCTCGTTAAATTCCCAGTCCACTGGTCTAACAATAGCTCTTGTAACTTTATATGTCTTCATCTTTGATATCATCTTTGTCTTGACCTTTATTAAATAACAGATGGTGTATCTTCCTCTTGGGATCCTTTTTTCTACTTGGGATAACACTTTCTGCGTGTTGCAAGCTAACTGCTTAATGGCAGTCAGATGATGGGTCCCAACCCAAAATGTTGCCTATCCATGTTTTCCAGAGATATTGTCCGACCCGTTGAGTTACTCCAGCACGTTTTACTCTACTCCACTGACGTAACCCTTGGTAAAGTTACGCAGTCCATCTCAAACAGCTGCCATACCACTTCAACTGCCTGTGTTTGAGTGCATTGCTTGTAGATCCCTGGTATTCACCCTCAAATTACTAGTCCTCTAGAACATTCTGATCATTATTCCCCAGGGGAATCTTTAACCATAACATCCTGAAACATTAATCTTAAGGGCCTGTCCCACTTCCACGACCTAATTCACGACCTCTGCCGAGTTTGCCCTTGATTCAAACTCGCAGCATGGTGGTCACGAGGTCGTAGGTAGGTCGTAGCAGGCAGTGATGCTAGTCGTAGGTACTCGTGGCATCAAGTAGGCTGGGGCCTTTTTTGTCTAGCCTGATGCAAAATGTCCACGAGTAAAAAAAGGTCGTGAATTTGGTCGTGAAAGTGGGACAGGCCCTTGACTTGCTGCATATGACCAACTCTAAAATAGCCATGTGCAGGTCGATTCTGTCACACATTGCTTGAAGAAACCATCCCCAATAGACTCAACAAATTCATCTTCTGTGATATTCGTGCCAATTTCAGTAGACCAAATAGATTAAAATCATCCTTGCAATCTTTTGATATTCCCCTATTTATGCCTCGTCTTATTAAGAAGCATTTTTTTGCAGTTGAAATTATTAAGAAGCAACACCTTGAGGTCCTATGGACCACCAGCATCTACTTTCACTTGTGGGGGAAGGAATTTCAGGAATCGTCAAAGGGAGTATAAATCAAGAATACAAGAGTAAAATAACAAGAAATATATCAGTAAACTTAAAACTTCTACCATGTGTCAACTGAAAGTAGAGAAAATAAACAGGTCCTTTAGAAGCTGGGACAGGGAAATTAATAATGGAATGTGGAGTTTAAACTGGCATCATGTAGCTGATTTCAACTGCAAAAAAATGTACCAAAAGCAATAGGAAACTAAGAAGCAGAAGGTTAACATTGAAACAAGATCACCAGAGAACAAGTAACCCTGGGGTCTTACAAAAAAATCTGGGAAGTTTTGGAAGGTGCCAACCAATGTATTCACTATCACTTCAACCATCCCTTTTGGAAAATTAGGACTCTAGCAATTAAGTCCAGTGATATTTCGGTCCCAGAACCATTTGCCTCATAGGGCGGTGGAGGCGGGTTCTCTGGATGCTTTCAAGAGAGAGCTAGATAGGGCTCTTAAAAATAGCAGAGTCAGGGGATATGGGGAGAAGGCGGGAACGGGGTACTGATTGAGCATGATCAACCATGATCACATTGAATGGCGGTGCCGGCTCGAAGGGCCAAATGGCCTACTCCTGCACCTATTGTCTATTGTCTATTGCCTACAATTTACATTAATAATCACATGCCAAAATACAAGACAGCTGTTTACAGTCACATAACTCTTTGTAATAAAACTGCACTCTCTCTATTTCAAACTCTTTGGATCTATGCCCTTTGTTGCTGAAGAAAATAGAGTCCAAATTACTGAATACCATGTGGAATCTGCTAAAATATACTTTTCTAGAGGCACACGTGGCGAAAGACAATAGACAATTGGCAATAGGTGCAGGAGTGGGCCATTTGGCCCTTCGAGCCATCACCGCCATTCAATGTGATCATGGCTGATCATCCCCAATCAGTACCCCAGACCTGACTTCTCCCCATATCCCCCGACTCCACTATCTTTATGAGCCCTATCTCACTCTCTCTTGATAGTATCCAGAGAACCCGCCTCCACCGCCCTCTGAGGCAGCGAATTCCACAGACTCACCACTCTCTGTATGAAAAAGTGTTTCCTCGTCTCCGTTCTAAATAGCTTACCCCTTATTCTTAAACTGTGGGCCCTGGTTCTGGACTCCCCCAACATCGGGAACATGTTTCCTGCCTCTAGCGTGTCCAAACACTTAATAATCTTATATGTTTCAATTAGATCCCCTAACATCCTTCTAAACTCCGGAGTGTACAAGCCCAGCTGCTCCATTCTCTCAGCATATGACAGTCCCGCCATCCTGGGAATTAACCTTGTAAACCTACGCTGCACTCCCTCAATGTTTCATTGCAAGCTCGGGCATCCATCATATGCACCCATCTGCACGATACACCCGTCACAGTGAACCTGCTCATTCATGCCATGGTGACAATGCAGAACCGGTTGCTCAAAACCAAGTATGTGTAGGAAGGAACTGCAGATACTGGTTTAAACTGAGATAGACACAAAAAACTGGAGTAACTCAGTGGGTCAGACAGTATGTTGTTGTTGTGTTAAAGAAGGAACTGCAGATGCTGGAGAATCGAGGGTTACACAAAAGGCTGGAGAAACTCAGCGGGTGCAGCTGCATCTAAGGAGCGAAGGAGATAGGCGACGTTTCGGGTCGAGACCCTTCTTCAGACTGGTCAGGGATCAGGGAAACGAGAGATATAGACGGTGATGCCAGGGCCCGAGGGCTGAGGGAGAGGTGGGAAGGGGAGGAGACAGCAAGGGTTAACAGAATTGAGAAAATTCTGACAGTTTCAGGTTGAGACCCTTCTTCACACTGAGAGTCAGAGGAAAGGGAAGTGAGAGATACAGACAGTGATATAGAGAGAGATATAGAACAGATGAATGAAAGATATGCAAAAAAGTAATGATGATAAAAGAAACAGGCCATCGTTAGCTGTGGGCTAGGTGAAAACGAGTCACAGACAATGAGACTCAACAAGACGACTCTGAAGCTGGTATAACGGGTGGGGACGAGACGGAGAGAGAGGGGGTGCAAGCGTTACTTGGAGTTAGAAAAAAATCAATACTCATACCGCTGGGTTGTAAATTGTCTGAGCTCAAAACTCAGGCTGTATATCCGCAGAAACACCTCAATCCACAGCCTCATAGCCTGGCATTTCACTCACTGTATCATTACATTAACCCAGGCGATCAACACCATTTCAATGAGAGGTGCCGATGGGAATGTTGGAAGATATATTGGGCACATCAGAAATGTTGTGTTCATTTGGCAAAGCTGTCACACCGGGCTACACATGTTACATTGCAAAATAATGCTTGCAATAATCAAAGCTAAGTAACTTCATAACAAATGGATCAGATGAACGTTCTGCCATCCTCTTGAACCTGGTTGTCAGGATCATTCAACACAGAAAAAGGGCCCTCAGCAACTTATACATGCTGATCAAATTGACGACCAGAGTTGGTCCCATTTGTCTAAGTTTGAACCATAAACCTCTGAACCTTTCCTATTCGTATACCCGAATAAATATCTTTTAAACAGTATAATTCTTCCACCATTTCTCCCACAATCCCACAACCTTTTCCTTTCCAATCCCACATCCTTCCATCTATATTTCACACATCCCGCTTCTCTCATCTCGCAAGCCTTTTGTCACTTCACCTCTGCCGTTTGTCCGACCATCTGCAAAATCAAACCCTCCTCACTTGTATCCACCTATCACTCGCCAGGCTTTGTTTTGCTGCCACTTCTCCCACCCACCCAACCACAATCAGAAGAAGGTCCCCAGCCAAAATGTCACCTATTCATTTCCTCCGGAGATACTGCCTGCTCCCGCTGAGTTACTCCAGCACGGTGTGTCTTTTTTTGCTGTAACTGCACTTTCTCTGGCTGTTTGCTCCACGTACCAGCACCCTCTGTGTCTACGAGATGCTGCTCAGGTTCACTTTAAATAATTCCTCTCTTACCTTAAATCTGTGCCCTCTAGTTTTAAGACTCCTTTACCCTCCACTGGATAAGTAAAGAGCTAAGGAGACTACAAAACATTTTCCATCCTCACCAGTGGTGGAGTCCAGCACCTTTGCGCAAAAGACACGACTGAAACATTTGCAACCATGTTCAGCCAAAGCTGCTGATCCATTCCTACTTCCTCTTGAGATTCCGCATCCACAGACGTCAGTCAGTTTGATTTAGTCCGCATGATATCAAGGAAACGCTACAGACACTATCCAGGCAAAGGACCAAACAGTTGCTGTACTGAAGCCTTTACTGTTCAGAATTAGTTGTGGCTCTAGCCAAGCTGTTCAAGTAAATGACAGTGTTGTCAGCACACCATGTGGACAATTACCCAGCTACATGCAGTTCACAAAAAAAAACTTAACTTGACCATCGCACAAAGGTGCTGGACTCCACCACTGGTGAGGATGGAGAATGTTTTGTTCATTTAGTCTCCATTGCTGCTGAAGTATCCAGTAGGGGAAAAAGGAGTCTTAAAACTAGAGGGCCTAGATTAATCTGGCTGCTTATGACCAAATCACTCAATTCTCAAGCATCACACCAAACATAGAAGATGTTGCTGAGAGACGCTAAGCTTGGATTCTGCCAACGCTCATCACAACCAGAGCCCAAATGGACAAGCACGAGAAGAATTGCAGAGATCAGGTGACAGTGGCTGCCCCTGTCATCAGCAGAGCACTTGGGCAGGTACAGCATCAAGGAGACCCAGTGAAGGTGGGGGCACCAACGAGGACACATTCCCACTGTTGAACTCAAGCCTGGCTCAGATAACCAGACGCCAAGCATCCTAGTCCCAGATCATTGGTGCATGTTTCATCAGGCAATGTCTCAGGCTCAGTCATTCAAACAGTTGCCATACCATTGACCTGTCCTCCAAAAGTAGGTGGGAATGTCCAATGATTGGATGATATTCAGTTTTTCAGCAAATGAGGGAGTCTATGCCTGCTTAGAGTCATAGTCATGCAGTGCGGAAACAGGTCCTTTGGCCCAACTTGCCCACACCGGCCAACATGTCCCAGCTACACTAGTCATATCCCTCCAATATTTTCTGTATTTGATTCAGATTTCCAGCATCTGATTTTTGTTTTTTTTTGTTTTTCACTGATCTGAAAATATCACCAGCCCTTCTTCATCACGGAGTCTATGTTGTGCAACCCCTTACCCAATAACTCTGTGGGAAAAACCATCGCCACTGTGGGTTTAAGGCAGCAGAACACCACTACCTCACAGCAGAAATATCGATGCAAAAATAAATATCGATCTTGCACGAAAAACCCAAAGCCCAATAAATGAATAAATATAAAAGTCAGGACCAACTATCGTCTTTGGGTAAAGTTACAGTGCAGTACATATTTGAACCTTAGCTTATGGATGCAGTTGTCTTCACCCATATACTTTATGCAATACTTCCATCATATTTTGATAAATTCATATTAAACAGCAAATCTAATAACAGCTTTTGTAAAAAATGAATTGAATGGAACATAATTTCTCTGGGGTACAGACATAAGAACAGTAGACATACCACTGCAATACCTCTGAGAGTCTGCAATTTCAGTGCTCCATTTTAAAATGCAGCTTCCATTATAAAAGTGTCGTAACCATTAATATAAAATAGTTGATCAGCCAATGCTGACAGACGTACATTTTTATGTTCCTTTTATTGCATTCGGCCCGAGGCATTTTGGACACGGTGGATCTCAATGTTCCAGGGTATGGTGGAAAAGAAGCGCGGCACCTACAACAAGTGTATCCTATTCATGTTGAGGTGAATAGCAGAGAAATAGATTGTTCTGATTAAATGCTACTTAGTTGGTATAATTAATTTTATGGTAGCCATTAATCTGATGTGAATAACAGTGAAGGATAATTTTTAACTTCAGCTGCCCAGCAAGGAACTGATGGAAATTGATTGGTTGTTGTTTTATATCTGACTCAATTTTAGTTTCACATTTGGCAGTTAGATTAAAATGGCTCTTTAAACACTTGAAAACAGCACATTCACTGCAACACGTACGTGTAATTGCTGCAGTTCTGCTGTAGCTCGCCAACCAAGTGATGCTTCAGTGGGCAATCGTCAACAATCAGATTATTCCACTTTGTCGTGGTACCTGTAGATTTGCCTTGTACACCTGCACACTGAATGAAGAGACAGGGCTGTTGTTATTAGCAAGTCTGCTTGAGCAACAGAGTTGAAACATAGTTCTGCGCTCAAAGAGATACTGGGTATATAGAGTCTATGATAAAAGGGGACAGTGAAACAAGAGTTTGATGAAATTTTAAACTAACATGTTCTGTAACAATTTCCTTCACACACTGATGGCTTGGCTCTTGCATTAGTGATGAAAACACATCTATATTCTGCAAAATGGAGTCCACCATTCTGTTTCTTTATTGCCTTCAATTTTCTGCACATGCTCATAACAATGCGTGGTGTTCTTAAAAGGGAAACACACACAACGCTGTTAAAAGGGGAAAACATGGTTTTCTTACTGTAGACACGACAATACAGCAGCAACAATAATATTAGTTGGTTAAAAAGTTTTGGGAAATATTTGATTAACCAAGTGACACTATCTCACCCCACCACAATAAACTCCTCGGAGCTACAAATTAAATGGTGCACAACTCTTTCTAAAGGGCCTGTCCCACTTGGGCGTCATTTGCGCCTCATTTACACGTCATGTAGAAAATTGGTCGACGCGTCGTGACGCATGGTGGGCGCGTGGGTGACGTGCGCATAGCACATGATGAGGCGTGGAATCGCATGTAGTGGCACACAGTATCGTGCGACGCTCCAGGATTTCGGAGTGTACCAAAATCCTTGCGAGCCACCTGCGTGACGTATCGCTTACGCACGCTGACGCATTGGCTATGCACGCTGGCATCCCGTCGTCGCACGTGTATCACATGGTGACGTTACCGTGCGTCAACGTCCGTGAACATGCGACGCCGCGCGACGCCCATACGCAGTCGGCCTGCCTTTAACGCATCGTGTAACCTCTAACCTCGTCCTCACAGACCTCTTCCTGGGTTTCTTGCTAGTCTTTCTTGTTGTATTCCTGCCTGGCTGATCTGTCAGTATGAGGGCTGCTGCTAACTCTGTTGAAGTCTCTGTTGTTGCTGTAGCAATAAAATCTGTAGCTCTTCCATGATGGTCATGATGCAGAATAGGGAAGCAGGGTATTCTAATGACGACACCCGCACCAGGCGGATGTGCTAATGCATAATGACGCGTGATTTGCTCGCGACCGTCGCACGTTAGTCACTACCGGCCTGTCGCGTAAATGATTTCAAAATGATGCCCAAGAGGGATAGGCCCTTAAAGCAACACACTTCTTTAAAATTGAAAATTGTCCCTTCAAATCACTTCAATCCTCGTAAAAAGTCTCACCTTCAAAACGTATGTCCGACAACATCTTGGCTCTAAAAAGGCAAAGTTATGCAGTTTCTTGAATTTAAAACAAATACAATAAAATACTGAAAAACATTCATTGCGGCTGCTGGCAGGGTGAAAATGAGTTAATATTATTTCAGGTCAATGGCCTTTTATTAGACTTCAGGTGTTTATGAAATCACATCACAATTCAATTTCACAGCTATTAGCACTGAAATCCTTTATATTGAAGATAGCTGAAAGATCAGAAATACTAATGAGTTCATGACTTCTTTACAAGACAGCAGTTTTAAAGATGGTGCATATGACCTACTTGTAAAGAGAATGGATTATTGACCAGCCAGGAGAGGTACAATCAATGTGAAAACCTGGTTAATGTGTTATATATGTCTGCAGTTGCAGACCACGAACATTTAGCCATTTATCAAACAGTACACTGACAATTTCCACAAATGGCAACAAATATGATAGCCCAAACATACTGAACAACAGATGGTGCCACATGTGCTCCATCTATGGAATCGCCCTCCAAGCTCCGTCTTGCCCCCGACCACGGGAACACAAAGAAGGGAAGAGATTGAACTTTTTGTTCGCTTCCCATCACAGTGAGGAATGTGGAGGAGTCACTGTGGTGGATGTTTATGTTAAAATGTATTTTGTGTTTTGTTGCTTTTTAATGGTATGTCTGTATGGCAAATCAAATTCCTCATATGTTGCAAAACATACTTGGCTAATAAAGTATGATTATGATTATGATCTGCCAGGACATAGATTGAGTGGGAGGCTGCAACAAGGTGGTGAGGACCTAATTGAGGGAGTTTCCGAGCTCACAGCGATGAGCGGAAAAGCCGAAGGTGACAACACCAACCAAAAAGTGATGTGCAGTAGAGGGAGAAGCTGACTGGGAAGTGGGAGCAGTTGAATATTTTCCAGGGAAATGGGAGTTGCATAGCTATGCACCTTGATCAGCATGGATGAGTTGGGCCAAAGGGCCTGTTTCCATGCTGTATCTCCCCATGACTACAATTCCTTATGCATCTCACCTTTCACATCTATCCCTCTTATATTTGGCCATACCTTCCTATCCCTTTGTAAGCTTCCTTTCCCGTTAATTCTGGGGTCATTAACCATACCTTTACTCTCTTTCCCTTTAATTCCATCCTCAAGGTAAAGGAACCGCTTGGAGGTAGTGATCATAATATGATTAGTTTTAATCTGCAATTTGAGAAGGAGAACGTTAAATCGGAAGTGGCAGTGATGCAGTTGAACAAAGGGGACTATGAAGGCATGAGAGGGGAGCTGGCCAAAGTAGACTGGAAAGGGATCCTAGCAGGAATGACGATGGTTAATGGCAGGAATGGCAGGAATTTCTGGGCATGATCCAGAAGACGCAGGATCATTCCTTTCCAAAAAGGAAGAAAGATTCTAAGGGGAGTAAACTGTGGCTGACAAGAGAAGTTAGGGATAGAATAAAACTAAAAGAAGAGATGTATAACACAGCAAAGAGTAGCCGGAAGCCAGATAATTGGGAAAATTTCATAGGACAACCGAAGGAAACAAAACGGGCAATACGGGCTGAAAAGATGAAGTACGAGGGGAAGCTGGCCAGGAATATAAAGAAGGACAGTAACAGCTTCTTTAGATATGTTCAGGGAAAAAGAGTAGCAAAGTCAAATGTGGGTCCCTTGAAGGCAGACACAGGTGAAATTATTATGGGCAACAAGGAAATGGCAGAAGAGTTGAATAGGTACTTCGGATCTGTCTTCATTAAGGAGGACACAAACAATCTCCCAGATGTACTGGAGGACAGAGGATCTAAGGGGGTAGAGGAACTGAAGGAAAGTTTCATTAGGTGAGAAATAGTATTGGGTAGGCTAATGCGACTGAAGGATGATAAATCCCCTGGACCTGATTGTCTGCATCCCAGGGTCCTCAGGGAGGTGGCTCGAGAAATAGTGGATGCATTGGTGATCATTTTCCAATGTTCAATAGATTCAGGATCAGTTCCTGTGGATTGGAGGATAGCCAATGTTATCCCACTTTTCAAGAAAGGAGCGAGAGAGAAAACGGGGAATTACAGACCAGTTAGCCTGACTTCGGTGGTGGGAAAGATGCTGGAGTCAATTATTAAAGAGGTAATAATGGGGCATTTGGATAGCAGTAGAAGGATTAGTCCAAGTCAACATGGATTTATGAAAGGGAAATCATGCTTGACTAATCTTCTGGAATTTCTTGAGGATGTGACAAGTAAAATGGATGAAGGGGTGCCAGTGGATGTAGTGTATCTAGACTTTCAGAAAGCCTTTGATAAGGTCCCGCACGGGAGACTGGTGACAAAAATTAGAGCACATGGTATTGGGGGTAGGGTGTTGACATGGATAGAAAATTGGTTGGCAGACCAGAAGCAAAGAGTAGGAGTGACTTTTCAGAATGGCAGGCAGTGGCGAGTGGAGTGCCGCAAGGCTCGGTGTTGGGGCTGCAACTGTTTACCATATATATTAATGATTTGGAAGAGGGAATTAGGAGCAACACTAGCAAGTTTGCGGAAGACACAAAGCTGGGTGGCAGTGTGAACTGTGAACAGGATGTTAGGAGGTTGCAGGGGGACCTGGACAGGTTGAGTGAGTGGGCAGATGGGTGGCAAATGCAGTATAATATAGATAAATGTGAGGTTATCCACTTTGGCGGCAAAAGCAAGGGGGCAGATTATTTTCTCAATCGGGTTAGGTTAGGTATGGGGGAGGTACAGCGAGACCTGGGTGTCCTTGTACACTGGTCACTGAAAGTTGGCGTGCAGGTACAGCAGGCAGTGAAGAAAGCTAATGGAATGTTGGCCTTCATAACAAGAGGATTTCAGTATAGGAGTAAAGAGGTTCTTCTGCAGTTGTATAGGGCTCCGGTGGGACCACATCTGGAGTATTTTGTACAGTTTTGGTCTCCTAATTTGAGGAAGGACATCCTTGTTATTGAGGCAGTGCAGTGTAGGTTCACGAGTGATCCCTGGGATGGTGGGACGGTCATATGAGGAAAGATTGAAAAGACTAGGCTTGTATTCACTGGAGTTTAGGAGGAGGGGAGATCTTGTAGAAACATATAAAATTATAAAAGGACAAGACAAGCTAGATGCAGGAAAAATGTTCCCAATGTTGGGCAAATCCAAAACCAGGGGCCACAGTCTTAGAATAAAGGGGAGGTCATTTAAGAGTGAGGTGAGAAAAAACGTTTTCACCCAGAGAGTTGTGAATTTATGGAATTCCCTGCCACAGAGGGCAGTGGAGGCCAAATCACTGGATGGATTTAAGAGAGAGTTAGATAGAGCTCTATGGGCTAGTGGAGTCAAGGGATGTGGGGAGAAGGCAGGCACGGGTTATTGATTGGGGACGATCAGCCATGATCACAATGAATGGCGAACGAAGGGCCGAATGGCCTCCTCCTGCACCTATTTTCTATGTTTCTTTGTTTCTAATACTTTTATAGTTTGATAAATGAAGCTAAAGTGAAGGCAAGGTTCTGAGATTGTGGGCAGGAATGTTCAGTGTACTGGCAATTTGTAAACTCAGGCATGAGAGCTCAGCTCCTTCTGCACTTGGTGGGAAATCATGGGGCTGTGGATGGATTCATCGTGGGGCTACCATCATGGTGATACATGTGTGGATGGCACATTCGATGAGGTGACCACCTCACCAACAGTGATAAGGCTTTCGCTGCGTAGAAGCTGCTGCCTGCACCCACTGAGTTTCTCCAGCACTTTTGTCTACCAAGCCTGCAGATAAAACTGGGGAGGGAGGGTGAACTGGGAGGCTGGGCTGTGTATCAACAATATGTGTGAGAAAAAGGATGAGGCCATGAAGGCTGAATATAAGGAATGATATAAATTTTGAAAATCCTCCTGGGTTGTAATTTTAGGCTTACTGCCAGTGCCAGACAGTTACCAGTGTAGAAAGTGGAAGGTATCTAGGATGAATACATGGCTTGAAGGATACCGTTTTCTGGAACTTTAGAACCAGGTCTGCTGAAGGTGAGACCAGTTCAAACTACCTGGGTTATATTTGGGCAGGGCCAGTATCCACCAATGGGTGGATTAGTGGATGGGTTTGTACCATCCACTAATGTCAGGGAGACGGAACGAGAACTGATAGGCAGAGGAACAAGAGCGAGGAAAAAAATGAGGCAAAATAGTATAACAACCATAAATATCTATTATAGACACAAAATGCTGGGGTAACAGCGGGACAGGCAGCATCTCTGGAGAGAAGGAAGGGGTGGTGTTTCGGGTCAAGACCCTTTTTGACCTGGAAAGTCACCCCTTCCTTTTCTCCAGAGATGCTGCCTGTCCCGGTGAGTTACTCCAGCATTTTGTGTCTATCTTCTGTTTTAAACCAGCATCTGCAGTTCCTCCCTGTACATATCTATTAGTGCTGTGATTCATCTAACGCATCTACCAGGCACTAAGACACAGTTAAGGGCCTGTCCCACTTACGCAATTTATTTCGGCGACTTGCCGGCACCCGTCATAGTCGCAGCAGGTCGATGAAAATGTTCAAAATGTTCAAAATCCAACGGCGACCAGAAAAAGGTATGACTCTTTGGGCGACTACTCATGACCAAACAGGCGTCACCCCGCGCTGTTTGGTCGTGAGTAGAGGCCCAGAGACACGGGTTCCATCCTGACTACGGGTGCTGTCTGTACGGAGTTTGTACGTTCTCCCCGTGACCTGCGTGGGTTTTCTCTGGGAGCTCAGGTTTCCTCCCTCACTCCAAAGTCTGGCAGGCTTGTAAACTAATGGGCCTGTCCCACTTTGGACATCATTTTCGCGCCAGGCCGGTGGCGAGCGAAGATTTTGCGCAGGACGAAGTCCACACTCCTCCACGCCACTCCATGCGCCCGTCCAGCGGCACCCACATGCTACCCGCACGCTAGCAGGTCGTGTAACTGGCGCGCGATTGACGGCCAAGTGGGACAGGCCCTTAAGTGACTTGGTAAAATTGTAAATTATTCCTAGTGTGTGTAGGGTTGTGTTAGTGTGCTGGGATCACTGGGCGGTGTGGACTCTCTAATCTCCAAACTAAACTAAATCTGTGTGGGTGGAACTGGAAACTCCAAACATTGGTGGGATTGGATCTCTATGGGCCCCCAGATGGTAGTGGTGATATAGGTGATGGAATTAAGCAATGCATTAAAGTAGGCTGTAACTATAATCATGGATGTACGATGGTTGGTCAAATTATGGAGAGGAATTCCTGAAGTGTGTACATGATTCTTTTTAAACCTATACAATCAGGAAATTACTATAAAACAGACCAACTAGCCTAGATTTGGATTAGAGCAATGAGAAGGGAATAATTAATCATTTTGTTGTGTATTATTCTTTAGAGATGAGTGAATGTTACTGAATTCTTCACTCAGATGGAGCGCAAAGTAGTGAATCAAAATTAGGGTCCTGAATTGGAACAAAGGAAATTACTAAATGAGAAATGAATAGGCTGGCAGGGAATTTAACTAAAGATAGTCACAAGTGATGGAGTGAGTCAGTCGGTCAAGCAGCATCTCTGGAGAAAGCGGAATGGTGACCTTTCGGGTTGGGACCCTTCAGACTAAAAGTAAAACTAAAAGGGGGTGGGAGGGGGTTGAAGAGCTGGAAGGGAGAAAAGATCAAGCAATCAAGGCTGGACATAATTGACCTCAGGCAAGGCGGTGCCTGGAGAGCCCATTGTTGGCTGGGGAAGGCGTGAACTCAAGAGAGATGCAATTTGGAGAACCCTGGAACTGGTAAAACGACTAGAGTGGAGGAATGGGGCAAGGGGGGAGGACGGGAGAGGAATGGGGCAAGGGGAGGAGGCGGATAAGGGGGGAGGAATGGGGCAAGGGGGGAGGACGGGGGCAAGGGGGGAGGAGGGGGGGGGGGCAAGGGGGGAGGAGGGGGGCAAGGGGGGGAGGAATGGGGCAAGGGGGGTGGACGGGGGCAAGGGGGAGGAATGGGGCAAGGGGGGTGGACGGGGGCAAGGGGGGAGGAGGGGGACAAGGGGGGAGGAATGGGGTAAGGGGGGAGGAGGCGGACAAGGGGGGAGGAATGGGGTAAGGGGGGAGGAGGCGGATAAGGGGGGAGGAAATGGGGCAAGGGGGGAGGAGGGGGGCAAGGGGGGAGGAGGGGACAAAAGGGGGGAGGAATGGGGCAAGGGGAGAGGAGGCGGATAAGGGGGAGGAATGGGGCAAGGGGGGAGGACGGGGGCAAGGGGGGAGGGGGGGGGGGGAGGAAATGGGGCAAGGGGGGAGGAGGCGGGGGGAGGAATGGGGCAAGGGGGGAGGACAAGGGGGGGGGGAGGAGGCAAGGGGGGAGGAATGGGGGGGGGAGGAGGGGGGCAAGGGGAGAGGAGGGGGGGGGGAGGGGGGGGCAAGGGGGGAGGAATGGGGCAAGGGGGGAGGAATGGGGCAAGGGGGGATGGGGGGACAAGGGGGGAGGGGAGGGGGACAAGGGGGTAGGGCAGAGGAGAGGAGAGTGTAAGTAGAAGTTACTTAAAATGAGAGAGTTCAACGTGCACACCGCTGGGCTGTACACTACCCAAGGTGGTGACCCTCCATTAGGGTTGTATGCTACCCAAGGTGGTGTTCCTCCATTAGCGTGTGGCCTCAGTCTGGCAATGGAGGAGACCCGGGACAGAAAGGTCAGTGTGGGTAGACACAAAATGCTGGAGTAACTCAGCGTGACAGGCAGCATCTCTGGAAAGAAGGAATGGGTGATGTTTTGGGTCGAGACCCTTCTTCAGACTGGTTAGGGATAAGGGAAACGATATAGACGATGATGTGGGGAGATAAAGAACAATGACTGAAAGATAGGCAAAAAAGTAACAATGATAATAGAAACAGTCCATTGTTAGGGTGAAAATGAGAAACTAGTGAGACTTGGGTGGTGGGGGAGGGATAGAGAGAGAGGGAATGCTGCGGTTACCTGAAGTGAGATAAATCAATATTCATACCACTGGGCTGTAAGCTGCCCCAGTGAAATATGAGATGCTGTTCCTCCAATTTGCGTTTAGCCTCACTCTGACAATGGAGGCCTAGGACAGAAAGATCTGAATAGGCATGGAAAGGCAAATTAAAGTGCCCAGCAACCGGGAGATCAGGTTGGCTCAGGCGGGCTGAGCGAAGGTGATCCGCGAAACGATTGCCCTGTCTTCGTTTGGTCTCGCTGATGTATAAGAGTCCACATCTTGAACAACGGATGCAGTAGATGAGGTTGGAGGAGTGAACCTCTGCCTAACCTGAAAAGACTGTCGGGGTCCCTGGACAGAGCCGAGGGAGGAGGTATAGGGACAGGTGTTGCATCTTCTGCGGTTGCTGGGGAAGGTACCTGGGGAGGGGGTGGTTTGAGTGGGAAGGGATGAGTTACGGAAGGCGGAAAGGGGTGGAGATGGGAAAACGTGGCTAGTGGTGGGATCTCAATTGGTACGTGTAATCTTTGTATTCAACGGTTGATGGGGTGGAAGGTAAGGACTATGGGGACTCCGTCTCTGTTGTGACTAGGGGGAGGGGGAGCAATGGCGGAGCTGCAGGGTACTGAGGAGACATTCCATTCATCATCGTTGAAAACACTACCGGCGCAGTGGTGCTGGTTTCCAACGGGAACGGTGACAGATGCACCACACATCTCTGTCCTCCATAGGATGTTGGTGTGTGTGCTTTATCATCATTCCTTACAATGCTGTGTACGACAGTGGTCACAACTTCTACTGAAGTGTGTGTGGCCGTTGGCTCGCTAGAAGCTCATCCACTCATCTACGATGGGAGAATGGAACCCCCTATTCTCAATGTCCTACGATACTCCTTTACACTCATGACTGTACGTCCAAATTCATTTCTAACTCAATCTACCAGTTTGCAGATGACATCTCTGTAGTGCACTGAATCACGAACAATGTCAATAGACAATAGACAATAGACAATAGGTGCAGGAGTAGGCCAATTGGCGCTTCGAGCCAGCACCGCCATTCAATGTGATCATGGCTGATCATCCCCAGTCAGTACCCCATTTCTGCCTTCTCCCCATATCCCCTGACTCCACTATTTTTAAGAGCCCTATCTAGCTCTCTCTTGAAAGCAATCAGAGAACCTGCCTCCAGCGCCTTCTGAGGCAGCGATTTCCACAGACTCACCACTCTCTGTGAGAAGTCACGACGGTGTACAGGAAGGAGACAGAAAGCCATGCAACATGGTGTCAGAACAATTATCTCTCCCTCAATGTAAGTATGACGAAGGTGCTAGGTATCGACTTCAGGAACAATGGCAAAGTACATGCCTCAATCAGCATCTATAGTGCCAAAGTGGAAATGGTCGGGAACTTCAGGCGGCTTGCCGTTAATATTACCAATGATCTTTTGAGGTACAACCACATTCACATGGCAGTCAAGAAGGAACACCGACACCCCTACTTCTTGAGGAGACTGGGGAAGTTCGGCACGTCTTAGATTAGATTAGATTTTATTACTTGTCATTCGAACCTCAGAGAAGCTCAAACGAAACTCCGTTTCTACAAGCCATACAAACAGAGCAATTCATAAAAAAACACACAAACATCCATCACAGTGAATCTCCTCCTCACTGTGGTGGAAGGCAAAGCTTCTCTCTCCCCTGCACCATGTCTTTCCCGATGTCGAAGCGGGCAATGCTAAGTCCCACGGCCATTGAGGCCGCGCCAGGCGATGTACGGCCCCGCTCCGGGCCCAAAAGCCACAAAGTTGGAGCCCCTGGCGGGCGCTGGAATATCCCGCGGCCATTAAAGCCGCACCGGGCGATGTACGGCCCCGCTCCGGGTCGTTCCAACCCCGCGACACATGCTGGAGAAGTTGTGTTGCGGGAGCTCCGGAGAGCGGTCTCCCACCCGGACCCGCGAGCCCCCGATATCCCGACAGTCCACAGGCAGTAATCTGCAGCTGGAGCTGGAGCCGGAGCTCCGGAGTCGGGCCGCAGCGGCGATCCACCACCGCTCCCCACGCTCCGAGGCCGGCCAGCCCCACGATGGTAAGTCCGCAGCTCCGCAAGCTCCGTGACTGGAGCCCCAAGGTCGTCCCGGCCGGAGGCCGCTCCACGGTGCTAGGCCCCAACGACAACGGAGACCCGACAGGGAAAAAGTCGGGTCTCCCGTGCAGGGAAGAGATTTTTTAAAGTTTCCCCCTCCCCCCCACATATACACAGTTAGAAACGGTACCAAAAAAACACGAACAACTACATCTAACTAGACAAAAATAATTTTAAAAGGACTGACGGGTTGTAGGGGCCTCTGCAACGTGAGTCGCACCGCCGTCTCCAGTGACTCTTACAAACACCTACAGGCGCACCTTAGAAAACACACAGTCAGCTTGGTTTGGGAACAGCTCAGCCCAGGACCGCAAGAATTTACAGAGAGTCAGAGATATAGCCCAGTCCATCAAACGGACCAGACCTCCCACTATTTTGAGGCGTCAGAGACAACTCAAAATGCAGCCTAACCAACATCCTACAGAGTAGCAACGTGACTTTTCACCCCTTATACTCATAAAGTACACTTACTTTAATTCTGTTTTCATAAAAGGCATAAATAACCCACCAAATGTATTGGGGAACCTAGTGTCTAGATAGGGAGTGGTGAGTCTCTGGAACTCTCTGCCACAGAGGGTAGTTGAGGCCAGTTCATTGGCTATATTTAAGAGTAAGTTGGTGTGGCCTTGTGGCTAAGGGGATCAGAGGGTATGGAGAGAAGGCAGGTACGGGATACTGAGTTGGATGATCAGCCATGATCATATTGAATGGCGGTGCAGGCTCGAAGGTGAATGGCCTACTCCTGCACCTAATTTCTATGTTTCTATGTTTCTATGAAATGAAGGAATCACTATGAATAAAGAATAATCCTTGGGAAACTAATGGAGCTAAAGGCTAGCAATCCCTGGACCCTAGTAACTCATGTCCCGGAGTACTAAAGGAAGTGGTCTGGAAAATAACAGATGCACTGGTAGTCATCTTCCAGAATTCTTTGGATAACGTAGCAGTTCATTGAGGTTGGAAGTGGCATGTGTAAGGCGTTTGGAAAGTAATCTTTGTTTAAAAAACAATGGGGGGTGGGAAGGAACTTCAGACAGTTAGTTTAACAGAGTGGGTATATGACGACAATCTATTATCAACAATGCAGTGAGTAAACAGTTGGAAAACATAAATGGAATTAGACAAAATCAGCATGGGTTTATGACAGGGACATCACGCTGAGCTGATCTACAGGAACTTGTAGATTTTCAGTTTAGAGATAATGCGGAAACAGGCCCTTCAGCCCATCAAGTCTGCGCCGACCAGAGATCCCCGTACTATCCTACACACTAGGGGCCATTTGTAATTTTTACCAAAGCCGATTAACCTATAAACCTGTACGTCTTTGGAATGGTTGAGACAACTGGAGCACCCAAAGAAAACCCGCGGGGAGAAGGTATAGACAGCACCCAGAGTCAGGATCGAACCTGGCACTGTTAGGCAGAAACTCTACCGCTGTGTCACCGTGCTGCCCTTGTCTGACGACGCTGTTAATAGAATTGTGAAGGGAGACTAGTGGCTGTGGTGTACTTGGACCATTGGAAAGCTTTTCATTAGATCCCACTTGATGGGCGAGTGTGCATTGTAAAAACACATAGAATTGGAGGTAATATCCTGGCATGGACTGGGAATTGGTTGACAGTCAGAAAACGGTGATTAGGAATAGAAGGGGTTTTCTTCATTTGGCAGGCGGTGACTAATGGGTTGGGTCTGAAGAAGGGTCTCGACCCGAAACATCGCCTATCTCCTTCGCTCCCTAGATGCTGCTGCACCCGCTGAGTTTCTCCAGTATTTTTGTCTACCTTCGACTAATGGGTTGGTACAGGGATCAGTGCTTGCATCCCAAGTATTCACAATATAAACCATTCATCTAGACAACACAAAGCTGGGGATGATGGTGGAGTAATGAGGGGGGTGGTGGGACCATTCCAAACTGCGAGGAGGCTGCAATTAAACTGCAATGTGGTTTACACAAAACTTAGAACAGGACAGGGATCGGCCCTGTGACCCACCATGTCTGTGCCAACCATAATGCCAAATTAAACTAACTCCATCTGCCTGCAGATGATCTTTATCCCTCCATTCCCGGCACGTTCATGTGTCTGTCTAAATGCCTCTTAAATGTCACTATCGTATCTGCTGCCAACAACCCCCCTCCCAGCACTGTGTTTCAGGCACCCACTACTATCTGTAAAAAAACAAACTTGTCTCGCGCATCTCCTTTAAACATTTCCCCCCAACACCTTAAAGCAGCGCTTCTTAAACTGGTGAATGGTTCACCCAAGGGGGAATTAAATTATTTTGGGGTGATTAAACTAGAGGGGTGAATGACTTAATTTATTCAGATATTTATATATATTATTTTCTGTACTTAAAAAAGGCATTGCCATTAAAAGTGGTTAGTAAGCTCTTATTGGTTTTAATGGCAGTGGAGCTGGAAATTTGATATGTTTTTTTTCTCTCTACCTAATATTCTACTTTCAAAGTAGCGGGATATTTCCCAAATTTACTGTATTTTTAGGATGTTCAAAAAGTTGAATAAAATAAACACTTAAGAAATTAGTTAATTAATGTTTTTTGCTCATGTGACAAAATATATATAAAATTATACACAAGGGAGAATGACAAAAATTACCAAAAAACATAAGAAAATTTAGTTGAGGGTGAATTAAATTTTGTGATGAAGACTCAAAGGTGAATGACACTGAAATAGTTTTAAGAAGCAGTCTTAAGGGCCTGCCCCACTTTCACGACCTAATTCACGACATCTGCCGAGTTTGCCCCTGACTCATACTCGCAGCATGGTCGTCACGAGGCCGTCGGAGGTCGTAGGTAGGTCGTAGGATGTCATAGGTAGGTCGTAGCAGGTCGTGATGCTAGTCGTAGGTACTCGTGGCATCAAGTAGGTCGGGGCGTTTTTTCCAACATGATGAAAAATGTCCACGAGTAAAGAAGATCGTGAATTAGGTCGTGAAAGTGGGACAGGCCCTTTAAAGCTATGCCTTCTGACATTTCCGCCCTGGCTTAAAGGTTCCGACTATTTTATGGGGTGAGTGCACAAATGCATATTGACTTCCACTGCAATAGAATTTGGGTACAAGTGTGAGGATGTCTTGTGTAGCTGTACTGAGACCTTACAGCTTGTTGAGGACCTCTGGATTTGAGAGTGCAATATTGGTATGTTAATCCAAGGATGTATATTCTTGCTATGGAGAGAGTGCGACAATGATTCTTGAGATGGCAGAACTGACTTTACATGGAGAGCTCAGATCGATGAATTTATTTTGTTCACTGGAGTTCAGAAGAATGACGGTGTATCTCACACAAGGCAATAAAATTCTAACAAGACTTGATAAACTCAATGTTCCCAACTGATGGAACGTCCAGCCTCAAGAATCAAGAGTGTTTTATTGTTCTGTGTACTGAAATGGAACAATGAAATATGGGGAATATTAGTTTTTATTTGAGTTCATGTTATTATTGTCACATATACTGAGGTACCGGGAAAAGCTTAGCTGTTGTGTGCGATCCAGTCAATGAAACACGATTAACATCGAGACATCAACAATGTACAGATACACCATAAAGGGTATGTTATTTAACGCAAGGTAAAGTCTGATTAAAGATTTCAAAGATCTCCAATGAGGTAGATGGGAAGTCAGGACCACGCTCCAGCTGGTGATAGGACGGTTCAGTTGCCTGATAGTAGCTGGGGGGAAACTGTCCCTGAATCTGGAGTTAAGGGCCTGTCCCACTGAGCGAGTTTACCCAAGAGCTCTACCGAGTTTAAAAAAAAAAAATCAAACTCATGTTAAGTACATAGAATGTACGTAGCGGGTACATCAGAGCTCGGAACGTCTCTTAGCGGCTCGTAACGCTAACGGCAGGTACTCGGGAAACACGGTAAGCTCGTGAGGTTTTTTCAACATGTTGAAAAATGTCCACGAGAGCCCCGAGTACCTACGAGCGGCTATTACTGTAATTTTCCGAGTTCGAATCAGGGGAAACTCGGAGAACTCTTGAATTACCTCGTAGTGCGACAGGCCCTTTAGGTTTTTTCAAACTTCTGTACATTTTGCCTGATGGGAGAGGGGAGAAGAGAGTGATTGAGGTGACACATCTTGTTGTACATGCCCCCTTGGGCAAGAGTGACCATAATATGGTTGAATTCTTCATTAGGATGGAGAGTGACATTGTTAATTCAGAAACAATGGTTCTGAACTTAAAGAAAGGTAACTTTGAGGATATGAGACGTGAATTGGCCAAGATTGACTGGCAATTAATTCTAAAAGGGTTGACGGTGGATATACAATGGAAGACATTTAAAGACTGCATGGATGAACTACAAAAAATTGTTCATCCCAGTTTGGCAAAAGAATGAAATCGGGGAAGGTAGTGCATCCGTGGATAACAAGGGAAATCAGGGATAGTATCAAAGCAAAGGATGATGCGTACAAAGTAGCCAGAAAAAGCAGCATACCAGAGGACTGGGATAAAAGAGAAATTCATGAGAGAGAGAGGATAGGTGTTTATTTTTTTATTTTTTTTTTATATTAAGAACCAGAGAGGAGGGACAAAAGGGTTTAATTAGGAAAGGAAAAATAGATTATGAAAGAAAAACTGGCAGGGAACATAAAAACTGACTGCAAAAGTTTTTTATAGATATGTGAAGAGAAAGAGATTAGTTAAAATCAAATGTAGGTCCCTTGCAGTCAGAAAACAGGTGAGTTGATCATGGGAAACGGAGGATATGGCGGACCAATTGAATACTTTGGTTCCGTCTTCACTAAGGAAGACATAAAATAATCTGCCGGAAAATAGCAGGAGGAGACCGAGGTCAAAGGAGGAATTGAGTGAAAATCCAGGTTAGTCGGTAAAGTGGTGTTGGGTAAATTGAATAGATTAAAGGCCGATAAATCCCCAGGGCCAGATAGGCTGCATCCCAGAGTACTTAAGGAAGTAGCTCAGGAAATAGCTGGATGCATTAGTGATTAATCTTTCAAAACTCTTTAGATTCTGGAGTAGTTCCTGAGGATTGGCGGGGTAGCCAAACGTAAACCCCTCTTTTTAAGAAGGGAGGAGAGAGAAAAAAACGGGGAATTACAGACCAGTTAGTTTCTAACATCGGTAGTGGGGGAAACTGCTAGAGTCTGTTATTAAAGGATGGGATAAAACAGCACATTTGGAAAGTGGTGAAATCATTGGACAAAAGTCAGCATGGATTTCGAAAGGTAAATCATTGTCTGACGAATGTAACTAGTAGCGTGGATTAAGGGTGAACCAGTGGATGTGGTATATCTGGACTTCCAGAAGGCTTTCGACAAGGTCGCACAAAAGAGACGTTAGTATACAAACATAAAGCATACGGCATTAGGGGTTCAGTATTGATGTGGATAGAGAACTGGCTGGCAAACAGGAAGCAAAGAGTAGGAGTAAACGGGTCCTTTTCACAATGGCAGGCAGTGACTAGTGGGGTACCGCAAGGCTCAGTGCAGGGGACCCCAGCTATTTACAATATATTAATGATCTGGATGAGGGAATTGAAGGCATATCTCTCGTAAGTTTGCGGGGATGTACTAAGCTGGGGGGCAGTGTTAGCTGTTGAGGAGGATGCTAGGAGACTGCAAGGTGACTTGGATTTAGGCTGGTTGAGTGGGCAATGTTTGGACAGATGCAGTTATAATGTGGATAATGTGAGGTTATCCACTTTGGCGGCAAAAAACAGGAAGCAGACTATTATCTAAATGGTGGCGATTAGGAAAAGGGGAGATGCAGCGAGACCTGGGTGTCATGATACACCAGTCATTGAAAGAGTAGGCATGCAGGTGCAGCAGGCAGTGAAAAAAGCGAATGGTATGTTAGCTTTCATAGCAAAAGGAATTTGAGTATAGGAGCAGGGAGGTTCTACTTCAGTTGTACAGGGTCTTGGTGAGAACCACACCTGGAGTATTGCGTACAGCTTTGGGCCTCCAAATCTGAGGAAGGACATTATTGCCATAGAGGGGGAGATGCACAGAGAAGGTTACCAGACTGATTCCTGGGATGTCAGGACTGTCTTATGAAGAAAGACTGGATTGACTTGGTTTATACTCTCTAGAATTTAGGAGATTGAGAGGGGATTCTTATGGAAACTTACAAATATTCTTAAGGGGTTGGACAGGCTAGATGCAGAAAGATTCTTCCCGATGTTGGGGGATAGTCCAGGGACAAGGGATCCCCCACAGCTTAAGGATAAGGGGGGAAATCCTTTAAGACGAGATGAGAAATACTTTTTTCACACAGAGAGTGGTGAGTCTCTGGAACTCTCTGCCACAGTAGTTGAGGCCAGTTCATTGGCTATATTTAAGAGGGAGTTAGATGTGGCCCTTGTGGCTAAGGGGATCAGAGGGTATGGAGAGAAGGCAAGTACGGGATACTGAATTCGATGATCAACCATGATCATATTGAATGGCGGTGCAGGCATGAAGGGCCGAATGGCCTACTCCTGCACCTAATTTCTATGTTTCTATGTTTCTATGACACTCGTCCTTGACTATGCTGCTGGCCTTGCCGAGACAGCGTGAGGTTGGTTTGTGTGATGGTCTGAGCTATGCCCACAAATCTCTGCAATTTCTCGCAGTCTTGGATGGAGCTGTTCCCAAAAATGCTTTCCACAATGTATGTGCAAAAGTTGGTGAGGACATACAGAACTTTGTAAATCTTCTAAGGAAGTAGAGGCGTTGGTGTGCTTTCCTGGTTATTGCTTCGATGTGGCTAGTCTAGGACACATTGCTGGTGATCTCTACGTCAGCACTATCAGTGTATACTGGGGCCTGTATACCACTTCGCTTCCTGGGGTCCATCACAATCTCCTTCGTCTTGCTGATGTTGAGGGAGAGGTTGTGGTCTCGGCACCAAGTTATGAGGTTCTCAATCTCTTTCCTGTACTCTGTCTCGTAATTATCTGATATCCATCCCGATACGGTGGTGTTGTCCGCGAATTTGAAAATTGAGTTGGACTGGTATTTGGCAGCAGAGTCGTGACTGTATAAGGAGTATAGTAGGGGGCTGAGAACACATCCTTACAGGGGAAAAAACCCATTCTTCACGCAGAGGGTGGTGAATCTATTCCTGCCCTGTACTATTGTAGATACCTTTTTTCCCCCAAGTATTTTCTATTTTTTAAATAATTTCAATTATAATAAAAAGTCTCTAATGTAGGAAACACCAAAACAATTAAAATCTCTCAGAGGTTCTACAGGTGCAAAGCAGGGGGCAAGGCTTTGTCAGGGATCAGAGCTCACTTTGTCAGTTTAAGCAAGGTACAGTGAAAAGCCTTTGTTGGGCGTGCGATCCAGTCAGCGGAAAGACAATACATGATTACAATCGAGCCATTTACAGTGTATATCACAGTTAAAGTAAGAGATGTCGCTGTAGGGAGTAGAGGTTTAAGGGTGTGCAGCGATTGTAATATGGGATTGTAGAACTGCTTCTGTGGCTAACACGCCATCTGTTAAATAGGTTCTGCAGGCAAGGGTTCCTCAGTACATCACTAACGGAAGGCTTTATTCCACTACACAGACCACAGCAAGGGGAGTAAGAGGCAGGAAAATGCTTCCACCCCCCCACACCCCCCAACCCCACCATCAGGGTCAGCAAAACAAGACTTTCCATACCCAGAGCATATAAACATTAGGGCATGATTGGTGAATACAGGAACAGGACAAGGCTTTATACATGAACCCAACAAAGGCAGCTGATGTGTACCTGAGCAATCCGATCTATCTCCGTTTATATGTATATTTATTGCCCTTCTCATTAGAGTTTCACAGGCAAACAACAGCTGAGTAAATGACAGTGATAAAATCACCAGTGCAATAGTGCAATATTTTTCAGCATGGTTTGAATGAGCGATTAGCCCATGTTTAATTTAAAAATACTCACTCTTATTTGAAACAAAGAGATATCGAGCATGTGCAGGCAGAAGGAATGAGTTTAAATATGTCCAGCAAAGACATTGTGGACTGAAAGAGCTGTTCCTACACCGTCTTGGTCGATATTGCATTCGGGATTTTTATGTGCTTGGCAAACAAGGCAAGATTGACTGCAGCACACAGTAGAACCTTTGAACACACGCGATGGCCGCTCTCCCTTGCTGACTGCAACCCCAACTTTGCATTCCTATCTCCCTATCGTTACTTTTTACCCTTTCGCTGATCAGGAATCTGCCTTACAGCGCCGGAGACCCAGGTTCAATCCTGACTATGGGTGCTGTCTGTACTGTACTGCGTGGGTTTTTCCCGGGATCTCTGGTTTCCTCCAACATTCCAAAGATGTGCCGGTTTGTAGGTTAATTTCTTGGCACAATTATAAATTGTCCCTGGTGCGTGTAGGATAGTGTTAGTGTGCGGGGGATCACTGGTCGGCACGGACTCTGTGGACCGAAGGGCCTGTCTCCGCGCTGTATCTCTAAACTAATCTAAATATTCAAGGGTCAAAGAGAAGGCAAATTTGGGATTGTTGCAGCCTGTAACAAGCCTGAGGAATCCTAATATTTTCAACTTCTGTATGCTTGATAATTTAGACAGGAATGGCATATCCAGAAACACAAAGAACATCACTGGATGAAGAGAGAATAAATCAGAACAAGCAAGTACCAGGGAGCACAGAAGCAACGGTGATCCCAATACAACAGGATCAAGATAACATTAAAAAAAGGACGGGAGACAAAGACTGTGCAATCATAAATAGTGCCAGCACTCTCGATCAATCAATCGATCAATCAATCAGTTTTATTCGTCAATTGCACATAAAGTGCAAGTGAAATGAATTTGCCAGCAGCGGTATAATAAAAAAAAGAACACACAATACACAATAAAAATTTAACACTAACATCCACCACAACATTCATCAGAGTGGTGGAAGGCACAACATATGGTCAGTCCTCCTCCATTTCCCCCGTCGTCGGGACCGCAACCCTCTGCAGCCGCCGCTACGGGCGTCCAGATGTTGGACCAGGCAATTCCTGAATCGGTGCCAACGTCCCCACCGGAGGACACGGCTTCAGGTTTGGTATAGGCCGCAGGTCGAAGATCTAAAGTCGGGGGGTGGGCCCCGACACGCGCTGCAGCCAATTAAGCACCGCAGACTTGCAGGGCCGGCGGTCAGAGCTCCAGTATCCAGGGGTCCCTGGCGAGGGACCCCCCTCAGATGGTCCCCGCCCAGCTGCACGCGGTAGAAGTTGGCTGCGGGCCGGTGGTCGTAGCTTGGGTTTCTCCCCCAGGGTCCCCAACGAGGGGATCCCCAGGCCCAGGACGCCGCCAGCTGGAGCTCAGCAGACCGCACGGCTTATCAGGCTGCCGTCGCCAGCGATGGGGTGCTCCCCTCCAGCGACCGCGGCGATGGGCTTGCCCTCGCTCGTTACAGACGCCACGCTGCGCCCGCAGCTGAAGCCCCGGGCGCGTCTCCGGGAAAGGCCGCACTAATCCTTGCTGTTAGGCCACGGGGAAGGCGACATGGAAAAAGTCGCCTCTGCGTGGATATATCTAGGAGGCGACAGAAAAACGGTTTCCCCCTCACCCCCCCCACATCACACCCCACAGAAGACACACAGAGAAACATTAAAAACACACATTAGGACACATTAAAAAAACAAAAATGTAGAATGAACTAACACGCTGCTGGCACGGCTGCCGGCTCGCAGCGCCCCCACCGACGATTGATGGAGGGAATCAGAGCCTCAAAGGACCTTGCTTGGCACAAGTCCTCTCCACGAACAATTGTTGTCAGTCGTATGTCCCTATTGTTCCTTATTCCATCGCCTCACAGTGTCTCTCCGGCTCAAGAACCTATTAACGTATTTCCTTCGGAAAACACTTGGAAATTTGCTTCCAGAAAAATGATTTGTTGCACAATGAAAATCATCCCTTACATCACCTCTGGATCTTTGAATTATTGAAATTATAATGCACGTCTTCCACCTTAGCCCCCTGGGGGCCTGGGGGGGGGTGAACAATAACAATAGTTTCTCTCCATTCTCTCCTTCAAAGGACCATCCATGATTTTTAATACTCTTCAAATTCCCTCGCTGCTCCAAGGAGAACAAACTCACCATCCCAAGTCTTTCACTCCTCCAGACCATTGCACCCATAGTTGTCTTGGGGCCAGCAACTCGTCCTACAGGTTGAGTTGGTTCCAAGTACCCATTGAGCAAAATCTGTTTATAGCGATGCAACTAACTTGCTTTGTAGTCTCTATTTGCACTTATTATATCAAGCAGAGTTATGTGTTTTATTTATGGTATATACTTTCTTTAAGTTCGGGAGCCCTTTATGCCCCTTTTAAAGATCAAAGTGAACCCTCTTAAAGTTGAACTAGCTTGTATCTTTGCTTCAAGGAATGTCTTTTCATTGTTCGAGCAAAAACATCACAACAAAGTCCTTCGCCTTAAATCTCTGACATGCTCTCCACACACAACAAAAAATTGTGCATTTTTACAGTGCCTCCATAATGTTTGGACTAAATCCACAGCATTTATTTATTTTACCTCTCACATTTACAAAATTTGAATTTGTAATGGAAAAAAAATCAGCATGTGGTTTAAAGTGCACACACTGTCAATTTTTAATAAAACCATTTTATAAATGACATGTTTCACCATGTAGTAATTACGCTGGTTTAATACTAAAGTCCCCGCCTCTTCAACGCCCTATATTGTTTTTGACACAGGCTTCACAGTGTTTGTAATTGCCTCAGGTGTACTTAATTGCCATCTTAATTGCATGTATAAGAGCAGCTCTCTGCACCCAGTCTTTTCTTTCCAGACCTCCACAGCTGATGACAGAGAATTCTCTCTATAATAAGAAAAATCCCAAAACACTGTTCCGAACAGATCAGAAACATTCTACAGAGTCATTTGTGGGATTGTCAAAGACCAATGTCCGCAGAAGATTGTCTCTGCGCATCCCTCTGCAATTGGACTCCTCGACTTCACCCCTCATTCACATAGGCGTAGTCTTTCGTATTGGTGAAAAATGTGTCAGCCCTCAATAACATCAGCATGGATGCAACATCAAGCTGCGTGCTTACCCCCTGCTGTACTCACTCTATACTCAAGACTGCAAAGCCGGTCATAGTGCGAACTTCATCAACAAGGTCGATGACGATAACAACCACTGTTTGTGGACTATCCACTGATTGGGGACATCAGAATACAGAGTGAGATCGACCGACAGACCAAATTGCCAAGCACAATAATCTGGCCTTCAACACCAGCAAAACCAAGGAACTGATTGTGACTTTGAAGGGAGGATGGGGACCCTACAGTCCTATTTATAAATCAACGGTCATGGTAAAGGGTCAAGAGCTTCAAATTCCTGGGCGTGCACATCCCTGAAGATCTCTCACTGGCCGAGAACACAGTGCAATCATAAAGAAAGCACATCAGCCGCCTCTACTTATCCGAGAAGATTTCGGAGAGTTCCGTCTGTCAAGGAGGAACTCCTCTCTCTTTCTCTCTCTCTTTAGATTATGATATTTAACCTTCTACAGGTGCACAGTAAAGAGCTTGCTGACCGTTGCATCGTGGCTTGGTTCGGCAAACCCCCTTGAGCGACCCTTGAGCGGAGAAAGCCTACAAAAGTAGTAAACACAGCCCCAGACCATCATCGGCATCGACCTCTCCTTCATCGAGAGGATCTAACGCAGTCGCTGCCTCAAAAAGAAAGGCAGGCAGCATTATCAAGGACCCCACAACATCCAGGCCTACACTCATCTCACCCGCTACCTTCAGGAGAAGGTACAGGAGCCTGAAGACTGCAACGACCAGGTACAGGAAACAGTCTCTTCCCAAGAGCAGCCATCTGTGCTATTAAACTCGGCTCGGACAAAACATCGAACATTAATAACAATAAACTGTTTATTTGCACTTTAATCAGATTTAATTACATGTGCGTATATATTGAGGCCACACGGCAAGATGCAAACCACTGTTTAAGCCCAAAAATAGGATGGTAGGTTAGTTTGCCAAGAAGGTACATAAAAATTTGCCAAAGAAATGGGATGGTGGTGAACAAATGTAAAAAAAAAAAAAAAAAAAAATAACATCATCACACCATCATCATCAATGCAAAATCAATGGGCACAGTGCCTTACTAAGCTATCGCAACCTTCTACTTAAGTGTGATGGGTGGCCGTTGCTCGCTAGAGCTCATCCGCCTTTGACAGGTCTTATTTTTTGGTCCCTGCTGGGGGGTCTACAAGCCCCCTCCTCCACCTGGCAAACCCAGGTGGGGGAACGGTTAGTCACCGACAATCCGAACCCTGGAGCATATCACGGGATAACAGTGGAACCCGTGGCGGGGGTAATCCCCCCCCCGCCTATTATAAACCCAGCTGTAATTTTTCTACATGGTGAAACCAAAATGTTTTTAAAAAAAACCTTTATTACAATCTGACAATGTGCACTTTAACCACATGTGTTTTTTTTCTATTACAAATCTCAAATTGTGGAGTACAGAGGCAAATAATAAATGATGGGCCTTTGTCCCAAACATTATGGAGGGTACTGTATCCAGGTTCTTTCAGAATGTCAGGATGCCCTAAACACTAACCGGTACAGAAGTGTAGCCACTGTTACAATGCAATAAGGCATCCTATTTGTGTGCATAAAACTCCCACAAAGGGCAACAAACCAATGACCAGATAAGCTTCTTTTGATGACCCAGATGACCCACATCATCCTGGCCACACACTCATCTCCCCGCTACTTTCAGGTAGAAGATACAGGAGTCCTGAAGACTGCAATGTCCCAGTTCAGGAATAGCTACTTCCCCACAGCCATCACCGATTACACTCAACTGAAACAAAACTCTGAACATAAAAGCCATAATCGTTATTTGCGCTATATCTATTTATTTATTCATGTGTGTATATATTAATAGAAAGTAATAAGGACACACTGATCTGTATCTGTATTCATCCTACTATGATCTGTTGTGCTGAAGCAAAGCAAGGAATTTCATTGTACTATCTGGACACAGGGAGGGGGTACAATAAACTCTCTTGCATCTTGAATCTTCTTTTCACACAACTTGAAAGGTAAATATTGGTGCTACAATTTGGGGATAAACCCTACTGCTCCTCTTCTTTCAAAATACTCAAAATCTTTTGCCAGTGAGCAGGAAGGCCACGTGGTTATTGTAAGAGGACAGCAATGAGCGAACTTTATAGTAGGCTGATAGCATCCACACAAGAAATTGCAGAGAGTGAGCAGCAGAGTAGATATCTACTATATGTTTTGACCAGCGGTTCAACAGACTTAACTATAGTCTCATCAGAGGAAACGGTGAAATGGGCTATATGCCAACAAGCACAGCTGACTTCCATTTAAATGAGGATCTTCAGTCGACCACAAATGACCATTGTAACCATTCCTAGTTCACATAATATAGGAACGTGGAGACACTGACATGTCGTGTATTGTTCATGAGGGAGATGATACCACAGATTAAGAGCAATACCAAATTTGGGCAGGGACAAGCTGGGTTGGGTTGGGGAATTTTAGAGAGGGTTCATATTTCGGAAACACAATCTGCACCTGGTATATCTGAATTCTATATTTTTTTCAGTCATCATTATTAGACAATAACATATTTAAATATTAGGTCCCAGTTGTGGGAAGTGATACTGTAACTGATGTTATTATTCTCGTCATAGAGAATACAACTCCAGTTGTTGATAAATATATCTGACCGACGGCCTCTAGTTTCAAAACTATGCTTGCACTTCCATGAACGAGTTACTGCCTGTACTTTGGCACGTATTGGAATCAAAGGCACTGCACGATAAATTTTGTTCCCTGGGGTAAACTCACATGACAGGCCCTGGGGTTTCAGCTCATGAGAGAAGCCTTGAATGCTCAGCACTAAGGGGGTGCGACTTGAACAGGGGAGACCCCAAACGTTTGCAAAGCACCATGCAGCAAGGATATACATGGCTAAGGAGAGGAAGCAATGTTATTGATCTTTGTGTTTCCAACAAGGGAAATCTACCCCCCCCCCCCCCCCCCCCCCACACACACACCCCACAAAGTGTATGTGTTTTAAAACAAAATCATCAGGCTGATTGCCATGACATGGCCCATGATTGGTCAAACTGTTGACTACAGGGTTTTAGAAAATGGAAGGGCAATCAACTAGCCCCATTAAAACGAGGTACTGTGGTTTGTGTAATACCACAGAAGGAAAAGCTGAATAAGCTAAATTGGGCACACATAGCAATGATCAGCACATAACTAAGATTTTATGATCTGAAACATACAGAAGGGGATGGTGGAAAAGCCATTAAAAAATTTCCATTTAATGAATATTTCCCAAGAACATTGAATTTAATTTAATTGTTTTTTGCACACATACTAGTTTTTTTGGGCCAACTGTTAATAAGCATATGGCTGCTTGAAAAACAAGAATTGCATCAACAATAGCACCTCCAGTGCAAACATTTTGGTGTGTCAAAAATTACCCATCAAAAATCATTCCAAAAATGTAAAGTAAAGCACAATGTATTCTGTGGTGTACATGCCACGAAAGGGGTGCTGCCTTCCAGTGACAAAATTTGGAAAAAATAAATCATATTGCACCTAGCACCAACTACACAAAAAATCTCTTATGAATTGTTTATATTTTTTCATATGTGAGAAATATAAAAGCAAACTGTCTTTTTCTCTCAACGAAGCCGAGACTCTCAGGCATTGACACTGCAGGCGGAGGGCATTAAGCCGTTAACGAAGAAACTGCTTGTTAACAGAAGAAAAAAGATTGGTGGAACAATATCGTGAGACCAAGCGGAGCTTGGCGATCGTTTCTGGCCGAACACCTCCGCTCGGTCCGCAAAAACCAACCCGACCTCCCGGTGGCTCAGCACTTCAACTCCCCCTCCCATTCCGTATCCGACCTCTCGGTCCTGCCTCCCACCTCCACGGCCCGAGTGACAACACACCGCATTTTGGAGTACAGCACCTCATAGTCCCTTGGAGTCTGCATCCTTTGGGCTTGAACACATTGAATTTTTCCTCAATTCTGTAGCCCTTGCTGTCTCTCTCCGCCTCCCACCGTCTCCCTCACCACTCGGCCCAGTGAACGCTTAGAGTACTGTCTTTCTACTCTCATTGGAGCTCGCAGAAGTTAAGGGCGTAGAGCTAAGACATCTTTAAAATTGCACTGAACACAGGATAGACGAAGTAGTCCACTAGCTTCACATGTTTTTCACACAACAAACAGCTTACAGGATTGTTTCCTATCATCGAACTTTTTTGCATATCTTTCATCATGGTGTTCTTTATGCTCTTCCACTCACGTCCTATATCTACTGCGTTTCCTATCCCTGACCATCTGAAGAAGTCTCCGACCCGATACGTCGCCTATCATCCTTCGCCTCTTAGATGGTCTGCTGCACCCACCGCTGAGTTTTTCTCCAGCTTTTTTGTGTAACCCACTCGAGGCAATAAGGTTTGGCTTACTTACTCAGCCAAAAAATCAAAAAGGTCAGAAAAAGCATGGAAATACTTATTTTAAACAGGCTAAGCCACGCGTGGCGGAAGGGAATCACAGAAGACCCTTCCTCCATAGACGGCTTCAGACATGAAACTTAAACTCTGTGTTTCTTACATCTCACAGAAGCAGCCTGTACTGTTTGAGTATTTCAGCTGTTTGTTTTTATTTCACATTCCAACCATCTGCAGTATTTTAAGCTTTTTCTGTCCACACCATTTGTCAATGACAATGCGTCAAAGAAAATGTCCTTCATATAATCATTTCGCGGACAGATCTTGAACTATGCTTACATTCTATTCATCCTCTTTGTCCCACTGAGGCGTGGCCTTCCATGGCGTGATTGACAGGACAAGAGATTCTCAACATTTTTTTAAACACATTAAACACTTTTATTTTCATTGATGGGAAGAATTCCTGCACCTTATGAGCGGGAGTGGGACTGAGTAAGAAGGCCACAAAAGCACAAGCCGGAACAGTGTAGCGTTTACCTAAAATAATTAAATAGTGGCAAACAGAAGTGGGTCAAGTTTAGACTTTTAAGCATTTGCCATATCAAACAACCACCACCATCAACTTGCTTGCTTTATTGTACAAATCTAACCACTCGCCAACCATTGCTTCGTCTGCTTTATTTCAAAGCAAACACCACCTCTCCATTTTGCTGTTTGGCTTTAATACAAACCAACACTTTCATTTTCAAACACATCAGCGCACTCAAGGTCAGTAAAACAACACTCACAGTTTAGTAACATGTTTCTAGAGAGACTGAGAACGTACCCTCTCGCTCTCCCATCTTGCAGATACTGCTGAGGCACTCAACACTGCGCGGGTTTTATAGTCCTCTGGAAGGGGCGTGGCCTACGGAGAGAGAATCGCAATATTTTTAATACACTAATTACTCTTTTTATTTTTAATGATGGAAAATACTCATAACCTGTGCATCGAGGGGGACTCTGATAAGAATGGCCCAAAATCACAGCCGCAGTTCATCATATAGAACAGGAAGTGGTCAAGATCAGACCTTATAAGTAAAATAGCTTGCTGATTTGCAATAGTATATGGACCCCGTGATAGCATTTTCATAAAATGATCTTACAGTCCACTTGACTATGTAATGATTGGTTATTGCATGCTTGTTATTAATCCCCTGCATGGTTAATAAAGCATATGCCATCTTAGCTGTCGTATAATGTCCGTTTTAAGGAAAGACTGCAGATGCGCGGTTAAAACCGAAGGTCGATACAAAAGCTGTTACTCATGACGCACAGGCGGAAGGAAGGGTGACGATCGATCGAGACCCTTTCTACAGACTGATGTTCAGGGTAATGTGGACATATAGCGCGATTAAGGTCAAGACAGTAAAGACTGATGGGGTGCGCGGCTGGAAGAGGGAACGATGGGAGAAGAGAATCAAGCTACTTGAAGTTAGAGAAGTCAAGATCCATACAGCTGGGTGTAATGCTACCCAAGCAAACAATGAGTGCTGTTCGCTTCTGCCAATTAGCCTGGGCCTCAGTACTGATTCCTTCCCATCTTTCAGAGAACCATGTGGAAATCCTTCCTATGTGGGATTTTTTTTTTTTTTACCACACTGAGGGAAAAATACCTCACAAGAAACGATATTTTCGCGAATCCGCATCTACGCCTAAACTGTGGCCATCACCGAGAGCTGGAGGCTTTTTTTTGCTGGAAATCCGACTTTGGTGCTTCCAACCACGGAGCAGCGGGAACTTTAACTCGTGAGCTGGCGATACCCTTTGCCAGGGATCGACCTCTGAGCACCAACCGTGGCAGCCTGCAGCGCCTTAACATCATGGAGCTACGCGAGGTCCTTCTGTGTATAGACCGACTTCGGAGCTCCAAGCCGCAGAGCGTTGCTGCCTGCGACGCGTGGAGCTTCGACGACCCGCGTCCCAACGGATGGTTCGACAAAATGAGGGAAGAAGAATGGACTTATTGCCTTTTCATCACAGTGAGACATGAGGTGGAATCGCACGTGGTGGATGTTTTGTGTTCGTTTATTATGTAGTTGTGTGACTTGTTGCTTTTTTTGGGGGTAGTGGGGCATGTAATGTAATTCAAATACACAGTACCTAAATTGGAACAACACGTGACAATAAAAGACACTTTGAAAACTTTTGATCATCAATTTGCTTGATATTTTCCATAATCTAGCTACTGTGGCATTCCTTTGAATGCATAGAGTGATACCATGCATGGAAAGCAGGCACTTTGGCCCCACTTGCCCACACCCAGCCACAGAGAGTCCCATGCTACACAAGTCCCACCCTGCCTCGCTAATGTTTCCATATCCCTCCAAATATAATCCTATCCATGAAGCTGTCTAACTTTTCTTAAACATTGGATAGTCCCAGCCTCAACTACCTCCGGGGCAGCTTGTTTCCATGCCTCACGACAGCCGTGGTGTGAAAAAGCAACCCCTCAGGATTCCATTAAATCTTTTCCCTCACCATGAACGTATGAAACTATACCTTTGCTATGTTTGGCCATCCCGCACCTCTCTCATAAGTAGATCTCCTTACCCACATTTCTGCGCTCTTGACCAGTTTCATTGACATATGAAAGGTATCTGAGGGTAGCACAAAAAGCTGAGAACCAGCGGTGGGGGGGGGGGGGCAAGATAGCAGCATCTAAGAGCGAAGGAGCGTAGGCGACGTTTCGGGCCGAGAAAGGTATGTGATTTTTGTTTAAAACACTTTATATTTTTATAAAAATATTTTGTGTGATGTTTGGAAGGTCTATTCACAATGTTTGATTGGACCCACTATTACATTTTTTTTTAAGAACTTGAGGCAAATCAGTTCATCATTTAACTTCAAGACAATTTGTACTACGCCTTGTATGGCTAAATGCAAGCACATTGAATCAATAGTCTGGCTGTCTAATGTTAAGCGTCTAACTATTTAAGGATGTATTTACACTCTGTTAGATAAATATTAATTTACCACGAGTCTCAAGACACTGTTCTCAACAAGCAAATTTTAATCCACCACGTTACTGCGAATTGTTGTCATCTAACTGAGCGTGCCTTTTGTAATTCCAATTAATTAATATTAACAATCATCTCAATTTAAATGTACAACACGAAAAACATACCTAAAGTATGCAAATCCTCGCGCATAGCAAAACATTACAGCCAATTTTATCTGTATAACTCTGGTCTGTAGTAGAATTATCATCGATAGGTGCAGCACAGCTAGAAACATGGCCCTTCAAGAAACCCACCAATGTCATAAACGCAACCATCTAGACCTCACACCATTAATACAATTGTTACTCTCACATCTCCATCAAGTTCTCCACCACTATTCTTAAATACGGGAGACCCACCTGAAGTAGTGGCAAATATAGCAAGCCAATGGGCGACCTAATACCCAGGCACATCTTTTACATGTAAGGAGAAACTAGTGGCACGCAGGGGAAATCGCTTATTGGTCCCAGAGTATCAGGAGCCAAGAGTCAGCAACATGAACCACTGGCATTACTGTGCCATATTGTAAAAATGCCAACGGCGATGGTTCCAGCAAATCAACAATGAGATATCCCCAAAAATTTCAATAATATTGATTGAGGGAATATATATTAGCCTGGACAGCTCAGCAAGAAATCCTCTGTTCTATTCAATAAACTTTAACATCCACTCCACGCATAATGTTTGTGAATGCGTGGGTCCATTTTTTCAAATTTTAACTGTAATATTAATTTTTTTTGATTTTTTAAAATTAGTCGTTTTAATTTAAAACGGTTTATTTTCATGTGAAAGGTAGCACCGACTAGGCAGTTTTGCTCATCTCAGCACAGAAAGAAAGGATCAATCTGCATTCATGTGCTTGCTCCTTCGAACCAAAATTACGCCTGATTCAGCGATAAACGTTCAGTGTTGCAAACTGCGAATTTACAACAACATTAGTTCCAACAAAAGCACTCAATCGGCTGTGTTCATTGACTTCATTTATAACTGGTAAGAAGAGAGGCAATTTCTTTCATTCATTACTTTGTACAAATCCCCGAGTTGAGAATGACTGTAGTGCATCTTAACATAGGAGCGATGTTTGTCACATCAATATCAACTTGGAGAAGGCATACATACTTTGGAGAGTAAAGATAGAGCCATTTGTGCCCATGTCAAGTATTGATTCCTAGTGGCTCTGTTAACTTTGAAAAATCATTTACTGCTGACAGAATTGCAGCTAATAATTTTCAATTAAAACTAAATTTTACATCTTATATTTGAAAATCTGTTAAAGCAAAAATATGGAGACAGCAAAATTATGTGAAGAGATTAAAAGAAATATCTCTAAGACAGGCGGCAAATGAACACTAGCAAATAGTAGTATCTCTAACTTAATGCGCATCTCTGCTCTCCCGCACAACTAACATAGAACATGATCGGTAACAGCACAATCATCACTTATCAGCCCGCACGATAATCCACATCCACCTGCATATCTACATCTCTACAAAAGTCCTTGAATGCCCCTACAATCATCACCCTCAGAAACGTGGTCCAGGCACACACCACACCGTTAAAAAAAACTTTCTCTGCCCTATACCTTTAAATATTACTCCTCACCTCACTTAAAGTAATTAGATTTTACCATTTGATTTGGGGAAAAGGCAGAATGTCTCCCCATCCATGCCTCTCTAATTAAAATATCCTTCTATCAGTCTCTCCCCACAACCTCTGGCATTCTAACTCGCGAAAACCAATACAATCTGTACAAACCTCTCTCTGTGGCTAACACCCACAAATCCAGATATCACATCAGCAGAACCATCCTTTGCAAATCTCTCCACAACCATCCTGTATGGATCAACAGAACTGGCATTCAAACTCCAAATACAGCTTAAAAAGTCCAATAAAGCTGCATCAAGACTTCCAAGCTCTTCTACGCAATGCCCCAACCTATGAAGGTGAGCATACCGTGCCTCTTTATCCAATTGTGTTGCCACTTTCAGGGAAATAAAGATTTGGAGCCCAACCACTCTCTGTACATCAATGCTGTTAAGGGTCATGGCATTAATTATATATTTTCTACTTACATTATATAACTTGGCATTCTTCTCCGGCGATAAATGTAAATGGGTAAGATAGATAATTTAAGGGAGTATTTCATGAGGCCATTTGGAAAATTACACAGTTGTTGAGAGTTTTGTTTTGAGCACGTTTTGACGGCTGGTGTTTGCACATTTTTTTAGGCTTCAGATCAGTTACTATCAAATCAGATCTAACAGCAGCAAGACACACTGAACAGATCCTCCTACTCAGGTGAACATTTATATTCAATCCCCACATTCCTTGTTTCCTGAAAATGGGTATCAGATGGCCTTTGTGAAATTTCTGACTTTCCTACAGATGAAGCATCCATTCTGGCTGACTTATTACTAGCTATATGTAATTCAAATTTATTCTCAAGTTGATGTGTGAAAATAGTTCTCACTGCAGGGCAGGGTAGGGAGAAGGCAAAAAAGAGTACCGAGACCCGTGTAGTATGAACTATTTTGTTACATTTGGTGTCGGAAACCAAAATAAAATTAGATGGAGTATAACCAAATCGTAGGAGGCAGAATCTGGCAGGAATCCAAACCACACTGCAGAAATGGTGCAAATGTACGTTCTAACTGAACACAACAGGCCACCCTTGGTCTTACAGCTTGATGTAAAGATGAGGCAGGGCTGGTACATATATTAGACAACGTAATACCACAAGCAAGCAAATACATCAACCGGTCAACCCTGAAGACCCAAGACTTTGTCCCAGCACTAATTAATGAACAATAATAAATTAGTTCAAGCTTTTCCCCAGTCAGTTTAAATAATAATTTATTCCACATATGTTTCGTCAGTAAACTGTTTGAAGCCATCTGGTCACCGTTATAATACATACTTCATTATTTAAAAGGTGGACCTTGAAAATTCCTATCACCCGTTATCCAGAAAATAAATTGTATATTTCCCTTTTTTTGAATTTCAAACCTTTTCTTTTTTCCTAAAGGACCGTTCACTCACTGGCCAATCCAACCGTAAAAAATAAATAGTATAATACAATGAGTACTTGAAGTGTCACGAAACAAGACCAAAAGGGTAGTCCCCCCCCCAGATTTGCAGCTTTTCAGACATCCTGCTGAGGACAAAGCCAAACTGGACACTCCACCAAAGTGAAATCTCCCCATGCTTTAATTCAGGTCCAGCCAGTGTCACTTGCCATACAGTGAGCATAGAATCAACGTGTGCTCTCCTCCCTATTCTGACATCAACCAGTCTGACCTCAGCCTTCTACATTGCCAAGGTAGGGCCAAACACAATCTACGAGAATATTTCCTCATATTCCGCTTAGGTAGGTTAATGGTGCAGCTTAATGGTATGAGCTCAGAATTTACCAATGCCAGATGGCCCTCACTCCATCTTGTATTTCCACTCCCATCCAGGTTCTCTGATCATCTTTCCCATCCCTTCTCTCTTCCCCACGAAGCTCCATTGCTCATTATTCTCCCCCCCCCCCACCCCCCTCGAACAAGTTTTCCACTTATCAACATTCAAACCACCAGGTGGCGCTAGCAATGGCTGTCTCGCCAACAGTCTCTGTCCCTTCCTTCTTTGTTGTTTTAATAGTATGTGTTAAATGTATGCTTTTAATGTTCTTTAGCTCGTTTTAAATGTTTTACCTTTTGCCCCAAAAATAAAAAACGTTTTTTATTCTCTTAGCTCAAGGGAATGAAACGTTTGTTTTTTTCTGTATACGAAATATCCATCCACACTACAATGGCGGCCCAACATACGGAGAAGTTAGGCTGCATCACATTATTAGGGTCTAGAGACACATGAGCTAACTAAGAGTAAAGCTAAGTTCCAGGGAGCTCCACCACGGGAGCCTGCAACTCAACATTGCGGAGGTGGCGATCCCTTTGCCAGGGATCGACCTCGAAGGTCCAACCACGGGAGCCTGAGGACTTTAACTCGTGGAGCTCACGGACTCTGGTTAGAGAACCGATTTAGGGAGCAGCTGAGGCGCGGACAGCTTCGGGATCGATCGCCCGCTGCGCGGGAGCATCGATCGCACGGGCGCGGGGGCTTCTATAGCATTGGCTGCGGGAACTTCGACTGCCCCGATCGATGGTTCGACTGCCCTGACCGCGGGAGAATATAGAGGAAGAAGGTTGGACTTTATTGCCTTCCATCACAGTAAGGAATGTGGGGAATCCGCTGTGGTGGATGTTTATGTTAACTTTTATGTCGTTGTGTGTCTTGTTACTTTTTTTATAGTATGGCTGTATGGTAATTTGCATATCATTGTATCTTAATTGGTACATGTGACATTAAAAGGCCTTTGTAACCTTAACCACTATCTTCTCCCACCACCCCTCATTAGCACAATACATGGGCCATCTTTCCAATTCATACACCAATCCTTATGTAAAGTTTCGACCCGCTATGTTGGCACATCCACTCGTCACCACAAAGGAACCACTGGGTTCTTCCAGCAGTTTAATTTGTGTTCTGGATTCCAACATATGCAGTTTCTTGTTTCTCCTGCATTGGAACATGACTTGAAACCATGACGTGCTGACTCAGCAGCTGATGTTGCTGCCAGCTTGACAGAAAGTGATATGAAACATAGAAAAATCGGTGCAGGAATAGGCCATTCAGCCCTTTGAGCCAGCACCGCCATTCAATATGATCATGGCTGATCATCCAAAATCAGTACAACCAGATCGTTCCTCATTAAAAGCTTTTTCCCCAGGTATCTTTTCAACCACATCAATGCGTGTCTGGGTTATTGGAAGTAGTCATTTAGCCCCAAGAGCTAAATCTAACTCTCTCTTGAAAACATCCAATGAATTGGCCTCCACTGCCTTCTGTGGGAGAGAATTTCACAGATTCACAACTCTCTGGGTGAAAAACCTTTTCCTCATCTTAGTCCTAAATGGCCTACCCCTTATTCTTAAACTATGACCCCTGGTTCTGGACTCCCCCAACATCGGGAACTTTTTTCCTGCATCTAGCCTTTACATTTATATGTATCTATAAGATATGAAGGTGAGGATTCTTCAGCTACCAGGGCAACTAAACTGGACAGATGAAGCTACTGCCAATAAGATGCTTTAGGTGCAAACAGACCGGAACTGCACAGAATTTGGTGACATCACCCATTCCAGAGATGCGGCCTGGTCAGCTGAGTTACTCCAGCATTTTGTGTCTATCTTCAGCGTAAAACAGCATCTGCAGTTCCTTCCTACACATCCTATTTTGTACATGGGATGGCCATTTTTACACAAACCTGACAGAGTTTTTTGAAGTTGTGACCAAAAAGGTTGATGAGGACAGAGCTGCAGATGTTGTGTACATGGATTTCCGTAAGGCATTAGACAAGGTCCCTGCTCTGGAAGGCTAGTTCGCAGGGGATCCAAGAAGAGATTGCTGAATGGATAGAAAATTGGTTTCATGGAAGAAAGCAGTGGGTATTGGTGGAGGGATGTTTTTCAGACTGGAGGTCTGTGACTAGTAGTGTGTGTCAGTGTGTGGCACGCATTGCTATTTGTCATCTCTATCAATGATTTGGATGAGAATCTACATTTCATGATTAGCAAGTTTGCAGACGACACTAAAGTGTGTGGTGTTGTACATAGTGAAGGTCAAAGATTACAGCAGGATCTTGGTCGGAGAGGAGGGCTAGGGAATGGATAATATAATTCAATACAGAGAAATGTGAGGTGTTATATTGGGAAGTCTAACTGGGGGGGGGGGGGGATGGACAGGATCTACACAGTGAATCGTACGGCTTCTGGTGAGTGTTTTGTGAAAAAATAAAAAGAATGGAGGGATCTAAGAATGCAGGTGCACAGTTCCTCAAAAGTGGCATCACCGGTGGATAGGGTGGCCAAAATGTTTTTGGCACATTGGCATTTATCAGTCAGAGTATTGAGTTCAGATGACAATTATGTAAGACACTAGACTAAGTGGGATCCATCCCCCAATGCGGTGGGGTGAAGGGGGGGGGGGGGCGCACGGCGTCACAGGGGGCACCCGCCAATACAATATTCCACCACTCACTCATAGGACCCAATACTCACCACTCCCTAGAGAGGGAGGGGGGTAGAGAGGGAGGGGGGAGGGTAGGGGAGGGGGAGGGCGTAGAGATGGAGAGGGAAGGGGTAGAGAAGGAGGGGAGGGGTAGAGAGATAGAGGAGAAAGAGAGGGAGGCTACTCTCATTCTCTTTCCCTTTTGAGGGAGAGGGGGACGGGGTAAAGAGGGAGAGGGAGAGTTATTTAACATAACTCTTGTTCCCAGTCTCTTCTAATTGCCTCTGTCATGGTGTTTCATGCCCGCATTTTTACCAATTATATATATAAGTAAGATATTAAATTGCTTGATTCTGCCTTATCTACCACCAACATCATCCTTCCTCCAATAGATCTGGGTTAAATTTTGATATCCTTGTATATACTTTTTCAAATAATCTTGAATTTGAAGGTATTTGAAATATTGATTACTTTTCAAATTATATTTTAGGTGTAGTTGTTGGAATGATAAAAATTTTCCCATTTTATACATATCTCCCATCGTTTTAATTCCTATTCTTTCCCAATGGATAAACGTTTTATCAATAATGGATGGTTTGAATGAGGGATTATTAGCTATTGGAATTTTTACAAAACTATTTAACACAAAATTGAACCCCAATATCGAATTGATTATCTTTGGATCAATGGAAGAGGGAAGTAAACTAACTATATTCCAAGAAGCTTTTCTTAATTATGGTCTAATAACAGCGAAAAAACTTATACTTAAATTTTGGAAAAACGCACCTACGCCAACATTCAAAATGTGGATCTCAAACATGTCTGAAACGCTACATCTTGAAGAAATGAGATTCCTCTTACTAGGCAAAGTAGACCAATTCTTAAAGATTTGGTCTCCGTTTATCAACTTTTTACAAGCATAAGTGGTGAACATAACAATAACCTTAGAAATTAAATGGGTTTAGAACTGGGTGACGGATGGGTCAAAAATATGAGATAGGTAGATCTCTCCTAATCTCTCTTTTTCTTTACTTTTTTCCTTTTCTTTCAATCTTTTAACTTCTCTTCTCTGTCCTTTATTTCTTTTGGTTTCTGTTTCTACTCGCTTGTCTATCTATTCCGACACTCTTTATTTTTTTTTCTCTCACTGTTCTTTTATTATTGAACCAAAAGTATGAAGTTGTACAAGAATGAAAATATGTATTTATGCATTAGGTACTTAAGTACCAGACTACTGCACTTACTTCTAACAAAAATAAACAAACAAAAAAAAAAAAATTTTGCAATTAAAAATAAATAAATGAAATATCACATTCACATAAGTATTCAGACCCTTTGCAACTCAAAATTGAGCTGAGGTTCATCCTGTTTCCATTGATTATCCTTGAGAAGTCTCAACAACTTGATTGAAGTCCACCAGTAGTAAATTAAATTGATTGGACATGATTTGGAAAGGCACCCACATGTCTATGTAAGGTCCCACAGTTGATAATGCATGTCAGAGCAAAAAACATGCCATGAAGGTGAAGGAATTCAAAGTCAAAGTCAAAAGAGTTTATTGTCATGTGTCCCTGACAGGACAATGAAATTCCTTCTTTGCATAGCACAACAGAACATAGTATGCATTGACTACAATTATATACTTAAATACACACATTAATTAATAAATTAATAAAGTGCAAATAATAGGTGGAGGGGTATTAATGTTCAGAGTTTTGTCCGAGCCAGGTTTAATAGCCTGATGGCTGTGGGGAAGTGGCTGTTCCTGAACCGGGTCTTTGCAGTTCCTCGAGGCTCCTGTACCTTCTACTGAAGGTAGCAGGAGATGAGTGTGTGGCCAGGGTGGTGTGGGTCCTTGATGATTTGCCAGCCTTTTTGAGGCAGCGACTGTGGTAGATCCCCTCGATGGAAGGAAGGTCAGAGCCGATGATGGACTGGGCAGTGTTTACTACTTTTTAGTCTTTTCCTCTCCAGGGCACTCAAGTTGCCAAACCAAGCCAAAGAACGATGCAACCGGTCAGCAAGCTCTCTACTGTGCACCAGTAGAAGTTAGAGAGAGTCCTCCTTGACAGAACCGACTCTCCGTAATCTTCTCAGGAATAGAGGCGCTGATGAGCTTTCTTAATAATTGCATCAGTGTTCTCGGACTAGGAAAGATCTTCACAGACGTGCACGCCCAGGAATTTGAAGCTCTTGACCCTTTCAACCATCGAAACCCGTTGATATAAACAGGACTGAGGGTCCCCATCCTATACTCCTTCCAAAGTCCACAATCAAGTTTCTGATTTTGCTGGTGTTGAGGGCCAGGTTATTGTGCTGGCACCATATGGACAGTCGCTCGATCTCTCTTCTGTACTCCGACTCATCCCCATCAGTGATACGTCCCACAACAGTGGTGTCGTCAGCGAACTTGATGATGGAGTTCGCACTATGACCGGCTGCGCAGTCATGAGTATAGAGTGAGTACAGCAGGGGGCTGAGCACACAGCCTTGAGATGCTCCCGTGCTGATTGTTATCGAGTCTGACGCATTTCCACCAATACGAACAGACTGTGGTCTGTGAATGAGGAAGTCGAGGATCCAATTGCAGAAGGATGTGCAGTTGACCAAGTTTTTATGAGTTTTTGTTGTCCAAGTGGTCCAGAGCGGAGTGGAGGGCCAGCGAGATCGCGTCCACCGTTGATCTGTTGTGGCGGAATTGTCCGAAGACCTCTGAGACAGGATTGTGTCGAGACACAGATATGGGGAAGGGTATAAAACAATTTCTGCAGCATTGCAGGTTCCAAAGAGCACAGCGACCCTTCCAAAAGGACAACTACAAAAGCTTGCAAAAGTTTTCATACCCCTTGAACTTTTCCACATTTTGTCACGTTACAACCATCAACTTAAATGTATTTTATTGGGATTTTATGTGATAGACCAACACAAAGTGGCGCATAATTGTGAAGTGGAAGGAAAATGATACATGGTTTCCAATTTTTTTTACAAATAAAAAACTGAAAAGTGTGGTGTGCAAAAGTATTCAGCCCCCTTTACTCTGATACCCCTAAATAAAATCCAGTGCAACCAATTGCTTTCAGAAGTCACCTAATTAGTAAATAGAGTCCACATGTGTGTAATCTAATCTCTCAGTATAAAATACAGCTGTTCTGTGAAGGCCTCAGAGGTTTGTTAGAGAACATTGGTGAACAAACAGCATCATGAAGCCCAAGGAACACACCAGACAGGTCAGGGATAACGTTGTGGAGAAGTTTAAAGCAGGTTAGGTTATAAAAAAATACCCAAGCTTTGAACATCTCACGGAGCACTGTTCAATTCCATCGTCCGAAAATGGAAAGAGTATGGCACAACTGCAAACCCTACCAAGACATGGCCGTCCACCTAAACTGACAGTCCGTGCAAGCAGAGCATGATCAGAACAAGCAGCAAAGAGGCCCATGGAACTCTGGAGGAGCTGCAGATATCCACAGCTCAGGTGGGAGAATCTGTCCACAGGACAACTATTTAGTCGTGCACTCCACAAATCGGGCCTTTATGGAAGAGTGGCAAGAAGAAAGCCATTGTTGAAACAAATCCATAAGAAGTCCCATTTGCATTTGTCACAGCCATGTGGGGGACACAGCAAACATGTGGAGGAAGGTGCTCTGGTCTGATGAGACCAAAATTGAAGTTTTTTGCCTAAATGCAAACGCTATGTGTGGCGGAAAACTAACACTGCACATCACCCTGAACACACCAACCACCCCACAGTGAAACATGGTGGTGGCAGCATCATGCTGTGGGATGCTTTTTTTTCAGCAGGACAGGGAAGCTGTCAGAGTTGATGGGAAGATGGATGGAGCCAAATACAGGGCAATCTTGGAAGAAAACCTGTTAGAGTCTGCAAAAGACTTGAGACTGGGCGGCGGTTCACCTTCCAGCAGGACAACGAACCCTAAACATACAGCCAGAGCTACAATGGAGTGGTTTAGATCAAGCATATTCAAGTGTTCGAATGGCCCAGTCAAAGTCCAGACCTAAATCCAATTGAGAATCTCTGGCAAGACTTGGAAATTGCTGTTCACAGACACTCTCCATCCAATCTGATTGAGCTTGAGGCTATTTGCAAAGAAGAATGGGCAAAAATTTCAGTGTCTAGATGAGCAAAGCTGTAGAGACATACCCCAAAAGACTTGCAGCTGTAATTGCAGCGAAAGGTGGTTCTACAAAGTATTGACTCAGGGGGGCTGAATACTTTTGCACGCCACACTTTTCCGTTTTTTATTTGTAATAAAATTTGGAAACCATGTATCATTTTCCTTCCACTTCACAATTATGCACCACTTTGTGTTGGTCTATCACATAAATTCCCAATAAAATACATTTACGTTTGTGGTTGTAGCATGACAAAATGTGGAAAAGTTCAAGGGGTATGAAAACTTTTGCAAGCCACTGTATATCTGCTGCACTCCACCAATCAGGCCTTTATGGTAGAGTGGCCGGACGGAAGCCACTCCTCAGTAAAAGGCACATGACAGCCCGCTTGGAGTTTGCCAAAAGGCACCTAAAAGACTCTCAGACCATGAGAAACAAGATTCTCTGGTGTGATGAAACCAAGATTGAACTCTTTGGCCTGGATGCCAAGCGTCACGTCTGGAGGAAATCAGGCACCGCTCATCACCTGGCCAATACCATACCTGCGGTGAAGCATGGTGGTGGCAGCATCATGCTGTGGGGATGTTTTTCAGCGGCAGGAACTGGGAGACTAGTCAGGATCGAGGGAAAGATGAACGGAGCAAAGTACAGAGAGATCCTTGATGAAAACCTGCTCCAGAGCATTCTTGATCTCTGACTGGGGTGGAGGTTCGCCTTCCAACAGGACAACAACCCTAAGCACACAGCCAAGACAACACAGTAGTGGCTTTGTGACAAGTCTGTGAATGTCCTTGAGTGGCCCAGCCAGAGCCCGGACTTGAACCCGATTAAGTATCTCTGGAGGGACCTGAAAATGGCTGTGCATCGACGCTCCCCATCCAACCTGACAGAGCTTGAGAGGATCTGCAGAGAAGAATGGGAGAAATTACCCAAATACAGGTGTGCCAAGCTTGTAGTGTCATACCCAAGAAGACTTGAGGTTGTAATCGCTGCCAAAGGGGCCTCAACAAAGTACTGAGTAAAGGGTCTGAATACTTATGTAAATGTGATATTTCAGTTATTTCTTTTTAATTGCTTTGCAAAAATTTCTATACACCTGTTTTCGCTTTTTTATTATGGGGTATTGTGTGTCGATTGATGATAAAAAAAACAAATTTAATCCATTTTATAATAAGGCTGTTACTTAACAAAATGTGGAAAAAGTGAAGGGGACTGAATACTTTCTGAATGTACTGTAGGTACATGGATCGGGTTGGTTTAGAGGGATATGGACCAAAAGCAGGCAGTTGTAACTAGTTTAGATGGGCATGTTGGCCGGCGTGGGCAAGTTGGGTCGAAGGTCCTGTTTCCACACTGTATGACTCTCTGAAAATGGATTTCAGAAAAGTGGCATAGTAAAAGATGGTGATGTTTTTAATGTCAAACACTGTGGGCATGGAAGATTGCAAGTATAAGGCGATCAATAATGTATTATAAAGGAAGCTAGAGGTTGCCAGCAGAGTCAGCTGTGAGCAAGGCTTGTATTTCTTGCTGGGAAAGTTACCAACATTTCTCATTGGAAGCATTGGGCTAATACAACTTGCAGAGGTCACCGGCAAGATAGCAGTGGTTGCCAGTGACTGCAAAATTGTGCCATTGAACATGTTGGAATTATTCAGTTCAAGATGATGCCATTTGGATGAATTCTATTAGATTAATGCCAAATGGAACTTGGAAAACTTGGAAAACTTTATTGTCATTCAGTTCAATTGAAAATTTAAATAGAGCATAGTGTACTAATATAATCAGGGGATTAAGTCTCTCTTTAAATATGCGAAGAATCAATCCACACGAGACTGCTGGCAATCCTACATGCAGGAATAAATTGAGTAGGTGCACAGAGTCTCTTGCCCAGAGTAGGTGAATCGAGGACCAGACGACACGGGTTCAAGGTGAAGGGGAAAAGATTTAATAGGAATCCGAGGGGTAACTTTTTCACACAAAGGGTGGTGGGTGTATGGAACAAGCTGCCAGAGGAGGTAGTTGAGTCTGGAACTATGCCATCATTTAAGAAACTGTTGAACAGGTACATGGATTGGACAGGTTTGACGGGATATGGACCAGGCGCAGGCAAGTGCGACTAGTGTAGCTGGGACATTGTTGACCGGTGTGGGCGAGTTGGGCCGAGGGGCTTGTTTCCACACTGTATGACTCTATCTCTCACTTTATTAACATTGGTGACTTTGAGATTTATTATGGAATGGGCAGATAGGGAGTTTGCAGTGGGAGGTTTCCACGTAACTGGGTACATACATTTAAGGTCATTAGCTCCATACGAAATAATGGTACATCAGTAGGGTAGTCAAGTTGTAGTTGAGAAACAACACTGTTTCTGAGGGAAGAACAGTTGCTTGAGCAAAGATGGTGATGGTATTGATATCGATGACTATGAAAAAGGTAGGTGAAAGAAGATTCTGCTGTTGAGTAGATAAGCAAAGGATGGATATTGAAGTTAGACAAAAATGCTGGAGAAACTCAGCGGGTGAGGCAGCACCTATATTCTTTCTTAAGGTTCCTTCTTAAACAATTTGTCCATCAACGCTGCCTCACCCGCTGAGTTTCTCCAGCATTTTTGTCTACCTTCGATTTTCCCGCCTCTGCAGTTCCTTCTTAAACATGGATATTGACGTGCTGGGCTGGAAATGAGAGAGCATCTGCAAAATGCTCAGATGAAAGAGGATCTTAGTTAGCAGTGCAATTGGTGAACTGTGGGTTGGTGGGTGCTGCCACAGGATACATGCATTCAGTTGCCTTTGCCACAAGGCAGTCAGAGAGATATTGAAATCTACAGCTTGTGAAATCTGGGTTGAAAGCACCCGTTAATAATCAATCGACTTCCCAAATGAAGTTCAATTATATGACCCGTGTCTCTATAGCCAAGAATGGATAAACTAATCAATCTCAGAGGATAGAACTCTTCATCTAAATTAATGCATCTACGCATTTGCATCTAAGAGAGAAAAGCTTTCACCTGGAAACAAATTGTACTCCAATGAACTTTCAGCAATGATTTCAAAACGGAAAGTCTTGCTCGAATAGAATATAAGACACCAGTCACAAAAAAATGTGCTACATGCTCATGGAAAAAAATAATAATACGGGAGATGTGTGTGTGTGTGTGTGTGTGTATAATATATATATGTGTGCGTATAATATATATATATATGTGTATAATATATATGTGTGTGTGTATATAATATGTGTGTGTATAATATATTTGTGTGTGTATAATATATGTGTGTGTATAAAATGTGTGTGTGTATAATATATGTGTGTGTATATAATGTGTGTGTGTGTATGTATATGTGTGTGTGTGTGTATAATATGTGTGTGTGTGTGTGTGTGTGGTGTGTGTGTGTGTGTGTGTGTGTGTGTGTGTGTGTGTGTGTGTGTGTGTGTGTGTGTGTAATATGCTGTGTGTGTGTGTGTGTGTGTGTGTATAATGTGTGTGTGTGTATAATATGTGTGTGTATAATATGTGTGTGTGTGCGTATATAATGTGTGTGTGTGTGTGTGTGTGTATATATAATGTGTGTGTGTGTGTTTACATGTGTGTGTGTATATGTGTGTGTGTGTATAATGTGTTGTGTGTATATATGTGTGTGTGTATATAATATAATATATATATATATATATGTATATTATATATATATATATATATATATATGTATATATATATATATATATATATATATATATATATATATATATATGTGTGTGTGTGTGTATAATATGTATGTGTGTGTGTGTGTGTGTATAAATTTTATATGTGTGTGTATAATATGTGTGTGTGTATAGTATGTGTGTGTGTATAACATAGGTGTGTGTGTATGTGTGAGTGTACATAAATGTGTGTGTGAGTGTACAAATATGTGTGTGTATATATAATATGTGTGTAGGTATACTTGTGAGCATGTGTATATTTCCACTGAACTTTTTTTTCTCTCATTTATTATATTGTTTACAGTGTCCTATGTTTACATATTCTGTTGCTGCCGCAAGTAAGAATTTCATTGTTCTATCTGGGACATACGACAATAAAACACTCTTGCGTTGAAAATAGACACAAATAACTGGAGTAACTCAACTGATCAAACAGCATCTCTGGAGAAAAGGAATAGGTGCATTTCAGGTCGAGACCTTTCTTCAGGCTGAGAGTTAAGGGGCTTAACAGAGTCCCACTGCGGCGACCTAATCCGCGAGTTCAGAAGAGTTTGCCCTCGACTCACACTCGCAGCATGGTCGACACGAGGTCCTAGGAGGTCCTTGTAACTCTCCTTCATGCTCGAGAGTAGTCCCCGCGTACTTGAGGCCTCAGCTAGGTCGCAGCGTATTTTTCAACGTGCTGAAAAATGCCCGCAAGAATAAAAGTCGCCATGGTAAAAAATCTATATTTTTGTTACTCGTAGGTTAAGTCCCGGTAGGTCGTAGTAGGTCGGCATGTTGTTCGTAGGTAATCGAGGGTAGTTGAAGGTAGTTGAAGGTAGTCGTAGAGTCTTCATCATAGTTGATCAAAGGGAGGTGGTCTTCACTCCCCACTATTCGGGGTCCAATTTTCCCGAAGCTAGTCGAAGCTGGTCTTCAACATAGTCGAAGGAGGTCTTCAAAATGACACTTTTTCAAACTCTTCTAAACTCGCCAATTAGGTCGCCACAGTGGGACAGCCCATTTACGGAAAGGGAAACGAGAAATATAGACGGTGATGTAGAGAGAGATTTAGGATAAGTAAATGAATGAATGAAAGATATGCAAAAAAGTAACAAAGATAAAGGAAACAGGCGATTGTTGGCCTGAACGAGTACAGATCCATGATGTAATGCTAAAACAAGTACATGGAGGCACTGGAAAAAACTGCCAAGAATGTTTACAAGGATGATTTCAGAAATACTAGGAAAGGAGGAACAAACTGGGTCACTTTTGTCTTGAGCAAGTATAGTGGGGTTTTTAAATTATGGCAGAGATTTAAATTGTGAAAAGTTTTAATTGAGTCAAAACAGAGAAAGTGGGTAACCAGAGACCATCAATATTAGGCTGCCATCAATTGGGTATTCTGAAGAAACTTCTTCATCCAAAGAATATTGAGAATGTCCAACCTGTTACGAATGGGAGTGGTTGAGGTGGGTGGTTCAGATGTATTTAGAGGGAGGTTGGAAAAGCGTGAGAAAGAAGAATATGAAAGGAGACACAAGGAACTGCAGATGCTGGAATGTTGAGCAAAACACAATGTGCTGGAGGAACTGAGCGAAGAATGTAAAATGTGGCTGATTTAGATGAGATGAGATTGGAGGTGACACCAGTGGAATACAAGTGCCTGAATGAACTGGGATGGGCTGAATGGCCTGTTTCTCTGTCATATTTCTCACGTAATCCTTTGTTATCTAAATATCCACAATTCTCTGACTACTGTCCAAATATTGTCGAGATGCATGGAGTTTGGCAGTTAACAAAAATATGAAGACATTTACCTAGAAATGACAGGTTTAACACTATATTGTTTGCAACTTGGAGCATTGCAGGATATCAGGTTATTTCTGTGGCTTAACAGCAAATAAGTTCAATATAATGAGACTTTAACACAATCTCACGGTTCAGGTGGATTCAGAGAATATCACTTGTGCTGTTTCATTCCTTGCGCAGTTCTGTTGCAGCTTTGTAACACATTCCACGTCTCATTATTTGCTTTTCATCTTAACCCAGTTATTGCAAGATTTACAAAAATCATGGATGAATGTGGCAAAGAATTTTCCAACATTCTCATCCACATATTAAGGTTTAACTACGGAAATGTAAGTTAACTGCGGAGGCAATTACCTCAAAATGTTCTAATTGTTTCACGTTGCCCAGTGTTTTCTATCACATTTATGGTTACCGAGTGTTGACATTTCTTTCAAATAGATAAGTGCAACACAGGAAAGATGTCAGCTCTTCTCAGACACAGTACTCAAAACAAATTTACACAATATATTGGTTTTCAAACAAATGTCCTGCCCTGGCAGCATTGATGGCTTTTCACTGGTATTGCTTGTGATCAGACTTTGCCACTTAATCCAGCTCACCACACCTGCCAGAAAGGATAACGGTGACCTGACAGATTAACTCTGGCCTCTAGACGTTTCCTTCTCCTCCTTTCCATTACGAACATCCCGCTGAAAACTCCTTGGTGCTTCTGCCAAATGGAAATACATCATTTTTTCCCCCCAGAGTTAGTGGGCACACAGATGTTAGCGTGCACTCAAGTTAAACAGTCTTGACAACCTTCGATGCATTTCATTAGCAAGTCGACAAGTGCTTGGGGAAAAAAAATACTTCCCTTCCACCTCCTGTGAATGCCATTCTTTCATGTCCATTTTACTTCCCACCTCCCATTACCATTTAGCCCGAGCTACTGAGGAATAATAGGTTTCATCCGACTGCCAGCAATTGAGGCCAGTCATTCACATCTTGTAGATGTTGCCATTTCCTCTTCCCCCACCATCCCATCTGGCAGATGAATTTTCCCCAGCAATATCCCACTGGTATATCCTGGATACTGAATCTTGTAAACAAACATAGCAATTTGTTGATATACAGTGGATGGTAGATTACCTTCTAAAAAGAACTTTGATCCACCATTTGGGGATTGTAACAAGCTGATATTTTGGTTGGCACCTTTCTAAAACGTCCAATATTTTTATTTATAAACTAAATTTTACACAGTAGAATTTGAACTCATTTTCTTTCACCTGATGTCCTTTGGACAGCTGGGCCACCAATTCAGGAATATTATCGTAGACTTCATAGCCGTTGACCAATATAGGAAGATAAAGCCCCACCCCAAAGCTATCCAGAAATAAGTGGCATTCGTAAATGGCCACTAGGTGACAACAGGAATAGGCTTAACTCTGATGAGCCTGTCTGGAGGGTGAATGGTGTTCACTCCCTGGGCTATCTTGATCAATGTCCATTCTAGGATGTCATCAAAGGCGTACCATCTCCTGCGGGCAGCACGGTGGCGTAGCGGTAGAGTTGCTGCCTTACAGCGCCGGAGACCCGGGTTCAATCCTGACTACGGGTGTTGTCTGTGCAGAGTTTGTACCTTCTCCCCGTGATCTGCGTGAGCTTTCTCTGAGATAAAGTATTCTCCGGATAAATTTTACATTTCTGCAGCTCATGATATTTTCTTGCACAATAGAAAATCATTTGGCCCATCAAGTTTAATGCCTTTCTCAGAGCAACCCCATTCCTCCATTTATTTCCCTACTCTCTTTCAAGTGACCATTAACTTCAACCTAATTTTCCTTCCATCCAGCCATATTAGGGGAACTCGCAGTGACCAACTAGCCTACCATCCAGCACGTCTTGTAGATGAGGAGGACATGCAAACTCCACACTGACAGCACCAAACGTCGGGGTTGAACCTGGGTTGCTCGAGCTGTGAGGCACAAGTGCTTTCTCTGGTAACACCATGCCGTGCAGAATAAATATTATTCTAAAGTAGGCAGGAATATTACTCACCGATTAGAAATGTCTCCATATCAATGCACAATGATAAATACTCAAACTAGCAAAAGACAGATGAGTCATCCCGACTGAAGCAACAATCAAAAGTGAGAACGCCATTAAGTGTTAAGAACGCCATTAAGAACGCAATTTAAGCATAATTTGTAGCACGAATGGAAGCTTGGAAACCCACTGGAAACCAAAAGACTGCAGGGTAACAGAAAGGATGGTGCAGTGGAGGGCAAGTGTTGGTTTACGAAGCAAAAGGGAAAGTGTTATCTGTATTCGTTGGATTTATCCACAAACGTTACTGAACAATGATATAATAGCATGAATTTAGACGTAGGATATTAAAGATCTTCCTCAGAGGAGTGCTGATTTGCATATAAACTAACATATCAAACCATTTTACAATTTTACTAATTGAAAGGATAATGAAACGCTGAGGTATAATTTTTTTTAAAGACTACGATTAACAGGTTATGTCCATGTCACAAAATGTTTTTGTCTCCTGGAAAATTGTTTTGAAGAATGCACAATCTACCTCTGGATCAGGATAGTAATTTGCAATACTTATATTTTAAACCACTAATCAAAACGACACCTAATTGCTTCCTAGAAGACAGCAGGGTTTTCATCATAATCCTTCTGCACAGGAACCCATGTTGATCACCATCTGTGTGAAGAGCATCGTCTTTTGTACAAGTTCCAAACTTACCCGTACTGGTTTGAACTTAAATCCTTGCCTCAATATATAGCCTTTATTCCAAAGTTTGCTGTGCTGATGTTTTCCATTCTGTTTCTAATGAAGTGGGATGTAGGCAGACACAGGTGGCGTAGGAGGCTTTTGGCACAGGGTATTGAGTGCATGATTTTGAACCGCACGTTACAGCCATACAAGACATTAGTCGGGCTACATTTGGAGTACTGTGGACAGTTTTGGCCGTTGCTATTGGAAATATGTCGTTCAACTGGAAAGAGTGCAAAAAAAGGACTTGGGCGGATATTGGAATAAGCTGCCAGAGGAAGTGGTAGAAATGGGTACAATTACGACATTTAATAGACACTTGGACAAGCATATGGTTAAGGAAGGTTTGGAGGGACATGGGCCAGGCACAGGCAAGTGAGACTAGCCCGGTTAGGCAACTTGGTTGGCAAGGACGAGATGGACTAAAGGGTCGGTTTCCTTATGGTATAGCTCAATGGCGTACCATCTTGTAGGCTACAGCGATCATCATTCACTCAGCACTCTTGCCTACTCTGCCTTCAACACGAGAATACCTCTAGCATTATTGGTCATATTAGATCCAGCACTCAATGTTCACATTGCCGGGAAAGGTAGAGAGATTAATCATAAGGTCAGTCAAATCTGTTCATTATATTTGATTTTCTAAATTCCTTTTCAGAATTTGAATAACACTGGCAAGGTCAGAATTTGTTGCCCACCACTTGGAGACAATGGTGGTGAGCCATTTTCTTCAACTTTTGTAGATTTTCTGGTGATAATGGCCCAATTAGAATTTAGACCCTGCGATGAAACACCAGTATTATTTTTGGTCTAGTTTATTGTTACATGTACCGAGGTACAGTGAAAAGCTTTTGTTGCGTGCTGACTAGTCAGTGGAAAGACAATACATGATTACAATCGAGCCATTCACAGTGTACAGACACATGATGAAAGGTATAACGTGAATGACGTTTAGTGCAAGGTGAGGCCAGTAAAGTCCGATCGAATATAGTCTGAAGGTCTTCAATGTGGAAGACAGTAGTTCAGGACTGCTCTCTAGTTGTGGTAGAATGGTTCAGTTGCCTGATAACAGCTGGGAAGAAACTGTCCCTGAATCTGGAGGTGTGCGTTTTCACACTTCTGCACATTTTGCCCTATGGGTGAAGGGAGAAGAGGGAGTGGCCAGGGTGCGACTCGTCCTTGATTATGCTGCGGGCGTTGCCGAGGCAGCGTGAGATATAAAGGGAATCAATCGAAGGGAGATTGGTTGGTGTGATGGTCTTGCGAAATGTTCACAATTCTCTGTAATTTCTTACCAAGATGGTGTACAACTTAGAAGGCAATTTGAAGATGGTGGTACCACATGCACCTGCTGCCCTTGCTCTTCTTAGCAGTAGAGGACGCAGGCTTGGAAAGTGTTATTGGAGTACGTAGTGTGCATTTTGTAAATGTTACAAACTGCAGCCACCGAGGCAGAGGGAATGTTTAAGAAAGAACTGCAGATGCTGGTAAAATCGAAGGCAGACAAAAATGCTGGAGAAACTCAGCGGGTGAGGCAGAGGCAATGAACGCTTAGGATGGTCAATGGGACAGTGATCAAATGAACAGCTCTGACATGGATGGTGTGGAGCCCATTGAACGTTGTTGGTGTTGCACTCATCCAGGCAAGCACAGAGTACTCCACACTCCTGACCTGACCCTTGAAGATGCCAGAAAGACTAGAGATTGCCAGAGGATTCCCAGTCTCTGACCTACCCTTGTATCCACAGTATTTTAGTAACTGATCCAGTTGAGTCTCAGCAACGGTAATGCCACTGAATGCCAAATGACAACCGGTTAGACTTTCCCTTGGAGATGGTGTAGGAAGGAACTGCGCATGTTGGTTTAAACCGAAGATAGGCAGTAAATGCTGGAGTAACTCAGCAGGACAGTCCGCATCTCTAAATAGAAGGAATTGGTGACGTTTCGGGTCGAGACCCTTCTTCAGACTGAGTCTCGACCTGAAACATCACCCTTTTCCCTTGGAGATGGTCACTGCCAGGCATCTCTGTGTCACATGCATTACAAACCAATGGAAGAACATTGCCCAGGTCTTGTTGCTGCACATAGCCATGGACTACTTCAGCTGCTGAGTAGCAAATTAATTGAACTAGATGCAATCACCACCATAGGTCTTCATATTATGATCTCGAAGGGGGATCATTGATAAAACAGTTGAATATGCCAGGCCTAGCTAGGACACTGCCCTATGCATCTTCTGAACCAATATCCTGAGCTGGGATGATTGACTTCTGACAAAAACTATTTTTAATTGTGTGAAGTACATCTCCAGCCACTGGAACGTATTTCCATTGAAAAACAGTGACTTGTGTTTTCCCAGGGCATGTTAGCAGTCTCAAGAAGGGTCTCGTCCCGAAACGTCACCCATTCCCTCTCTCCGGAGATGCGGCCTGTCCCACTGAGTTACTCCAGCGTTGTGTGTCTGTCTACGGTTTTATGCTGCCTTGTTACGCAGCAGTCACTCTCTCCTCTAGAATTCAGCTCCTTGAAGCCACGCTGACAACTGGAGTCGCATGGTCCTGGTGAAACCCAAATTGGCACATTGGTGACATTATATCACTTTGCTGATGATCGAGAGCAGTTTGATTTGGAGTTAATTACGACAAATTGGATTGTCTGACTTTTTGTGAACACGATATTGCGAGGCAATTTCATACATTGTCAAGAGGAATCTGTTGCAGTGATGAACGGGAACAGCTTACTTGCAGATTCAGATCAATTTGGAGCACAGGTCTTCAGCACTACAGCTAGAATATGTTCGGTTTGACTCTGTGGTATCCAATGCTCTATGTTGTTCTTTGGTGCCATGTGAAGTGGATGCATTTGCTGGAGACATGCTCTTTACCAGGAGGGATGATCAAGACACTTACTTGTGATGACAAAGTAAAGAATCAACAAAGGGGTGGGGAGGCTCCCAGACAGCAGAGACCATTCAACCTGGGAAAGGAGATGGTCGCCACTGGGTTTCTTGGGGCAAAAAATAAATCACACACCTTACTGGAACAGAGAAGGGTTGCTGTATCAGTTCAGATATTTCAACACGCACCATGACCTCAGGACTAATGATTTAATTTATTAGATTATCTTTGTTACATTTCATCCAATTTTGGTCAATCATGTTCACATCATGTCATGCTCATTCCGCAATCTCCTTCAATTTTGCTGACATTTCAAGTTTATTATATACAAATGTAACTGTTTTGTGGTGTGCTTTGGAACCTAAATCACTCATTTAAATTAGAAACAACTGTATTCCCAACAGAGGGGCATGAGACTCTCATCCTGATCCACGCCCTCGAACCTGACTTTGGCCTTTAGAGATACGGCGCATAAACAGGCCCTTCAGCCCATTGAATACGTGCTGACCAGCGATCACCCCATACACTAGCACTATGCTACACACTGGGGGGCAATGTACAATTTTACCAAAACCAATTAACCTACAAATCTATACGTCTTTGGTAGACAAAAATGCTGGAGAAACTCAGCAGATGCGGCAGCATCTATGGAGCGAAGGAAATAGGCAACGTTTCGGGCCGAAACCCTTCTTCAGACTGATATGGATTTTTTTTCCGCCTCCATCTCAAAGCATTCTTCCAATTTCATCTTTGGAGTGTGGGAGGAAACCAGAGCATCCGGAGAAGGCCCACGCAGTCACTGGGAGAATGTACAAACTCAATACAGATAGCACCAATAGGTGGTATCAAACCCAGGTCTCTGGTGCTATTAAGCAGCAACTCTACTGCTGTGCAACTGAGCCACCCAAAACATATTTGTCAGTTTTGCATCTGTTCCAAACTTCACTTGAATTATCACATCTTTTAATTCAGTCATTATTCAAGATGCACTTTATAAAAATGCCTTTTTGACATTTGAAAATAAATTCATATCCTTTACCACTATCGGTCTGGTATGTTACTTCCACATAATCTGGATGCTTGTTCGATAGAACTCTCACCAAATAAAATCTTATGTAGGCAGGTTATTAACATTCGTAGTACATTTAATCCTTGAGCATACACCTAATAAACAGTGAATATCAGCTCCCAGCCATAGTCAATTAAAATGAGCAAAACATCTCTGCTGCACAGAGCAGTAGTCCCTTCTCGTGCCAGTGAGAACTGAGCTGAGAAATGCCCCTGTCCCACTTAGGAAACCTGAACGGAAACCTCTGGGGACTTTGCGTCCCACCCAAGGTTTCCGTGTGCGGTTTCCGGAGGTTTTTGTCAGTCTCCCTAATGGTCGAAACTGACAAAAACCTCCGGGAACCTCCGGAAACCGCACGGAAACCTTGGGTGGGGCACAAAGTCTCCAGAGGTTTCCGTTCAGATTTCCTAAGTGGGACAGGGGCAAAAGAGACCAGTTCTCCAAATGGTAGAAAAATGTGATGGTAATTTGAGGGAAGAGAGCAGGTGTTTAGAAGGATGAGAGGGGATCTTATTGAAACATATAAGATTGTTAATGGTTTGGACACGCTGGAGGCAGGAAACATGTTCCCGATATTGGGGGAGTCCAGAACCAGGGGCCACAGTTTAAGAATAAGGGGTAAGCCATTTAGAACGGAGATGAGGAAACACTTTTTCTCACAGAGTTGTGAGTGTGTGGAATTCTCTGCCTCAGAGGGCGGTGGAGGCAGGTTCGCTGGATGCTTTCAAGAGAGAGCTGGATAGGGCTGTTAAAGATAGCAAGAGTCAGGGGATATGGGGAGAAGGCAGGAACGGGGTACTGATTGGGGATGATCAGCCATGATCACATTGAATGGCGGTGCTGGCTCTAAGGGCCGAATGGCCTACTCCTGCACCTATTGTCTATTGTCTATTGAAATGAGTGCTCCTTATAGACATTCTTGCCTCTTGTAAACGAGTTAAAAGTTACACATCTCATGTCTAAAAATAACACCGCTTTCACAATTCATGAATAGCCCGTTCAGTCTCAATTGAGGTCTTCATCCTTCAGCACATTAACAATGCATGAATTTATTTTGAGAATTGAAACGGACCTGGAGAAACAAAGAAATGCTCTCGACAGAAGGGAAATTAATGGCACAGTAATAATTGACTCAGTCTTGCGCTGAAGAATTGAAAGCAGACCAACTAAAGAATAGCAGTGGTATTTTATCCACAGACAAGGTATACACAATGAGGCATAAACAAAGTCAGTGTATAAACATATCCCAAGACCCTTTCCCTGCTAAACACCCGTACAAAAGTGGGAAAACGTAGCTCTATATCCAGCAAGTACTTGAAATGTTAATCAATGAAGTGACAGAAAAATGTTAAATTAATCTGAGCTCTGGCCAGCTTGATAAATCCATCAGGATATCTTCAGTTTCTGGCTAACATTGCCTCCATGCAATTACAGTCTGACTCAAACAAATGCTCTGATCACCAACTCGTGGAGGAAAGCCACAAATTCACACAAGGCTTGTCCAGAACTTGACTCGAAGAACATATGGCCAGGGAGCTTCGTCACAATGTGGCAAGAGAGTAGCTCCTATAAGACTTGACTAAACCAGAAAAGTAGGCTAATTGTACATGCACGTGCAGTGGGCATGTGTGGATGACACGGATCTTCCTTTGATCAGCAGCATTATTAGCGAAACAGAGAGTGGTCCAGGATATTGTGAAATTGAATCCATAACCTTCTCGTGGAGACCTCTTAAAATATCACTAAATGCCAACTTTCCTTTAAATGCATGGATGCAAACTACATGGAAGGGAATTGTAAACTGAGTTCACCCAATTCTTCTGCCAGATTTCAGCAGCAAAACTGATCACCGCTGTTCTCTTCAGTTTTGAACGTTCTTCATAGAAACATAGAAAATAGGTGCAGCATGAGGCCATTCGGCCCTTCGAGCTAGCACCGCCATTCATTGCGATCATGGCTGATCGTCCCCAATCAATGACCTGTGCCTGCAATCTCCCCATATCCCTTGATTCCAGTAGCCCCTAGCGCTCTATCTTATGCCCCTGTCCCACTTAGGAAACCTGAACGGAAACCTCTGGAGACTTTGCGCCCCACCCAAGGTTTCCGTGCGATTTCCGGAGGTTCCCGGAGGTTTTTGTCAGTTTCGACCATTAGGGAGACTGACAAAAACCTCCGGGAACCGCACGGAAACCTTGGGTGGGGCGCAAAGTCTCCAGAGGTTTCCGTTCAGGTTTCCTAAGTGGGACAGGGGCATAACTCTCTCTTAAATCCATCCAGTGATTTGGCCTCCACTGCCCTCTGTGGCAGGGAATTCCATAAATTCACAACTCTCTGAGTGAAAACGTTTTTTCTCACCTCAGTCTTAAATGGCTTCCCCTTTATTCTAAGACTGTGGCCCCTGGTTCTGGACTCACCCAACATTGGAAACGTTTTTCATGCATCTAGCCTGTCCATCCTTTTATAATTTTATGTTTCTATAAGATCCCCCTCATCCTTCTAAACTCCAGTAAATACAAGCCTAGTCTTTTCAATCTTTCCTCATATGACAGCCCCGCCATCCCAGGGATCAATCTCGTGAACCTACGCTGCACTGCCTCAATCACAAGGATGTCCTTCCTCAAATTAGGAGACCAAAACTGTACACAATACTCCAGATGTGGTCTCACCAGAGCCCTATACAACTGCAGAAGATGCCGGTGGGAAAGTGGAGTGCAAGTTGGGAATTCGGGCTTCCCTTAAAAGCACCAATGGAAGCACTGAGCACATGCCTTGCCTTTCATCACATACATGTGTACATTCTTATTTTACCATTACTCCACTATATCCTTTTTTTAAATAAAGAAACATGAAGATATGAAGTGTGCGCGAAGGAACTGCAGATGCTGGTTTAAACCGAAGGTAGACACAAAAAGCTGGAGTAACTCAGCGGGTCAGACAGCATCTCTGTGTTCCCCAGATTACTCCAGCTGTTTTTTCCTTTGAAGAAATGAAGCCATCCGCGCTGCAATGCAATGCTGTTTGAAGCTCTTTCACTTCAATGACTCACAACGTTTGGTAGAGTAATGCCAAGGCTCCATGCAAGTATGCATTGTTATTCATCTGCACTACACCATACGATCACATGGTAACAGCTCTGAGGTGGGAAAGCTTCCGACTGAGCCACGACGGATGAAAATGAATTATGGAAAAACTGAATGCAAAATTGTGGGAACTCGCTGATGTACCTGCATTTCATTGAATTCCTTTAACTCTACAGATGTATATATCACATGGAGGCCGGCACCATTTTTTCCTTAACATTTGAAACACGGCTACTTTGGAACGCTGTCCAGAAAGCTGCATCAATATGCATCAAATGTCAAGTCCTTGGTGCTAACCTCAGCAGCAAGCTTCATGATGCACGTTGAAAAGGCCAGGCGATCTAGATGGAAAATGAACAGTGCAACCTAGCAATAGTCATTCAATTTTGAAGAGCATGTCAGTGACTCCAACTCTACCGCTTTCGGTGTGGCCGATATGAGTTCTCAAATTCCATGCTCTTAAGACAGTGGCTAGAATTTAGAAGACTGAGGGGGGATCTTATAGAAACTTACAAAATTCTTAAGGGGTTGGATAGGCTAGATGCAGGAAGATTGTTCCTGATGTTGGGGAGGTCCAGAACAAGGGGTCACAGTCTAAGGATAAGGGGGAATTCCTTTAGGACCGAGATGAGGAAAACATTCTTCACACAGAGAGTGGTGAGTCTCTGGAATTATCTGCCACAGAAGGTAGTTGAGGCCAGTTCATTGGCTATATTTAAGAGGGAGTTAGATGTGGCCCTTGTGGCTAAAGGGATCGGGGGTATGGAGAGAAGGTAGGTACAGGATATTGAGTTGGATGATCAGCCATGATCATATTGAATGGCAGTGCAGGCTCGAAGGGCCGAATGGCCTACTCCTGCACCTATTTTCTACGTTTCTGTTTCTATAAGCTACATGTTCTTCATCAAAGTTGTGGTGTTTCCAAAAAGCAATATGTAGTGTCCTTGGCAGAGGAACCGTTTCTTTATCCAGCACATAAAACACATCCCAATATACTGGACTAGGGAAGAGTTGTGGTGTGAGGAAAGTAGCAGCAAGTATGGAACAATTTGATCTGTATCATTTTCCACTCCTAATATGATTCATAGCATAGATTACAGTTGTTAGATTGCTTTTCATGGATGATTCACTTCCTTATTTGGTGACCGCTGAGCAATTCTATTGTCTACAAATTCATTTTTAATTAAGAATCGCAACAACAGTGACTAGAATAGATGACACTCTACACCCAAGACCAAACTCACTGAACACCAATGATACTACCTTTGCATGCTCTGCACAAAGCTGTGAAGTAGATTAGAGTCAAATCCCAAAAGATGTCTGTATCTTCGTAACTTTGATATTGGGGACCAGCTTCCAGCTATTTACAAAAGATGAATTGTGGAGTAAAATCACAATCAACAGATATAACATGCCTTTACTGATTTCAAGAAGGCTGCTACACTATTGCATTATTGTATCAGTTAATCTATTCCAAAAAACAGTCCCCTGCAGTTTAAAGAACAAAGTATTGTGCATTCAAAGACCTATACAGTGCATGGAATTCATTTGTGTTTCGGCAGCCCCATTATTCTGTCTGAAAGCTTTTCCCCAGACACGGAAAATTTCTCCAAATTCAGCAGCTCTCTCGCACTTAATAAGGAATAAATATCACTACACTGCAAGTCATTACCTGACACTGCATATTACGTAACACTGAAAAATATAATTAATAGCTGTTCTCGGTAACTTTAACAGAGATAAATCATCCAACTGAATAGTTCTCCCGGTTCACTATATGAAATTATTCTCCACATCTATGGATGTGAAGAAAATCACAGAGGTACTGATTCTTGATGTCATTATGTGGGAGACGTGACCATCCCACACACTGTGTCTCCCTAAGGCAATAGGGTACCATTCCCTGCAAACATGCAATAGAAAAGGCATAATTTAAAATATATTTTTCTGTGAGTTTGTTGTTGCGTTTTGTTATTCAGCAGGGTCATGGATGTTGGTACAAGGAAAATGCAGCAGTTCCCATCCCATCCCAGCAGGTAGCATCAGTGGCAAGGACTACGTCAGCTCTGATAGTGCCAGGACTGCACTCTCTCTTCACCCCGAAGGTGCAACCAAATCTAATCTGGAACAGAATCCCTATGAATCAATTCCTATACCTTCCCCCATGGCTGTCCTTGTGACTGCACAATGGTATTGGCAGCTCGGCTTCAAGACTGGAAGCAATCCCATTTTCTGCACTCGCTGCCACCAAAGGAAACTGGGTGAGGTACAAAAAACAATTTACTTGCCTCAGAAACGCTGTCATGAAACAAGGTTTTTCTTTCATGATTATACAACTGAAAATTAATTCCGCCCCCCGCAGAGTGAAACATGTTAATAAACATTTCCAGGAGTGCATGGATCAATATCGTTTCCACCGCAACCTTTTCCTTCAGAGAACTGAGGGGCAACTTGGGCGATGCTGAACCAGTGACTGGCAGCTAGTCTTGTTCATTCAAGGAACATCTGGTTACTGGCAAGGGGAACCACTTCTTAATCCAGCACATAAAACGCATCCCAATATACAGGACTAGCGAAGAGTGGTGGTGTGAGGAAAATAGCAGCAAGTATGGTGTTATAGCAAGTTATAGCAGTAAAAGCCCTGTCCCACGGTACGAGTTCATTCCAAGAGCTCCCCCGAGTTAAAAAAAATCCAACTCGTGGTAAGCACGGAGAATGAACGTAGCGGGTACGTCGGAGCTCGGGGACGTCTCTTAGCGCTAACGGCAGGCACTCGGGAAGACTCACTAACGGCAGGTAAGCATGGGAGGACTCGTGAAGATTTTTCAACATGATGAAAAATGTCCACGAGAGCCCCGAGTAGCCATTACCGTAAATCTCCGAGTTCGAATCAGGGCAAACTCGGGAGAGCTCTTGGAATGAACTCGTACCGTGGGACAGGGCTTTAACTTGGTCACTGGCTTTAAAATTGGGTTGGAATGAGATAATGTAGAATTAAATAAGTAAATTGTCTTACCACCTTAATTACTGCAGCAACACTGTCATCACTTCTCACACTCCCAAACTCCAGCCTTTCAACACTGAATCTACTGAGGCTCATGCCCCAAATCTGCACCGCCCAACAACCTCACCTGAGACCAAGGCTTCACTTTGTCTGAAGATAAACACCAAATGCAGAGTAACTCAGCGGGACAGCAGCATCTCTGGATAGAAGAAATGGGCGACGTTTCTGGTCGAGGTCTTTCCATTCCCAAGCTCCAGAGATGCTGCCAGTCCCGCTGAGTTGAGTCTATCTTCAGTGTAAGCCAGCATCTGCAGTTCCTTCCTACATTTTGCCTCATCTTTCAACCCTCAAAAACTCCATCTCCACAGTTGAAGACCCATACCACAGAGGCCTCTTTGACGTTTCCTCAATCCTACTCTTCACGTTAACTCTCCCTTTCACCAACAGAAACCCCATCTCCCAACTCAAAGCACAGGCCGCTGCCATCCCCCCGACATTGGCTGGAGTGCAGCAGACGCACAATCTCTCTTCCTTGCCCCAAAGCCCCACCCTACAGTCTTGCTCCGCATCAACCTACCCGCACAGGCTCCAATCCTTTACTATCCCACCTCATCGTCTGCCTTGGTACCAACTCAATCACGCTCACTGGTCATTCCTACTGTTCTTAGAACTGCCCTCCGGACCTACTTCTGGGCAACCATTTGCAAAATCAAAAATATGGCACACCAAGGTTCAGGTATAACTATAGCACGTTATCGACTGAAAGCTGTGCATGTACCACTGCAATGCTGCAGGGCCCTTCTAATGCACTCTTCAGGGTGCACTGGAATCTCCCTCTGGGCCTGCAGAGGGCGCAAACACCTGACATCTACCCTTCCATATCTCTAGTTTCTTTGTACCCTTCCATATCTCTAGTTTCCCTCTCCCCTGACTTTCGGTCTGAGGAAGGGTCTCGGCCCGAAAAGTCACCAATTCCTTCTCTCCAGAGTTGCTGCCTGCCCCGCTTTTTGCGTCCATCTTCGATGTAAACCAGCATCTGCAGTTCCTTCCCATATGCTTCACTACTTACCTTTTTCTCCAACTGTTGGAGTATCAACAATACAATTTGGATGTGCGCTTTACCACATCACTGGTTGCCTCGTGAAAGATTAATGGTGAAATTCACCATTATAATTCACAAGATCAGACCAACAAAGGAACTGAAAGAAGGATCTAACTCGTTATACAATCTTGAATTAGTTGCAATAACTTGCTATTAGAGACAGTAAAAAATATATACTTTTCCTGCGCACATTAACATTAAAAACAAGGTATCAGGTTACATTTAAAATGTTTTTGAGTCTGCACTGAAGGAAAATTCATTGCATTTAAATAACTTTAGTTTCCAACACTGTTATCGTGCATTCATTGAATTCAGAAGGAAACAGAGTTTAACTTTTGTGCTGCTTATCCCTGGTACATGGGCATGATTAGTGAGGCCATCATTGCCCTGAAGTTACCCTTTTAGGGATCAGAGAATGTGGCATCAAAGAAAGTGGTCGACACTGCACCTCATGCATTGCAGGTTTCCTCATGGTTACTCTTCCTTCTTTGTGTCCAGCCACTCAAGTTATATTTCCTTCTAATGGTGAACACACACACTTTAATACTTGCGAGGTGGCCCTGCTTAAATCTTGTGCAGCGTAGAGGGGGGGACAATTCGTACTGCGAGCAGAAGCATCCCAGATGGCCCCACATTCTTGCAGTATCCGGGGTGGGAATCCCTAATGTTTTATCATTAATGTTTTATTATTATTCATGTTTAGTGTTTTCTGAGTCATTCGTAACTGTCACTGTATGCCATGTTGTTACTTGTGCCCGGAGCACCAAGGCAAATTCCTTGTATGTGAATACTTGGCCAATAAACTTACTTACTTACTTACATTACATAACTGCCCAGAAGATTTCTCAAATCACAAGACAGACACAAAATGCTGGAGTAACTCAGCGGGTCAGACAGCATCTCTGGGGAAAAGAAATAGGTGACGTTTCGGGTCGAGCCCCTTCTTCAGACAATGTTGATTCTGAATCGCGCACGGCAACGTTTCTGGCACACACTATGAAATGGGAGCTGTCTCTTTGGACAATGTTCCTCAACAGGAGTGTTGTTCTTCTCTTACAGTGAAAAAGAAACCTCTTGGCTCATAAGTTGTTTGGGTTGCATAGAAGACTTTTTTTCAGGATCAAACTGGCACAACCTTTCCATCCTTGATTGTTTTTAAACAATGCTCACGTTCTATATGGTGTGATGGCAGGAACGCTGCGAGCCATGCCATTCCACTTGATTAACTCCTTTCCACAATGAGACTGAAAAAATCCCAATATTTGCCAAGAAGATCAATTGAAACATTTTTTTATCTGCGCATACTTTGTGGCAGTAACGCTGTGTTCTGCACTGTTTCCTTTCTCCTTTTGCACAACTTGACCTAACCTATGGTATGATTTGCCCGGATAGCACAAATTCTTTTCACTGTAATATGTGAATATGTGATTCTGTTCCATTCTGTTTTGTAGTTTTTTCGAGCATTGCCACTTTTCATTTCACTGCACATCTCGTATGTGTATGTGAGGAATAAACTTAACTTGGCTTGTATCTCAGTGCATGCAACAATCGTAAACCAATATCAATGCCGTACCTCTCAATTTTCTTCACAGAAACTGATTTCAACAATGTATCATTACATCAATTTTTGCATTTCTGATATCTCGAGCACAGTATGAGAAATGTGCCCATGACGAATTATATATGGCCATAGCTGGAGCATTGTGCACAAGTTCATCTCATTTGCTTTACACAGAATGCAGCCAATTGGTTTATAGAATAATGGGAAGCAAGGATGGATCAAATAGGCCAGGACTCAATGCAAGAGATTAAAGGAATGAGGGGTGACCAAATTGAAATGTACAGAATCCTTCGAAGGCTCAATAAGGTGCATGTTTCATTTACTGAAGAGTCGAGAACTATGGGGGAGGGGACATTACAGTTTGGTTTAGGTTTAATATTGACACATGTACCAAGATATCAAGAAAAGCTTTGTTTTGCATGCTATCCAAACAGATGTACGATACATAATTACAAACTCAAGTACAAAAGATACAAGTGCAGAATATACATTGTGCGCTCTTCCCACTCTTAAAATATATAATGGGCCTTTTAGGATTGAAATGAGGGACGTTCTTCACTTCTTTGCAACTTTCAACTTCAGAGCACTGTGGAGAACGAGATGGCATGAGAAATTTAAAAAAAAACAAGGACAAGGCAGGCAAATGGTCTTTGAAATGTCTGATTAGCAATGACCTTATGAAATGGCTGAGCAAGCCCAAAGAGCCAAATGGCTTACTTCTGCTCCTCTTTCTTATGCTCTTATGTTCTTAAATTATTTACAACACTTGCAAGTTCCACACAGAGTGTCAGCAGATTTTGGATGACCCAGAGCTTGAAAAGATTATTTAGACCACATGTATTATTACCACTATGGCTTATAAGATAGGCAGTGCATATTTACGACTGAGATGTATGGTACGGTGGCGCAGCGGTAGAGTTGCTGCCTTACAGCTCTGAAGCGCCAGAGACCGGGTTCGTTCCTGACTACGGGTATTGTCTGTACGCAGTTTATACGTTCTCCCCAAGACCTACAGGTTTATAGGTTGATTGGCTTGGTATAAATGTAAAAGTTATCCCTAGTGTGTGTAGGATAGTGTTAATGTGCAGTGATCGCTGGCCAGTGCGGACTCGGTGGGCCGAAGGGCCTGTTTCCACGGAGTATCTCTAAACCAAACTAAATCAACGCCGCTCTGACTAGCAGAAAATCTCAAACAGTAAAGCAGTGACTATTCCACCATTCTTTTGCCAAGTAGCAGAACGTTGAAAAGAGTAAAGAAGGATTAAAGAATGCTCAATGTGGGAGATGTCCAACTTAAAATAAATTAATTGCATTCCTCGTCCCACCTGAACGATATGAATTACCTGGTGTAACTAACAGGACTGTCTGTAAAATAAATCTGAGTGGCACTTTCAGTAACTTGACTCTATCCCCATTCAGCCCAAGTGATTTCAGGTTTTATTTTGTCTTTTTAATTAAAGGAATTATCTGTGCAGGTGTTCTGGCAGCTCAGCAGGTGGGTCTGGGTAGCACACTCCTATTACTTTCAGAAGCAACACTACTTCATGAAAGCAGCTTTGGAAAGAATAATGCGGAAAACGTGAATTGTGCAGACAACTGACATTTCAGTCGTGCTTTGTGCGATAGTTTCTACACTGCATACAGCAGCTTGGAACAATGGAACTCGCACGTTTTACTTTTTGTAGATAGTTCCTGATTGATATCTTCAACTCCTTTTCTATAATCTTATTTCAATTTAATTCACAAAGATTCATGAACGGACGCACGGTGGCGCAGCGGTAGAGTTGCTGCCTTACAGCGCTTGCAGCGCCGGAGACCCGGGTTCGATCCCGACTACAGGTGCTGTCTGTACGGAGTTTGTACGTTCTCTCCGTGACCTGCGTGGGTTTTATCCGAAATCTTTGGGTTCCTCCCACACTCCAAAGACGTACAGGTTTGTAGGTTAATTGGCTTGGTATAAGTGTAAATTGTCCCCAGTGTAGGGTGTTGTTAATGTGCGGGGATCGCTGGTCGACACGGACTTGATGGGCCGAAGGGCCTGTTTCCACACTGTATCTCGAAACTAAAGAAAACTAATTAGCAGAATAAGAAGGAGGAACTTTATCAACTTGATTTTGTCACATGGCCCTCATTTTCCAATTTTCATTACAATATGGCACTTTGTCAAATGTACAGTTGTGTCAATGATAGGCTCTGTCCAAAGCAGATCAAAATATTCTCCATTATCAAAAGCTTGTTTCACATGTCTTGTTGTGTAATTTTAAAAACTGGAATCTTTATTTGGTAATATGTGCATTTTCAGCTTTTCCTTTTGTCTGGAACTCCTTTCATGTACACCATAGGTTTACTGGGCAGTCATGGGACAATTTACTCCAAAACATACACTGAAGCTGCCCACTAAGCAGGACAGTTGCCTATTGTGACTCATTCTCCCTCCTTCACACAAAGGAAGCGTTGGCCTTCATCCACAACAGTCTGGCTGGAATCAAGGAGTGTACGCCTCTGTGTGTCAACATCTTCAGTCTCCAGTATCCTATTGCAACATCATTCTGCAAAGTGGGGTGGTGTATTAGTTTGAGACAAAGCAATAAATTAATTTAGAAGGCTTTGGTTCAAAACTCAATTTGGTAATGCTTTACAACAGGAACATCTCAGCCCTACCTCCTGCTGATACATAGGAAAGTCTTTACAGAGCAGTCTGTGCAAACGTATGCCAATAAGCAAATGGGAAGCAATTTTGTATACATCACAATGAGTTTGATGGCACATCAAGGATCACAGAAACACTGGAGACGATGGCTTGGTTCATCAGTATTGATGGACCAATTAATCAGATCAATAAATATTCTAATAATCCGCAAATTCAACTATAAAAGCATTCCCAACTCTCCGAGTTCTTTTGTTGCATTTGATTCAAAAGATCTCAAGTATGTAAGCCATTGAGAAATTCTCTGAATAAGCAAATCTGCCTTTGGCAGAAATGGGTAAAAAAGGCCCCATCTGAGGCCTTTAAATTGTTTAAACAAAGCCTATTCACCAAAATTGTTTAGAAGAGGCTTAAGACTTAATTTTACATAATCCTTGGCCTTCCACCCTGTGGCACTCGAAAACACACAGCATTTTGTGTTTGACACGTCGAGGACCCCACTCATAGATGGCACAATATAAATAAAGCCTCACATGCAATTGGTAAATTACTTTGATAAATCATAGCTAACTAAAATGTATCAATAAGAGCAGAGGTTTTATTATACTGTACAATTATTTTATGCTCATGGGTTTGCCTGGACATTATTTTCTGGGAAGAGATCAGATGACAAACACCCCCATAAATGATAAACCAACAGTACAACAGATTTGGCAAGGATATTGCTGGAGTAAACACAGAACATAGAACAGTACAGCACAAGACCAGGCCCCTTGGTCCATCATGGCTGTGCTTACCATGATGTCAACCTAATTCATGCCATCTGCCCACACATGTTCTGCATCCCTCTATTCCTTGCCTAGTCCCATATGTCAAATGCCTCCTAAACATTGCTATCATATAGGCTGTGTTCTATGTCCTAAACAACAGACAGGAGACAAGAGTGGATTTTGCAGGTTAAATATTGCCATTTGTACACAGATTTCCCCACCTGATGTCAGCAAGGTTGGGACTCTTGTGGACATGCAGAAACCCCAAACGTACTATCAAACCACTGGTGATTTCTACCTGTGCTCTGGTAAGGGTCTCTAGCACTTATGTTGGGAAATCTGTTCTTAGGGTCCGTACTAAACTATACCCATGTGCAGTATCCACAAAACTCATCCCGTAGGAATTGTAGGGCTATTGGGAGGAAAGGCAAGCTGCTTTTAAGAAGTGTTTTAAGTTGATTTTTAAAAAACTTTAAAATGATTCAACTCTTGCCATTGTTCATTTCATTTGTAATAGATTTTGAATGCTTCTGATTTCTGGCAGGTTTAACATTTTTTAAAGTCTCACCAATTCCAACAGACATCAACGTTAGGCGGCAAAGCTTTCAAAGGCTTTCAGAAGTGGGCTTTGTTTGGACCCACCCACGTCATATGATTAGTTTGTGTGTAGGAAGGAACTGCAGATGCTGGTTTAAACCGAAGATAGACACAGAAAGCTGTAGTAACTCACCGGGACAGGCAGCATTCTTGGGGAGAATAGGTGATAGGGTCTCAACCTGAAACATCACCCATTCCTTCTCTCCAGAGATGCTGCCCATCCTGCTGAGTTCCTCCAGCTTTTTGTATCCATCTTCTATGATTACTTCATCCGACACTCATGCCGCAGCTGGAAGTATTGCTTCTCGACTCTTGAATGGTCTCTATCTGATCAACTGTATGGATCCAGAACAAGCTCTGGAGTGTAGGGGATGTGAATAATGAGGGTGGGGGTGGAGAACGAGGTCCCATCCCAAAAATATGGACCACTATTTAATTAAATATACATCACAAAAAAGATACAAACTGAATCAATAGCTTACTAGAATTAATTCTGTCAAACCACGTTAATATTTAATCAAAAGTGGCGTGATGGTAATACAATTTGTTTGATCTGCTTTTCCGCATCTTAGAACAATATACAGGCTCTGTGTGCAGCAAAGAACCACAGAAGCTGGTTTAAATCAAAGGTAGGCACAAAATGCTGGAGTAACTCAGCGGGACAGGCAGCATCTCTGGAGAGAAGGAATGGGCGACGTTTCGGGTCGAGACCCTTCTTCAGTCTGAAGAAGGATCTCCACCCGAAACGTCACCCATACACCTTATACAGGCTTTGGCTCAGTCCATTAGGATCTCGCTACGGGTATAAAGTATGGGTGTCGCTATATTTTTTTTAATGCTTTTGAATTAATTCTCTTCAGTTCCCATTGAAACGTTGCCAGCAATTGAGTGGTCATCCGGAGGCAGGCCAAGCTGTCTGATTCCCATCTTCAGGCAAAAGGAAAACAGCCACCACTGCCCTGCATCTCCCTCTCAACGAGCTGTCCCTTTGGCCGAGAATGTCACTTCATCCCTTGGAACAGCTAAATATCTTGAAGGTTACAATACTTTAAGCCTTACTGAATGCTAAAGGGCTTAAATCACAAACCCAACACATGGAAAATATAAACCAAGATTCAAAGCATTATCCATTCGCATCAGACACCTTTGTGTATCAGATGAAATAGGAATAGAAGGCCCGCCAGTCCCTCACAACAGCTCTATCATTTAATCAGACAGTGATTGATTTGATCGCTGGTCTTAGTTCCATTTAGCTGCCCAATCCTCATAACCCTTGAAGGATGCTGTAAATTACTGTTCAATCAACAAGAATTTTGATTTCTGAAGATTATGTTGAATGGGCTGACTCCCTAAAAAAAGGTTCCAGAATCTCTCAATCATTTACACAGGAGAGAAGACGTTGAGGATCTTCGAGTCAATACTGGTTCCTACTACAGCAACCCTATCTGTCCTCTCTTCTGCTTTCCCCCCCAGAGGATTGATAATTATTTTTTCTTTGAGTACCGATCTCATTTCTTTTTGGGCACCCTTAATGATTGTTACTACCCTCTCGCTGCAATGAATTCCAGCATGTAACCATTCTTTGATAAGAGGAAACATTCTCCTCACAACCTCTGGGTCTCATTTCCACCCATCACTTTAAATCTCCAAGTCTTTGAACCACCCACTCATGAAAATAACATCCGTCTACTTTTCCAAATCCATCATGGTCTTATACACCACTATCAAGTATCACCTCTGCCTTTCAGGGGAGAATAACACCAGCATATCCAATTGAAACTAGTTTCTAAAATACATCATTCGAAACATTCCAGTAAATCCAGAATACTTTCTAAGGTGCGGTGACCAGAATTTTAAATAATATTCCAGTTGTGCTTTATAACAGCTTCTAAGCCTTTTTATTCTATATAAAGAGAAGAGCGCTGGAGTAACTCAGCGGGTCAGGGAGCATCTCTGGAGAATATGGAAAACGTGCAAAAATCTATTGATCGTTATTTTGAAAGAACTCAATAACTGAGGATCCGCAGCCCCACCTGTTAGTGCAGAAACATTTCCTCCTCTGAATCCTAAATGGCACTGCCCGTCTTCTCAAACTGCAGATTGATTTTGAGTTTGCAGATGATATGAAGATAGGTGCAGGTAACGCTGAGGAAAGAGGGAGGCTGCAGAAGGACTTGGATATGTGAATATTTGATTCTGTTCCATTCTGCTTTGTAGTTTTTTGGCACAATCCGCGAGCATTGCCACTTTTCATTTCACTGCACATCTCGTGTGCGTATGTGACGAATAAACTTGACTTGGCTTGACTTGGACAGGTTGAGGGAGTGGGCTAAGAAGTTCCAGATGGAATACAGCGCGGCAAAGTATACGGTCATGAACATTGGTAGAAGGAATAAAGGTGTAGACTACTTTCTCAATGGGGTGGGGATTCAGATATCTGAGGTGCAAAGGGCGATGGAAGTGCTGATGCAGGATTCCCAAAGTTTAATTTACAAGTTGAAATGGCAGTAAGGAAGGCAAATACAATGCTATAATTCATTTTTAGCCGCGGACTCCGGTGGGAGGTGGCCGATTCAGAGGTCCAGGCAGCTGAAGATGTCTTACCTTTCGACGTCGGGGTTCCATCGTTCCCAGCGAGAGGGCCTGAACATCGGGCCGCCCGTAGCAGCAACTGCAGAGGGCTCGGGAGGCCACGACCATGGGTGAACATTGGGGAACATCAGCGAGGAGGTTGACTGGACTTTGGTTCCTTCCCTCACAGTGGGGAACTTTGGTGCCACTGTGGGGATGTTTGTGTTGTGGACTATTGTTCTGTGTTTTGTGTTTTTTTTATTTGTATGACTGTATGGGCATTTTGTTGTCTCTTAACTGAAGACAATGACAATAAATTGAATCCAAATCCAAATTTAAATGGGGGTAGAATACAAAAACAAGGATGTAATCCTGAGGCTTTATAAAGCATTGGTGAGGCCACAGTTGGAATATAGTGAGCAGATTTGGGCTCCATATTTGAGGAAGGATGTGCTGGTTTTGGAGATGGTCCAGAGAATGTTCCCGGGGATGATTGGTTAACATGAGGAGCGTTTGAAGGCTCTGGGCCTGTACTCGCCGGAGTTTAGAAGGATGAGGGGGGATCTCATTTAAACATACCAGATAATAAAAGGCTTAAATCAAGTGGGCATGGAAAGGATGTTGCCAGTAATGGGAGAGTCTAGAAGCAGAGGGCACGGCTTCAGAATAAAAGGAAATACATTCAGAATGGAGATGGGGAGGTTTTTGTTTTTTAGCCAAAGTGTGGTGGATTTGTAGAATTCATTGCCACTGATGGCTGTGGAGGCCAAGATATTGGGTGTTTTTATAGCACAGATTGATGGGTTCTTGATTTGGAAGGGGGTCAAAGATTACGGGGAGAAGGCAGGAGAATGGGGTTGAGAGGGAAACATCTCAAGATCAGCCATGATTGAATGGAAGAGTAGACTCAATGGGCTGAATGGCCTAATTCTACTCCTATGTCTTATGGTCTAAATCTGTACCTCGCGCGAGTGCTTAGACTCCTCTCTGCCTCACGCCTGCCAAACCCTTCAACAATCTTGTAAGCTTCCATGAGGTCTTGTCTCATTCTGCTCAACACTGGAGCATGTGTCCCAGTCTACTCAACCTCATCAGCTGCAGCAAATCTATCATTCGCAGAACAAGACAAGTTCAAGTGAGTTTATTGTCATGTGTCCCTGATAGGACAATGAAGTTCTCACTGCCTCCATGGCAAGATGAAGAGACAAAAGAAGGGCATAATAGTCTAAGTGTGGTCTCACAAAGTTCCTATATAATTGCAACAATCCTTTCATTAATCCTTCCCATTGCCTTAGTAATTGGGGCAGTACAGTGGAGCAGTGGTAGAGTTGCTGCCTTACACCACTTGTAGTACCGGAGACCCAGTTCGATCCCAACCACGGGTGCAGTCCATACGGAGTTTGAACGTAACCGCGTGGCTTTCTCCGAGATCTTCGGTTTCCTCTCACATTCCAAAGACGTACAGGTATGTAGGTTAATTGGCTTGGTGTATGAGTAAATTGTCCCTAGTGTGTGTAGGATAGTGTTAATGTGCGGAGATCGCTGGTCGGTGCGGACCCGGTGGGCCAAAGGCCTGTTTCCGCCCTGTATCTCGGAAACTAAATTGCCTGCCTCACCTGCATGATGGCCTTCAGTAACATACCAGCACCTCCACCAGTGCATTTTCACCAGTACTACGTAATTTTAACAAATACTTCACTCTTCAGTAATGAGCACCACAGTAAATGGCCACTTACTCAGCTTGCCCACATTCTCTCCCTGTAGGCCTCTTTATATCTTTATATCCTCTTCTGTGCTCAGAATTCCGAATATTCCAGTGTCACTGAGTTACTCCAACACAAAATGTTGGAGTAACTCAGCGGGACAGGCAGCAGCATCTCTGGAGAGAAGGAATGGGTGACGTTTCGGGTCGAGACCCTTAATCAGACTGATGTCAGGGGAGTGGGCGGGACAGACATAGAATGTAGTCGGAGACAGTAAGACTGGTGGGAGAACTGGGAAGGGGGAAGGGATGGAGAGAGAGGGAAAGCAAGGGCTATTTGAAGTTAGAGAAGGCAATGTCATACCGCTGGGGTGTAAACTACCCAAGCGAAGTAGAGGTGCTGTTCCTCCAATTTGCGCTGGGCCTCGCTCTGACAATGGAGGAGGCCTAGGACAGAAAGGTCAGATTGGGAATGGGAGGGGGAGTTAAAGTGCTGAGCAACCGGGAGATCAGGTAGGTTAAGGCGGACTGAGCGGAGGTGTTGGATAAGTGACATTTGGATTCAAACCAAAAATCATTGCTATAGATCCTGAGTAGAATATGTTGAAGAGATGAGAACTAAGGGCCCAGAGACTGTACAGAATACCATATGGGGTGGTCTATTGGATGAGGTGTAATGGAATTTGAAAATAAGATGGAATTTTTAAAAATTCACACCTGCTGGTTAACGAGGAGTGAAGGAAAGAGCTTTTCACGACGGTACCTCGGTACCTCACTGACCATAATAAACTAAACCAAACTAAACTTAACATTGTATCATCAATACTGTAATGGTTGCTGAAGTTACTTGCCGCAAATTAGGGCATGGACAGCAGACTTTGGACACCGTCAATGCTAATTAATTTATACTCCATTGCACACCCTGCCACAATGGATTTGAGTTTGCAATCTCTTGGAGGGCCCCGTGTTCTTCCCTCCATAAAATTGAGAACAGCCAAGAGATTGAAATTTCCACTTAAATGCAGCAGGTTGTGTAAATGGAGTATAAATCATCGGTTAGCATTGCAGGCATGAAGTAGTAAGTTGTCATAAAGTCATAAGTGATAGGAGCAGAATTAGGTCATTCGGCCCATCAAGTCTACTCCGCCATTCAATCATGGCTGATCTATCTCTCCCTCCGAATCCCACTCTCGTACCTTCTCCCCATAACCCCTGACACCCATAATAAACATGAACCTATCTATCTCTGCCTTAAAAATATCCATTGACTTGGCCTCCACAGTCTTCTGTGGCAAAGAATTCCCAAAATTCACCACCCTCTGACCAAACAAATTCCTCTTCCTCTCCTTCCTAAAGGAACATCAATTAACTCTGAGGCCATGGCCTCTTGTCTTAAACTCTCCCACTAGTGGAAACATCCTCTCCACATCCACTCCATCCAAGCCTGTCCATGAAATTTGCTGCATAACCCAACTGGTCTATCAAAACCCATCATTGAAAGGAAAAAAATAGTGCCTCTGCCTAGCCTGTCCCCTGTATAATCCATAAACTATTAGCCCTGTCCCACGGTGCGAGTTCATTCCAAAACTCTCCCGAGTTTAAAAAAATCGAACTCGTGGTAAGCACGGAGAATGAACGTAGCGGGTACGTCGGAGCTCGGGGACGTCTCTTAGCGCTAACGGCAGGTACTCGGGAAGACTTGCTAACGGCAGGTAAGCACGGGAAGACTCGTGAAGATTTTTCAACATGAAGAAAAATGTCCACGAGAGCCCCGAGTACCGACGAGTGGACATTACCGTAAGTCTCCGAGTTCGAATCAGGGCAAACTCGGGAGAGCTCTTGGAATGAACTTGTACCGTGGGACAGGGCTTTAAGGCTGATGCTTTACCTCGGAATTGAATCTAAACTGGACAATGGTAATCATGTTAGGGCAAAGTCAAAAGTCAAGTGTGTTTCATAGATGCACGATTTTACTCTTGATCCACTTCAATGGAGAATTAAATGGTTCTGGATATTAAACTGATACTTCACTCAAACCAGATGGGATAAATTATAAAAAAGAACTCTCCGTAAATAAAAACTCAAGGAAAGAAGTGATTCACAGCATTACCTGCGACAACGACACCCGAGACCATTATTTTTTTATTTTTAATTCCCACACACATCCTGCCTAACATTCAATCAGCTAATTAGCTACAGGAAACCTCTGCACCTACCAAACCAGGAAAAATATGATTCTAAGTGCAATACAATTACGGGGTAGAAAGACAAGTTTAGCGTTGAAGGAAAATTAATATTATTCAATCTCCTCATAACAGGTCTCAAGAGCCACATTCTTCATGATTTAGTTGTCATAAAAATTGCTCTATATTCCATTCACGGGAAATAGATATAAATCTCCATTTGGAAAATATACTTGCCTCGTAAAAGAAATACTTCCATTTATATGGCACCTTTCATAGCTCTGGCAATGTCCCATATGTTTCTGAGACAATTCAATATTGTTGAAGTATAATCAATGTAGGAATCATTAGGATTAACAATTGAACAAACTATTTTTAAACATTCGATTTGGTTAATAAATAAGACATACTATATCGAAAAGCCATTAATTTTTTTCCTTTCCACACATAGAACTCTGACACATGCAGAGAGTTGGTATCCAATTGTCCCATTCTTCAATCATGCCCTTCAGCACTGCATATTGGCAGACATTATGGAGCTTCATACTGGCTGATGAAAATTCGGAAGTTGAACTTTGGCAGATGTCCCTCACCTCCTTGGCTGTGAGCGGTTTCAGGCCACAACTGTTTCTCCAGCTGGGATCAGGTCACTCAGAGTGCAGTGTGGATCGAACCTGATCTGCACGCCCTCACCAGCAGTACCTGACCCGCTGACTTGCTCCAGCTTTTTGTGTCTATCTTCGATGTAAACCAGTATCTGCAGCTCCTTCCTACACCCCAAATTGTAACAGTCTACAGCTAATATAATAGATCTTATTTGTTAATTTTTCAAAACGTCTGATAAAATTTGGATGGCATATCCCACATATGCTTTTTTCTTCCCGCTCAAAGTCAGAAGAGGCAATTGGAAGAGCAAACTGAGTCTACAAACAGGTACCATAAAGTATGTATGATTGAATAGTGGGCTTATCAAATAAGCCATTATTTACAATTTTATATATTTTATAATGTCTACGCTATCTTTGTCTTCCATAATGAACAATTCAGGTTTGTCCAATCTCTGCATTTGCCAATACCCTCTACATTCTGCTATATCTACACCTTTTCCAAAACCTGTACTGGCATGATGAGAACTCACAATATTGCAAAAGTGGCTCAAACAGAGCTCTATAAAGAAACTGATCAGGTATAGAACAAGTGTAAAATGCTCCTCCCGACTTGACCTGAAGCAGCCTTCTTTTTGATTATATATATTTTTAAATTTCAGTATCACTTATTTATGGCTCTGATTTATGCCACGGTACGAGTTCATTCCAAGAGCTGTCCCGGGTTTAAAAAAATCAAACTCATGGTAAGCACGGAGAATGAACGTAGCGGGTACGTTGGAACTCGGGGTCGTCTCTTAGCGGCTCGTAACGCTAACGGCAGGTACTCGGGAAGACTCGCTAACGACAGGTAAGCACGGGTAAGCTCGTGAAGATTTTTCAACATGTTGAAAAATGTCCACGAGAGCCCCGAGTACCGACGAGTGGACATTACCGTAAATCTCCGAGTTGGAATCAGGGCAAACACGGGAGAACATTTGGAATGAACTCGTACCGTGGGACAGGGCCATAACAAGACCAGAATTTATAATCCATCCTTAATTGCTCTTTAAGAGTTTATGGTGAGCAGTCTTCTTGAACTGCCACTGGAATCCTCCCAGTGAAGATATTCACGCAGTGGAGCAGGATTGCGGACTACAGAACAATGTTGGACTGTATTTCCGAGTCAAAAAGGTATGCAACATGGAGGGGAATCTATTCATAGTGGTGTTCCCATTTTCCTGCTGATAGAGGCTGCAAGATTGGGAGGGGGATAGACAATAGACAATCGACAATAGACAATAGGTGCAGGAGTAGGCCATTCAGCCCTTCGAGTCAGCACCGCCATTCAATGTGATCATGGCTGATCATCCCCAATCAGTACCCCGTTCCTGCCTTCTCCCCAGATCCCCTGACTCCGCTATTTTTATGAGCCCTATCTAGCTCTCTCTTGAAAGCATCCAGAGAACCTGCCTCCACCGCCCTCTAAGGAAGAGAATTCCACAGACTCACCACTCTCTGTGAGAAAAAGTGTTTCCCCGTCTCCGTTCTAAATGGCTTACTCCTTATTCTTAAACTGTGGCCCCTGGTTCTGGACACCCCCAACATCGGGAACATGTTTCCTGCCTCTAGCGTGTCCAAACCCTTAACAATCTTATATGTTTCATTGAGATCCCCTCTCATCCTTCTAAACTCCAGAGTGTACAAGCCCAGCTGCTCCATTCTCTCAGCATATGACAGTCCCGCCATCCCGGGAATTAACCTTGTAAACCTACGCTGCACTCCCTCAATAGCAAGAATGTACTTCCTCAAATTAGGGGACCAAAACTGCACACAATACTCCAGGTGTGGTCTCACTAGGGCTCTGTACAACTGCAGAAGAACCTCTTTGCTCCGATATTCGATTCCTCGTGTTATAAAGGCCAACAGGCCATTCGCTTTCTTCACTGCCTGCTGCACCTGCATGTTTACTTTCATAGACTGAATTAGCAGCAATGAATGTGCGAGCACAGCTTATTAATGAGGAATTGCTACATCATCGTACAGTTGATGAAACCTTCTGACACTTTGCTGATGATTAAGAATTGACTGCTGGCACGGTAAGTAGTTGGGATTGGATCAGTCCTGCCCTCTCTGCGCGGGACATTCTTTGTTAGGTCATTACCATTGTTGTTACTGTGCTGGAACAACTTATCTAGGGGTGCAGCATGGTCTTGTGTGGATTTCTTCAGCACTGTAGTCAGGACAGTGTCTGGTCAGTGCTGTACTCAGTGCTCTTAGCAATTCCTTGACCAAAAAACAAAATAAAAACAGAAAATAGACACAAAAAGCTGGAGTAACTCAGCGGGTCAGACAGCATCTCTGGAGAAAAGAAATAGGTGACATTTCGGGTCGAAGGTAGACAAAAGTGCTGGGGAAACTCAGCGGGTGCAGCAGCATCTATGGAGCGAAGGAAATAGGCAACGTTTCGGCCCGAAACCCTTCTTCAGACTGATGTAGGGTGGGAAGAAGAAAGGAAGAGGAGGAGCCAGAGGGCTGAGGGAGAGCAGAGAAGGGGAGGAGACAGCAAGGGCTACCGGAAATTGGAGAAGTCAATGTTCATTAAATCAAGATGCCACCAATTTTCCTCCACCAACAGAAAGAGCCTCTGCTCCCAGATCATCTTATATTTCAGTCAAAAAGCAATTCAGCACACTTCATCAACAGAGTTTAAAAATTACTCTGAGAGAAACCATACTTTATAACCATATTAGTTTTAGTAGAGGTAGTGAAAAGCTTTTGTTGCCTGCTAACCAGTCGGTGGAAGGACAATATATCATTACAATCAAGCCATTTACAGTGCACACAAATATATGATTAAGAGATGAATGCTTAGTACATGGTGAAGCCAGTAAAGTCCGATCAAAAAGAGTCCGAAGGTCTTCAATGTGGAAGACAGTAGTTCAGGACTGCTCTCTAGTTGTGGTAGAATGGTTCAGTTGCCTGATAACAGCTGGGAAGAAACTGTCCCTGAATCTGGAGGTGTGCGTTTTCACACTTCTGCACATTTTGCCCTATGGGAGAGGGGAGAAGAGGAAGTGGCCAGGGTGCGACTCGTCCTTGATTATGCTGCGGGCGTTGCCGAGGCAGCGTGAGATATAAAGGGAATCAATCAAAGGGAGATTGGTTGGTGTGATGGTCTGGGCTGCGTTCACAATTCTCTGTAATTTCTCTGCCAAGATGATGTACAACTTAGAAGGCAATTTGAAGATGGTGGTACCACATGCACCTGCTGCCCTTGCTCTTCTTAGAAGGCTTGGAAAGTGCTATTGGAGTACGTAGTGTGCATTTTGTAAATGTTACAAACTGCAGCCACCGAGGCAGAGGCAATGAAGTTGAGGATGGTCAACGGGATAGCGATCAAATGAACAGCTCTGGCTTAGATGGTGTGGAGCCCATTGAACGTTGTTGGTGTTCTACTCAACAGGGCAAGCACAGAGTACTCCACACACTCCTGGCATGACCCATGGTGATCCCTAGTCTTTCTGGCATCTTCAGAGAATTCCCAATCTCTGACCTACCCTTGTATCCACAGTATTTTAGTAATTGATCCAGTTGAGTATCATCAACATTAATGCCATTGAATGCCAAATGACAGCCGGTTAGACTTTCCCTTGGAGATGGTGTAGGAAGGAACTGCAGGTGGTGGGTTAAACCGAAGATAGACACAAAATGCCAGAATAACTCAGCAGGACAGGCAGCATCTCTGGATAGTCCGGGGGTCTCCAATGAGGTATGTAGTAATTCAGAACTTCTCTCTGGTCGCAGTGCGATGGTTCAGTTGCCTGATAACAGCTGGGAGGAAACTGTCCCTGAATCTGGAGGTGTACACTTTCACACTTCAATACCTTTTGCCCGATGGGAGAGTAGAGAAGAGGAAGTGGCCGGGGTGCAACTCGTCCTTGATTATGCTGGTGGCCTTGCCGAGGATGCGTGAGGTAGAAATGGGGTCAATGTCACAACAGACATTTTGTGTGACGCTCTGCGCTGCATCCACAATTCTCTGCAATTTCTTGCGGTCTTGGATGGAGCTACCTTTGGCCACGTCAAAAACAATTCTAACCGGATCTACAATTGAGCACATGCCAGATATATAATCCCAGATACATTCTGAGAATTGTACTAACCTTGCTGATCAAATTGGAGGTGCATTGCATTATAGGGGAAATATGAATGACAAAGAACAACGCGGTCAGAGTTCCCATTCCTGTTCTGTGTCCAACACCCCTTGCACTTAATTTGGGAGCATCCTACCAATGAAATACTGAACATTTAATGGCATGCTGGAGAACACTGCTGGTGCGGCAGTTGAGTGGTAATGATACAGGATGAGCAGCAGAATTTTGGACCAATGTGCTAGGAACTCTGGTATGAACAAGGATGCAACGGGGTTTTAATTCAAAGGTATTTTAATTCAAATAATCAAGTTCTTAAAAGAAAAGGAATGTGACGAAAAGCCACTGTGGTTAAAAATGAAACCAGCAGTGTCATTAAACACCAGCTAGTTCACTAATGTTCTCTGGGAAAGAAACATAGGAAATAGGTGCAGGGGTAGGCCATTCGGCCCTTCGAGCCAGCACCGCCATTCAATATGATCATGGATTATCATCCAAAATCAGTACCCCGTTCCTGCCTTCTCCCTATTCTCCCCTTGATTCCTTTGGACCAAAGAGCTAAATTTAACTCTCTCTTGAAAACATCCAGTGAATTGGCCTCCACTGCCTTCTGTGGCAGAGAAATTCCACAGATTCAAAATTCTCTGGGTAAAAACGTTTTTTTTCCTCATCTCAGTCCTAATTCTTAAACTCAGTCCTAATTCTTAACCCCTTATTCTTAAACTGTGACCACTGGTTCTGGACTCACCCGACATCGGGAATATTTTTCCTGCATCTAGCCTGTCCAAATCCTTTAAGAATTTTATGTTTCTATAAGATCCCCCCTCATCCTTCTAAATTCCAGTGAATACAAGCCCAGTCGACCCATTCTTTCATTATATGTCAGTCCCGCCATCCCGGGACTTAACCTGGTGAACCTACGCTGCACTCCCTCAATAGCAATAATGTCCTTCCTCAAATTCGGAGACCAAAACTGCACACAATATTCCAGGTGTGGTCTCACCAGGGCTCTGTACAACTGCAGTGGGACCTCCTTGCTCCTAAACTCAAATCCTCACGCAATGAAGGCCGACATGCCATTAGCTTTCTTCACTGCCTGCTGTACCTGCATGCTTACTTTCAGTATACATGCCATCCTTATCTGTAAGTGATTGAAGGGTGTTATTCTGGCTAGAGTTCTGTGACCAGTGGTATTCTGTACGATCAGTGCTGGGACCTCTGTTGCAGATAGTGAAGAAGAACGTGAAAAGATGCAGCAGGAGGATGATCAGTTGCAGATATGGACGGAAAAATGGCAGAGGAAGTTTAATCCGAGCAGGTTTGGGAGGTCAAATTTAAGGGGAAAATATAGAGTTAATGTCAGGCCCCTTAACAGCAAGCACTGGTGGGGTACTAAGTATGAATCAGGAGGTAATGTTGCAGCTTTAGTTAGGCTGGTCAACTCCGAGCAGTTTGGTCACCGCGTTCTAGGATCTGGAGGCACAAGGTACTCTGGTGCTGTTACTATCTACCTCATTGGAGACACTCAGACCATCTTTGATCGGACTTTACTGGCTTTACCTTGCACCAAACGTTATTTCCTTATCATGTATCTGTACATTGTGAATGGCTCAATTGTAATCATGTATTGTCTTTCCGCTGACTGGATCGCACGCAACAAAAGCTTTTCACTGTACCCCAGTACACGTGACAATAAAGAAAACTAAACTGTTGATACTGGCATCTTGAGCAAGACACAAAGTGCAACAGAACTTAGGGGGTTAGGCAGTACCTGTGAAGAGAATTGACGGGTGACTTTTCAGGTCAGGCCTATTCTTCCAACTCTCGATCCAAAAGGTCATTGTCCATTCCCTCCATCGATGTTGTCTGACCCACTGGGTTCCTCCAACACTTTGTGTCAAGGGCTTTATGTTCTGCAGCAAGTGATTCACTCTTAATTCCTCAAAATCATTCCTCAGCTATAAATCATTAATTAGTCTTATTCAGCTTGGAAGAGACACAACGATACTCAATGCACCTGACGCCATCAAAGGCTGGGATTTATCAATTTGCTTGATCAGCATCTCATTCACGAGCAGAAACATTCAATATTAATGTCCTGGAAGGAACTGCAGATGCTGGTTTACACCAAAGATAGACACAAAATGCTGGAGTACCTCAGCGGGACAGGCAGCATCTCTGGGTAGAAGGAAAGGATGACATTTCGGGTCAAGATCCTCCTTCAGACTGAGTTGAAGAAGTCTGAAGTTCCTCAGCCAGAAGACTGAAGAAGGGTCTCGACCCGAAAGGTCACCCATTCCTTCTCTCAACAGATGCTGTCTGACCCGCTGAGTTACTCCAGCAATTTGTGTCTATCTTCGGTGTGAACCAGCATCTTCAGTTCCTTCCACCACAACTCAACTTGCAAAGTTTTAGTTCACTTTTGGTCTTGTCTGACAAACCAGATCAATTTTCCAAAATATGGTCTCCTTTCATTGAATTTCTTCAACAACATAATGGTTGACCACAAATTCAAAACTGGGCTAGCGTCGGGTGAGCGGGCGTAGGGAAGGGCAGTGGGATATATCTCCTCATCTTTCACTTCTTCGTTAGTTCAGGGGTTTTTCCTTTTGTTCTTTCATGTCCCTTTCGAAATTCTTTTGTTTGTTTTTCTTCTCTTTTTTCTTTCCCTCTGTTCCTTTTTCTTTTTTTCCAATTTAGTTATTTGTTTTTAAAATGTTAAAATTGAAGCTGTGCGAAAATTGTATAATTGTTATGTCGATTACTTTCTCCTTGTACAATTGATTCTAATAAAATTAATTTAAAAAAAACAAAAAAACTTTTGTCCTGGACGACCCAAAATGTAAATGCAACGTCAAATCGATATTGTTCTCCACGAAGGAAGCAAAAGTTAGAGCGTTCATTATTCACAAGGGATAAAAATTCAACATAGAAATTTGCCATTGCACTATAGTATTTTCTCAACACGGTTTGTACTAACAGAGCACATCTATTTGTTTTCAGAAACAAAGCAAGAAATGTCCCTACAAATGATGGGTGAATGACACCAAGGAACATTTGATAGTGAACAGATTTTAAATGAAGATTGCACAATAAGACTGGTGAAACAGAAGCAGGAACATTCATGAAATGAAGGGATGTAGCCCACTATGTGAATTACCTAACTGTCTGTGAAACAAAAACACATGATGTTGTATACCCCAATTAATTCCCAGGCTGAAACACTCCAGCAACATCTGTTCTAATGAACACCCACGTCCACTGCTGCTGCTGAGGTCTTTCATTGGTCTGTGTACAGTGCACAAACCCAGCGTCACTGAGCACATTTGCTGAATGTCTCCAATGGTAGGAGTGGTCACACTGCAGCACTTGCGATCAAGAAAACAGCTCCTTCCAATGCAGCGGTTTTTTTTTCCTTTGCAGCAGCTGCTGGTACTTAGAGAACATGCTCCGAGCCGCGCACGGTTTCATTAACGTTATGATAAAGGCTCCTCCAGCCTGCAGCAAATACAGGAGCAAACCATTCAGATCCCGACGCAGAACACATACTCCTGGCTGTTCATCAGAGACCAGTCAATAAGCTGACGGTCTGCGAACAGCTCCATAACAAGATGGTATGTGCAGTGCAGTGCAGGCGTGCCACTGTGTGAGCTTGCGTGCCTTTACAATCACTGCACCCCTTCAGCGCTTCGCACTTGCAATACAGGGATTTTCACTGGTTTGTGTCTTTTTAAACCTGAATGACTGGGACCTCCCACAGAGGTTAACAAAAAGAGCAAGGAATGCCCTGCAGTCCCACCAGCATGAAATATCTGAACATTTGTTCAGGATAATAATGCTAAACAACATACTGTAAGCAAATTGGGGAGGCTCGGGAACAGCAGGGGGCTCGTGTAATGTCTCTGCAGCTTCCAGAAGCATTTGCGATGGCAAACCATTTAACAGACCTCATAGTGGTTTCCAGTGAAGCAAATATTCATCCCAAGTTCGGCTGCAACGCTTGCACTTCCTTTGAGAAGGAGCCGGGTGATGCCGCCAACTTTGACCCAGTGGCTTATTTTATATATATACTAGACCAAGTTCAGACCCGTTGGGTCTGTTCCTACAACGCCCGGTTGTGGTGGGGTGGGGGGCTGCATGCGGCATCACATGCACTAACCACCCCCACACACATGCTAACTACCCCCCCTTGATATTATATATATATATATTGTGTGGGGAAGGGGGTCGGATTTCCCACATCAGTCAAGCAGGTTTTCTGGCCGGTTGCCCACGCCAACCAGCGATGATGGCTTTGGCCCAAGCAAGCACAGGCGATAAAATGGGTAGATCTAAGACACGCACGAGGAAAGGAAGCCAGAGAAAAACTGACATGTCTGCAAACAGGGGCCAGGGGGAAAGACAGACAGACACCAACCAGGCAAAATACAGCCGGCTAGACTCGGGCAAAGGATTCAAGAAATAAAGCGCTCAGCAAAATGAAGGGAGAACATCTTCCTGCCTCACGTCACGCACACGGGGAGAACTAGAGATTGTTTGCATTCGAGAAAGAGAGTGGGGAAGGGTGGAATTAAATAAAGTAAAAATAATAGAGTGAAGCTACCGCATCATGCTGCAACAAAGCATTTGTCATTTTCAGAGTGCTGACTCCAAAATCAATAAACACTGTTTATTCTTAGGGGGCAATCCATCTGAATTCGACATCTTTACACCTATCATGCTCTTTGCCAAAGAATCTGCAATGATGTGATGTTTTTCCTTTAGCTTCCTGAAGCCCAGTTTATTTCAAGTGACCAAAGGTGATTATTATATCACAAAATATTAATTTATTCAAAGCCGAGCAGTAAAAAGTGACTGTAGTACTAATGGCGTCACTTCAAACTGCTTATTGTATTTTGAGAGGTGCACTTTCTCTCTCAATGTCCCTGAAGCTTGGTTGATTAATATTCGTTACATACAGAAGTCAAGAGACTTCCAGGCAAATCATGGGCTGATCTTCCAGCTCTTTGCAAGTGTGTTGGGACATTGATTCCAAAAATGACACCCCAGCCCTAATGATGCCCCCATGAACAGGGTGAAATAACTGAACTGTTGTTAAAACTACTATGTTCATTGACTAAAATAAAATTACAACAGATCTAACCAATATTTACATACAGAGAAGATCCCTCTCTACTACATCACGGAAACCCTTCAGCAGACTTTTCATCTTTGGTTTTCATCCGTTCCCCTGGAATGTATCAGTGCTGTTTTTGCCTCAACCACGCCACATTTTACCTACTGCAAGTCTTTGTTTGAAGGAGAGGCAGCTGAGCAAATAAAAAAGACACCCAAAAAATAATATGTTTAAGAAGGAACTGCAGATGCTGGAAAATCAAAGGTAGACAAAAATGCTGGAGAAACTCAGCGGGTGCGGCAGCATCTATGGAGCGAAGGAAATAGGCAACGTTTCGGCCCGAAACGTTGCCTATCTCCTTCGCTCCATAGATGCTGCTGCACCCACTGAGTTTCTCCAGCATTTTTGTCTACCAAAAAATGAAATGTTAGGTGTGACAAGAAAACGAAAAATCAGCAATTCTAAAAAAGGAGTAATTCTGAAACATAAAAGTCCATAATGTAGATACCCACATTGTTGCCACCTCCTCCCCTTTTCAATAATGTCCAACAGTTTATATTTCTAACTTTACCATAAAATATAAGTTCCATTATATATCCATGAAAGGGATTAAATGAAGTGCTTGGTCAGATGGGGAAGAAATCAAATCAATCTGCTTTAAGGTGGGCAATCTGAAGTTAGTTTTTCAATTTTAAAAGAACAATGCTTTAAATTGTGCACAAGAGCCATTGTCCCTGGCATGTAGCCTGCGCACACATGCGAGTGTGAAAGCACACACTTCCAAATCAATCTGTTGCCATTGGTTCAAAGCATCATGATCAAGCTGCTCCAAATGCCTTTTTAAGATCGTCTTTTCCCTCGACTTCACCAACGTGGTTTTACACCCCCTTTCTGAAGCCAAAATCCAATTACAAGCAGAGTCCCCGTGCGGAAACTACTTGGCAAAGGTTTTCTTGCACCATTCAAAGCGAACAATGTAAATTACATTGAAGTGTGTTATTATATATCACTCGAGGGTGCCATCATGATAGAAATTATCTGCAGCAACTCTTCTCCAGGCTCTCCCAGAGACAAAAAATAAACTTGCCAAATATTTCTTGCACCATTTGCAGCTTACCATTCTCCTTTTAGCAGTTATTAAAGCTCAAATTGGGAGCATACTGATTTTGGAGTCATAGATTTTGTGTTCAAGTTGAATTCCAGGGCACGGGTATATAAATTAGACAAATCTTTCGCACAGGGTGGGCTCATTTGGACGGAAGCCACCCTCCCAATTTAAGTGGACATTAAAGATCCCATAGATCTATTTGTAGAACAGGGACACATCCTGATAACCCAGACACATTATTAGTACCCACACAGCATGGCTGCTACATTCATTTCATTTTGAAATAAATCTTACAATGTTTGGAATGGATGAGATATTATCAAAGGTCTCCAGAGCTCAAGCCATAGTTACTGATGTTTAACACAATTCTTGCTAGTTTCTCATTGGAGTAGCTTGGTTGCAGGCCCAGGTACTTTTTCAGGTACAGTTACATTACAATAATCACCTTAAATATCTTAAGACTAGTTATTGTATAAAGCCTGTGACAGCGTCAGGTAATTGTAAAATTAGACCTAACGGTTACTGAAAGTACGCAAGGACATAATCCCACAAAGCAGAACCAATTGCATTTATTTAGTGGGTGGACATGGTTAGTTTTATTCTTGCAACAGGCACTGACACAATAGTAGACAATTAAATGAGGTAATGGCAGCAGGGATCCTCTGAAAATAACCCAAGGCACATTGTGGTCAATCTTTAAAATTGATGCAATTTAGCACTAAATGTAGCCTGGCACACACATCGCCTCTTTAATCACTACTGTTTGTTACGCATCTTTTTCTAAAGCTCATGCAAAGCTTTTATAATTAAGTTCAGCGTGAACTTGCATGTCTCTCTGCCATTCTACAACAGCGCTTTCTTTTTTGAAAACTGAGATTGCAAATAAGATGTGATGTTAAGTGTTAATAGATGTGCACACGTGCCAGTTCAGGAAGCAGAAGATAAGGCAAACATAGGCAAACAAGGACAATGGTGCTCCATCAAAATTCCAGTCACTGTCCTCTTCGGCAGATACCAGCGAGTAACATTTGATGAGATTTAATAGAAGGGCTCTTTCAGCGATAATAAAAGTGCTCACAGAGATACACAAGAGGGAAACTAGCACTTCAGCTCACTATGTCCATGCTGAATCTTAACGTCTTAAATTGGCAGAAGCCCTTCATCTCTTTGGACGAAAGCCACCCTCCCAATTTGAGTTGACATTAAAGATGCTTTTGCGCTATTTGAACAACAGGACATTAAAAGTCTCAGGAGGATCCTGGAGTAGAGGTACATAGTTCCCTGAAAGTGGCATCGCAGGTAAACGGGATGAAGGTAGAAGTTGGCTTTCATCAGTCAGGGAATCGAATACAGAAGTTGCAACGTTATTTTAAGTTGTGCAAGATGTTGCTGAGGCCCCACTTGGAGTATTGTGTTCAGGTTTGGTCATCCTGCTTTGGATAGATGCCATTAAGCAAGAAAAGAAAATGCACAGAAGATCTACAAGGATACTGTCTGGATGTTGCTTGGCCTGAGCTATCAGGAAAGGTTGGGCATGCTGGGATTTTATTCCCTGGCGTGCAGGATGCTGAGTGATTTTCCCAGGGTAGTCGAATCAACAATACAATACAATACCGTTTGTCATCTGAACCTCACATGAAGTTCAAACGAAATTTGGTTTCTGCAGTCATACAACAAGAAAAGATCCAAGACACACACCAACACAATTTACACAAACATCCATCACAGTGAATCTTCTCCTCACTGTGATGGAAGGCACTTGTCTCTCCCCTGCTCTCCATTCTTCTCCCGATGTTAAAGCCCCCGGCGGGCGATGGCAAGTCCCGCGGCCATTTAAGGCTTTACCTTGCACTAAATGTTATTCCCTTATCATGTATCTATACACTGTAAATGGATCGATTATAATCATGTATTGTCTTTCCGCTGACTGGTTAGCACGCAACAAAAGCTTTTCACTGTACCTCGGTAAACATGACAATAAACTAAACTGAAACTAGAAAATCTGGAAGAAACCCATGTCTTTATAGGACAAAAGTGCAAATTCCGCACAGACAGCATTCAAGGTCAGAACTGAGGCAGACTGGCAACTAGTTGCTCCACTGTGTTTGGATGCAAGAGCAGCACCTCTACTAGCTGCACCACTGTCCAGAGCAGTGAAGCAGCATCTCTACGAGCTGCACCATTGTGTGTCTGGAAGGGTGAGTGTGGATGTGAAGAAGGGTCTCGACCTGAAACATCACCCATTCCTTCACTCCGGAGATGCTGCCTGTCCCGCTGAGTTACGCGCAAATGACGCCCAAGTGGGACAGGCCCTGTAATTTTCAGATAACATAGACCTTGGCTTTGATACAATTAAAGACAAGAGTCAGAGATGAGAGATCCACCAATAAGCTTTGGAAAGTTGACCCAGGTTGGCAAAGAATATCCAATAGAGCAGCGGATAGGGGGGGGGGGGGGGGGGGGGGGACTGAAAATGGTGGGCTGGGACATACACAAATAATTGCTTTGTGAAGAAGAGAAGAAACGGCTCCAATAATAAATAAATAATGTTATTTGGCCTGCATTGAGGAGAACAGGTGTAAGTATTCACCTGGCAAACAAGTTTCCAACCAACCACGAATCCTGGTCAGTGAGCACCATCACGCCTCCAACTTACAGTTGACATTTAGCCTCCTGAAAACATTCTCATTGCTGTGTCATTGTCCATCATGCCAAGGTTTTATTCCCTCCCTGTGAATGAGCCATGATTACAAAATAAATGAAAACAATAAACAGAATAAATTAATAATTGGAAGGACAATCAAGAGTGGCGTAAATATTGTTGTTAAGTACATACTACTTTATTACGAAAGTATTATGGCCTGGACGTCATGAAAATTGATGAGGACTGAACAATTTATAACAAATCCAATTTGGTATCTGAGCTTTTCCACAAAATGCATTGAACCAGGAATGAAAATGGACCAGACTAAATCAATATTTCAAATGAATGCCAATCTGTATGATTTGAGTGAAGGACGAGCTGACATCTGCTATTAACTTTATAGTAATTGCTTACTTAACTGAGACACATTGTTGAGGAAGATAAATAGTTGTCAATACTTTTTTTGGAAAGAAAGAATGCAGGATTGGACTTGGTCACTCGGCTGAGTGTGTCACATGTTTTGGGTCCAAACCCTGTACTATGATTGAGAGCGGATAAGGAAGATAGCTGGCATCAAGGGAAGAGAGGGAGGAGGTGGTGAGATAGGGGTCAGTGGACAATTGGTGGACCGAAGAGGTGCGAAAATAAGACGGTCATATGGAGACAGGTAGAGGAGTGGTAGTGGTGGTGTTGGGAGATGGAGGCAGTTGGCTGATGAGTGGAGGCCAACAAAAATATTCCTTTCCCCTCCATAAATCCTGCTCCACCCATTGAGTTCCTTCAGCAGATTACTTGTCGCCCTAGATTCCAGCACCTGCAGTTTCTGAAACTCAGATTCCTATCGTGACCCTTGATACATCAATCATTGGGACCATCCAAAAGAGAGCTGGGAAGAACATTCAAAATAAAAAACAGTGACATCTTCTAATGGTTGCATGATGTGTTGGCCAACATTGCCTCTTTTCCAGGCTCCATGCTCATTCAGAGATTTTATTTTCCTTAATAAGCTGCCGTATTCTTAAAAATACCATCGGAATAAAGCTGTGGGTACTGAACTTTTATGTCCCTTGCATCATTTGAGCTGGTCCATTGAAAGGCCAAGCATACAGTTCAGTGCCATTGACAAGATTTTGATTTTCATAAAGTAAATGGTAAAATGCCATTAATGTTTAATTCTGACCGCATTGATGAACCAGTATAAAAAAATATGGCCACCTATATTTAAATTAACCTGGGGTTTCTAATAATCTGTGAAAGATATCCAAAAATAATCCCTAATTGAAAATAATGGACATTCTTGTCATTCCATTTGTTAATGTTAATCATTGTGATCGTTGTTCTCATACTATGCTAAAGGCTTGGACAACAATTAACACATTAGTTTCCCAATAACCTTTTTTGTTTTGGGCTTTGGGTATCTGATAAGAAAGTATTCACTGATGGATACAAAAAGCTGGAGTGACTCAGCGGGTCCGACAGCATCTCTGGAGAAAAGGAATGGGTGACGTTTCGGGTCGAGACGCCTGTCTGAAGAAGGGTCTCGACCCGAAACATCACCTATTCCATTTTTCCAGAGATGCTGTCTGATCTGCTGAGTTACTCCAGCTTTTTGTATCTACCTTCGGTTTAAACCAGCATCTGCAGTTCCTTCCTACACTTTTCATTCACTGATGAATGTGTTGTTCCAGGTGTTGGAACAGGCAACAACAAGGGAATAGAACAGTAGGTAGACAAAAATGCTGGAGAAACTCAGTGGGTAAGGCAGCATCGATGGAGTTACGGAAATGGGCAACGTTTCAGGTCGAAACCCTTCTTCAGACAGAAACGTTGCCTATTTCCTTCGCTCCATAGATGCTGCCGCACCCGCTGAGTTTCTCCAGCACTTTTGTCTACCTTCGATTTTCCAGCATCTGCAGTTCCTTCTTAAACAGAACAGTAGTAAGGCTTGAAGGAAATGTATGAAGTTTTGTCTTTGTCCTTCCACACAAGCAAGTCACTATCACTCCCCGTCGAGAGAATGAGGCACTGCGACATAGATTTACAAAAGCAATTCCATGGCTAACAGCTAACAACAGCCCACTTTGACCCCCGCACTGTCATCTGAACTGTAAGTGTCACAATTATGAATGATGCATTGTTCATAGGTTAAGATGATTTTCTTTTAATTTCACCAGTGGGATGCAATACCCAGGAACAACCGAGTCAGGAGAAACAACATCAAGGTCTCAAGGCCTTCAAATGCCAGCAAAATTCTAATCTTTCAAATAGTGGGAGATCGTTTACAACTGCTGTATGAGAATACCCAGAGCTGCTGAAATTGCCTGCTTTGTGTTGCACTTCTCTTTCCAGCACTTGCCAAGGCCACCTGATGAGAAAATAAACAGCAATGCGCACAGATTGACAAAAATGTACTCAAGATTTTTTTTTTTAAGTTGCTCCCTCCCCCTCCACCCTCCACCATCCTGATTCACTGCCTGAACTGCAAGCACAACTCCTCTCCCTGGAGCAGTGCTGTGATCACAAGGAACACAGTAGGAAGAAGGATGTGGCCAAGGTCCCTCGCTACTCTGGTCAAAGGGCCACATTTGCCATCAAGCACTGAGGTGAGCCGTCACCGTACAGTCCACCCAGTTGTCCAGTAAAATCCTCCTGATCAACATCAGGGAACGAGCCCCAATTGTGGGAGAGGTGCCTCAAAGAGCATCCAAGCAACAGAGTCATGGAATCGTGTCCTGCAAGTAACATTCTAGCTGCTATTCGTGAGACTGAATGTCTTGTGGCAGCACAGGCTCACCAGAGGTGACAATGCAGAGGTAACTCAAGAAGCAACTCTGCAGTCTTCAACATTCGACGACAGTCAATGAAGTCTCACAACATCGGTAAAGAAACTGAACGTTTAATGCAATCTGCTGCTCCCCCTCATTTGGGGAAAAATAGGCAGCTTCACTGTCTTCCACTGATAATTGTGCGAAGGCAGAAATACCGTCTGAGCTGCCCAACCAGGTTTATGTTAGTTGAAGAAATCATCACGAGAAAAATCTGCTCCTGCATCTGTGACAGCATTGGTAGAAATGATCATACTATCCATCTTTCCTTTTATGTTTTGCATCACCTCCCGATGCTAAGGGAGTTAGATTCAGAACAGATGGGGCGTCAAGGTGGCACGGGGTGGAGTTGCTGGCTTACAGCGCATATTGCACCAGAGAACCGGGCGGTGTCACTGAAATGACAAATACTGGCAGAAATACACAGCAGGTCAGGTCGCCACAGTGGGAAGTAAAATGGAGTCAGTGTTCAGGTTGGAGGCCCTTCATCAGAACCGGGTCTACAGAAAGAGCACCAGGCTACTTAGCTCTGTAACCCCACAAACAAAAACAGGGGTGGCACAGTGGTGTAGCGGTAGAGTTGCTGCCTTACAGCGCCAGAAGCCCGGGTTCGATACTGACCATGGGTGCTGTCTGTACGGAGTTTGTACGATCTCCCCGTGGCCTGCGTGGGTTTTCTCCGAGATCTTCGGTTTCTTCCCACAATCCAAAGATGTACAGGTTTGAAGGTTGATTGGCTTGGTTCTAAATATAAAATTGTCCCTAGTGTGTGTCGGGTAGTGTTAGTGTGCGGGCCTCGCTGGTCGGTGCGAACATGGAGGAGCAGAGAGCCCGTTTCTGCGCTGTATCTCAAAACTAAACAAAAGAAAAACGTTTTTTCCGGAGCTGGAAAGATTTTGCGAGCCCATGAACTCCCACGGAGAAGCCACAGCTGAAGTAAAATAAAGACATGACAAAAGCATTGTGTGGAATACCTTGTCATCATCAGATGCCATGGAGCCTGGGAAATTAGGAGCACGGAATTTAGTGCTGAGATGAGGTAGAGCTGGAGGAGAGATGGTCAAGACAGCTACTGCGACTGTGGGCTTGCGAAGGACATGAAGTGCCTTTACGAAGTTTTCATGGTCATCATCAACTACGCACTGCTAAAATTCAAGTTACCCACCTTCTTTAAGTGGACCTTCGCAATACTGGCAAGGTGCCTCATTGCCGACCATCTAGTGGCACTCATGTCCATTGTGAAGCAATGCTTCAAAATGTTGGTTTTGACACAAATCAAACTGAGCCTCAGTAAATGACCTGCATTCACTTCCATTCGCCAACCTCCACAACAAATCCACAGCAGATGCGTTCTCGCTTGCATTGGATCACTTGAACTACAGGAGCACATACGTCAGGCTGTTTTTCTTGTCTACAGCTTGGCCTTCAATACCATCATTCCCTCCAAACTGATCATCGAACTCAGGGAACTCAATCTCTGCTCCTCCCTATGCAACTCAATCCTCGACTATTATTAATGTTATTTTTGCATCTACTGTAATGTGTCTGCAAAACACCAGCAAGAATGTCATTGGTGTGGTTTGTGAATGGCGCACATGACAGATAAATGCTCTTGGCTCGATGCTTGATAATGTTGGAAGCAGATAACTAGCGTATCCACTGCCTGCATGGCCAGTTCTTTGAAACCCCAGGATCAAGTGTTGATAATTAATCTCCTCACGGCTCCATTAATTTTACAGATATTAAATTTTCACTAACACTAATTTCTTCAAGCTCTTCATTCACCATCAACAGTTTGTTCCTCAGCATTTCTTGGTAGTTTGTGCCTTCTCTAAAATATTTGTTGAATTTCACTGCCATCCCCTTCGCCCACCCCCCCCCAGTACAACTTCCGCTCTCTCAGTCTGTAAAGGACGCACCTTAACTTTGGATAATCTTTTTCATTTTGCATATCTTCGGACAATTTTGTGGCTTACTGGACTCTCTCAAATGTTACTTTTCCTCTTCCCTTATCTATGCCTTGGTCTACATCAGCTGAATATTTCCATTCCTCAGGCTTATTGCTTTTTGGCACGTACAACCCTCTTCCTTTGATCTAATACTATCTTTAACTTATCTCGATAGCCTTGACTGGAAGACTTCCCCTATTATTTTTAATCATGCCTTTTAATTTTGTTTCAAGACTCACAGCTCAAGCCTTCACGGTTTTCTTTATTCCAATTTAAAGCCCGAGTTTCAGTTTGAACTAAATCACTTTCAGTTTTTATTTAAAACTCAATCGTATAATGAGCACTACCAGAATATCAATTAAAGTTTTTTGTTACACCATACTTGATCTAAAAGTGCCTGTTCTTTCCATATACGACAAACCATGTGGCGCAGAGGTAGAGTTGCTGCCTCACAGCACTTTCAGCGCCAGAGACCCAGGTTCGATCCTGACTACGGGTGCTGTCTGAACGGAGTTTGTACGCTCTCTCCGTCACCGCGTGGGTCTCCGAGATCTTCGGTTTCCTCCCACACTCCAAAGACGTACAGGTTTGTAAGTTAATTGACTTGGCATAAGTGTAAATTGTCCCTAGTGTGTGTGGGATAGTGTTAATGTGTGGCGATCGGTCGGCGCGGACCTGGAGGGCCTGTTTCCGCACTGTATCTCTAAACTAAACTATATACAATCATACAAACCAATGTATACAATGCCCTCCATCATCACTGCTGTTTGGGAGCTGCTCGGTTCAAAACAGTAAGAAATTGCAGAGTTGTAGATATAGCCCAGTCCATCTATATATCACGCACTCGGAAAAGCAGCCATCATAATCAAAGACTTGTCCTAACCCAGTTATTCCTTCTTCTCCCCACTCCCATGGGGCAGAATATACAGAAGCATGAAGGCACTCTTCACCAGACTCAGAAACAGCTCCATCCATTGTTATCAGTCTTTTGAATGATCATTCCATGCATGGCAGGCTGCTCTGGAAGCTTATATCCCATGGGATCAGAGGAGAGCTAACCGACTGGTTAGAAAATTGGCTTCATGGAAGGAAGTAAAGGGTGACGGTGGAAGGTTTTATTTCGGATTGGAGGCCTGTGACTAGCGGTGCGTCTCAGTGTTCGGTGCTGGGGCCCACTGCTGCTTGCCATCTAACTTAGCAAATGACACTAAAGTGGGTGGTATAGTAGATAGCAAACATGTTTGTCAAAAATTGCAGCAGGATCTTAAACAGTTGGGCAGGTGGGCTGAAAAATGGTTAATGGTGTTTCATACAGAGAAGTGTGAGGTGTTGCATTTTGGGAAGTCCAACATGGGCAGGACCTACAAAAAAATGAAGAAGGGTCTCAACCCGAAACGTCACCCATTCCCTCTCTCCAGAGATGCTGCGTCCTGGGGATCGGATGATTCCCCAGCTTCGAGTCATAGAGTCATGTGGTGTTGTAACAGGCTCTTAGGCCCAACTTGCCCACGCCGGCCAAGATGCCTGTTGGCACGAGTCCAACCTGCCTGCCTATGGCCAATATCCCTCTAAACCTAACCTATCCATGCACCAGTCCAAATGTTTTTTTTTTAATTTTGTGATAGTGCCTGCCTCAACTACGTCCTCTGGCAGCCTGTTCCATAGACCTACCACCCTTTGTGTGTAAAAAAAAATGTTGCCGTATTAAATCTTTCCCCCCTCACCTTAAACCCATGACCTCTGGTTCTTGATTCCCCTACTCTGGGTGATTTTACCCACTGTGGCCGTGGGACTTTGTCTGTGGAACTGGTGTGCGACAATGGTGAAGACTATATTCTGCACTCTATATCTTCCCCTTTGTTGTGTCTGCATTGACCTGAATGTGTAGTAGTATCTGAGCCTATTGGATAGCTGGCACCGCATGATGGCAGCCTCTGCCTACAGTTTGTTTTTCTAGGCCTCACCTGGATTGGCGAGGCCTTTCCTGCCGGGGACCGGACCAGAGCTTCAGCAGCGGTCCAGCACTGGATTGCCATCGCGGAGCGGGCGATGCCTTCCCTGGGATCGCCGTTTGAAGCTCCGGAGTGTTGGGCCTGCTGCTTCAACATGGCAAAGCTGTGGTTTGCGGAGCTTCCAGCGTGGGCGGCGCTGACTTCAACATCGTGGAGTACTGGGATCCCTTTGCCGAGGGCCGCCAGCGTGAATCTCCGCCCAGCTCAGCCTGTGGACTTCAGGAGCCACGGTCTCCAGTGAGAAGTGGCCGATTCGGAAGTCCAAGCCGCTGAGAATGTTCTCCCGTTCCGACGTCGGAGTTCCATCATCCGGCAGGCGGGCCTGATCATCGGGCCTGCCCGTAGCAACGACAGCGAGGGGTTCAGAAGCCCCCCCCCCCGACCACGGGTGAACAACAGAGGACAAGAGAGGAGGATGACTGGACGTTGGAGCCTTCCCTCACAGTGGGAAACTTTGATCCCGCTGTGTGGGGATGTCTGTGTTAAAGACTATCGTGTGTTGTGTTCTTTTTTTATTCGTATGGCTGTATGGTGACCACAAATTTCACTGTACCAATTGTGACAATAAATGTCCCTTGCGCTTACAAAACAAAGTTTTCACTGTGCCTCAGTACATATTTTTCCTAATGTACATATTTTTCTTCCTAATGTTTCTAAGCTTCAAACTTATTCTGCTTCTTAATTTTCCTAACCAAGACGTTTGCTCTCTATTGCCTTGTCCCTATTATCTAAATTCAAAATCAATCTGTCTCCTCCTCATTTTGCCTATTTCCTCCAAAAGCAAAAAGAACTGTGCATCCGATCATCACAATGGATAAAAAATCCCACACAAAGACAATAAGAACCTGTATTGATGCAGTGCCTTTAAATTAATCAATATTACATGACAAGCCAGCAGGAAATACCATTCAGTTGACGACACTCTTACAACTACACCAAATTCTGGGTTTTTTCAGATCACCAAGGCATTACAGCTTAGAACAGAGCTGACCCCTTGCCTTAAACTCCATCATTTGCCTTGCTTCTAGAACCTTTCCAAATACCTCCTCACAAAATATCTTCCCATCATAAAGTTATGATGCATCAGTACTGTAAGTTGTGAAGATTATTTACACACAGAATTGAAATTAATTGAATTGACCAGCGGAAAGTACATTTAACTTGGATTTGACCCAAGTTAAATGCTACATCTCATGGGCAGTGCCTCTAACATCACTGCCAAGGCCATCTTGGGGTTACAAACACCAGGCTTATGGTCACATTGAGGAACACTTGGAAGAACCAGAGTATGGATTCAGGCATCTTCTGCCGGATGGGAACAGGGAATTCCTGCATGCCTTTTCTACGCATTCCCTTATCCCTGGGAGCTAGGTTGAGCTGAGCAGAGCTGGGAGCGCTAAGCAGACTCACTCACTCACTCAGAGCTCGCTTGCCCCTCACACTGTCTCTCTGATCCTCTCCCAAACTGTGTTTGCTCATTTCCGATTTATCAACAGTTGGGGAGAAGATCTCCGTAGAGAGTCCTGTCACAACTTTGAGAATTACTGTCATAGAAGCCAATGTAATTTCCGACACTACGCCAGAGCATCACACTAATGAAGTTTGGACCAATACTCACTTTTGTTTTGGAAATACAGCATTGAAACAGGCCCTTCAGCTCATCTAGTCCTCACTGGCCAACGATCCCTGCACATTAACACTACCCAATACACATTAGGGCCAATCTTACATTTATACCAAGCCAATTAACCTACAAACCTATATGTCTTTGGAGTGTGTGAGGAGGCCAAAGATCCCCAAGAAAACCCATGCGGTCACGGGAAGAACATACAGACTTTGTACAAACAGCATCCGTAGTCGGGATCGAACCCGGGTCTCTGACGCTGGAAGCGCAAAAAGGCAGCAACTCTACTGCTGCGCCATCGTGCCGCCAAGCACGAAGAGATAAGATCTGTGAGAAGATTTGTAAAGGATTTGGAGAGTATTAAAGGGTTCAGTGACTCAAAGCACCAAATAAACAAGGAGAGTCAGTAAATTGGCATTTGCTTTTAAGAGTCGTTCAGTTGAGTTTTACTGGATAAGAACAGATAAAATGTCACAACTAATTTCTTGGTTAAATATAGCTCTCTTTCACAGCTGCAGTTACATAAGGATTTGTGAAACCAAAACAGGAAAATAAATCATCATACCAAGGATAAGTATGTTGGCTGGCAAGAGTGTAATGAAGGTTAAACAGATACCGAGATTGAATGGAACAAATTTGTATTCAGAGTTTAGAATGAATATTATCTTATGGAATAAAGTTCTTGGACGGTATAAATCGAAAGGCTTAGTTCAGTTTAGTTTACTGTCACGTGTACCGAGGTACAGTGAAAAGCTTTTGTTGCGCGCCTACCAGTCAGCAGAAAGTCAAAACATGATTACAATCGATCCATTTACAATGTGTAGATACAAAGGTTCAAAGGTCTGTTTATTGTTACGTGTACCAATTAAGGTACAGTGAAACTCAAATTACATGATAAGGGAATAACGTTTAGTGCAAGGTAAAGCCAGCAAAGTCCGATCAAAGATAGTCCGAAGGTCATCAAAGAGGTAGATAGTGCTTCAACACTGCTCTCTGGTTGTGATAGGATGATTCAGTTGCCTGATAACAGCCGGGAAGAAACTGTCCCTAAATCTGAAGGTGTGTGTTTTCACACATATACATTTTGCCTGATGGGAGAGGGGAGAAGAGGGAGTGGCCAGGGTGCGACTCGTCTTTGATTATGCTGCTGGCCTTGCCGAGGCAGCGTGAGGTATCAATGGGTCAATAGAAGGGAGGTTGGATTATATGATGGTCTGAACTGCGTCCACTATTCGCTGCAATTTCTTGCTTCTTGGCCAGACAGGTGAATCGAAAACTAATTCGGAACGAGAAATTGGCATTGCTAGAGAGATGAAGAAAACAATTTTTCCCAGAGAATTGTGAGATAATGCTTGTGGATGCACAGTTGGTGCGTCTATGCAAGACTGAAGCAAGTATGTTTTTGTGCAGGAGGAAAGCTCAGATGCCCGTTTATACCAAAGGAAGACACAAAATGCCGGAGTAACTCAGCGGGTCAGGCAGTATCCCTGGAGAGAAGGAATGGGTGACATTTCGGGTGGAGACTTGTCTGTGTCCGAATATGAGGGTTTTGACGAACGTGGGATCGAATAGGAAAATGGAGCTGCAGCTGAGATCAGCTCTATTCTAATTGAAGGACATGCTCTATGGATAGTATTGTCTATTCCTGGGCCTCTTTATTATGTCATTAAATTAAATTGTGTTAAAAACACCTGCGTGAAAAATCCCTCATCTCTCACTTGCAAACTGATTTTGAATTAAACCAAGTAATTAGATTTAATATGCACGACTGCAATTTCAGAAAAAAACAGGTAGTCTTGAGTGCAGAATAACCTGCAAAGAAAATTAACTGTTCACACACTGTTGCAGACTGATGGGGAGATCTGATGAACAGCTAATGCAACAGCTAGTCTTTGTCATGCATCTGCTTCACTCCAAAGCCACCACATGTTTCTCAGTCAATGATCCACTGCTATATGCATCATAATACCCTTTTCCATAGGACCTCAAATGTAACAAGTGGACCAGATATTTGTCAGACTCGGAGCCTGTCAGAAGTCTTAGCCAGCTGATGCCATTGAGTGCTAAATCAGCTGATTGCTAGTTGATGGGAAATTAATCAATTGAAATCTCAGCAGCAGTCATAGGTGAAGAAACATTGATGTGGCACTCTTTAGTTACAGGTATGGAAAGATTATTTCTATATGTAGGAAGGAACTGCAGATGCTGGCTTCCTTGGAAGATAGACACAAAATGCTGGAGTAACTCCAGGTGGCATCACTGGATAGAAGGAATGGGAGATGTCTCGAGTCAAGACCCTTCTTCAAACTGATTATATGTTGAGTTTTATCTTCTCATGAGTCGTGGGAGTTAAAGGCAAGGCAGGCATTTATAGGCCATTTCTAATGTTCCTAAATGTTTGTGGTGGTGAACAAGCTTCATGAACTCTGACAGTCCTTGCAGTAAAGGAATCCAAGGGTGTAAATAGGGTCTTATTACACCACAACCTTGCCGCTTGACACAAAGGAGTGACTTGCTTTGGTGTTACAGCATGCTGCTACCACAGTCACATTGTCTGGGGTCAAGTAAATAAGGAGAGTTATGGATAACGCACCACACTCTCCAAAGGCCATTGTTGAGTTTTTATGACAACATGATATTCCATGGTTGGTGATTATCTTTCAAAAATTCCATATGTAACCATATAATGGTTAATTAACCATTTAATTCTGAAGATTAAATAAAGTAAATAGTACTACTGTGAATGGCGTACAGGAATAGCAGGACCTGGATTTATAAGAAGGATATGTTTGTATAAGTGCTTGGATACAGGATCCAGCACTCACAGACATACAAAAGCTGAACCTTTTCTAGAAATAAATTGGTGTCCAAACCTGGCCACCACGCATGGAAGCGTGGCAAGTCTCTGGAGCGGGTGTACTAAAGATCTACTATAATGGTTTATGAACGGATAGATTTCAGCTACAATCTTAGACTGGAAATACTGGACTTGTTTTTAGAGCAAAGAAAACAGAATTGATTTGATAGTGGTGAGCAAAATCATAATAGGTTTTAGATAGCGTTAAACAGAGGGTATGTGTAGAAAGGAACTGCAGATGTTGGTTTACATCGAAGATAGACACAAAGTGCTGGAGTAACTCAGCAGGTCAGGCATCATCCAAAGGATGGATGATGATTCAGGTCAGGACTGTAAAAGGGTCCTGACCCTAAACCTCACACATCCTTTTTAAACAGAGGGTAGCTGTTCCCATTAGCATATGGTTTAGAGACTCAGAAACACAAGTTTATAAAGATGGGCAAAATATATAAAACATGCAAGGACCTTCTTCATGCCAAGAATATTTATTTATGATCTGGTTCTTTGTGCCTGTAATGGGGCGAGTCCAATTGTGCCATTTTTAAAAAAGAGAACTGGATAAGCAGGATTGAGCAAAAATACCTCCCAGTGCTACAGAGGAAAAAAAAGGAGAGGAAGAGGGAGAAAAATAGGACGAATAGAGGCCACGATAGATTCAAAGGGGGAAATGAGCTGCTGTATTTTAAGAAGGTAGAGAAAAACGCTGGAGAAACTCAGCGGGTGAGGCAGCATCTATGGAGCGAAGGAATAGGTGACGTTTCGGGTTAAGACCCTTCTTCAGACTGATGTAGTGTGGAGGGGGCGCGAAGAAGAAAGGAAGAGGCGGAGACAGTGGGCTGAGGGAGAGCTGGGAAGGGGAAGGAGGGAGAAAGCAAGGACTGTGTGTGTATTATAACCACTGTTTAATCATCATTGGCATTATTAGAGCTCCTCTTTCATCTAGTCTCTGGAATGTTAGCCCAGTAACAATCACCATCCTGGTGCTCTGTGATCTCTTTTTCTAATTATAGTCACCAAAGATCCTATAGAGGAGCAAGATAGACCACTCCTCCTGAATGCAACGGGCTGACGTGTAGTACGCAACGGAGCGGAACGTGGGCCTTTTTTTCATCCATTTCAGTAACCCGACCCGACCCGACTCGCAGTGTAATCAACGTTGCAGGGGAACAGTTCGTGTTAACAAATTATAATTCTGAAAATGAGGAGAACAATTTTACCAAAGAACTTTTACGAGGATGTTTCCGTAACCGGCTTCCGTCTCCGCTCTAGTATCTTTGTTCCACTACGGCGGGATCTTTGGTGCGGAGACGGAAGCCGGTTATGGAAATGGGGCCGAAAATTCCCCATGAATCTGCCCATGACCGCACTACGTCTTTTTCGTCGAGTGGGCTGTCTTGCTCGCTGTAGGGTCTTTGATAGTCGCTACAAACATCTTCAGCTTGGTTAAGTGAGAGAGTGGTGATGGCATATTCATGAGGCACATCTCAGTCTTGAAATGAGCCCAGGCCTACAAATGCATTTACTGGTTTAGGGCCAAAAGAACTAAATATTCCTTCCCTAATCTCTTAGTTGAAGATGACAATGATGTCTCGTTACATCCAGAGATCAGTTTACTCCACAAAGGTCTGAATTTGGTCTGTGGCTCAAAGATAACGGCCATAATTTTAATCACATTCCTTCCCCAAATGAGTGGGATCGACAGTGCAAGTGCAAGACAGTATAAAACCTAACTCCAAATCACTTTGAGCCTTCTTATTCAGATTTTACGGGTAAGCAAGCCATTCTCAGGCGTAGGCTATTGACAAATCCTTTTAAAGGGTTTCAACTATTAAAATGTGACTAAGTTTGACTGTTTTTCTTACTTTCAAACTCTTGTTGGCTAAGTTTAACTGGATTTGGGAAAACTGGTTAGTAAAGAGAGGGAACTGCAAGATTCATGAGGTGATTAAAGAACCAATGTGGGGTAAGGAGAGGCAGTTGTGTTTCCTCCACGCTTACCCATGAAGCCCCTTCTCCAACCCCACCCCAAATCCAAAATCCATAACTCACTCCTATAACTCCTTCCTCAGCACTAAACAGAGAACAGAGACCAAGAGGCCAATAATCATCTCTGAAGCGCCCAACTTTCCCTTTTCTACATCAACTCATTCTACTCCCCACAGTCCGAAGAAGGGTCTTAACCCGAAACGTCACCCATTCCTTCTCTCCTGAGATGCTGCCTGTCCCGCTGAGTTACTCCAGCATTTTGCATCTATCTACATTCTACTCCCCTACGCATTCCCCGGCAACAGTTTCACCTTCAGGGAATTAATGAAGTGATATTAGAGTTGCTTAACTTTATTCCCATTGGCATAATTTCAAGATTAAAAACCAAGGATGCTGTCAACATTTTGACAGGCCATGATAGCAGTGGCATCAGAAGCAAACTCATTTAGCATGTTGTAGTCATATAAATAATTTTGAGATTAATAGACATAGTTAATATTCATAGCACAACAATGATGAAGCATCAAGAAGAGGTTTTCAAACGAAAAGCTTTGTTTTAATTTGTGACATGTTCTCATTTATTCACAGCCATTTAAAAGAAGCAATTATTTTAAAGTATTAAGCATGCATCTTGAATTCTGTAATTGAATTGTGCTGTTGAACCCAGTTCCACTAGACCACTTAATGCAGCCTGTATTGGGCTGATATTTTTTATATAAAATGTGTGCCATATCTTTATGTTCTTTGAAGTAATGCCTACCTTATCGTGTAATATTGGCGCATGCTAATATGTTGACTTAACGCTTATCAAAACTCAATCTGATTGCTAAAATCTCATGCTCTGACAGAATTTGAGAGGACAATATTGAGCCAACTTGGATTAATTGAAGTCTCCACATGCAATGAATGCTGAGCTCTGCTTTGGTTTAACCGTAGGAAAAGATAAATACACATTTAAATATCCTAACAGTTTTGCATCCAAGGAGCAGCATTCTTTTCAACACTTAATGGTACAATAAAACAAGAACATATTTGAACATGCAGAAAAGCAGAGGTCAATCAAAACGACTCGAGCCGAGACCGATTATCAGCCGGTGTGGTCTTAATGACCTGCAGCAGCAAGTGTAAGTGTCACAACCGGAACCTGTGAGTAGTGGAATATTGCGTTGGGGGACCAGCCCTCCCGTGTGACAGGGACCCAACAGGTCCCACTTGTTCTAGTACCCATTAAACCCGAAAAAAACATGGTTGAATACAAAGTCCTGTCCATAACTCAGAACACCAAGATTAAAAACTTGAATAGACCATATGATAACTCAATAGTAGCTACATCTGTTTAAGAAGGAACTGCAGATGCTGGAAGGTAGACAAAAATGCTGGAGAAACACAACGGGTGAGGCAGCATCTATGGAGCGAAAGAAATAGGCAACGTTTCGGGCAGAAACCCTTCTTCAGACTGATGTGAGGGTGAGGGGGGAGGGCGGAAAAAAGAAAGGAAGAGGATAAGCCAGTGGGCTGAGGGAGAGCTGAGAAGGGGAGGAGAAAGTAAGGACTACCTGAAATTAGAGAAGTCAATGTTCATACCGCTGGGGTGCAAACTGCCCAAGCGGAATATGAGGTGCTGCTCCTCCAATTTACGGTGGTGCTCACTCTGGCCATGGAGGAGGCCGAGGACAGAAAGGTCGGATTCGGAATGGGAAGGGGAGTTGAAGTGCTTCTTCTTGCGTGTGGCGTGCACAGCCTAAAGTTGTAGGGCGACTTGTTCTGTTTGATCTTCTGTTTGTGCGTGCCAGGTTGATTGCATTAGTCGAAACGGTGGACAACGTGAAGGTTGCAATCTGCCACCCCCGAGTTGAAGTGCTGAGCCACCGGGAGATCAGGTTGGTTAATGCGGACCGAGCGGAGGTGTTGGGCGAAGCGATCGTCAAGCCTACGCTTGGTCTCACCGATGTAGAGCAGCTGACATCTAGAGCAGCGGATGCAATAGATGAGGTTGGAGGAGGTGCAGGTGAACCTCTGCCGCACCTGGAAAGATGGCTTGGGTCCTTGAATGGAGTCAAGGGGGGAGGTAAAGCGACAAGTGTAGTGTTACATCTGTTTGCTTTTAAAAGGAATTCTGAATCTTCTCAGCAGGAAATCATAAACTTGCCAGAGTACAATTCAGGCAGGTGATTTAAACATAGAATAGTAAAATACCGACATTGAAACTATATTAGATAGGAGCAATAACAGTTCCTTCATCTAGAATCATGGAATCATTATAACACAGTTGTGACCATTGGGGTGCTGTCTGTACGGAGTTTGTACGTTCTCCCCATGACCTGTGTGGGTTTTCTATGAGATCTTCGATTTCCTCACAGGCTCCAAAGACGTATAGGTTTGTAGGTTAATTGCCTCGGTATAAATTGTACAATTGTCCCTTGTGTGTGGGCATCGCTGGTCGGTGCGGACTCGGTGGGCCAAAGAGCCTGTTTCCACGCTGTATCTCTAAACTAAACGCGTCAGAGTGGCCACAACGTACTGCTTCAGCCATTGCTCCTTCCCTGGGCTTTGCCACCTCTTTGTTCTGATACGAAGAACATCAATGAGAGCTGGATATTTAATATACAGCGAGATATTTTTCCTGACAATGTCAACCAGTAATTTCAGAAGGCTGGATTGTGTGGAATGTATTTAGCATTGTACCACAGACGTCAAGATACTAGATTTGCATCAAGACTCATGGACCATCAATCCAGAGATACAACGTTCAAATCACCACAGGGTGGGTGGCTGGGAGTATAAATTCAAATCATTAAATAAATTTGTACTTAAAAAAAAAACTAGTCTCAGTAATTGCAATGAAAACTCACTTCATCTCTTTTCACAAATTAAATCAACCTTTGTTACTCAGTCTGATTTACATGTGGCTACAGACCCACCACTGTGTCAGACTCTTTACAGCCCCTTTAGGTCAGGGACAATTAAAGATGGATCATAAATGCCAGCATTTCCAGCAGTTATACTTTATTGTCACGTGTACTGAGGTACAGTGAAAAGCTTTTGTTGCGTACTATCCAGTTAGCGGAAAGACATACATGATTACAATCGAGCCATTTACAGTGTATATCACAGTTAAAGGGAGTAAGTGGCTAGTTCCCTTAAATGAACAAATTCAAAACCCATCCCTCAGAAAACATACAAAATTCTCATCGCTGCAAATGTATTTTGAAATCATCACCATCCACGAGATTTTAAAAAAAAAATAGTTAGATCATATGACTCAAGTTATAAAGCTTCAAATCAAATTTAATCAGCTGTCTCCAGCAAATTTCACCTGGGTTCAGAATTTCTCAACTGCAAGTGACATTATTTTTTTCCCATTTGCTTTTTACTTTCTTCATGATTTTTTCCTGGATTCCAGCTTTCAGAAAATGTTTTTAATTGGCCATGTATGTAAATCCACTGCAGTTGTGTCGAATGAACTGAAGACTCTCTGCAGTTCTTCAATGATTTCTTTTATCATTTTATCCGCTTCAACTTCCCAAAACAATTGAACAATATTAAACCTTGACCGCCAAACTCATTTTTCAAAGTTAACAAAGAGAATGGTTGTGGTGACACTGAATAGTTATGATTCTTAAGCTTGACTGGATAAAGCAGAGAAAATATAGAACTGCTCACAAATGAAGCATTATATAATAACTATTATTCTCCCTTTCGCCATTCATGGAAGCTAGCTCACCAGCCTCTGGCTGATGTCATCTGAGACTATCTTTGATTTGAACATCTTCTGAAAAGTCTGTGCAATTCCTAATAATGTCTGGGTTTAGGAAAAGATGATCACATGCATCAGCAAATAACACAAGAGACATATTTGATTGGATGGTTGGTCCTTTGCTGCTTAGTCTCAGGTGATCCAGAAACTTAATAATTGTATTTCATTAAGCGATTTCCAGATGGCTCTTTTTAACCTGTATTCTCCAATGGAATAATTTACCACAGTTTACTACAGAGCTACTTATTCCTTTGATGTTACAAAGGTATAACATACATTGAAATTAAGGTTTTACCAATGCATTCATTTAGAGTCATAATCATCGAGTGATACAATGTAGAAACAGTCCCTTCCACCCAGCTCGCCCACACCGTCCTAAGATGTCCCAGCTATCCTAGTCCCATTTTCCTGCGCTTGGTCCATATCCCTCCAAACCTGTCCTATCCATGTACCTGTCCAACTGTTTCTTAAACGATGGGATGGTCCCAGCCTCAACTACCTCCTCTGGCAGCTTGTTCCATACACCCACCACCCTCCGTGTGGAAAAGTTACCATTGGATTCCTATTAAATCTTTTCCCCTTCACCTTGAACCTATGTCCTCTGGTCCTCGATTCCCCTACTCTGGGCAAGAGACTCTGTGCATCTACCCAATCTATTCCTCTCTTGATTTGATATACCTCTATAAGATCACCACGAATCCTCCTATGCTCCATGAAAGAGACCCAGCCTACTTAACCTCTCCCTATAGCTCACACCCTCTGGTCCTGGCAACATCCTTGTAAATCTTTTCTGAACCCTTTCCAGCTTGACAATATCTTTCCTATAATATGGTGACCAGAATTGAACACAATATTCTAAATGCGGACTCAACAACGTCTTAAACAATTACAACATGACCTCCCAACTTCGATACTCAATAATCTGAGTGATGAAGGCCAAAACATCAAAAGCCTTTTTGACCACCTGATCTACCTGCGACTCGGCCTTCAAGGAACCATGCACCTGTACTCTACTCTACTCTACTCTACAACACTACCCAGAGGCCTACCATTTACAACGTAGGTCCTGCCCTTGTTCGATGTCCCAAAATATAACACCTATTTCTGTTTTGACCTTATACAAAATGGCTCTTACAATCGGGCCTTTATCTCAGTAGGCACCGCTCGAGTCACGCGTCACCCTCCCCCTATTGGATGGCGGTGCCATCGATTCGCTGCATACACACGTGGTCACAATGTTCCTGGCCTCTAGCGTTACAGGAGCACATGTGCATATGGTAAAGGCACGCATGTGAATAAGGTACGGGCATGCATGCGGGCTAGCTGGCCATTCTATACAGTTCATCCCTTCCCCCTGTAGGAGGGAACTGTAGAAGAGAAAAATCAACAGTGAGATGTACATAGAACATCTATGAAAAGATTTCCCTGCCGCTATCCCGCCTGGTACTGGTCGACGCACCCTCGTGAACTACTACAGGGGGTTGTTTCTGTTTGCGTATCTTTGTGCTCAGCTGCTGGAGGGGACAGTTGGCTGTGACATTGTTTAGTTTATTGTCACATGTACCATATACAGTGAACAGTTTATGTTGCCTGCTAGCCGGTCAGTGACTTAGACTTAGACTTAGATTCCTTTATTCAGATCTTTCGGACTGAACGAAATTTGTTACCTTGCAGTCATAACATATAATAAATTATCAGACTGAAGAAGGGTCTCGACCCGAAACGTCGCCTATCTCCTTCGCTCCTTAGATGCTGCTGCACCCGCTGAGTTTCTCCAGCTTTTTGTGTACCCTCGATTCTCCAGCATCTGCAGTTCCTTCTTTAAAAAATCTGAATCAGGGTCCACTGCTGGAACGCTGGAGCACCAGAGCTCTGAAGCTGGGCCGCCGCTGGAGCACCGCTGGAACGCCGCTGGAGCAACCGCTGGAGCACCGGGGCTCTGAAGCTGGGCCGCCACTGGAGCACCACTGGAACGCCGCTGGAGCACCAGAGCTCTGAAGCTGGGCCGCCGCTGGAGCACCGCTGGAGCACCACTGGAACACCGCTGGAGCACCGGGGCTCTGAAGCTGGGCCGCCACTGGAGCACCGCTGGAGCAACCGCTGGAGCACCAGATCTCTGAAGCTGGGCCGCCGCTGGAGCACCGCTGGAGCACTGGCGCCCTGAAGTTGTGCCGCTGCCGCCGCTGGAACACTCACCACAGCTCCGAGGCCGCCAGCTCCGCCATTAGGCCTCCGCCATTAGGCCTCAGCACAGACGGAGATGGTGACAGGAGACACAACAAGAAAAGGTCGCATCCCCCCGAAGGGAGACACCAAAACCTTGTTTCTCCCACCCTCCCCCCCCCCCACACACACACAAACACAACCTAACAAACCAAAATTCCAACTAAAACAGACACAAGACGACAAAAAAACAGACGGACTGCAGGCGAGCCGCAGCTGTATACATGGTTACAATCGCTCCATTAACAGTGTATATCATTGTTAAAGTAAGAAAAGTTGCCGTAGGGGTTGGGATTTAAGAATGTGGAGCGATTGTAAGGTGTGATTGTAGATGTGCTTGTGTGACTGGCTGGGTTGGGCAGCATCTTGGAAAGGGACATTCCCTGTCACTTGATGCATCATCCATTGGTTTATCCACTGAAATATCTGTATCGATGTCAGGGGCCATTTTTGTAGTTTCATTGTGTCTTTCATCGGTTCGACTGCATACAAGAGCTGTCTAACTACTCTCCCCGTCCATCAGTTCTACTTCTGCCACTTGACCATTACACGGCCAGATGCCAGATTTATTTGTGCACAGGTTCAGTGTAGACTGTGTCTTGGGCTTGAACAGTTCACAGCCTGCTTTTTAATTTATTTTAGTTTAGAGATACAGCGAAAAAACAGGCCCTTCGGCCCACCGTGTCCGCGCGGACCAGGGACCCCTTCACATTAACACTGTCCTACACACACTAGGTACAACTTTTACATTTACTAAGCCAATTAACCTACAAACCTGTACATCTTTGGAGAGTGGGAGGAAACCAAAGATCTCAGAGAAAACGCATGCAGGTCACGGGGAGAACGTACAAACTCCGTACAGACGGCACCCCTAGTCGGGATTGAACCCGGGTCTCTGGCGCTGCATTCACTGTAAGGCAGCAACTCTACCGCTGCGCCACCGTGATTGCCCTGTGAGTATCATAGTTTTGTTTCATGGCTTCCTGCTTGTTGGCGACCCGTTCCTGGACAGCTGGCTGGAGCAGATCTAATCTGGAGCCCAGAGTGCACTTGAACATCAATTCGGCGGGAGTTGCTTCACTGAATTCATTTGGAGTAATTTGGTAATTGAAAAGGAAAGTGTTTAATTTTGTCATCAAGTCAACCTGTACTTACTTAGCAAGGCCTCATTTAACCATTCACACAGCTCTCTGTGCTACGCCATTGGGTGTAGCGTGACATGGAGCACTTGGCAGGTGCCCTGTACCATTCTCCTCTACAAACTGCTTGAATTCTGCATTAATGAAAGCCAGGCCATTTGCCGGTTAGATACGATCATCTGCAGAATACCAATTGTAGCAAATACCGACGGCAGTTTGGATATAGTAAGGCTGAGGAACACGACATACAGGCATGTAAAAAACACTTCTATCCACTTTGAATGGGCATCAACAACAACCAGAAACACGTGTCCCCAAAATGGTCCGAAATAATCGATGTGGATGCGTTTCCACGGGGAATCAGGCCAGGCCCATGGTTTAAGGGGAGCCCTTGGTGATGCCTTTTGCGTCTTCTGACAAATAAGGCCAATGTGTATACAATATTTTCAATATCGGTGTCCATATAAGGCGCCCACACATAGCTTCTCGCAAGTGCCTTCATTCTAACCACACCTGTGTGTGCATCATGCAGTTCACAGAGTATGCGTTTGCGGTCTTGAGAGGGAACCTTTCCCCACAGTATTGGTGCATCGGTGATGGCTGATGTGCTGGTGGCTGGGGAGCGCATGTCGGCAACCGCTGGCAAATGTTGACACCTTCTGGGGGGGTGTGAGCTCTGGTTCCAGCACTGTGTGGATCAATGTTGATTGAATAGGTTGGATCTGTGTAAGGCCCCTCTTCACTGCCTCCCTGTGGTGAGCTATGGAGCATGCCCTGTCCCAGGATAGGTCACACATTTCAGCGAGATCCTGGAGTCCCATGATCAAAGTTTGCATCAGCTTCCCATTCTCTCAGCTGCGACAGACGCCCAAAGAGGATGTGGATGATTTCATTACCAGATCAACTTTGGTGCTACAGACTTTGTCTGGAGTGATGTCTATGTACTTACACTCATTAATCTGGTAATGAAATTATCCACATCCTCTTTGTGGGGTCTGTCGCAGCTGAGAGAATGGGAAGCGTGCTGTGAAGACATTGTCTCGAGTCTCCCAAACGCATGTCCAAAGCCAATTCTGATTTATTGTGCAGGTGCAGGGCATTGAAATATTTCTGTCTGAGCTCTTCCAAGTGCAAGCGGAGTATCTTGATCTTTGCCGCTTCCCCCAGTCTTGTCGTTGGTGTTAAAATTGATTGAAGCTCAAAGTAGTCCTGGAAGGTCCTCTTCCATTGCCGCCAGGCCTCTGGTGTTGGTTTCACCTTAACCGCAGCCCAAAATGGATTGGGTGCGTGAAGTGGATAGGCCATTTGTGTATTTTGTGCATGTTAACCTCCTCACCAATCGTTATGTCTTGCGCGTTGAAAGAATGACAACAGAATGGGGGTTTACCAAATTATGTTGAACATACTTGGGCCTGTGGTCCTTACGTAAAATGGCTGCTTACAACGCGGTCTTTATCCCGGTAGGCACCGTACCAGTCATGCTTCACCATACTCCAATTAGACGGTGCTACCAATTCACTACACGTGTGTACCAGAGATGTTCCCGGCTGTAGGAGTACAGGTGCGCATGCATGAAAGATATCCCCATGCATATGTGTCTGTTTGGTACGGTTCAGGACCGTTCTTCAGACAGAATGGAATCAATGGAACCAAGCAAGCTTTCGTCCGACATTCTCATGGTGGATGGTAGTCTCTATTTATTAATGTCAGTCATCATTTAGTTCTTAGCAGTGGTAGAGCGACTGCCTTACAGTGCCAGTGGCCCGGGTTAGATCCTGACTACGGGTGCTTGTCTGAACGGAGTTCTCCCCGTGACCTGCGTGGGTTTTCTCCGAGATATTTGGTTTCCTCCCATGCTCCAATGACGTATAGGTTTGTAGGTTAATTGGCTTGGTAGAAATGTAAAATTGTCCCTAGTGTGTGTAGGATGGTGTTAGTGTGCGGGGATCGCTGGGTGGTGTGGAGACAGTGGGTCGAAGGGCCTGTTTCCACGCTGTATCTCTAAACTAAACTAACACTTTCACAACTGAGTCACAAGGTTACAAATTCAATCTTCACATTCCAGAGACCTGTGCACAAAAATCTAGTGTCTCTTCAAAGATTGATGTGGCAATGATGCATAGGTAAAGATGCTACCTGATGCTTAAGATGTTAAATGGAAGCCTTCTATGTTCTTTCTTTGAGGGCCATTTTGAGAGATGCAAAATAATCCTCAGTGAACAATCTTCAGGGCCAGATTTAGATGAAGAGAGGCCCTAGGCTATTCCACTTGAGGCACCTCCTAATCCCCCACCCCCATGACGAGAGTAAGATGGAAGAGTACACCAGATTGACACGGATGTGTGGCCGAGCGTGGCCAATGAGATAAGGGGCTGGAAGGCTTTTTATTTATTTATTAATTGCCAGTGCTAGTGTTGAGTTATCGGCTTAAAACACTATTATTCTGAAATGGAGGCAAGTGTTGTTTAGAGACTACAGTGCATTGTGACAGCATATGTAAGAAAGGCCTATGACAGTGTCAAAAATATTAGACATCAGGCCCATACTAAGCTTTTCAAAAAGGGGAGTGGCATGGCAGGATTACCCCAATTTTATGTGAAATAAGTGCATGCAGTGCATATCACAAGCGCTAAGCTCAAAGACCCTTGTGTCCGGGGCCTGGAATCTCCAGGGCCCGCTTAAGGGGGCCTGGAATCTCTGGGGTTTTAGATGCTCTCTGGTGCATTCTGAGCCTTATTTTGGAGCATTTTTGGACCAAATTTATGACCAATATTTCAGAAATAATTTTGGTTGAGTCAAGAGTAATGAGTGGGTGGAATGGGATGATTGGGCTCATTGTTGTATACATTTTTTTAAATCAAGAATTGAAGCTGTCCTTGTTTTAATAATCAAGTTGTACTGTAAAATGTTATAAAGGAGCGTGCAAACGCTGCAAATAAAACACTGTAAGTTTTTGCAGTAAATAAAACCTTTTATGCCAAAAAGGCACAACAGAGGATGTACTTCCTGCGGCAACTGAGGAAGCACAATCTGCCACAGGCAATGATGGTCCAATTCTACACGGCCATCGTAGAGTCTGTTCTCACCTTCTCCATCATGGTCTGGTTTGGCTCAACCACCAAGCACGACACCCGGAGGCTGCAGCGAATCGTCCGATCAGCAGAGAAGGTTATTGGCTGCAACCATCTCTCCATTGATGAACTGTACACAGCAAGGGCCAGGAAGCAAGCGGGTAAGATCATCTCTGACCCCTCTCACCCTGGCCACAAACTCTTTGAATCACTTCCCTCTGGAAGGCGGCTCCGGATTGTCACAGCCAGACATAAAAACAGTTTTTATCCACGAGTAGTTGCTCTAGTCAACAGCCAAAAATCTGTAGCCTCTCTTTGATCTGGTTCACATGCTTGATCAATGGTGTTTTAACATTAATGTTTTATTATTATTAATGTTTAGTGTTTTCTGAGTCATTCGTAACTGTCACTGTATGTCTTGTTGTTACTTGCGGGTGGAGCACCAAGGCAAATTCCTTGTATGTGAATACTTGGCCAATAAATGTACTTACTTTTTTTAGAAAATGTTTTGTGTGTTGATTTGATTGCCTGTTACTGTTCGACTGTGTTAGTGTGTGCACATTAAAAATATGATGCAAAATGAAAGTCGCAAACTATGCAATACATATTTTTCAGTATTGTTATCAAGGAAAAGAAAGCAGTTCCAATTGTTTGATATTATTCATATGGAGGAGAAAATATAATTGCTCTAAAACTTACCTTAATTTTGCTATCTCACTAAAGATAATCCCCTTTCCCCTCTTCCCCTCCTCCTTCCCTCTCCCTCCCCATCTCTCTCTCCCCCCTTCCCATCCCCTCTCTCTCCCCGTCTCTCTCTCTCTCCCACTCCCCTCCCTCTCTCCCCCTCTGTCTCAACCCCCCCTTTCCCCCTCTCACATCCCCCCTCTCTTTCCCTCCCTACCCCTCTATCCCTCCCACGCAGCGAGGCTCTGACTCCGCGCCACAGACACAGCAGCCCCCCCCCCCCCCCCCCCGGCTCGGAGAAACAGGCACTCCTGCAACACAATATACCACTACATACCTGGAGTAGACACCTAGGATCTTTGGTAGACACGAGGCATCGAGGTGATTGCGTGGAGTGCAAATGGAGATCTGAACCCGCCCGGGCCCACTGCGCACGCACGGAGAGACAGCATCATTTTGCGTCACCGGCTTCCTCCAACTGCGCAGGCGCAGATGGGCGCAATTTTTTGCCCCAAAACTTCCAGCGGGCCGGAACCAGAATTTCGGGTAATCACCGTCAAAGTGGAAACGCTGATAGCGCTCCGATTTTTTTTTTCCTCGGGATTTTTTTTACTCTGGGAAACAACACCTTGGCCGGAGGCCCCCTAGATTTTGAGGCCCTAGGCTTCAGCCTATAGGTAAATCCGGCCCTGCCGAGGCCCCCCTAGATCTCGAGGCCCTAACCTTTAGCTAGTGAAGCTTACACGTAAATCTGGCCCTGACAATCTTTAACCTTCAACATATCTAGATCAATTACTTTTGGGAGAGCTAAATGTTTGCAAAATAGCCACCCCATTTCCTACATTACAAAAGCAGACACTCAAAACGTACCTCAGTTTGGAACAAAGGTACCTCAGATAGGCCACAAAAGAAACAACTGAATTTTTAAGAATGTTTTTCTCAAGTGCGTTTAGTCTACTTTATCCAGCATTAAGAGCAAATGGACCTTAATCATTACCTTCACTATAAATCAAGGAAGCTCCTTGTGAACAGGACGACTGTTTCGAGTGAAATGTCTTGACATGGAATGAGTTATTTGACAGAGCCAAATGTGGACTTTCCTTGCAGTGCATCCATCAAAACAACATGACCACAGTCATCCCCAGAGGCTTGTGCATGTGAAAATTATAATACATATAAAAAACAAAAGTTCTGCAGCAATAAATAGCTTGGAAACGACTCAACACAGTGCCTGTGTGTGAAATAATAACGTGACCTCCATCTAACTGCTACGTGCCATGGGATGCTGATGTAGCAGTGTTCTCCATTATCACTACACCACTTACAGCAGGGCAGCTCAGTGATGCGGCCTGTCGAGTCGCTGCCTCACAGAGACAGAGACTTGGGATCAATCCCAAACTCAGGTGCAGTCTGCGTGAAGTTCTCACATTTGTGTTTTAAATCATGAGATGTATCTATCATGGAATGGATAGGGGTGAATGCACAGAGTCTTTTACCCAGAATCGGGGAATCAAGAACCAGACGGCATATGTTTAAGGTGAGACGGACAAGATTCAATATAAACTGAGGTGCAGCTTTTTCACTCAGAGGGGGGGGTGGATATATGGAATGAGCTGCCAAAGGAGGTAGTTGAAGGAGATGCTTGGACAGGTACATTGTGAGGAAAAGTTTAGAGGGATGTGGTCCAAATGCTGGCAAATGGGTTTAGCTTAGATCGGCATCTTGGTCAGCATGGATGAGTTGGGCTGAAGGACTATATGCTCTAATTGACCATTGTGTAGATGGGTGGTAGAATCTGTTGAAGCAGGGCTGATATACTGAGTGGGCCATATCGTTCCAAATCAGCTGCAAAAAGATCACTACGGTACATTTTCAAGGAGAAACAAAAGAATCATTTGTGGTCATCTGATCAATATTTATTCCTCAAATGACATAACAAAATTAGTTTTTCTAAGTGTTACTGCACTGCCTTTGGCAGGGTTTTCTGTCTGCAAATTAGCTACCACATTTCCGACATTACAACAGGGATGACATTTTAAATGTACTTTTGTTTAAGAAGGAACTGCAAATGCTGGAAAATCGAAGGTAGACAAAAATGCTGGAGAAACTCAGCGGGTGCAGCAGCATCTATGGAGTGAAGGAAATAGGCGACGTTTCGGGTCGAGATCCTTCTTCAGACTGATGTGGGGGTGGGGGGGGGCGGGAAGAAGAAAGGAGGTGGCGGAGACAGTGGGCTGTGGGAGAGCTGGGAAGGGGAGGGGAACGAAGGAGAAAGCAAGGACTACCTGAAATTGGAGAAGTCAATGTTCATACCGCTGGGTTATAGACTACCCAAGTGAAATATGAGGTGCTGCTCCTCCAATTTACCGTGGGCCTCACTCTGGCTATTGAGGAGGCCCAGGGCAGAAAGGTCGGATTCGGAATGGGAGGGGGAGTTAAAGTGCTGAGCCACCGGGAGATCAGGTTGGTTATTGCGAACCGAGCAGAGGTGTTGGGCGAAGCGATCGCCAAGCCTGCGCTTGGCCTCACCGATGTAGAGCAGCTGACACCTAGTGCAGCGGATGCAATAGATGAGGTTGGAGAAGGTGCAGGTGAACCTCTGCCACACCTGGAACGACCGCTTAGGTTCTTAGATGGAGTTGAGGGGGGAGGTAAAGCGACAAGTGTAGCATTTCCTGCGGTTGCAAAGGAAAATGCCAGGAGAGGGGGTGGTTTGGGTGGGAAGGGACGAATTGACTAGGGAGTTACGGAGGGAGCGGTCTCTGCGGAAATCAGACAGGGGAGGAGATGGGAAGATGTGGCCGGTGGTGGGATCACGTTGGAGGTGGCGAAAATGTCGGAGAAATGTCAGCCATGATCATATTGAATGGCGGTGCAGGCTCGAAGAGCCGAATGGCCTACTCCTGCACCTATTTTCTATGTTTCTATTACTTGTTGTATGTGACGGCTGGTAAGGTGGAAGGTGAGGACAAGGGGGACTCTGCCCTTGTTACAAGTGGGGGGGGATAGGGAGTGAGAGCAGAGTTACGGGGTATAGAAGAGACCCTGGTGAGAGCCTCATCTATAGTAGAAGAGGGGAATCCCCGTTCCCTGAGGAATGAGGACATCTCCGATGCCCTGGTTTGGAACACCTCATCCTGGCAGCAGATGGAGGAATTGGGAGTAGAGGATGGAGTCCTTACAGGAAGCAGGGTGGGAAGAAGTGTAGTCCAGATAGCCATGGGAGGCAGTGGGTTTGTAGTGGATGTCGGTCAGTAGTCTGTCACCTGCGATGTCTACCTTAAATGTACTTTTGTTGCTTTGGGACAACCCAAGGCCACAAAATCCTTGACTTGTATTGATTTGCAGGTGGTGGTGTAACAATGCAAATCTTTCTAGGTGCTGGTCAGCTTGGATATGAGTGGTGTTGTTAAAGATGCCTTGCTGTCGTGTATACAATGAACGGTATAGACTGCAGATACAAGCGTGATGGCACTGTCAGTGAATGTGTTTAGATTGATAGACAAGGCACCAATCAAGCAAAGTGCACTGCCCTGAATGGTGTCAAGTGAAATGAGAATTATTGGAATCACACTCATCTTCCCTCATATTCCTGATAAGACTCCTGGTAGACGGTGGAAAGGATTCAGTGGGCCGGAAATAGTGCAGAGAAGATTTACGAGGATGTTGTCAGTACTCGAGAGGCTGAGCTATAGGGAGAGGTTGAGCTCCCTAACTCCGTAACTCCCTGGTCAATTTGTCCCTTCCTACCCAAACCACCCCCTCTCCTGGCACCTATTCCTTGGAGCGCAAAAGGATGTGTGATTTTAAGAGGTATACATAAAATCATGAGAGGAACAGATCTGATCTTTCCCAGAATAGGGGAATTGAGAACCAGAGGCGATAGGTTTAAAGAGAGGGGGTAAAAGATTTAATAGGGACCTAAGGGTCAACTTTTTACACAAAGGGTGGTAGGTGTAAGGAATGAGCTGCAGGAGGAGGTCGTTGAGGCAGGTACTATCGCAACGTTTAAGAAACATTTAGACAGATACATGGGTAGGATAACTTTAGAGCGATATGGACCAAATGCAGACAGGTTGGACTCTACGCTGTATGACTATGAGCCTCTGACAGCCCCCATATTTATTTTATTGGTGCAGTTATGTTCAGTCAAAGGGCATTTCCGTGATGTGGGTGGTGTTTGATCCTACCATGATAATGCCACTGATGTTTAAGAGGGCATGATTAGATTCTCTCTGAGAGACGATGCTGAATGTTAACCTATTGCCATCTCATAATTCTAAATGGAAGTCCAAAAGCACATTTAAAGGCCAGGCTCGGGTCACCTGTGTATCATCATTGAGACCACTACAATACTAATTTTGGACAATCTAATCTGTTCAAACACCTTTCAACTTGGGTCGTACACAATAAGCTCAAGGTCACTCAGCTTGTGATTTCAGTAGTCGAAAAAAACGCACGAAATACAAGAAAGCATTTGAAAACTTGCAGACCAAATAGTTAAGCGGCAAATTAACTCTCAGCTCTCAGGACAATTGGAGGTGATGGACTATAAATAGAAACTTCTTGGTAACCGTAAAACAAAATGGGGCAACAGAGGAAATCAACCTAGGGTTGGCTGAAAGAAACAAAAGCATTGAAAGCTAGAAAACAGTTAAAGATACGATGCATTTGGATTTGCTTCCATGAGGACTGAGTTCAAGACTTTAATGCAAGATATATTCATGTTGAACAGAGGCAGGAAGCAGAAGCCAAGGTTAAGGCAGTCTACATAATGGCACAGATGTGCAATTGGAGGCCCAACTTGGAGTCAATTATAACAACAAGGCTGAGAACCATCTGGCTCAGCCTTGGACAGTTGCCACAAAGAGGGACTGTGTGTGTGACTATTATAGAAGACAATATATTAATTCTTCCCAGTAGTTATAGAGTCATACAGTACAGAAACAGATCCTGAGCCAAGTGCATTGGGCCAACCATTGTACTATCTTTGCAAGTTGCATTTACCCATGTTTGGTCGATGCTTTTCTATTGCTTTGATGGTTCAAGTGCTTAATGGAAATACATTTCTGCCTATCCACTTCAAATACTTTGCACAGTTCTAGACCGCCCTGAACCACAAAGTACTACACTTGCCTTGTTGTATTCGTATCAATCCAGTAATTGTGGTGGGAATCACAAGCCATGGCTTCTTTCAGCACACCCACATCTCTTTTCCCATGCCTTAACTTACGTGCCATGTCCTCCGTGATAACGTGAAAATATAGCAAGTTTTCACACGTATGGAGAGATGACACCCAGTTCTACGTCACCAACATCCGTCTTAATTTATCAACTGTTTTTAAACCATGTTTCTGCAAGTATGGCATCAAGTACTGAATTTCCAGAAAATCTCCAACTAAATATTGGGAAGATACACTCTCTTCCCTCTCTATGCACTCACTCTCTCTGGTAACAATCTTAGGCTGCACGAGATGATTTATAAACTTACCGCCACATTTCACCTTAAGATAAGCTTTTGATCACAATCCCTACCTTTACCTTGTTGCCTTAGTTACAGGGAGACTCCTGTGCAGACACCTTCGCTCCATGCTCCAGCATTGAAACCTCTGCTGTATCAACTCCAATTTGTCCCAACCCTCAAATGCCTCAGCTAAGCTCTTCCTCTGCCTCTCGTTCCTCATGAAAGACTCTTCTCATCTGACACAATGTCAACTTTGTGACTCAGTATCAAATTTTGCTTGCTGTTGCTCCGGCTTGGTGCATGCTAATGTACTAAGCTAGGAATCCTCAGAGGCTGGAGATTCTACCACAAGGAACGTCTCCTAACTCCCTAAATGCTGTCCACCATCTATAGACTCACTTCAGGAGTATGATGGAATACTGGGTGTGTGCAGCTTCAACACACTTACGAACTTGACACCACTTGACATAGCAGCTTTCCTGATAGCCACTCCATCCACAACCATTCGCTCATTCCACCATCAGTAGTATTAGTATTAGCATGGTGGCGCAGTGGTAGAGTTGCTGCCCTACAGCACCAGAGACCTGGGTTCGATCCAGACTACGGGTGCTAGTCCGTACGTTCTTCCCTTGACCCGTGCGGGCTTTCTTTGGGATCTTCGGTTTTCTCCCACACTCCAAAGACGTACAGGTTTATACGTTAATTGGCCTGGTATAAAATGTAAAATTTCCCTAGTGTGTGTAGGATAGTGTTAATGTGCGGGGATCACTGGTCGGCGCGGACTTGGCGAGCCGAAGGGCCTGTTTCCGCGCTGTATCTCTAAATTAAATCATAGACATGATGCACTGCAGGAACCATCAAGACTCCTCCATTGCAGCGTACACCAGCGGAAACACCATCACCTTGAAGTTGCCCTCCAAGTAACACTACCTGACGTAAATATATCACCATTCTTTCACCGCCATTGGGAACTGATGACAAAATGAGGAGAATAAAAATTGAGTTAATGTAAATGGGTGCTTGGTGGTCGGAATGGACTCTGATTGGTATCCGAGGTTTACCATACACTGTGCTTACAGTGCCTTCCATTCAACCCAGGTCACAAATATACTTACTGAAAACTAGAGACCTCGGATATCAGGAGTGATTCATCATTAGCCTCAATTTCCACTGGTCCTCAATATGCAGAGGTGTCAGTTATGTCTCATTGCTATTTGTGGAGCTTTGTCCTCTGCAAATTGTTCGCAAATTTATAATGGATAAAACATTTTAGAGAAACTTCTCTGGTTAAATAAGTGCTTTGACCTGTGTGAGATTGTGAAAATAGTTACATAACTGGTAGTCATGGAAACAGAAAGGAAAGCAGGCCTTTTGGCCTACTGAGTCCAATCCAACCACCAACCACCCACTTACACTAACTCCATTTTTATTCTCCCCATTTTGCCAACAATTCTCCTTGGATTCTACCACCTGCCCACAAGGAGAGGTTTACATTAGCCAACCAACTGACTGATCCATGTGTCTACCAAACAGCGACCAGAGCTCAAGCCTGAGGTAGTGAGAACAATAATACACCATCCAAGTTAATCATTGTGTTAAAGCAACATCGCAACTAGCAACACATTTTAAGGTGAGACAAAATGCCACCAAACGATATGAGAAGTTCCATTTGCTAACTCAAAATTTTAAATCGACGCACAAATTGAACTCAGGACTGCAGTCGCACTAAATCAGCTCAGATTCAGTTTAGTTTATTGTCACGTGTACCGAGGTACAGTTAAAAGCTTTTGTTGCGTGCTAACCAGTCAGCAGAAAGTCAATACATGATTACAATCGAGCCATTTATAAGTGTATAAGATACATGATAGGGGATTAACCTTTAGTGCAACGTTAAGCCAGCTAAGTCCGACCAAGGGTCACCAAAGAGGTAGATAGTAGTTCAGCACTGCTCTCTGGGTGTGGGAGGATGATTCATTTGCCGAATTAACAGCCGGGAAGAAACTATCCCTGAATCTGGAGGTGTGTGTTTTCACACTTCTTCACATGATGTGCCTGATGGGAGAGGGGAGAAGTGGCCGGGGTGCGACTCGTTCTCGGTTATGCTGCTGGTCTTGCCAAGGCAGCACTAGATATAAATGGAGTCAATAAAAGGGGAGGTAGCTTTGTGTGGTGGTCTACAATTCGCTGCAATTTCTTGCGGTCTTGGATGGAGCTGATCCCAAACCATGCTGTGATGCATCCTGATAAAATGCTTTCTTCTATGGTGCATCTGTAGAGGTTGGTGAGAGTTGTAGGGACAGGCCAAACTTCCTAAGCCTCCTGAGGAAGTAGAGGGGTTGGTGTGCTGTCTTGGTCGTTGCTTCAGTATGGGTGGTCCAGGAGAGGTTGTTGGTGATATTCTCTCCTGGGAATTTGAAGTTTTCAACCGTCTTCCTTTGGTGCGGTCAATGCAAATTGCAGCATGTGGACCGCTTCACTTCCTGAAGTCGATCACTATCTCCTTTCTCTTGCTGACGTTGAGAGAAAGGTTGTTGTCTCAACACCAGGTTCTTGATCTCCTTCCTTTACTCCATCTCATCATTATTTGATTAAACGTTACCCATTCCTTCTCTCCAGAGATGCTACCTGTCCTGCTGAGTTTCTCCAGCATTTTGTGTCATCATTAGTTGATATCCGGCCCACAATGGTGGTGTCGTCTGCGAATTTGTAAATTGTATTAGGTATGTACATGGCTGCAGAGTTGTGGGTGTACAAGGAGTAAAGGAGGGGGCTGAGAACACAGCCTTGTGGAGCACCAGCGTTGGGGATTATCTTGGAGGGTGATTTGTCCTCTATCCTCACTGATTGGGGTTTGTTGGTCAGGAAGTCAAGGATCCAGTTGCAGAGATGAGTGCTGACACCACCCAATGGGTTTGGTGCTCAGCGTGGATGATATAATGAGCTATCGTCTATGATTAGGAGTCTGACGTAGGTCATCTCTCTTATCCAGGAGTTCCATGGATGAGTGTAAGACTGGCGTGATGGCATCATCCGTGGACCTGTTGTGGCGGTTGGTGAACTGCGGTGGGTCAAGGCCGCTGGGTAGACTGGATTCAATGCGTTCCATAACTAGCCTTTCAAAAGTATTTAAAAAAAATTCACCCTGTACTCATTTTGTTCTATATTCTAAAACCACACACCGTGGTAAACCCTTTTGTGCTCCGCCACAGAAGCTGGTGGCAATCTGAGCAATAAAGAAGAGACAAGTACTGGGGAAAATGGACTGAAAACAGTTCCTCCGCAGATGCTCCCTGACCCACTGAGTTCTTCCACGACTTACTTTTTGTTCAAGAATCCAGCAGATGTGGCTTTTTGCGTCTCTGAAAACATTCTATCCTTTTCCTACCAATTTTTTTACCCTTCTTCAAAGCTGATAGTGTTAGTAAGATACCAAGTTCAAATTGTGTACAGAACCATTTTAGCATCAAATCCAGAACCCCGATCCTAAGCTCAAAGCAGAAGCAACACAACCTAGAGAACATTGAGCATCAGATTTATGAATTGTCTCTCTGACTCAGATTCATGTTATTACTAGGCTGCCAGGAACTGAATTTCAAATGTAACACTTATCATTAGGTATTGCAATTTTGGCAATGAATACATAAAATTTATGCCAAAGCAACAAAATGGTAACGATGTGCATGTTTTACTGTAAATGCACCAAGCGACATCTGTTCATCAGCATCTAACGATGTCCTTAACGGAAATTGAGCACATATATCTGCCTTGGGTCAAAATGAAGCGTTTCCAAACTAGGTCATAATGACTGAAATGACTAATTTTGATTTGCAACATATCCCTTCTGAAATTGAGGACAAAATAATTCAACCGGTAAACAGACTGAAAACAACCTTAGAGCTCTTTGAATACATGCCGTTTCACTTTCCATAAATTGCTGAACTAAAAGGTCACGTTTTTCACACATTTCTCCTCAGTTCACAGTAATTATCAATCATGCAATACAAACGGCACACATATACTTTTTTACCTGACCACTTTTACAGAGCTCACTTGAAAACTTTTTTTTTTAAAGCAAAGCACTTGGCATTTCATAATTGATATATTTGTATAGGAGCTGATGTTATCCCACTGAAGGTCAACCATAGACCTCAGAGATGCATTAAGTTCAGTTTCGTTTATTGTCACCTGTACCCAGGTACAGTGAAAAGCATTTGCTGCGTGCTATCCAGTCAGCAGAAAGACAATACATGATTATAATCGAGCCATTTACAGTGTATAGCTACATTATAAGCGAATATCTGTGACCAAACTCAGAAAGGGGACAAGTCTGATGTGATAACTATAGAGGGGTTTGTTTACCTCTTCTTCCCACAGGGAAATTCAGCACCTGAATCCTAAATTGTACCTCCTCAGTTACTGAACGGGGTGGGAGATTGCAACCTTCACGTGGTCCACCCTGTTTCGACTAATGCAATCAACTCGACGTGCACAATTGGAAGATCAAATAGAACAAGTTGTCCGACAACTTTAGGCTGTGCTCGCCACACGCAAGAAGAGGAAGCTACAGTGAGGTTTCCAGCTATCTAGGGGCAGAGTTGAGATCATCTTCACTGCACAACAACTCAAAGAAAACCTCAGAGAGCAGCACCAACTACAATACCTGGCCTTTATCAATCTCACTAAAACCTTTGACTCCAACAATAGTGAGGGGCTGTGAAACTCTCAACTTCACCAATTTGTATTGTTCCACAACAGCTTGTGAACCATGATCCGAACCTAAGGGTCTAATCTCAATGAAGTCAACAATGAATTCTCAATGAAGACCAAAGTCAAACAAGCTTGCATTGCCCAGACACTTATCTCAGTCTTTCCCACCACAATGCTGCACCTCATCTCCAACTACCTTCCCATGGGGAAACTAACAGGAAATCTCCGCCCTCGGGAGAAGAAACCAAAGGTCATCTCACTTTCAATATCAGGCTGCAATGTGCAGAATCCCTCGCTTTTCTTTAACATGGTTTTAACAAAAACGATCTGTTGTTAACAGTTTTATAAAGTTGGATTACATAAAAAATCTTTAAAGAATTGAAAATGTCATCAGGCAATATTACACTGTTTCAGATGATCAAAGCCTGAAACTGGTGTACTCAAGGAAGAACCAAATTTAAAAAGTTGTCACAAAATGCTGGAGTAACTCAGTGGTATCTCTGGATAGGAGGAATGGGTGACGTTTTTGGTCATATTAATAATAGTTGTAAATGACAAAGATGTTATATTGTGAAAACCTATATATTTTTGAATTTAGATAAAACAATGCATGCAATGGGACACATTGATGAGCCTTAAAATATAATAAAATCATGGGTCAAGAATGAATGATGATTAAACATAACATACGTCAAATATTGACCGTAAAGGATAATAATACAACATGCATAATTCCCATTCATAGCTTTAAGTTTACAGTTATAAAAGGAGGGGGACACAACATTAAATTAACACAAAGCTGAGATAATTTATATAAGTTCATAAGGAATAGCCCATCGAAGTCTATTCCGCCATTCAATCATGGCTGATCCATCTCTCCCTCCTAACTGCCTTCTCACCATAACTTCTGACACCTGTACTAATCAAGAATCCATCTATCTCTGGCTAAAAAAATATCCACTGACTTGACCTCTACAGCCTCCCGTGGCAAAGAATGCCACAGATTCACCACCTTCAGACTAAAGAAATTCCTACTCATATACTTCCTGAAAGAATGTCCTTTAATTCTGAGGCTATTACCTCTAGTCCTCGACTCTCCCACTAGTGGAAACATCCTCTCCACATCCACCCTATCCAAGCCTATCACTATTCGGTATGTTTCAATGAGGTCCCCCCTCATTCTTTTAAACTCCAGCAAGTACAGGCCCAGTGCCGATCATCATAGGTGAATCTACTCATTCCTGTAAACCGCATCCCCCAGCCCTGAACGTCCCGGTCCAATGTGGTAATGGGACTGGCGCTGTTGGTTTACCAGTTGGAGCCACACTGAACTCTCTAATAAATGCCCTGCAAAAAGCTGGCCAGTTTATATTTCTTCACTAATGCTGGTATGCTTGGGTTGGTAGTCATAGCTGAAGGTCTGTGCATATGCAAGAGCTTTCAACTCCACTGCGCAAACCAACCTGGCCCAGAACTATCAGTGTGGTGTGGTGCACGCTCGATGAAACAGCCCATCTAAAAGGCAATGATGTGCATTGCCACAGCTGATGAAGGTCTGAATCTCATCACAAGCAACGTACTCTGACTTTTGATGTGCACACTGGAGACTGATGGCATCAAATCAATGCAGGGTGTCATAAACATCTTACACCAGGCATAAAAATGTAGGCCAACAGTCCACTGCAGTACTGACACCACAATGCACTATTGGAGCTGGTGTTTTCAGATGAGATGTTAAACTGAAGCACTCAGGTAGACATGCAGTGCCTCATGATGCTATGTCAAAGTTCAAGGAAATTATCCCAGAGTCCTGACCAACATATATCCTCCTCAATTTCTGGGAACTAGCTGTGCATAAATTGGTTTCCACGTTTGCCATGTTACAAGGAGAACACTTGGGTTTTTAATCGACTGTAAATGCACCTGATAAATGCAAGCCTTGCTTTTCACTGCCTTTGGAAGAGAATAGCGAGATTGCATCTTGACACAGTCGAGGCACATGGCAGCAGGAAGAGGCAAAATCACTTTGCGCATCGATGTCATTCCCCATGATGAGCGAGCAGCAATTGTGTGTAAGATTTTTAATTTGTTTTAATAAGAGAAAAGGAAATACCATTGGTAGTACCAAACTGCGACAACATCCTCACTCCAGGCATTTTGCTTTGAAATCTTCACTTGCTTAATCTGTCCTCAAATCTGACCTGAAGGGCTAATGTTTGGTGGTCCCAGGTGTGGCAGCAGGCCTGGTTCGCCGCCGTGAAGAAAGACCTGTGTGCCGCTCACTACAAGCTCGGAAAGCCTGACGACTGGAGAATCGAGGAGGGAGCCAATGGCGATGACGGATGCGAGGAGTGGGGCGGTAGGAGAGGGACTGGGGTATTGGCTCCAGCACCTTCAAGGTCGGCTGCAGTAGGCACCCCCCGCCCTCCAGGTACACAGAAGGGTCTGGAGTGGAGAGGGACATCGGGCTTACCTGGATTGACAGGACTTTGGGCTTTGGACTTTTTCCTTTGTAAATAGACAATAGACAATAGGTGCAGGAGTAGGCCATTCTGCCCATCGATCCAGCACTGCCATTCAATGTGATCATGGTGATCATCCCCAATCAGTACCCCGTTCCTGCCTTCTCCCCAGATCCCCTGACTCCGCTATTTTTAAGAGCCCTATCCAGCTCTCTCTTGAAAGCATCCAGAGAACCTGCCTGCACCGCCCTCTGAGGCTGAAAATTCCACACCCACAACTCTTTGTGAGAAAAAGTGTTTCCTCGTCTCCGTTCTAAATGGCTTACTCCTTATTCTTAAACTGTGGCCCCTGGTTCTGGACTCCCCCAACATCGGGAACATGTTTCCTACCTCTAGCGTGTCCAAGACCTTAACAATCTTATATGTTTCAATGAGATCCCCTCTCATCCTTCTAAACTCCAGAGTGTACAAGCCCAGCTGCTCCATTCTCTCAGCATATCAGCAAATGGTGCCCAAATGTGGCGACTGTGCATTTGTGTGTGTGCAAAATAATTTCACTGTGCTGGGCATACTTGGCGATAAATAACCACTGACAATTTGATCGTGAAGCTCTCCCTGTTTAAAAGACCGATGCACAGGACTCACCTCCTCAATTACAAGATAGAGCGGGTGGAACTTTACATCTGCCCAATTATAATAAGTCTTTTTATTTTCATTCTGAGACAGCAATGTGTTATTGCTTATACTTAAAAGTAAGAAAATAGCCAGCACTGAATGTACAGAATTATTTAGATTACTTGAATAAAGTCTTAGTGCAATTCCTTACAGTTAAAAATAAAATTCACACTTAATCAACAATTTTTTTCTCATTATTGCTGGTAATTCAGATTGTGTGCAACCTGTAGGATTGCTGTGGCTTTCAACGTTCGGTTTTCATCACATCCCTTTCATTTGAATATAATGAAACTGCAGCCGCAGTATCGTCTGATTTTTCTTAAATGAAAGCATGTTATGGTTTTATTATTCATTCATAAAGCTCTTCCTTTACAACTGTAGACTTGAACCATTTGGAGGTCCTTGCATTTGTACACAGAAGACCAAGGTGCAATCTAATGAGATTTACAGCACACTGGCTCAACAGCAGCACTGCTGCCAAACAACTCCAGCAAACCAGGTTCAATCCTGACCTTGGGCATTGTCGGTGTGGGGTTTGGGACATTCTCCCTATGAATATGAAGATTTCCTCTGATACTCTGCACGGATCTTGGCCAAGTGAAAAGAGGCTGAACACAAGAAGATCCCAGGGTCTGGAATCTAGCAAATTCCAAGTATGCGTCTTTCTGCAAAATACTTGTGATAGTTCTCCTGCGACACACAGCAACCTGCATTTCTTCAATTCTCCCCTGACCAATTTTCCTAATCTTACTTCCCCCCACGCTGTTACCACAGATTGCCTACTCAGAAGCACGTAACACCACATTTGAAGTCTGGAGAACCATTCCCTCCAACAACATTAGATGCAGTGTCCTAGTCCCACATCTAAACAAGCAGCATCCAATTCATTAAAACATAGAAACATAGAAATTAGGTGCAGGAGTAGGCCATTCAGCCCTTCGAGCCTGCACCGCCATTCAATATGATCATGGCTGATCATCGATGCCACAAGGGCCAGATGCACGAGTTCATTTTTACCAAACCCATTTGAGATTTTCTTTTAAATTCAGCATTTATATTATCAAAATAAAGAATGTGAATACCTTGCGTTGGTCCGCTGATAGTGCCGAGCTGCAAAATTGCATCTCTTTGTTAGCACCATGGTGAAGGACAACTTCAACTCATGAGGCCTCCATTTAACTTGTCCTCCCACTAATCTCCAGGAGAACTTGTGCAAACACAGGGTACTTTTTCTTCCCTCAGCAAACAGTTCGAAGATACCAGCTGGCAAAGTTCACATGCAAATTATGGCCATTATGTTAAATATAGAAGAACTATTGGGAAAATATTAACAGGACACTATTGACTTAGGAGCAGGAGAAGAAAAGTAAAAGAAAAAATTGCAAACAAATTTGATTGACATGGTTCTTCATACAAACAATGTAGCCATGTCTGGTATCAAGTCTGAAAACCACTTTAGACCAAGTTAAAATTGAATCATAATATTACAAAAAGGAACAATCCCATGAGAACATTAGCAATAAGGTCCACAGTGATCCACTGCGTTAAATCATTTTGCACATGCATTCGGCTTTTGTTCTAATGGGGCTGTCGCATTGTACGAGCTTTCCCCTGATTCGAACTCGGAGAATTACGGTAATGGCCACTCGTGGGTACTCGGGGCTCTCGTGGACATTTTTCAACATGTTGAAAAATCTTCACGAGTCTTCCTGAGCTTACCGCGTTTCCCGAGTACCTGCCGTTAGCGTTACGAGCCGCTAAGAGACGTCCCGAGCTCCGACGTACCCGCTACATACATACCACGAGTTTGAATTTTTTTTTAACTCGGGAGAACTCTTGGTTTAGTTCGTACAGTGGGACAGCCCCTTTACTATATAAAGGGCACTTTAATGCAAACAATGTAATTTTGTTTGTATCCATGTGTCTACAATGGCCGCTTCAATACTGACTGGAATTAATTTGGAACTACTTGATGAATTATGAACGCACAAAGTAGATATGTAAGAACGTGAAGTATTCTGGAATTTCCGTTTCAATCCAACATTTTCTTTGTTCCTGTCCTTAATAATCAACATGACTAAAATAGATGATCTGGTCATTATCACATGGTTGTTCATGGTAGCTCCATCCCCACAAATTCCCTGCTGTGATTCCTTCATTACAGCACTTTGAAAATACTTCATTGAGTGGAAATTACTTTTAAGCAATCTGAAAGGGATGTAAAAGGTTCCATAATAATTCATTATTATTTTAATAGAGGTCTGCAGTGAGGGGATTCAATTCTAGATTTTATTTTGCGCTTGTAAATACCGCAAAATTAATAATCAGTCTTGACGCTTTGATCTGATGAAGGTTCTCGACCCGAAACATCTCCTATGAAGACAAGCAGCAACTCTGGCACTATCTCGCCGTGCCATGGACCCAGATCACCTCCTCCATCAGCGTATCAGCAGAGAGCAGAGGCCACCCCGACTGAAGTCCCATCACCCCTTTGCTCCACATGGAAAACAACTCCTAGCATCCATCCAGCCAACTGAGACAAAAGCACACTGGATAGCCACCAAGTGGTCACAGGAGTGGAAGGCAACCTCATCTCCATTACACAGCTACATCTCTTCACCAGATAAAAGCTGTCCAGGGTCTGACCTCCCCAGAGGAGCATGGGTGAAGCTCAACAGACTTGGTACTGGAGTTGGGCGTTTCAATGCCAGCATGTGGAGTTGGGGGCTCCGCCAGAGCCCAGCCTGTGAATGTGGAGCAGAACAACAGACAGCCAACCATGTCATCTCTGGGTGCCCGCTCTACACCCACCAAATGGAGCTCAGGGCCTGGCAGATATTGACGCAGAGACAACAACCTGGCTGATCAACACCTGGCTTGAGATCTAACTATTCCTTTGGTTTATGTTTCATTCATGAGAAGAAGACCTATTGCTTTTCTCCAGAGATGCTGTCTGACCTGCTGAGTTACTCCAGCCTTTAGTGTCCATTGATGCTTTAAAACTCTCATTTAGGTGATTTGGATAAAATGGGATAAAATCACATAATTTAATGTTCAGACTATTTCTCAGGCGAAAATTAAAGATTTGGGGAAGTCAAATTCCTTTTCAAGGGACATAAAATGAGTTCAGGCAGTCAAGTCCACTTTATTGTTATGCGCAGAGTATCGTGAGGTAGAGCAGCACTCCAGACACATAGACACGAAGACAAATTATACATATATTACACACACATTGTTAGAAGACAGTGAAAAGAAAAATAATGCAAGAAACAAAGACATTAATGTAAAACACAATTAGTAAATCAATCTCTTGTAGTGTAAGAGGTAAGGGCCTGTCCCATTATCCCGACCTAATTCACGACCTTTTTTACTCGTGCTAGACTAGTGAGTTTTTTCATCATGCTAGAAAAACGCCCCGACCTACTTGATGCCACGAGTACCTACGACTAGCATCACAGCCTGCTACGACCTACCTACGGCCATGCTGCGAGTATGAGTCAAGGGCAAATTCGGCAGAGGACGTGAAAGTGGGACAGGCCTTGTAGTCTGCAGAGGACCATTGCCAAAGTATGAGTCAGTTGTGCAGGTTTGTTGAGGCACCTGATGGCACAGCAAACTAATGGAATGGGGTCTGCCAGAACTGGTATGCAATCAGTGTCATTTGAAAACCATAAATTGGGAACTTAAGTTCATATGTAACGGGATAAAGTCTACAAGCAAAGAGACTAAAGCAAAATTAATCTCTGAGAGAGAGCATAAGAAAAGATAAGGAGACAATTGACTGCCTGGGAGCATATGGAAGTCTCAAAAATATATGAATGATAAATTGAGCAGACTTGCTATTGATAATGAGTTAATCATCAGCACATGGTGTCTGCCAAATAATGTGGGAGCAGGAAGTAATGATGGGAAGAATCGTGGATTGCAAAAATGTGGCTACCTAAAAAAATCAGTACGGGGAATTAATTCCAGCAAGGAATGATATACTGCCAAACAATGCAGAAGAAAAAAGGGGTGGTGAGTTATGGTACTTATTATAAATAACATGCAGGTAGAGAAAATTGACACAATATGAGGAAGACAAAAACACATTCCATTTAGTGATTAACAAAGTAACAAATCATATTTATAGACATAATTTATAATCTAAAAAGGTGGAGGGAGCAAAAGGCAGGCAAATTTGGAAAATGTGTACAAAATGGTAAATATGGAGGATAGGGTATCTAAAGCAATAAGGGGGTAAAGTTGGTAATGGTATGGGCAGCTCAAATAAAGGGAAAAGCTTAAGAGCTAAACAAAATGGATTATCTAGACAATAGTGAGCACATATGATATGCTTCACGATAATAAAATAGTCCTGAAAAACAGATTAATAGATTGCATAGTGACTTTATTAAAATGCTTCAAAAAAACAGGAGGATAAAGTGCACAATTATATTGACAATGAGAACATTCAAGTCATAGTCCCTCAGAGTGCAGGAAAAATATGTTCCACTGAAAGGAAAGAAACAAAGGACTTATGAGACTCCATTGATAAATGAAGGCACAAGTGAAGAACCGAGGGCAAGGAAAGAAGCATTCACCAAGTACTCGAACAGCAGCAGAATACATGGGATTAAGTCAAATACTTTAATGGGAAGGCAAAGAAGAATCCTGGCATTCACTTATGAAGATAAACAACATAGTGAAACCAATTTCTTGTTTTCTTACAAACCTCAAATTAAACTGGCTTACAAAATGGGCCATAAGGGCATGAGTTGAACCAATACCACAGATAATGATAAAGGGGTTGATAAGAAATACTAAATTATTCCGTTTCATTATTTACAGAGGAAGTAGAACAGTTGGAGTTGGTGCTGGATGTCCTACAGAGTATGAACATAGATAAATCTCCTGGGCCTGAGCGGATATATCTGAGGAGATTGGGGCAAGTTTGAGAAGAAATTGCAAGAGGCTGAGAAATAAGACTCATCATTAGATACCGATGAAGTGCCGAAAGACTGGCGGGTGGCTAATGTTCTGCTTCTTTTTAAGGGCTGCAAAGAAAAGCCTGGGAACTGTAGACCAGTGAGCCTAACATCTGTGGTTAGCAAATCACTGGCAAGGATTCTGAGGGATAAGATATATATGCATTTCGATAGACAGGGGGCTGATTAGGTATAAAACCAGTGTGGTTTTATGGGAAACTGTGTCTCACAAATCTGACTGAGCTTTTTTGAAGTAGCCGCAATGGTTGATGAGGGTAAAAGCTGCAGACGCTGTCTAAATGCAACAACAACCCATCTGATAAGGTTCCGCATGGTAGGTTGCTCTGGAAGGTTAGGTTGCATGGGATCCAGGGAGAGCTAGCTTACTGAATAGAGAAATGCCTTCATGGAAGAAAGCAGAGGGTGATGGTGGAAAGTTGTTTTTCAGACTGGAGGCATGTGACTGGAGGCTTATATCAGCTTTGTGTTTGAGAATGTAGACAGTGTGGGAACAGGCTCTTTGGCCCACCAAGTCCATGGTGACCAATGATCACCCGTGCACGATTTCTATCCAATGCACTCGTGACAACTTACAGAAGCCAATTAACGTACAAACTTGCACATCTTTGAAATGTGCGAGGAAACTGGAACACCCAGAGAAAACCCAGTTGGTCACAAGAATAGTGCTGTTGCCACACACCTCCAGGGACCCACGCTCGATTCCCATCTCTGATTTAGTCAGTATGAAGCAAGTCTCTTCTCCCTTTGACTCAATGGGCTTCCATGGGCTACTCTACCCTCTCCGGAATCCTCAATACATGAAAGTGGGTTAACTGACCTCTGCAAATAACTGCTACTGTGGGTGGTTGGCAAGGGGAATTGGGGGGAGTTGCAGGAGCATGTGATAGAGAATAGATTACAGGGAAATAAAGGGGAAAGCAATTGAAGGGAATATTGCAAGAATTGCCAAAGAAACAATAGAACAAACGATCTCCTTCCTGGTCCTAAAAAAAAGTAAATATGCGGAGGAGGGGAGGTTGCAGCAGAACAACCATCACCGACTTGCCTGCTTCTGTGCCAATTTTCCTGTATGATCCTCTAGGGCCTGTCCCACTTAGGCGAGTGCAGGAGACGTTAATTGGCTTCTGTAAGTTAGACTTTTTAGGCGAGTGCAGGAGACTTTATGCTGGCCACATGGTCGCCGCATGTTCGCTGGTGGTCTCTGGTGAGTCTCCTTCATGGACGCGAGGAGTTCCCGCATTCTGGGAACTAGTCGCGGCCTCACTATGGTCGCAGCAAATTTGTCAGCATGTCGAAAAATTATCTGCGACCAAAAATTGGTCGCCATGGAGAAAATCGATACTTTTGTAGTCTCAGGAGCAGTGGCGTTGGGTCGCCATGTCGTTGTAGGTAGTCGAGGTACCCGTAGGCAGTTTTAGTTCATCGCCTTTGCTGACCAGGCATTTTCATTAGCTCATTGGGGGAAAAAAACGTAAGCAGTATTTTTCAGAACCATGGATAACCGAGCGGTAATGTTAAATGCCCGCCGAACCTCACAGCTGTGTATCTCTGGCTTATTAAAAGTTGTCTGGCTTCTTAAAAGTGTCTCCACTCCTTCTCCCCCCCCTTTAAAGAATTGACCTTACACTGTGCGAGCCATCTTTAACCTTCCTGTTGATCGTGGTGTGTGTCTGTATGACCTTGACTTTGCACCGTGTAAATTGCCTCGAGCTTGAAGGTTGCAGGCAGTCGGCTGAAAAATCGCCTAAGTGGGACAGGCCCTTTAGTATCAATTTTTTGCATCATGCTGCGTGGGAGTTGTGCATGGAGAGAAACAAATGCAGAAGCATGTTTGGTCAGCGGACTCTCCCCACATTGGGGGGGGGGGGACAGCACCGAGAACTAGGGGAGGGGGGGACAGATCTAAGGGGGGTGGAGGGTGGGACCTTTGGGACAAAAAAAGGGGGCATTTGGTAAAATTGTTGGCGCCCTTTACGTGTCGTGACGACACTGTGTATGCCGAATAATACAAAACAAAGCATCTCACTTTGACTTGTCACAAGTGCCAATAAAAGTATCCGATCTAATCTAATCTAATCTACTGCATGCAGGACATATTTACTATCCAACATTTCTTTGGGCAGGGTCAGGATGCAATGCTTTGTGAGTACTAGAACCACAATATAGCAGGAAGAAGACAGAAACAAAATCCTGTTGGCAAATTGTGGAAAGGTGCATTAGCAAAAAAAAACTCGATTCAGAGGTACATTTACAAAATGCGTGGGCGGCATAAAATTAAGGGAGGAAATGGGATGTAGATCAGCTCAGAATTTGGACTAAAACACTGGAAAACATACAAACTACAAACATGCGGAACAGACATGAAATTAGCAAATCAATTTCAAAAATGATCAACAAAATTAAGAGGCGATACATTTTGGGAAGAAAGATAAAGCGGTGATCAGTTCATGGCGAATTGGGGCAAAAGATGGCTTGGAACGCATGGATACCAAATGTACGACCAACATTTGTTTAATCAAGCAGGCACTATAATGTTTGCAGGTACTATAACAACATTGAAAAGATATTTGGACAGGTACAGGGATAGGAAAGGTTTAGAGCCTTTTGGCCACCTTCTAGGCCTTTAGAATGAATCCAAATTTTGTAGAACAAATCCTTTTATTTTTATTAATATGCTTTTGTTCGTCTTTTATTACTTTTATTTTAATCTCAAAATGAACATATTTAAAATACCAAAGAGTAAAAGAAGATTCAAGGAAATAATCCTCCCCGACTGACGGCCACAATTAAAACATTAGTAAGCATGAGGGCTATTTTAACATCTGTTATGCTCATGATTTAGTTCTAATGTGACTCTAGAATGTACGTTAACCTCCCTGCCTGACTGGCGCCACCAACGCCTGAGGCTGGTTGATGAGAGGAAAATGTCGGGGAGAGTCCACTGGCCGTCCAGTCTTCAGTATTATCAACTTTTGTGGCTTTCCGTTTGAAGTTGAATTTGAGATTAGTTAAACAGCTGTATTTGTTCGACTATTTTTTTTTATTCTGTCTGATTAACAGCCCAATATGTCAAAGAAAACCAAGAGAATGTAAGGGAAGAAAAATAGTTTTTAAATGAATGGGAATGGGATCTGCAATGTTATCTTGTTTCTGCCAAAGATAAGATGATTTGCTTGCTTTGTGATACTGCAATATCAACATTGAAGAAATTCAATGCCCAACAGCATTAGGCCACTCACAAGGACCACAAATATTTCAAATTAGGGTCGAACACGAGGAATAGATTTATTCAACAACTTTCAAGATGAATGTCGTGAAGTTTATACTGGATTTGGTTAATTTAGTGAGTGTATGTACAGACTGCACACCTTCCGTGACAGGAAAACGTGAAGGGTTTATTGCACAGATAAAAAAGGTATCATCCGATCCAGATGCTCTCATTTCATTTCATTGTATCTTACATCAGCAAAATCTCTGTGCTAAATCTACTATTTTAAATGACACTTTGCAACAAGTTATAAGTATTGTTAACTTTATTCGTGCAAATGCAAAATGGCATAGTCAGTTTCGTAAAATATGCTAAAGTTAGACGATGAGGCATTAAGTTTGGATTTGCCATATCATTGTAAAGTTCGTTGGCTATCGCAGGGGCAGGTGTTAGCAAAATGTTTATCTTTGCAAAAACAGATAGTTAAATTTCATGAAGAACAGAATCAGCAATGTGAATTATTGAAAGAAGATTTCTATAGAAATACTACATTTCTGTGTGATATCATGTCAAAGCAAAATGACTTGAATGTTTCTTTGCAAGGTGAAACTGTCTATATTGATATGTGGCAAAAAATCCAAACATTTCGAAAAAATCTATATTTTTTCAAAACTCTTCTTCAAAATGAAATTTGGGATGAACATTTTGCCCAGTTAGCGAAGGTCTTTGATGAGCAGGAGGATTCATGCGCATCATTTGAAGAATACGCAGCTTTTATGGACTTATTAATTAAAGAATATAATGAAAGGTTCACTGACTTTGAGCATCATGACATCAAACTCAAATTGGCATTTCAACCTCACCTAGTTGATGCCTCCAAAGCTCCTAAAGAGCTACAGGTGGAATTGATTGAGCTCTCAGAAGATGACATTTTAAAGTCCTTATTTGACACCAGGAAAGATCCGATTGAAATATGGAAAAATGCAGTAGAATACCCACGTCTTCGGCAACATGCACGAAAAATGCTTTCTTGCTTTTCAACCACTTATTGCTGCAAATCTACATTCTCCTACCTAACCCAAATCAAGATGCCCTTAAGGTCACAAATGACAGATACCCATCTAGAAGATCAGCTGAAGCTGCGTACCTCCATGTTGTTACCAAATATTCAAACGCTTTCCCACAAAAAGCAGTCACAACAAAGTCATTAAAAGCTTAGTTAACTTTAGATTTTTACAAAATAATGTACATTTTGAAGTATATCTAATTGAAGTTTCTTGGAATGGGCCTTAATAGATGACAGCTAACTTAATGTGGCATTCCAACATGAAAAGGTTCCCCACCCCTGGCTTAGGGGGATGTAGGCCAACGGCAGGCAGGTGGAACTGGTGTCAATAGGACATTGTGCTCGGCATGGGCAAGTTGGGCCGAAGGGCCTGTTTCCATGCTGTATGACTCTAAGTCATTCAACAGAGACTGAAATGAAGAGTGGAGGTAAAGGTACATTTATGAAAAACCATGGCATTCCAAAATATGTGCTAAGTTCTTGTGTCCATAAAAAAGATGACAAAACAACATAAAAGATGCAACAAAAAAATTAACATTAGAAGAACTAGAGGCTGCAGCTCTTTACTCTGGGAAAAGAAAAAAGGGGAAAACAAAAATATTTTAATTTATGGAGGAAACAGAGCAAGCGTATTTAATGTGGGAGTCACTGAAATATCCAAACGGGAATTCAGGAGAACCTTCTTCACCCAGAGAGTGGTCAAAATATGGAATTCAACAGCACAAGGATTCAGAGACATGGCTGGCATCTCCACCTTTAAAGATAGATAAACTAGAGGGTATCTTGATGAACTTGATGAGGTTAGCTGGAGGGGAAGGCATGGACCAAACGGTATGCATGCTGTAAACCACACTTCATTTCCAGTGAGAACCACCTGTTTCAATCTCACAAATCTGTAAAATAACAATCCATATTTACAGGAGAGCAAGGTTTTACTAACCTTTTTTGGCCAAAATATCTTTTACATAGATACGTAGACAATAGGTGCAGGATTAGGCCATTCGGCCCTTCGAGCCTGCACCGTCTTTCAATATGATAATGGCAGATCATCCACAATCAGTGCATTCTCCCCATACCCCTTGATTCCACTAGCCCCAAGACCTCTATCCAACTCTCTTTTGAAAGCATCCAGTGAATTGGCCTCCATTGCCTTATGTGGCAGAGCATTCCACAGATTCACGACTCTCTGGGTGAAAAGGTTTTTCCTCATCTCTGTTCTAAATGGCCGACCCCTTATTATTAAACTGTGGCCCCCGGTTCTGGACTCACCCAACATCGGGAATATGTTTCCTGCATCTAATGTGCCCAATCCCTTAATAATTTTATGTGTTTCTACAAGATCCCTTCTCATCCTTTTAAATTCCAGTGAATACAAGCCCAGTCGCTCCATTCTTTCATCATATGACAGTCCCGCCATCCCGGGAATTAACCTGGTGAACCTACGCTGCACTCCCTCAATAGCAAGAATGTCCTTCCTCAATTTAGGTTTTAGAGAGCCCACTTCAAGCCGTGTCCTTTGTCATTGTTTGAATCCAAGACCACAATAAAAAAAAATGGCCCAACTGTGCCTGGCCTGCTTAGCCCTTCAAGGTCAAGGTTTTAATTACTCTCGGCTTCTGAGCCTCTGGACCATGCCAGGCTACCACCGCTGATCTCCGCACAGATTACTGCACACTGCTGCACCAGCGAGGTCAACCAAACTACCTACTCCAGGAGAGGCAACTTGATCCACTTCAATTCGTAAGCAGATCAGATATGGTACTTACTTGTGCAGGAAGAAGCTGCAGATGCTAGTTTAAACTGAAGATTAGACACAAAATGCTGGAGTAACTCGGCGGGACAGTCAGAGGAGAGGGAGATGCATAGATAAGAGGTGTAAGGTGTGGAAACGGGATAAAGGGGATGCAGATTAAGGAAATTGGAGAATTGATCATTGTTAGCTGGGAGAAAGTAACAACAAAGCAAACAGAGATAAAACGTAGTCGGAGACGGTCTGACTGCTCGGAGAACGGGGAAGAGGGAGGGATGGAGAGAGAGGGAAAGCAAGGGATACTTGAAGTTAGAGAAGTCAATGTTGATACCGCTGGGGTGTAAGCTGCCCAAGTGAATATGAGGTGCTGCTTCTCCAATTTGAATTACTTGAAATGTTGGCTTGCCAAGTGCAGACATTCATTGATTCCTCTCAGAGATCTCCACAATTTCCTGCCAGGTAGGTTTCCAGTCGCATTGTTAATATACATTGGAGTCAACTGTTTTTGTTTATTAATAAAAAGCAAATGGGATCTTCGATTTCATCCCTGGAGTTAGAGCACAGGAACACCTAAAATATAATGCCAAGCTGTTATGAATCTTAGTTTTGGCCTTAGCTGGGTATTGCATCCAATTTGAAGAATGATTTCAAGGCTTTGCACAAGTTTATCGTTGAAAAATCATTGAATACAAAACTCAGCTCCAATTTTACAACACACTGTATTTAGAATATTGCACAGTGGGCTTCCTATCCAAGGGAGAATATTTTTGAAAGAGGATGTACTAAGAAGCTTCATCAAAATGATTTCTACGATAGGGGGTCTATCATGTGAGGTCAGATTAAGTCGAGACTCGAGTTTAGAAGAACGAGGGGGTAATCCAATTGAATATGCAATATTCTCACCAGACTTGTTGGGGAAGATGTAGAGTTGTCATCCCTCCCCCCAATAAGTCTCGTACCACGCATCATAGTTTGAAAATAACGGATTGGCTATTCAGGACAGAGCCTAGATGATATTTCTTCATGACGAGGCCAACTTGGGATTCTACTTTCCAAAGGGATGTGGAATGTCAGTTGCTAAGTATGCTCAAAGCAGAAATCGAGAGATTATTTTTTTAAACATATATTCTAAAAGTAGAACGCATAGGCTTAATGTGAGAGGGGAGAGATTTAAGAAGGACTTCAGGGGCAACTTTGTCATTCAGAGTCCACATCTGGAATGAGCTGCCAGAGGAACCAATAGAATGACAACTTTCAAAAGATATTTTGACAGATATCCGGATAGGATGGGTTAATAGAGATATGGGCCAAATGCTGGCAAAGGGACTAGCCTAGAATGCCGACTTGGTTGACATGGACATGGTGGGCTGAAGGCCCTATTTCCATGCTGCATAGATCCATTGACAGCGCTAGAGAACTCCGCAATACAGAGGAATCAAGGTGCCCATGCAAACTTTGCAGAATGTTAATCTGCGGGGGGGGGGGGGGGAACGGACAAAAGCCAACTGTGTTTTTATTACCAGATGGATTGAATAAAGAAAGTAGGAAGGTTATGTTTCAATTATGTAGAGCAGTGATGAGATCCATCTGGAATACAGCGTACAGTAATGGTCTCCGCATTTACGGAAGGATGCTAATGTGTTGGAATTAGTTCAGAGAAGGTTTACTGGACTAATACATTCAATATAGGATGGTTGTGGAATGTTCCTTTGTGTGTGTATCTACAATTAGGGGTCATTGCGTGAAAACAAGAGGTTGTCCATTTAAGCCAGGGATGAGGCCAAATTATTTATCTAATTGGGTTGTGAATCTTCCCAAAAGGATGCCGGAAGCACCGTGTGACGATTCTTTAAAGCAGAGTATATAGATATTTGATTTGCAGGGGCTCAGAGGAGGGGGGCAAAATGGTTGGTTGGGGATGGCGTGGGAGGAGAAACATTGCTGCATAGATGGAAGTCACAATCACATCAGCCATCATCTTATTAAATGGTGGAACAAGCTTGAGGGGCTGAGTGGCATACTCCTGCTCTTAGGTTGCAAGTTCATATTTGCACTTGTTCTTATGCAGGGATGTAGAAAGGCTGTAGTAATAGAAGGTTTTAAAGCTGAGAAAGGAAGGTTACATTTAAAGGTAATGCTCAAACCTTAGCAGAATACCAGAAGCCATTCCAGTGGCAGGAGGGTACACAAATCGCTGGAGAAACTCAGCGGGTGCAGCAGCATCTAAGGAGCAAGGAGATAGGCGACGTTTCGGGTCGAGACCCTTCTTCAGACTGGTCAGGGATCAGGGTAACGAGAGATATAGACGGTGATGTGGAGAGATAAAGAACAATGAATGAAAGATATGCAAAAAAGTATCGATGATAAAAGGAACAAGCCATTGTAAGCTGTTTGTAGTGTGAAAATGAGAAGCTGGTGCGACTAGGGTGGGGGAGAGAGATAGAGAGAGAGGGAATGCCAGGGCCCGAGGGCTGAGGGAGAGGTGGGAAGGGGAGGAGAAGAGACAGCAAGGGTTAACAGAATTGAGAAAATTCAATGTTCAAGCCCAAAGGATGCAGACTCCCCAAGCGGAATATGAGATGCTGTTCCTCCAACTTGCGGTGTTGCTCACTCTGGTCGTGGAGGAGGCCCAGGACCGAGAGGTCGGATACGGAATGGAAGGGGGAGTTGAAGTGCTGAGCCACCGGGAGGTCGGGTTGGTTATAGCGGACCGAGCGGAGGTGTTCGGCGAAACGATCGCCAAGCCTCCGCTTGGTCTCACCGATATAGATCATTATCATAGACCAGTGGCAGGAGGATCAGTTATAGAGCATCAAGTCGCTGGCCATGGAGATGTTAAAACCCATACATCAAGTTACTGTGTCTGGACTACACCAAATGGGCAGTGGAAGAGGATCAGTAACTTTGTTGAAGGAATTGGGCATATGGAATGGAAAACATTGCAGGGTTGTGGGGAATGTACAATGTGATGAGGTTGGGGTGGTGGTTCTGGCATTCCTCTCTCCCTCTCTCTATCCCTCCCCCACCCAAGTCACACTAGCTTTCATTTTCACCCTACAAACAGCTAACAATGGCCTGTTTCCTTTATCATCGATACATTTTTGCATATCTTTCATTCATTGTTCTTTATCTCTCTACATCAACGTCTACATCTCTCGTTTCCCTGATCCCTAACCAGTCTGAAGAAGGGTCTCGACCCGAAACGTCACGCATTCCTTCTCTCCAGAGATGCTGCCTGTCCCGCAGAGTAACTCCAGCTTTTTGTGTCTGTCTTCTGGGGGTAGTGGTGATAGGTTGATTGCAGAAAAAAAACGAAATACGAGAGGTAGGTGCAACCATATATTCAAAGATCTGATGTGTGCATGAAGGGCTAACAAACGGACCATCTTGGACATACTCTATTCCACCAGCCTGCAGGGTCTCAGGTTGCTCTTTTGCAGTAGTCTTGTGATGAAAAAAAGAGTCATGCACATGATTTTGCTACCAGTGGGTAGTACATAATGGGAAGGAGAGATTAGGGTCATTGCAGAGCAGAACAAATCATGCCTACATTTGACAACTGCTTTTTAAACCAGTTTATACGCACATACAATAGGGTTATAAAAAGGCTAATCAGAATATGCAACACGGTTTATTGTGACTTTGGATGCCAAGTTCAATTGTCTATTCATACAACAATGTGTGAAGTTACTTTACAAAGCAAAAAACCTCCTCCCATACAAAACCAAAAACGGCTCTACAATGGCAGACCTTCACACTTTTCTATCATATTTTGACCTATTGCACAAATTGCACGGGCAAATTTAATCCAGCTGGTTGGCTCAGGTTTTTATCTTTATTGATGGAAGCTGCAAATGAGGAGTCAGAAAAAAAACCCGGCATTCATTAATGTTAAAAAATACAAATCAAAAATGGGCAACCTAAGAATATTTGCCAATAAAACAAAAAAGGCAAACCAACCAACTGCTTAAAATATTTGTTTCGAAAAGACTGGCATCCAAGCAGAGGACTTGAGACAAAGCGTATTACAATAAATCGTTAAGATGCATCCACACAACAGAATGTGTTTTACACTGGCTGTAACAACGTCTCAGAATCTGCTGCCGTTACAACGGCAAAAATATGTTGTCACCACAATTCCGTGACTTTAGGAATTCTATGCATGCATGGAATTGAACGGAAATCCCCAAGTTGGTGTGTGTCTGCCCTCATTCACAGATACCTCTTCTTTCAACTGATGGCAATTTCAGGTTGACATGAACTGTCATTATAAGATGTACTAAAATATTATGAGGAATGATCAAGTTTTTCATCAATATACTGTGGCATTATTATTACCTGCCGCTCTCTCTGGACTTTAAATCCAATTTTTCTGGATATGAATTATAATTCCCTCAATTGTTTCATTCAAAATACAATGCAATTTTAGATATATTATTTTTGTAATCAAAAATTCTTTCATTTTCTATTTTAATATCAATATTCTAGTGCTAGTGTTAACTATTCCAATCTTTATTTTGTGTTCTGCAAGCGGTTCAAAATATTACACAATTATTTTTCTTTTTTTTACCTGGTTTGATGTCCCAGAGAAACGTCGCTGAGATGAGCTGCTTAGCTAACTTAACGACATTGCTGTTACTGTACACCAGGGTCTCCGTGGATTGTCACCTCGTCGTGGTGGAGAAGCTTGTGTGGACCTGAGATCCTGAGCGCGATGCCGTCTGGAGCTATGCTCCTGGTAGGGTCACCCATGGCGGTAAGGTCGAGGGGAAGGACTCTGACAAAGAGCAATCCAACCAAGACGTCAACGGTGGAACAGGCGGAGGATGATGGCTGACCTTAGTGGAGCGGATGAAGGCTGCAGTAGAAAAGGGTCTCCGGTCGTCTTGCACTCCATGCCACTGGATCCTGACCCAGATCTGTCAAGGACCGTGTGGTGGCTGTCTGTGCACCAGTCTCCCCACATTAAAGAAAGTCACGCACTGGCCTCCTCCAACCCTGGTCAGCCAGGACCAAAGGGGGCCTAAGAAAGACACCATGGATCCCCTTAAACTGACAGCAACATTGGAAGAACATCCACAAATTTCAATAAATTGTTTAATTTAGTTGAGTTTCCACAGCGCAGAAACAGGCCCTTCGGCCCACCGAGTCCGCACTGACCAGCGATCCCCTCACACTAACGCAGTCCTACACAGACTAGGGATAATTTACCCAAGCCAATTAACCTGCAAACCTGATTGTCTTTGGAGTGTGAGAGGAAACCAGAGATCCCGGAGGAAAACCCACGAGGGTGATGGGGAGAACCTACAAACTCCATACGAAAACACCCGTAGTCAGGATCAAACCCGGGTCTCTGGCGCTGTAAGGCAGCAACTCTACCGCTGCGCCACCGTGCCGCCCTTAGTTCAAAGTATTTTGAAGTCAGTGGCAAGACCTATGACGTCATGATTTATGCAAAAATTCAGCACAATATTTTCAATTGATCATAGACCTTTGCCCCCGTGTAAAACCAGACTCGAGAGCACGGTGACTCGAAGCATTACACACTGTTTCAAGGCATGGTACCCACCACATTATTTACATTTCTTGTAAGTCCATTGCCCAAGGCAGATGAAATGTTTCTAATTTGATGCATTTTTTCATTTTTCTAGTTTTTCCACACAAAGTGTGCTGGCTTGAAGGGCCGAATGGACCACTCCTGTACGTTTTTCACACAGAGAGTGGTGAATCTGTGGAATTCTCTGCCACAGAAGGTAGCTGAGGCCAGTTCATTGGCCATATTTAAGAGGGAGTTGGATGTGGCCCTTGTGGCTAAAGGGATCAGGGGATATGGAGAGAAGGCAGGTACAGGATATTGAGTTGGATGATCAGCCATGATCATATTGAATGGCGGTGCAGGCTCGAAGGGCCGAATGGCCTGCTCCTGCACCTAATTTCTATGTTTCTATTGTTTATTGTCTAAAGTGTGGTGGGTGTATGGAACAAGCTGCCAGAGGAGGTAGTTGAGGCAGGGGCTATCCCAACATTTAAGAAACAGTTAGACAGGTACCTGGCTAGGACAGGTTTGGAGGGATATGGACCAAATGCAGGCAGGTGGGACTAGTGTTGCTGGGACATGTTGGCCAGTGTGGGCAAGTTGGGTCGAAGTGAAGAAGGGTTTCGGCCCGAAACGTCGCCTATTTCCTTCGCTCCATAGATGCTGCCGCACCCGCTGAGTTTCTCCAGCAATTTTGTCTACCTTCGATTTTCCAGCATCTGCAGTTCCTTCTTGAACACATTATCAAAATGCATCTTACTTCCTGTCAGGAGCTCCAGCAGCTCAAGTTTCATCAGTTCCACAGCCGTCATGTGTAGCTTAGACGAAACAAGACAAAAGGTATTATCTCCTCGTGTGTGTGTGTGTGCACACACCCTCTATCAACGACAGCAAACAATGAATACTCAGAGCCAACAACATCTTGCAGTCAGGTGAAGATGGACAGAATGAACATGGGAACGGCACTGTGGGCACATTACCATTTCGTTATCGACACCAAACTCCCTTCGTAATAGCTTTGAGACAGTACCTTCAGTGAAAGGGCTGAATGCGGTCAAGAAAGCAGCACGCCATCAGTTTCTCAGCTAACATTAATGACGGATAAGAAATGATGGTCCTGATAGTGCAATCCAGATTTGAAAAAAATAATTAATACTGTATATAAAAAAAGAGATCTTGCCTCCTCAATGCTCATGTTTCTGCATTCTTGGAAAATTATTGCAAAGCAACACTAACAGAGGATTCATTATAATACATCATCCAGGGTAGGTTAATTATTTCTAGTTTAGTTTAGAGATACAGCATGGAAACAGGCTGGCCCTGAGTTGATGCTGACCAGCGATCCCCGCACACTTACACTATCCTACACACACCAGTGACAATTTACAATTACTCCAAGCCAATTAACCTACAAACGTGTACGTCTTTGGAGTGCGGCATGAAACCAGAGATCCCAGAGAAAACCCATGCAGGTCACGGGGAGAACGTACAAAGTCCGTACAGACAGCACCCTTCGTCAGGATCAAACCCAGGTCTCTGGCGCTGTAAGGCAGCAACTCTACTGCTGCCCCTTTTGTATACAAGGTCAGGACCAATGCAAAGTCCATCTGACCTCAAAATTTACCAAAGGTGGTTCCTTTAAATGACCTTTCAGCTTCTCCCTCCATGCTTGTCTTTTGTAGATGGAGCTGGGGAATAGTTCATGGGAATTCCCTGATGCTGGTCGCTGCACCAAGATTAAGAATAATGTGACACACCAAATAGAACAGGTGAAAGATGGTCCAAAATTGGTCTCAAGCACAGTCTGAAAATTCATGGGCATGGCCACCCTTCACGTCTTAACCATCATCAGAGCGGGAAGCCAATGAACTAATTGGAAGCACAGAGACTGAGGCTTGAGATTACCCAAACATGAGAGACCAGTTTGGTGAATCAAGTCCTATGGGGACGTTTCCTGGTAAAGCAAGTTTATTTAGGACTAAAAGGCTCCAATCAAAATGTTAGAGTTGCCAATTAAATCTAACATGGCATTAAACTACCAGAGGAAAATTAGGAGACTGTGAGATACAGTTGTTTACAAGAACCAGCATTGGTAAATTTTGAGGTCAGATGTACTTTGCATTGGTCCCGATCTTGTATAGAGTGGCCAACAGAAGGATTTGAACAATGCCCTGACCAAATGGCACATGGACTACCATTATCCAGATACATAAACTGGAGAATGTTCACCACCACACACCAGCCCATCCAGCCCTCACAACCTTCAATAGCATTATAATCACAGAGAAAGCTAATGTTTGCTGGCTGCTCTATTATGAACCATTAAACCAACTGCATGGACATCTTTGAAAGGCAAGCAGGCCACAGGCTATTTCTCCTGGAACTCACTCTCTTGATCCTTCAAATTCTTCTCATAGACCACTACAGAAAAGGGCACTTGGGCCCACAATCTCTGTGCCAAACATGATGGTAAGTTAAACTAATCTCAGCCTGCACGTGATCCATATTGTTCCAGTTCCTGCATATCCGTGCCTATCTAAATGCCTCTGACAGGCCACTATAGCACCTGCCTTATATAGTTCCATCAAATCTTCCCCCAGACACCAAAACTCCAGGGAAAATAATCCAAGTTTGTCCAACCCTCCTTATAGCTAATACCCTCAAATCTAGACAGCATTCTGGTAGACCTCTTTCGCACCCTCTCCAAAGGTCTCGCCATCCTTCCCATAATGGGACGATCAGAATTGCACATAAAACTCCATATGTGGCCTGACAAAACTCCTATAAAGCTACATAGCATGGATAACATTTTTCAAACAACAGCATCAAAATAGATTGGGCATTCATCATTCAGAAGGGTCTCAACCCGAAACATCACCCATTGCTTCCAGCCACAGATGCTGCCTGTCCCGCTGAGATACTCCAGCATTTTATGTCTATCTTCAGTGTAAACAAGCATCTCCATTTCCTTCCTCCATCATTCCATTATTGGCAGAGTGCACAAATTGGCAAAGAACCAATAGAGACAGCACTTCAGAATTAAATATGTTGTGTAAAACCTATGGTTGTGGTGTGAGCCATAGAAATGCAAATTCATGCTTTCGACAATTCCTGAGGACATGGTAAAAAGGTTCCATTCTGTTCTTTCCCTGAATTTCTAAAACATCTTTAGTGAGCAGATGACTGTGTTGTGTTACCCTGAATTTGTCAATCTTACTGAACAAATTTTGCAGAGCTTACCCATTCATTTCATTTCACCTACCTTGCATCTGACATCCGGGTACGGGTGTCAGAGGTTGTGGGGAGAAGGCAGGAGAATGGGGTTAGGAGGGAGAGATAGATCAGCCATGATTGAATGGCGGAGTAGATGAATGGCCTAATTCTGCTCTTCTCACTGCTCACCTTATCCCACACACGGCACAAAAGCAGGGATGATCCCACCGGATGCCTTTAACACTCAATCGTAGTTGCACCAACAGTCAGGTTTGTTTTAAATTTATTGATCGAACATAAATCCTAACTAGAACCTGAAATAAAACCACGAAACTGTAAGGATTTATTTCTGAACAAAAAGGTGTTCTTTTATTAGGTAGTGGAGCACTATACAACAAGACTGTAGTTAGGCCACACATTATGAGAAATAAAAAGCATGATGGTTTGCCTCATGGGATCAGAAATTAGTATATAAACTGGTTCCTTGGAGAAAAATTACTGTGTCAATATATGAAAAATATTCTGAAGCAAATTGAAAAAACAAAATTGGGTGGTTATTTTTCACTCATAATTTCAATTGTTTATTTGAAAATATTATGGAACAGAATTTCCTGGGCTGTTTCAAAATGACCGGGACCAGTGTGGTATTATTTTCTTCTGACATGATTCAGGTGTAAATGATTTATTCATAAAGCAAAGAGCATGGAATGACTCCATCTAGAGTTAACAGAAGCAAGGGTGAATGTTTCAGCAGCTGAGCTGGGTAGCTATGAGACAGAGTTGCAGTTTAATTGCAGTGAGAGTCGAGTTTATTTGTTGGGAAATACAGGTTTAAGAAACATGATTGTAAGAAAGATGGGTTGGATCCTGACCTCGCATGCTGCCCATGTGGTGCTCGCATGTTCCGTCTATGACCAGGTAGGTTTCCTTCCACATCCAAAAGATGTGCTGATATGTAAATAGCTCCTGTAAATTGCCCCTTAATGTCGCTAATGTAGTGAATAAAAGAGGTATGAATGAGGAGCATAGAAAATAGGAGTAGGCCATTTGGCCCTTCGAGCCAGCACCACCATTCATATGTCAGTCCCGACATTCCGGGAAATAACCTGGTGAACCTACGCTGCCCTCCCTCAATAGCATGAATGTTCTTCCTCAAATTAGGAGACCAAAACTGCTCACAATACTCCAGGTGTGGTCTCACCAGGGCCCTGTACAACTGCAGTAAGACCTCCTTGCTCCCATACTCAAATCTTCTCGCTATGAAGGCTAACATGCCATTTGCTTTCTTCATTAGACACAAAATGCTGGAGTAACTCAGCAGGACAGGCAGCATCTCTGGAGAGAATGAATGGGTGACGTTTCCGATCGAGACCCTTCTTTGCAGGTGCGGTCAGAAAAAAGGAGAGGGGGATGGAACTAATAGAATTGCCCCCTTACGAGCCGACATAGATAAAATGGCCTCCTTCAGTGTTGTTTTTAAGGCACAAGATACAATAGTGTCTTGGGCAACGTTTTCCAGCACACATCTTCACACACACTCTTGGTCATTCATTATTCTGAGGCTGTCATTAACACAAATTCAACACTCGATAAAGATCCTTCCATTCATCTCAGAGGTCTTCCTTCCTATGCACCTGTTCATAAACCAAAATACAGTGCCCAACATAATGTTTGGGGCAAAGACCCATCATTTATTTATTTGCCTCTGTATTCCACAATTTGAGATTTTTAATAGAAAAAAAATCACGTGATTAAAGTGCACGTTGTCATATTTTATTAAAGGCCATTTTTATACATTTTGGTTTCACCATGTAAAAATTACAGCAGTGTTTTATACGTAGTCCCCCCATTTCAGGGCAACATAATGTTTGGGACACATGGCTTCACAGGTGTTTGTAATTGCTCAGGTGTGTTTAATTGCCTCCTTAATGCAGGTACAAGAGAGCTCTCAGCACCTAGTCTTTCCTCCAGTCTTTCCATCACCTTTGGAAACTTTTATTGCTGTTTATCAACATGAGGATCAAAGTTGTGCCAATGAAAGTCAAAGAAGCCATTATGAAACTGAGAAACAAGAATCAACTGTTTGGAACATCATTAAGAAGAAAGAGAGCACTGGTGAGCTTACTAATCGCAAAGGGACTGGCAGGCCAAGGAAGACCTCCACAGCTGATGACAGAAGAATTCTCCCTATAATAAAGAAAAATCCCCAAACACCTGTCCGACAGATCAGAAACACTCTTCAGGAGTCCGGTGCGGATTTGTCAATGACCACTGTCCGCAGAAGACTTCATGAACAGAAATACAGAGGGACACATCTGTATGATGCAAACCACTGGTTAGCCGCAAAAAATAGGATGGCCAGATTACAGTTTTCCAAGAAGAGCAACTACAGTTCTGGAAAAAGGTCTTGTGGACAGATGAGTCAAAGATTAACTTATATCAGAGTGATGGCAAGAGCAAAGTATGGAGGAGAGAAGGAACTGCTCTCCAAAGCATTCCACCTCATCTGTGAAATCATCCAGCCCGCAAGCGGATTTTTTTTCAATTCGTTTTCACGACCTGGGAACTGTAGCCAGTCCCGGGGCACGCAGGCGACCTGGGCGCTACAGCCAGTCCCGGGGCAGGTGAGCCGATCTGGGAACTGCAGCCAGTCCCGGGGACACAAGGGATCTGGGAACTGCAGAAAACGAATTGAAAAACACGTGAAAACTAATGCAAAAAACAACACCAAGTGTCACACTATGGCGATAGATGTGGCCCGCCATCCACTCACGGACATGGGTCCTGGCCCCTATGCAGAACAAGGTTGCCCACTCCTGTGCTAAAGCAACAAAGGAGTTTTTCAAAGCTAAAAAAATGGTCAATTCTTGAGTGGCCAAGTCAATCACCCAATCTCAACCCAATTCAGCATGCCTTTTATATGCTGGAGAGAAAACTGAAGGGGACTAGCCCCCAAAACAAGCATAAGCTAAAGATGGCTGCAATACAGGCCTGGCAGAGCATCACCAGAGAAGACACCCAGCAACTGGTGATGTCCATGAATCGCAGACTTCAAGCAGTCATTGCATGCAAAGGATATGCAACAAAATACTAAACATGACTACTTTCATTTACATTACATTGTTGTGTCCCAAACATTATGGTGCCCTGAAATGGGGGGACTATGCATAAACACAGCTGTAATTTCTACATGGTGAAACCAAAATGTATAAAAATGGCCTCTCGTAAAATCTGACAATGTGTACTTTAACCACGTGTTTTTTTTTGTATTACAAATCTCAAATTCTGGAGTACAGAGGCAAATAAGTAAATGATGGGTCTTTGCCCCAATTATTATGGAGGGCACTGCACATTGACAATTGCACTTATCTGTGAAGAAGTTTATCAACAAAAAGCTGGATCAATAGCTGTGAAAAATCATTGCCAATGAAGATTGGTCATGGTTTAACTTGAATTTGCCAGGTGTAAACCTGAAGTTCTCGAATTAGAAAAAGTGGAACAATATGCTACTTTATCTGAAGAAGGGTTTCGGTCCAAAACGTTACCTATTTCCTTCGCTCCATAGATGCTGCTACACCCGCTGAGCTTCTCCAGCATTTATGTCTACCTGCTACTTTAACAAATTAGACATTTTCAAAAGGTGACGGGGGAGTGCAAGAAATTAGAATGCGGTCAGTGAAAAAATCTAATCAAATTATGTTTTGCGTATAAAGCAGTTTGCTAATGCGGCTAGCATTAAAGTATGATAGTTAGAAATAAATCCAGGAAAACAGCTTCTTGCATTCTCATTGGAATGCCAGATCGTGTTGCCAGGGAATCCAAAGTGGAAAACCTGTTTAATCGTCTTCCACTGGGATTGTTAAAGCGGCTGCAATGTTCTAGGGAGGAGGAGACCCAGAATGTAAAGTTCTCTCATTGAGGGCAAATCAAAGCAAAAATGCCACTTCAATGCTGTCATCACTGTGCAGCCGAGGACAACATAGATCACAATGGCCCAGCTTCCTTTCAATTTGTCCTGCAGAGCACAGGAGGCCTCCTTTGGCCCACCAATAGTGAGGCCGGCTCTCTGAAGAAGCCAATTACTAGCCCCGTGCTCCTACTCTTCCACCACGCTACCTTTATCCTGGAAAATAAAGCGCTACGTGATTACTTGATGAGTCAGTGAGTTTGTCCAGTGACTGGCTGAGCCATGCACACTCCCAGGGTCAATCTGCGCTGAGCTAGCTGCAGTCAGTCACAGTGCCGCTGACATCTCCTGGTTAGGCAGAGAGAAAATTAGCCAGGGTCTCACCCTGGAACATTATCCAATAAACCTTGTAATTACATGCACTTAGTCATTCTGAGGGATGTAGGGAATGCATTGGAATACAGAGTATACACTTCATTTTGAAAGCCATTTGTCATTTAGGCCAACCGTGTGTGAAATAGCTCGCAAGGCAGAAAGACAAAAGTCCCGTACATGATGTCTCAGCTGCCTTGCGCGTTGCATCATCTGACTTTCAACACAGCATTCGCCATTCTGCAACTTCCAGAGTGGCATCTTTTTGGGCAGGCATTTTATTGCTAATTTAAATGTACAATCTGCATGCGCAGGGAGTGGGCCTTTGCCAGATCTTTACAAAAGAACTATCCCACAGACCAGTTCTCTCCCCAGTGTACAGAATATTAACTCGGAAACAAACTTAAAACAAAATAACACCCATGTTTTACTAAGTGGCCTGAGGTCAAGTGGATTGTGAAAAAGATGTCTTTAGCAGACAATTTTAGTTTCTCATTTCTACATTCTAACAGAAAATATAAGAGGAGGCGAGGCAAAGATTGTTTAAAGTAGTAAGATAACTAAATTAATGAATGCTACCTGCTCCTCTAGTATTGGCCCTGAGCAACATGTTTACAGTTGTTTCATTACAAGCCAGCATGGCTTAATGCACTAGGTGTCAATCAGCTGTGTGCAGTTTCCACATAGAAAACTGCAAGCAAACATTTGCTGTCCAGTTGTCTCACATGAGTCACATTTTAATTGAAAATATTTCACAGCTGGAAGAGGGGCTTGGACTACCCTTTACCTCCAAAAGCCACTCGCGCAGATCACCATCTGCGCAAGCCCCAGGAACAACATGTTCACAGATCACAGGAGATACACAAGGGAAACAGCAGGAATTTCATGGTAATAGTACGCGCTTGAAGCCCACGGTCTTTCTTGATTTCTCTACTCCACATCTTTTTCAGAAATGACATACAAATATTAATAAAGAAGGGTCTCGACCTGAAACGTCACCCATTCCTTCTCTCCAGTGATGCTGCCTGTCCCGTTGAGTTACCTCAGCGTTTTGTGTCTATCTTCGGTGTAAACCAGCATCTGCAGTTCCTTCCTGCACAATAAAGAGTGCTTTCTAGAAATGGTGAGGTCAGAGGCTTGCTGGTGCTCTTGGAATTGTGCGAATACTTGCAGTGCGGTCCAATGCACGTGAATTAAGAAACATTATTCTCAAAATTAAAGTATGGCAAGTCAACAGCTGACAAGGCATAAAAAAGGGGTACTCTTATCAGACCCAAGATCTATGATAGGATCTTCCTCTTGTTCAAGGGTGGTCCATCCATGGTGCTAGATCCTACAAGCATTGAAAGGTACTCGGCACCGGACAGAGTTTGATTTCAGTCGATGGACACAGCACCACGTGCTGTTGTGCCACTGATTGTTTCGATGTTCCACTCGAAGAATGACCACTTCTCCAAGGAGCCAAAGATGACCTGGTCGCTCATGAACATTGCATGAACATGTCACAAGAGATTATGGGGTGAGGAGAGTGGCATGTAAGATAAAAAAAAGTTGTCTTACGTTAAACTTTCATATCAAATTTCCTTAAACGTTTAAGCCAACCCTGGAACTAATTGAAGATAGACACAACAAGCTGGAGTAACTCAGCGGGTCAGGCAGCATCTCTGGAGAAAAGGAATAGGTGAGTTTTGGGTTGAGACCTTTCTTCAGAATGTGAGTCGGGACTCTCGAAAACAAGAGATATAGTAGTATAGAGAGATATAGAACACATTAATGAAATATATGCAGAAAGTAATGATGATTAAGGAAATGTGGAGCTCACAATGGTCCATTGTTGGCTGTGAGCTACGCGATAACAAATTATACAGATAGTGAAACTCAAATGGGCGACAGTGAACCTAGTACCATGACTAGGGGTGACGGAAGGATGGAGAGAGAGGGGATTCAAGAGTTACTTGAGGATAGAGTAATCAATATGCATACCACTGGGTTGTAAACTGTCCAAGCAAAATTTGAGGTGCTGTTCCTCCGATTTACACTTGGCCTCACCCTGACAGTGGAGGAGGCCCAGGACTGAAAGGTCAGTGTGGGAATGGGAAGGGGAGTTAAAGTGTTTGGCAACCGGGAGATTGCATAGGCCCAGGCGGACTGAGCGATGCACGAAACGCTAGCGAGTAGGTCATTCCAAATCTCTACAGCTTTTACACATTGCTCATTTAAATACGCCTGATACAGAATAAAAATAACACTGACTGCAGCACAGCAGATTTATGCTTCATCCCACCTTCCAGTGGCTTGCCTTCCCAGTGCCCATGCCACCACGCTCCCCCTGTTGTGGCCTCCCATACACGAACACATCGCAACCCTCAATGTGCTGCTCAGTCCCAAGGGACCCCCATCACACACACACACACACACAAGGCACAAATAAAGAAATGGTTTAAGGAACTTTTGAAAGCAGAGTAAACTTCAAACAACGGGGCATGTTGTATAAACAGAATTCAACAATTCACATGAAAGATGCTGCTGGAGGAAGGAATTTGCATCTGACAGCGTTCAAATATTCAACGTCATTTCAATACATTACACATTAATTAAACCATCGTTAGCAAGTGGGGTGGAGGGGGTGGGGAGGGTGGTGAGGAGGCTTGACCCTTCCCCCCCCCATGCATACCTCTGCCATCACCATAATCACTTTACCATACTTCACTTCAGTTTCCATTCAAAGCACTCGATACAACTGCTAATCTTCAACAGGTATTTTGACCTTACGTAATTTAAATTAAAAAATAATCTGTCGCCCGTCTCCATACTTTACCGACTGTCCGCATGGCAACATTTCCAAATATGCAGGAAGAAAATCTGATCAAATTATTTGACAACAGCTTATCGAACCACACAATCTCGTGCAGCCATGTCTTAATTTATACAGATGAAACTTTTAAGCCTTCCAAAAGAACAAGTTTAAAAATCAAGGTGTGTCAACAGCACAACAGAAATGGTGAATCGAGCAAAAATCCTCAAAAGTAAAATATTTTTGCAAAACAAAATTTTCCGTAATTTTTCTAATTTTTTTCCCAAAAATACTGTCAACAGCAGTGGATTTAATTAGAAGGCACCAGGAAAAAAAACAAATAATCTCCCCGCAAATGCAGAATTTCCACCTCTCCAGAAAAGTATCACTTCACCATCCATACTATAGGAAAGTCAATGGTAGAATAGTATTTAGTGTGACTGAAAGCTATGAATTTTTAAGGATCAAAACTACTGCATATCGAGAGGATATAGTAAACAACTCTCGAACATCTAGTGTGACTCTGTGCAAAATTAAAGGGTTTCTCATAAATCTGCAATATTTTCTTGTCTTTGTCTCCAATTGCAGGCAACTATGATCTTTCCCGGATCTTAAAATTAATGACTGCCTTTCCATACATTAAAAAAAAACACTTAGAGGGTTTTTGTGGACCTATTATGCAACTACGGTAACCTGTCATTCTTGGGTTCTCCCCTCCCCCAATCTGCAGCAGTAGAAATAAGATAGCAACAAATACAATGGGGTGTTTTTGATTTAATTAGAATGGTTATCCATGTTCCTGAAAACATTTTCTTAGCAAACTGATATTCATTAGTGGCCGAATGAATCAGATTTATTGTCTATTCCCAGACCTCACGTTAAAACTCCATGACAGACCACAGCGTCAGTTTGCAGGGGGATAATATGTGCCAATGTTTCCCCCCTTCCTCTCCCCTTTCTATCACCCCCCTCCCCTTTCCACTCTGCCCGTAGGCCATCGCCACACAACTAATGTAAATGTAACGCACACATGCTGCAGTTGCAAATTAAATCTGCTCATAAACCGGGAGCCTTTCGACAGGCAAATCTGCAGCATTTTAACGTGCGGTTTCAAACACTCCGAGAATGCTACAATTGGTATCTCCACACGCTGGCTCACAGGCCTGAATGAACGAGCCTACACCTTGCGATTCATTCGCTTCAACAAAGATTGCTACAATGAAATTGCAGAAGGGAAGAGTAAAGGATGGGGATAGAGATGGGGGGTTGAGGTTGAGGGGTTGAGGTTGAGGTTTGGGGTGTGGGGGGGGGGGGTGTGGGGATGGGGTTGAGGTGGGGGTTTGGGGGTGTGGGAATAGGGTTGGGGGGTTGGGAATGGGGTTGAGGTGGGGATGGGGTTTTGGGGGTGTGGGGATGGGGGGGGGGATGTGAGGTTGGGGGTGTATGGGGGAGTGGGGATGGGGGGATGGGGGGATGTGGATGAGGTTGGGGTGTGGGGATGGCGTTGAGGTTGGGAGTGTGTGGGGGGGTTTGGGGATGGGGTTGAGGTTGGGGGTGTGTGTGGGGGGGGGATGTGTGAGGTTGGGGGTGTGCGAATGTGGATGAGGTTGGGGGTGTGGGGATAGGGTTGAGGTTAGGGGTGTGTGGGGGGGTGGGGATGGGGTTGAGGTTGGGGGTGTGTGGGGGAGTGGGGATGGGGGGGGGATTGTGGATGGGGATGGGGTGTGGGGATAGAGGGGGGGGGGGGGTTGCAAACACAGGGACCGCAGAGTTACATAGACATTGCAAAGCAGAAGAGAGCTGCCATACCTGTAGATGTGACTGCAGCATTGCCACTGCTGGGGTGCAGAGTTTGTGGATGGGGGTGTGGAGGGGGGCAAGGCCTGTGGCACTGTCCAAGATCCAGGATTGTCTGCCTCCTCGCCTGCTTTTCCCAGTGCAGGTGTCGCGCTTCTCCCTCTCCCTCTCCCTCTCGGATGCAGCCACGGATTTTTCTCCAAACCTCCTCCCCCCACCCCCCCACCCACCCCCCTTTCCTTCTACACACACCCCCCCTCCTATCTTACATCTTTCCCTCTGCACGGCGCCAAATGCACGCGGAATAGAGGAAGGTTGAAGCAAATAGCGAGGGGGGGACCAGCAATCTGTAAATCTCTTGTTGCAAAGGTATTATTTAATCCATTGCCCTCGGTTTTTGGTTTTCGCATTGAACATTGCAGGGGCGGGGGGAGAGGTGGCAACCCAGCTGGAGTTTGTGGAAGGGGAGGGTCTGCCTGCGGGGGAGATGTTCCCTGCGCTGCTGCTTCCCTTCCCCTCCCGCTGGACATCAGATGCAGCGCAGAGCCATTGTGTCCAGCGCCGCCGCCGCTGCTGCTGCTGCCGGAGCCCAGTGCGCGCCCCCGCCCGCCTGCACAGCCTGCACCGCGCGCCCCCGCCCGCCCGCCCGCCGCCATTGTGCCGCTGCATGCACGCGTAGCGCGCCCCCGCACCGGCCGAGAAAAAAGAGCCCCCTCTCCCCCTCTCTCTTCCCTTCCTCGAAAGAGCCCCTTCCCCTCTCTCTAACCGAAGCAAAGAGCCCTCTCGAGCCCTCTTCGAGCCCGAGAACTCCCCCTCCCTCCCCCCCTCCCACTCCCCTCTCTTCCTCTCCCCCTCTCTCTCTCCCACCCTCCCCCCTCCCCTCTGCCCAGCTCCTCTCCCCTTCCCCTCTCCCCTCCTTCCCCTCTCCTTCCCTCTCTTCCCCTCTCCCCCTCTCCCCCCCCTCTCTCCCTCTCCACCTCTCTCCCTCTCTCCCCCCTCTCTCTCCCTCTCCCCTCTCTCCCCTCTCCCCTCTCCCCTCCCCTCCCTCTCCCCTCTCTTCTTCCCTCTCTTCTTCCATCCGCTCTCCCCTCTCTTCCCTCCCCTTCCCCTCTCTCCCCCCCTCTCTCTCCCCTCTCCCCTCCCTCTCCCCTCCCCTCTCCTCTCTCCCCTCTCCCTCTCCTCTCTCCCCTCTCCCCTCTTTTCCTCCCTCTCCCTCCCTCTCTCTCTCCCCTCTCCCTCCCTCCCCCCCTCTCCCCCTCCCTCTCTCCCCTCTCTCTCCCCTCCCTCTCTCCCCTCTCACTCCCCTCTCGTCTTCCCTCTCTTCTCCCCTCTCTCTCCCCTCTCTCCCCTCCCCTCTCCCCCTCTCCCCCTTTCCTCTCCTCTGTTCTCTCTCCCCTCCCCTCTCTACCCCTATCTCTCCCCCTCCCCGTCTCTCTCTCTCCCTCCCCCTCTCTCTCTTACTGCCCTCTCTCTACCCCCCAAATCTCTCCTTCCCCACATCTTTCCCCCCTCTCTCTCTCCCCATCTCTCCTCCCCCTCCCTCTCTCCTCCTCTCTATCTCTCTCTCTCCCCCCCAATCTCTCCCCGCCCCCCATCATCCCCCCCTCTCTCTAACTCCCCCTCTCTCTCCCGCCGCCCCCCACCCCCCCCCCCCCCCCCCCCCCCCCCCCCCCCCCCCGTCTCATATCTTCTCCCTCTTTCATCCCCTCCTCATGGCCTTCCTTCATGCTAGGTGTGTTTTCAGTCTGAGTTTTGTAGGTGTTTTCATTTTCGACGAACCTCACGTCATGATTGGGAATTCTGCAGCAAAATTGCAAAATAAAACTGCAGCCACTGAAGCAGCAGAAAATATGTACACTCACCTGGCTAAATGCCTACAAAGCTGGGCTAACCCTGCACTGAGTAACTCCTGCATTTTGTGTCTATCTTCTGTGTAAACCAGCACCTGCAGTTCCTTCCTGCACAAAATGCTTTGAAGTTTGTTTTGAGTGTGCAGCTGAAAAACAAAGGGCCAGTGAAAAGCAGGACTTCAAGGGTGCTTATCTCTGGGCTGTTTCCAGTACCTCGTGCTAGTGAGGGTAGGAACAGGGAGATAGGGGATCTGAATGTGTGGCTGAGGAGTTGGTGCAGGGGGCAGGGATTTAGATTTTTAGATCACTGGGATCTCTTCTGGGGCAGGGGTGACCTGTACAAAAGGGATGGGTTGCACCTTCATTGGAAGGGGACTGACATTCTCGCAGGCAGGTTTGCTAGTGCTACATGGGTGGGTTTAAACTAAACAGTGGGGGGGGGGGGGAGAGTCAACAACGTGGAAGCGTATCCAAGCAGTTAACGGGAAAGAGAGTGTAGGAAAGGTCACGTTTAAACTAACAGGGCGGAGGGATGGACACCAATGCAAGGAGACAGAGGGACATAAAAGGAGGACAGAAGCAAAAGGTAGAACTAACCTGAAAGCTTTGTGCCTTATAGACAATAGGTGCAGGAGTAGGCCACTCAGCCCTTCGAGCCAGCACCGCCATGCAACGGGATCATGGCCCATGATAGCAAGAATATCCTTCCACCAATTGGGAGACCAAACTGCACACAATACTCCAGGTGTGGTCTCACTAGGGCCCGAAACAACTGCAGAAGGACCTCTTTGCTCCTATACTCAACTCCTCTTGTTATTAGTGCGAGGAGCATTCGTAATAAGGTGGATGAATTGAATGTGCAGTTGCAGGTAATGATATAGTTGGAATTACAGAGACATGGCTCCACGGTGACCAAGGCTGGGAGCTGAACATGCAAGGGTATTTGATATTCAGGAAGGATAGACAGAAAGGAAGAGGAGGTGGGATGGCATTGCTGGTTAAAGAGGAGATTAATGCAATAGCAAGGAGTGACATTAGCTTGGATGCTGTAGAATCGGTATGGGTAGAACTGCAAAATAGCCAAGGGCAGAAACGCTTGTTGGAGTTGTATACAGACCACCAAATAGCAGTAGGGAGGTTGGGGATAGCATCAAGCAGGAAATTAGGTTTGTGTGTAGCAAAGGTACAGCAGTTATCATGGATGATGTTAATCTACATATAGATAGGGCCAATCAAATTGGTTACAGTGCTGAGGAGGAGGATTTCCTGGAATGTATACGGGATGGGTTTTTAAACCAATATGCAGAGGAACTGACTAGGGGGCAGACCATCCAAGACTGGGTATTGTGTAATGAGGAAGGATTAGTTAGCGATCTTGTTGTGCAAGGCCCCTTGGGCAACAGTGACCGTAATATGGTGGAATTCTGCGTTGGGATGGAGAGTGACACGGTTAATTCAAAGACTAGGGTCCTGAACTTAAAGAAAGGAGACTTTGAAGGTATGAGACAGGAATTGGCTAGGATAGACTGGCAAATTATACTTAAAGGTTGACAGTGGAGATGCAATGACAAAGATTTATAGACCGCATGGATGAACTCAAGAAATCGTTCATCCCTGTCTGGCGAAAAAATAAAACTGGGAAGGTGGCTCCACCGTGGCTGACGAGGAAAGTCAAGGATAGTGTGAAAGCCAAAGAAGAGGCATATAAATTGGCCAGAAGAAGCGGAGGACTGGGAGAAATGTAGAACTCAACAGAGGAGGACAACGGGGTTAATTAAGAGGGGGAACATAGAGCTTGAAAGAAAGCTTGTGGGAAATATAAAAACGGACTAAAAACTGCTTAAAAGCTTCTTTGGATATGTAAAAAGGAAAAGAATAGCGAAGACAAATAAAGGTCCATTACAGTCAGAAACGGTAAGAAACTTTGGTTCTGTCTTCACTAAGGAAGACACAAACAATCTCCCAGAAATACTAGGGGTCTGAGGATCTAGTGGGAGGGAGGAACTTCACTAGGGAATCCACATTAGTCAGGAAATTGTGTTTGGTACTGAAGGCAGATAACTCCCCAGTGCCTGATGGTCTGCAAGCCAGAATACTCAAGGAGGTGGCCCTAGAAATCATGGACGCATTGGTGATCATTTTTCAATGTTCTATAGATTCTGGATCAGTTACTGTGGACTGGAGGGTAGCCAATGTAATTCCACTTTTTAAGAAAGGAAGGAGAGAGAAAATGGAAAATCGGTAGTGGGGAAGATGCTGAAATTGATTATTAACAATGTTATAGCAGCGCATTTGGAAAGCAGAGATTGGATCGGTTAAAGTCAGTATGGATTTATAAAGGGGAAATCATGTTTGACTAATCTTCTGGAATTTCTTGAAGATGTAACAAGTAGAATGGATAAGGGAGAGCCAGTGGATATGGTGTATCTGGACTTTCAAAAAGCCTTTGACAAGGTGCCACACAAGAGATTAGTGTGCAAAATTAGGGCGTATGGTATTGTGGGTAGGGTATTGACATGGATACAAAACTGGTTGGCAGGCAGGAAGCAAAGAGTAGGAATCAACGGGTCCTTTTCAGAATGGCAGGCAGTGGTGTGCCGCAAGGCTCTGCTGGGATTTACAATATATACTAGACTAAGTGGGTCCTGTTGGGTCCCATGTTCACTCGGGAGGGCTGGCCCCCAACACAATATTCCGCCTCTCCACCAATTCCAATATTGGGGGCCGGTGGGGGGAAGGCTTTCTAGAGCACTAGTGTGGGAACTGTGGGCAGAAGGGACTGGTTTCCAGAGGGCTAGTATGGACATTGTAGGCAAAATGGATTCTTGGGGTGGCAGCTCAGTCCCTCAAGCCTGATATGCTGGTAGCTCACTCACGGCTGTGGGCTGGCAGTTGACTCACGGCTAGTCTTTGAAATTCCATTTCAAGCAGGGTGCAAGGCCACCAAATTCAAATGCACTTTCCGACCATTTCAGGCAGGGTGCAAGGCCACCAAATTCAATAGCAGATTCCTACCAATTCAAGCAGGGTGCAAGGCCACCAAATTCAGGTGCAGTTTCCTACCACTTCAAGCAGGGTTCAAGGCCACCAAATTCAACTGCAGCTTCATACCACTTCAAGCAGTGCGCAGGGCCACCAAACTCAATTGCAGTTTACTACCGCTTCAAGCACGGTGCAAGGCCACCAAATTCAAGTGCAGTTTCATGCCATTTCAAATAGGGTGCAAGGCCATCAAATTCAAGTGAGGTTTCATGCCATTTCAAGCAGGGTGAAAGGCCACCAAATTCAAGTGCAGTTTCATGCCATTTCAAGCAGAGTGCAAGGCCACCAAATTCAAGTGCAGTTTCCTGCCACTTTAAGCAGGGTGCAAGGCCGCTAAATTCAAGTGCAGTTTTGTGCCACTTCATGCAGGGTGCAAGGCCACCAAAAGCTAGTGCTGTTTCATGACACTTCAAGCAGGGTGCAAGGCCACCAAATTCAAGTGCAGTTTCAAACCACTTCAAGCAGGGTGTAAGACAACGAAATTGAAGTGCAGTTTCATACCATTTCAAGCAGGGTGCAAGGCCACCAAATTCAAATGCTGTTTCATACCATTTCAAGCGGGGCGAAACCACCATAAAACCACACAAAACACCATATAAAAACCACATTCACAGTTCAGTAGACATTCAGTGTGTTCAATTGATTCACAGCTCAGACAGTCGTGACCTCTTCGTGACCTCCCCCATCTTGTAGAAACTGAGCCACACCCACACTTCCGCATTTTATAATGCCTCTCCCCTCCCACCGGAAGAGGTGTGGCCTTCATGGCGTGATTGACAGGAGAGAGATTCTCAACAATTTTTTAAACACTAATAACACTTTTATTTTTCATTGATGGGAAGAATCCTCTGCACCTGATGAGCAGAGGGGGACTGAGTAAGGTGGCCAAAAATCAGAGCCGTAAGTGGTTGCATTTTATCTAAAATCAATATACAGTGCAAACAGGAAGTTGTCAAGTTTAGACCAACAACCATTTGCAGTGCAGCAGTTCAAAGCAACCACATTTTTATTTTCAAACCACAATAAGGGCACTCACAGTTGAGTAGACATTTGTTCAGTGTCGTTCTCAGCTCAGAGAGACGTGACCATCTCGCTTCCTCCATCTTGCAGAGACTGAGTGAGGCACAACAATTCCGGGTTTTATAGTCCCTCGTCCCTCCCACCAGCAGAGGCAGCAGAGAGAATGTCAACATTATTTAAACATTAATAACTCTTTTATTTTTAATTGATGGGAAAAATCCTCTTGTCCTGTGCAGCGGAGGGGGACTCTGAATAAGATGGCCAAAAATCACAGCCGTAAGTGGCAGCGTTTTTTTCAAACATCATGAAACAGAAAAACAGGAAGTGGTCAAGATCTTACTTTTAGTAATATAGAGTAATGATTTAGAAGAGGGAATTAATTGTGACCTCTCCAATTTTGCGGATGACACAAAGCTGGGTGGCAGTGTGAGCTGCGAGGAGGATGCTATGAGGCTGCAGGGTGACTTGGATAGGTTGGGTGAGTGGGCCGATGTATGGCAGCTGCAGTTTAATGTTGATTAAAAAAATGTGAGGTTATCCATTTTGTTGGCATAAACAGGAAGGCAAATTAGTATTTGAATTATGTCAGATTAGGAAAAGGGGAGGTGCAACGAGACCTGGGTGTGCTTGTACATTAGTCACTGAAAGTAAGCATGCAGGTACAGCAGGCAGTGAAGAAAGCTAATGGCATGTTGGCCTTCATTGCAAGAGGATTTGAGTTTAGGAACAAGGAGGTCCTACTGCAGTTATACAGGGCCCTGGTGAGACTGCACCTGAAGTATTGTGTGCAATTTTGGACTCCTAATTTGAGGAAGGACATTATTGCTATTGAGGGAGTGCAGCATAGGTTCACCAGGTTAATTCCTGGGATGGCGGGACTGACATACAGTATGATGAAAGAATGGGTCGACTGGGCTCCTTGTAACTTCCAAACATATAAAACTCTTAAAGGATTGGACAGGCTAGATGCAGGAATAATGTTCCCGATGTTGGGGGAGTCCAGAACCAGGGGTCACAGTTTAAGAAGAAGGGGTAGGCTATTTAGGGCTGAGATGAGGAAAAAAAAATTTCACCCAGAGAGTTGTGACTCTGTGGAATTCCCTGCCACAGAAGGCAGTGGAGGCCAATTCAGTGGATGTTTTCAAGAGGGAGTTAGATTTCGCTCTTAGGGCTAAAGGAATCAAGGGATATTTGGTCGGCACGGACTGGAAGGGCCGAGAGGGCCTGTTTCCGTGCTGTAATTGTTATATGGTTATATGATATGGGGAGAAGGCAGGAACGGGATACTGATTTTAGATGTTCAGCCATGATCACATTGAATGGCAGTGCTGGCTCGAAGGGCCGAATGGGCTACTCCTGCACCTATTTTTCTGTGCTTCTGTTTCTGTATTGATTACAAAAGATGGATATATAAAATGGTAGACTTGCACAAAATAAGGAGGCAGACTCCCGGTGAAGTGAAATAAATAACAGAAACTTCAAAATACTGGAAAGACAAGTCATGACGCATCTCAAGAGTTATTGTCATGTCCCGAAACGGAACAAGGACATTTCCGTTTGCAGCAGCGCAACATATATGTAAATGAGGTGCTCTGTAAACACAATAATAAACAGCAAACATAATATCAATATATTTTTTAAAAACTAATATAGGGCAAATACAAAAAACGACATTCCAATTCCCTGGTGCAATCAAGACTGCTTGTAGTTTGGGATGGAGTTGATAGTGTTCAATAGCCTGATGGAGTTGTACAGCACAGAAACAGGTCCTCAGCCCACCCTGTCAATGCTAACCTCTTGTACTAATCCCAATTGCCTGTATAGGGACTGTCATATTCTTCCTTGCCTGGCCTATTTGTCGGCTGAAATACCTCTAAAACATTGTATTTTTTATCTGATTCTGCCAGCATCTCTGGCAATGTCTTCGATATCGACCACTCTGTGTAAAGCAAAGATCCTATACCGGAGCAAGATAGACCACTCCTGCTAAATGCAACGGGCTGACGTGTAGTGTGCAACGGAGCGGAACGTGGGCCTTTTTTTCATCCATTTCAGTAACCCGACCCGACCCGACTCGCAGCGTAATCAGCGTTGCGGGGGAACAGTTTGTGTTAATAAATTATCATTCTGAAAATGAGGAGATTTTTCCCAAATAACTTTTATTTTTACGAGGATGTTTCCGTAACCGGCTTCCGTCTCCGCATTAGTATCCTATGGGATCTTTGGTGCGGAGACGGAAGCCGGTTACGGAAATGGGGCCGAAAATGACCCATGAATCTGCGCACGACCATACTACGTCTTTTTTGTCGAGCGATCTATCTTGCTCGCTATCGGATCTTTGGTGTAAAGAACAAATGTCTAAGATCTCCATAACATTTCCTAAATCTCGCATTAAAACAATGCATTTTTGTTTTTGGTACTCCTACTGTGAGAAAATAATTTTAACATTTGCCATCCTTAATCTTATGTACTTCTATCAGATCACTCCACAGACTCCTTCACTCAAGGGAAAACCAGCCCAGCCTATCCAAACTCTCTCAAAAACATCACCTGCCCATTTCCTCCACAGGTTCTGCCTGACCCGTTGAGTTCCTCCTGCACTTCCTGTGCACTCAAGATTCCAGCAACTGCAGTTCCTTGTGTCTCAACAGAGACAATAAACAATAGACAATAGGTGCAGGAGTAGGCCATTCGGCCCTTCGAGCCAGCACCGCCATTCAATGTGATCATGGCTGATCATCCCCAATCAGTACCCCGTTCCTGCCTTTGCCCCATATCCCCTGACTCCGCTATCTTTCCCTATCTAGCTCTCTCTTGAAAGCATCCAGAGAACCGCCCTCCACCGCCCTCTGAGGCAGAGAATTCCACAGACTCACAACTCTCTGTAAGAAAAAGTGTTTCCTCGTCTCCGTTCTAAATGGCTTACCCCTTATTCTTAAACTGTGGCCCCTGGTTCTGGAGTCCCCCAACATCGGGAACATGTTTCCTGCCTCTAGTGTGTCCAAATCCTTAACAATCTTATATGTTTCAATAAGATTCCCCTCTCATCCTTCTAAACTCCAGAGTGTACAAGCCCAGCCGCTCCATTCTCTCAGCATACAGAGTTAACCTTTCAGGTCAAAGATAGGCACAAAATGCTGGAGTAACTCAGTGGGACAGGCAGCATCTCTGGATAGAACGAATGGGTGACGTTTCGGGTCGAGACCCTTCTTCAGACACTTTCAGATCAATAATCTTTCATTGGAGCTCAAGATATTGGAAAGTTGCTTGTTTAAATTTGCCGAGATGAGGTATGATGAAGAGAAAACAATGGGAATGTTTGCGATAGTGTGGAGATGAAGAGCAATTGGATGACATAAATGTACATACAAATTGCAGCAGGAAGGCATTATTCTACCTTCAATTTTTCCAGCATCTGCAGTTCTTTCCTAAACAGGAAGGGATTATTTGTAAGTTTGCCATTCAAAAAGATTTTGGCTGTAACCTCATATTTACATTCCCGAATATTCCTGGTATCCTTTTATCTGCTTGTTTATCAGGAATCGATATATCTCTTCCTTAAAAATATTAAAAACTCTGCTTCCTTTGCCACTTTGGGAAAGAGAGCTCCAAGGACTCACAACCCTAAAATATAAGAATTCACATCATTTCTGTTTTAAATGGGTAACCTCTTATTTTTAAACTGTAACCTTAGTTCTAGATTCTCCTATAAGACAAAACATCCTCTCCAAAGTCACACCGCCAACACACAAGTTCTGATGCCAACTGAGAGAGGGCCATGAAGACTTGTTAATTGCAAATGTTGGAGGAGATGCAAGTAAAAATAAATGTAGTATGACAATATGTATGCAGATGATCTTGTGGTCTTTAGTCCATCTAGTGCTGATCTCCAGCAGCTTACTATATGTTCAGTGTATGGTGTGGAACATGATATCTATCTATATTACTAAAAGTTAGATCTTGACTGTTTTTGACTCACTGCGATGTGGTTTCCGAGAGAACGCCGCCACTTTCGGCCGTCATTTTTGGCCACCTCGCTCAGAGCCCCCTTCCGCCGAACTGGACTGGAGGATATTTCCCGTCGATGAAATATCAGAGAGATATTAATGTTTTTTAATTTTTTGCCATCTCTCTGCTGCCCCTGTTGGAGGGAGGGGGGAGGGACTATAAAACCCGGAAGTGGTGTGCCTCACTCAGTCTCTGCAAGATGGAGGAAGCGAGAGGGCCACATCTCTCTGAGTAACACTAAACACATGTCTACTCAACTGTGAGTGCCCTTAATGTGGTTTGAAAATGAAAATATGGTTGGTTTGAAGTAAAAATGCGCTGCAAATATCTGTTTGGGGGGTTTTGGGTTGAAGTAGAAATGCTCTGCAAATGGCTGTTTGAGGGGTTTTGGGTTGAAGAGAAATTGCACTGCAAATGGCTGTTTGACTAAACTTGACAACTTCCCGTTTGCACTATATTGATTTTAGATAAAACGCTACCACTTACGGCTGTGATTTTTGGTCTTCTTACTCAGTCCCCCTCTGCTCGTCAGGTGCAGAGGATTCTTCCCATCAATGAATAATAAAAGTGTTATTAATGTTTTAAAAATGTTGAAAATCTCTCTCCTGTGAATCACGCCATGAATGCCACACCTAGACATAGAAAATAGGTGCAGGAGGAGGCCATTCGGCCCATCGAGCCAGCACCGCCATTCAATATGATCATGGCTGATCGTCCGCTATCAATAGCCCATGCCTGCCCTCTCCCCATATCCTTTGACTCCACTAGCCCCTAGAGCTCTATCCAACTCTCTCTTAAATCCATCCAGTGATTTGACCTCCACTGTCCTCTGTGACAGGGAATTCCATAAATTCACAACTCTCTGGGTAAAAAAGTGTTTTCTCAGCTCAGTCTTAAATGACCTCCCCTTTATTCTAAGACTGTGGCCCCTGGTTCTGGACTCACCCAACATTGGGAACATTTTTCCTGCATCTAGCTTGTCCAGTTCTTTTATAATTTTATTTGTTTCTATAAGATCTCCCCTCATCCTTCTAAACTCCCGTGAATACAAGCCTAGTCTTTTCAATCTTTCCTCATATGACAGTCCCGCCATCCCAGGGATCAATCTCGTGAACCTACGCTGTACTGCCTCAATCACAAGGATGTCCTTCCTCAAATTAGGCCTTTTCCGCTGGACTTGGATCCTGCTTGAAGTGGTATGAAACTGCACTTGGATTTGGTGGCCTTGCACCCTGTTTGAAGTGGTTGGAAACTGCATGAATTTGGTGGCCTTGCACCCTGCTTGAAGTAGTAGGAAACTGAACCTGAATTTGGTGGCCTTGCACCCTGCTTGAAGTGGTATGAAACTGTACTTGAATTTTGCGGCCTTGCACCCTGCTCAAAGAGGTAAGAAACTGCACTTGATTTGGTGGCCTTGCACCCTGCTTGAAATGGTAGGAAAATGGATTTGAATTTGGTGGCCTTGCATTCTGCTTGAAATGGAATTTCAAGGAAGAGCCGTGAGTCAACTGCCAGCCGTGAGCTGCCAGCGCATCATGCTTGAGGGACTGAGCTGCCACCCCAAGAATCCATTTGGCCCACAATATCCATACTAGCCCTCTGGAGACCAGTAGTCCCTGCAGCCAACAACACCCATACCAGCGCTCCAGAAAGCCCCCCCCCCCCCCATTGGCCATCAATATTGGGATTGGTGGAGAGGTGGAATATTGCATCGGGAGACCAGCCCTCCTGTGTGAACATGGGACCCAATGGGTCCCACTTAGTCTAGTTAAATATAAAGCTTGTAAGTGTGCTGTTATGATCTGTAGAACCAAAGAGGATAAATGTCTAACATTTCCTGATTTTAAATTGTCTGACAATAATCTTAGTGTCTGTAATAAAGTAAAATATTTTGGGCATTTTATTACAGAACAAATGACAGATGATGAGGATATTTATAGTCAATGATGTATAGTATGTCCAGGCGAATAGTCTCTTAAGTAAGTTTGGTGCGTGTACAGATGTGGTGAAGATGTCTTTGTTTAGAGCATATTGCACACCACTCTATACTGCGCACCTGTGGTCAAACTACAGAAAGACAAGTTTGCAGCGATTAAAGGTGGCCTATAATGATGCCATGAGAGCACTTCTAACGAAACCTAGACGGCGTAGTGCTAGTAACATGTTTGTGGCTGCAGGAGTCAGACAATTGGAAGCTATCCTAAGAAATCATGTGTATAAATTCATTTGCAGGATAAATGATTCTAAACATGTAATTATCGTGGCCTTATCAAACATAAGGTTTAGCACGTCACGCTACCAATCCCAGTTGTGGAGACACTGGTATCGCCATCTCGTTGTAGGACACTCATCTTTCTTTTTTATTCTGGATTTTAAATCATGTATTGGGTTTTTTGTATATAATTTATGATGCTTTTATAAGTGATATGCTAAGATTTAATATGTATTTATGGTGTTTTTATATGCAATGTATTTTATGTAATGTTGTCCCTCGTCTGGACCTTGAGTCTGAAATAAAGTTTAATGATAACAATAATAATAATAATAATAATTATAATGGGGCAGGGAAAACAATACAACTGTGAGATACAGAATACTCAGGATGGTGCACTAGTAAAGCTGTTGTGTCAAAGCTCCACTGCCCCATATTCTACGCTGATCTCTAGTGTTATCTGTGTGGAGTTTGCACGTCCTTTCTGTGACCAGGTGAATTTCTCCAGCTGCGTCTGATTCTTCGTATATCTCAAAAGTGTGCTGTTTAGTATGTCAATTGGACATTGTTAGATGCCTCTAGTGTAAATAGTGTAAAGGTCTATCTACACACCATCTCCAATATAGTTTGAGGGAATTGCTGAGAATGTGGGGAAAATAAAAACATTGCATTAATGTAAGTGGGTTGATAATGTCTTGCATGGACCTGTTGAGCTGAGGTTGTGGCGGGCTGAGCCATTTTGGTGTCGAACCGTCGTTGGTCGGGCTAGAACGCTGGCATGGACCGGGCGTGAACTGGGCCGACCAATCACGCGGTCAGGTGGGCGAGCCGCCGTGGGGTTAGAGAACAAAGGATTTGGCGGTTGAAGTTTAACTCGTGTGTGCTCACGAGCGATGGCACAGTAATAGTTAAATATTAACTTGATGCACGCGTGAGCGACGGGGCTGTATTGGTTATTTATGAAACGGAGTGTTTACACAACGCATGGACCCCTACAGTGGTGACCCCGATGATCCAAAACCGCCTATTTTAGATTTTATCATGTGTGCAGCCGACAACCCAGACCAGCAGAATGCAGTTTGGATCAAACTGCCCACTTTCTCGACATCACAGCCCCACGTGTGGTTTGAACAGGCTGAAGCCCAGTTCCACATTCGCCAGATCACTGCCGATGCCACCAAACACTGCTACGTGCTCAGTGCGCTGGACCAGGACACCACCGGACACATAATCGAATACCTTCATCAGCCATTAGCCGAAGGCACGTACTAGGGCCTCAAAACACACCTCTTGCTCACTTCTAGTCTCCGCCGCTGCAACAGGGCAGCCAGACTCCTGCACACGGGTGGTCTAGGCGACCACACGCCATCTGTGCTTATGGATGAAATACACGCCTGGATGGTCGTACACAAGACCTGCCTCCTGGTCCAACAGGTTTTCCTCGAGCAGATGCCTGATGACATTCGCCTGCTGCTCGCGGACGACGGTTTCACCGACCCGCGGCTGCTGTCTGCCCGTGTTGACGTGCTGTGGCCCGCTAAGCAGCAGGGTGGCGGTGCCTCGGGGGGGTCAAGCGGTCGGTCCCAGCCTCCACCGAATGTACGGCAGTAAGGCTCGCCACGAGCGACGCGGCAAAGGTACTTGGTGCTACTGCCACCAAAGGTGTGGTTCCGAGGCCCGCCGATGCCGACCACCCTGCTCGCATCTGGGAAACGGCGCAGCCGGCCGCCAGTAGTGGCTACTGTGGCTGGCCACAAGCATAGCCTCCTCTACACCTGGGACCGTGTTTTCTCGTGGACACGGGAGCAGAGGTCAATGTTCCGGAAAGAAGAGACCTCCTCTGGCCGTCAGCAACAGTAGCAACATCAAGAGGTACGGGGTCCGCACGATCCTGCTCACGTTCAACTCCTGTCACTTCCAGTGGCCCTTTACTATCGCCGACATCTCCCAACCGCTGCTGGGCGCCGATTTCCTCTGGGCGCACTCCCTGCTGGTCCACGTGAAGGGACAACGTCTCGTCAATTCTGAGACGTTCGAGTCCATCGCCTTGCGTCACGCCGAATTACCTGTGCCACATCTCGGCTCCTTCTCCGACAACGAGTACACCCGGACCTTAGCCGATTTCCCCGACCCCAAGCATGAGGTGAAGCACCATATCCCCACCACTGGACCACCACTCCACGCAGGCTGCCCCCCGACAAGCTCCAACTGGCCAAAGATGAGTTCCGCAAGATGGAGGAAATGGGGATTGTGCGCTGCTCAGAGAGCCCGTGGGATGTCTCTGCTTCACATGGTCCCCAAAGCGTCCGGGGCTGGAGACCCTGTGGGGACTCCCACCGTCTCAACAACGTCACAGCGGCAGACCAGTACCGCGTCCCTCGTATCCTGGACTTCACGGCCAATCTGGACGGCGCCAAGGTATTTATCAAAATCGACCTGGTATGCGGCTACCATCAGATTCCAGTCCACCTGGACGGCATCCCCAAGACAGCCCTCATCACCCCGTTCGGACTCTTTGAGTTCCTACGGATGCCTTTCGGCCTCAGGAACGCCGCGCAGGCTTTCCAACGGCTCATGCACACGGTGGCCTGCGGGCTGGACTTCATGTTCATTTATCTCGACGACATCCTCGTGGCCAGCTGCTCTTGCCTGGAACACCACGCACACCTCCGGCAGCTCTGCTAGAAGCTCAACGAGCATGGCCTGGCCATCAACCTGGCCAAGTGTTTAGTTTGACCACCCTTCCATCAACGCCAAAGAGGCGCTGGTACATCCACGGGCCAACACACCGACAGCTCTCACGGTGGATGCACCTGGCACAGCCATGGACGGAGTGCTGGACCAGCTGATCGAAGGAAGCTGGCAGCCCCTCGCCTTTTTCAGTCGTCACCTGAGACCCACCCGAGCAGAAATACAGAGCAAGCGAATGGCCCAGTGGAACGTTTTCACCGGCACCTGAAGGCATCCGTAAAGGCACGGCTCACAGGCCCGGACTGGATGGGCGAGTTGCCATGGGTCCTGCTAGGCATACGCACTGCCCCGAAAATGGGCCTGGCCCCGCGTACAGTCCCAGGGGACTTTCCTTGTTCGAGTATCTGAAGGAGCTGCTCCTCAAGTTTTGGCTCCACTTTAGTCCGACGCTATTGATTTTTGGGCACCCGGTGCAGAGGGGGGAGGGTCGGGAGGGAGGAGGGGGTCTCCCTGTCGGTCTGCTCCTGGGCCTGGCCAAGATGGCAGCGGGCAGTCGACGGCCGCACAGCCGTCGGCTGCCCGCCCCTTTTCCGGGGTTACGTCCGTGCCCGCGTGTCCCTAGAGCGGGAACACGCGGTGTCCACGGGGACTGTGGAGGCTTTCCGCGAACGCTGGTCACCGCAGGATGTCGAATGCATAATTGATAAAAATGTTAATATTTTAATTTGAGAACTTTCTTTGTAAAATGTCAATATAGGCATTCTCTGATCGTGTTACTACTTTGTATTTGTTTGTTCTGAATAAAAGCATTTTGTAAGAGAAAAAAAAAAGGGGACTTCATCCCATCGGCACGTGGCAATCAGGATCTGCCCACAACGATGCTGATGCACCAGAAGGTGGGCAAGCTCTCTCCAGTCCCAACGTCCCGCCATGGACTCACCACCACGTACGCCCACCCGGACTGCCAGTACATCTTCCTTCGCCATGATTCACACCGTACGCCACTGCAAAGGCCTTACGAGGGACCTATCCAGGTACTGCAACACGGCATCACGACTTTTGTCATCAACATGGGCGTCAGGCACGGGACTGTCCCCGTGGACGGGCTTAACATTGGACATTGAACATCCAGTGCGGGTGGCCCAATCCCGCCGTGGAGTGCATCCACCGTCACGAGCGCTCCCACCCTGAACTCTGCCAGTTGTGACGCCGAACACAGGAGACGCGCACGCGAGGTCAGCCGCCTCACTCCTGAGCCTAACCACCTCCATTACTCCATCTGGAGGAGGGGACATGTGGTATCGAACCATTTTGGTATCAAACCGCCGTTAGTTGGGCTCGAACTCTCGCGTGGACCGGGCGTGATCTGGGCCGACCAATCACGCGGTCAGGGGGCGGGCCGTGGTGGTGTTAGAGAACAAAGTATTTGGCGGTAGGAGTTTAACTCGTTTGTGCTCACGAGCGACGGCACAGTAATAGTTAAATATTAACTTTATTGCTCGCGTGAGCGATGGGGCTGTATCGGTTAATTATTAAACGGAGTGTTTACACAACGCCTAGACATCTGCAAGGTTCCTGTTTCCACACAGTATCTTTTTATTGGTTTATTAATATTGGCCTGTCTACTGAGATACAGGGAAACGTTAATAAGTTATAGAAGCGGTATTAGGCTATTTGGCCCATCGCCTGCTCCGCCATTCAATCATGACTGATCTATACTTCCATCTCAGCCCCATTCTCCCGCGATTGTGCGAGTGCCCCGGCTTCCCAGAACGAGTGTCCACCCTCGATGTGGGCAAACGCTGACTTCCGCCCCTGTGTCCACCAGGAATCGGCGTCCCGAGCGCCGGTCCCAGGCATATAGAAGGTGTATCTGCCCAACTGCCGAGGCATTTACTGGCGAGGCGGCCAGCCCTGGCATTTCCCGGAAATGAACATGGCGAGCGGCATTCGTGGGACGTGGAACCCCAGCATTGGTGGTAGAAGCACCATCTCTTCTTACCGGCTTCTCCCGGAGCAAGAGACTCAGCTGATCCCCCGGTGGGTGCGGCCCCCGGTTACTGCGCCTTCCAAGGCGCTGTCAATCCCGATCGAGCGAACTTCCGCCCTGCCACTTGGCCAGCCACAGCTCGTCTGCGCGTCCCGCTAGCTGCAGGGAGTCATTGAAACTCAGGCCCTGAGAGGAGCAGGCAGATGTAGTCGGGCAACTGCTCTAGAAAGGTGTATTCAAAAAGCAAGCAGGGCCGGTGGCCATCCATGAGCGTGAGCATGAGCATTTCACTGGCGGCGACCATTGTTGTGATCCAAAATATCTATTTTGGACCGTCGGGGTCACCAATGAAGTGGGACGCGAGTGTCAAGCAAAGAATTCTTTAATCGTAATGCACTTTACAGGACCCAAAACCACAAGGGGCACGGGCGTTCGAGGGGTGGAAGATTGCAACAGTGGGGTGGGAGATTGCAACCTTCACGTGGTCCGCCCCGTTTCAACTAATGTAATCAACTCGACGTGCACAAACAGAAGATCAAATAGAACAAGTTGTCCGACAACTTTAGGCTGTGCACGCCTCACGAAAGAAGAAGAAGAAATGCAACAGTAATGCATAGAGAAAAATACCAGAGGGAAGAACATTCACAACATTAGAGTAACAGAGAAAGCGTAGAAAATAAATGCAAGGTCCACAATGAGGTAAGTTGGAAAATAGGGACTACATCCTAGCTTATGGGAGGACAACTGTCATCTGTTCAGTAGTCTTATAACTGTAGCCGTGAAGTTGTTCCTGAGTTTGGCGGTAAGCCCTGTCCCACGGTACGAGTTCATTCCAAGAGCTCTCCCGAGTTTAAAAAATAATCAAACTCGTGGTAAGCACAGAGAATGAACGTAGCGGGTACGTCAGAGCTCGGGGACGACTCTTAGCGCTAACGGCAGGTACTCGGGAAGACTCGCTAACGGCAGGTAAGCACGGGAAGACCCGTGAAGATTTTTCAACATGTTGAAAAATGCCCACGTGAGCCCCGAGTACCGACGAGTGGCCTTTACCGTAAATCTCCGAGTTTGAATCAGGGCAAACTCGGGAGAGCTCTTCGAATGAACTCGTACCGTGGGACAGGGGTTTAAGTGTTTCAAGCTTTTGTTCCTACACGAGAGGGGAATATTGTCCTTGAATACGTTGGCTGCTTTCCTGAGGCAGCATGAAGTAAGATGGAGTCAATGGAGGGGAGGGGGGTTTGTGTGATGGACTGGGCTACAAGCACGGCTCTCTGGAACTTCTTGCGGTCTAGACAGAGCTGTTACCAAACCATGTTGTGATAGGATATTTTCTGTGGTGCATCTGTAGATGTTGGTAAGAGTCATTGGATGAAGTTTGTGGGTTTTCTTGACCATAGTTTCAAAGTGCTTGGTCCAAGCGTTGCTGATATACACTTATGAAGTAGAAGCTCTCAACCACCTCCACTTCAGCACCATTGATGCTGAAGGGGGATGCTTTGCACTTTTACTAGTTATTTATTGGGTTCTTTTTAAGTATTTATTGCTCTCACGTATTATCCATATTTTATATTATGTATTTTTTGTTTGCTTTCGTTCTGACTGTGTTGGCTACTGGACATCTGAATTTCCCTGAGGGGATCAATAAAGTATTTATCATCATCATTATCTCCCTATCTCATCTATTGAATGTGATGCTATCGCTCTGACCTCCTTTATCATCCTATCACACAATGATAAAGGAGATCCTATCTCTTGTAAAGAGGCCAAACCTGTCCTCACAGTTTCTGGTATTGGTGCAACTGGTCCCAAGATGAGGTTTCCTGCACCAGGACATCAGAAATGTCCTCATTCTGCAGTATACATGGTTCAAACCCAACCCCGCTCCCCCCTCCACGCCCACATTTGTGGTTGGAGCCCTCAGCATCTTCCCCAGTTTCCCCACACTTCTGCTCTCTCATTTCCCCAGACAAAACAGCAACAGTTCCTCCAAGGGCAACGAGTGGTAGAGTTGCTGCCTTACAGTGCCAGAGACCCAGGTTCGATCCTGACTATGGGTGCTTGTCCGTACATAGTTTGTATGTTCTCCCCATGACATGCATAGGTTTTCTCCGAGAATTCGAAGGGCCGAATGGCCTACTCCTGCACCTATTGCCTATAACTGGTTTCCCCCCACACATCAAAGACGTACAGGTTTGCAGGTTAATTGGCTTGGTATAAATATTAAAATTGTCCCTAGTGTAGTATGGTGTTAATGTGCCAAGATCGCTGGTCAGTGCGGCCTGTTTCTGCACTGCATCTCTAATGTAAACCTCCACCCCAACCTTCTCCACATCCAGCTCAATCTCCAATGGTGCTGCCCACTTCAGCATTGATCCCACCGCCAGTCACATCTTCCTGTCCCCATCTTTTACCACTTTCTGCAGAGACCACTCTTTCCGCACTTTGTTGGTTCCCCAACCATCCAGGCACATTCTCCTGCAACCACTGCAGATGCAGCTCCTGTCCCTGCTCCTTGTATCTCACCTCCATTCAGGGACCCCAACAACCCTTCCAGGTGAAACTGACAGTTTGTTAAACTGGGGGACTGTGTTTCCGGGACAGTGGTGTGCAGTGTTGGAGCCCCACAGGGAACGGTTTTGGCCCCGTTCCTCTTCACCCTGTATACTGCAGACTACAAATATAAGTCTGACACATGCCACATACAGAGATAGTCTGACGTCACAGCGATTGTGGCTTGTGGAAGGAACGGACATGAGGAGGAATACAGGGACTTGACCAGAGCTTTCTGTGTCTGGAGTAAAGAGAACTGTCTCATCTTGAATACAACGAAGACTAAAGAGATGGTTGTTAACGTTGGCAGGTCCAAGCGCCCCCTTCAGCCGGTTAACACTGCAGGGGTGGACATTGAGGTGGTACAGACATATAAATATCTGGGACTGCACCTTGATAACAAACTGGACAGGTCAGTCATCACCGATGCCCTCTACAAAAAAGGACAGAGCAGACTCTTTTTCCTCAGAAGGCTCAGATCCTTCAGTGCGCAATGACATGCTGTACCTGTTCTACTATACTGTTGCTGCAAGTGTCATCTTCGATGATGTTGTCTGCTGGGGCAACAGCATCACTGATAAAAGCAGCAAGAAGTTGGACATGCTGGTAAAACGAGCTAGCTCAATGCCGGGGGGGGGGGGGGGGGCGGGGGGCGGGGAGTGGACTCTGTGGGGGATGTGCGTGAGAGGCTTATGAGGAGCAAGTTGCAGGTCAACTCGACAACTCCGGGCACCCCCTCCATGAAATTCTGGAGGGTCAAAAGAGCACTCGGAACAACAGACGACTCCTCGCCCTGCGCTGTAGAACGGAGCGGTTCAGGAGATCCTTCAACCCCTGTAGCCATTAGCTTTAGCCATAATAATACTGACCGTTAAGCTGTAGGGGGATGCTTTGCACTTTTAATAATTATTTATTGGGTTCTTTTTAAGTATTTAGTGCAGTCACGTATTATCCATATTTTATTTTGTGTATTTTTTGTCTGCTTTCGTTCTGACTGTGTTGGCTACTGGACATCTGAATTTTCCTGAGGGGATCTATAAAGTATTTATCATCATCATCATCATTATCTCCCTATCTCATCTATTGAATTTGATGCTATAGCTGTGACCTCCTTTACATTGGGTGGACCAAGCAGAGAATAAACTGTTCACTGGACACGTGCTCAGGAGCCTGGCACTGCTGGTGCTCCAAGCTGCCAACCTTTTTAATTCCCACTCCTATTCCTCTATCAACCAGGCCTACCCAACAGCCAGAGCAAGTTCACACCTAAACTGAAAGAACAGCAACACTTATTCTGCTGAGGGAGGCCACAACCCGATGGCATGAACATTGAATTTTCCAATTTTAAGTCAACTCTCCCACCACGCCAACTTCTCATCTACCCAATTCTGCCACCCCGCTCCTCTCCACACACACAGTGGCACCGCGGTAGAGTTTCCAATTTCCTTGTGCCCTCCATGACTTTCTTTCCACTCCTCCACTTGCTCCTCTCCCACCCTTCCCTACTGCGGTTCACCTTTCCCTTTCTCCCACCCACCAATTCCACATTTCACTCCCCACCTCCCTCAATAGATTCCAACATCTTTTATCTTCTCCACTTATCGCCTCCAGCCTTGGTTACTCTCCCTCCCCATCTCTCCCCCACCTGCCCATCAACCCCTCCTTACACAAATCCGCCTATCACTTGCTTGTTCGTGCCCCACCTGTTCCCACTCTCCACTCACCCTGAAGAAGAGTCCCGAGCTGGAACGTCATCTGTCGCAGAGTCTGACCTGCGTTCCCCTTGCAGATCTCTTTTTAAACTACAGATTCCACCATCTGCAGTCTCTTGTGCCTCAAATTCAGGTTGGAAATTGGAAACCAAATCAGAAGGCATGCTCATTTGGCAGGTTCATGCCTAATCCTCATAGATTCACTTTCTGTTTTCGGTGTCCACAAATCCAACAGTTTCTACAATCTAGCATTCACCAGAATCAAACATTCTTGAATTGATTGTGTTCCAACTTTTACATTTACTAGACACGGTGCAATAAAGGAAAAAAAGAAAAGGTATACCTGAACAGTGGCTGTTCTCTAACCTCAAATGTTTATGACAATAAGTGGTATTTTTAAGCCTTTAAACAAGATACATCGTACTCAGGTTTGGAATAGTGTTGAAAGGAACTGCAGATGCTGGTTTAAATCGAAGATAGACACACATTGCTGGAGTAACTCAGGAATGGGTGACGTTTCAAGTCGAGACCCTCTTTAGACTAATGTTTGGGGAGTGGGCGGTACGTAGACAAGGAAGTGTATAGATAAGGAAGTGTAAGATGTTTTCACAGGACAAAGGGAATGGAGATCAAGGAAAATGCAGAATAGATAATTGTTAGTTGGGAGAATGTAACAACAGAGCAGAAATAAAATGTAGTCGGAGACAGTAAGACTGGTTGGAGAACTGGGAAGTGGGAGGGGATGGAGAGAGAGGGAAAGCAAGGAAATTAGAGAAGTCAATGTTCATACCGCTGGGGTGTAAGCTGCCCAAGCGAAATATGAGATGCTGTTCCTCCAATTTGCACTGGGCCTCACTCTGACAATGGAGGAGGCCCAGGACAGAATAGAATAGAATAGAATGCCTTTTTATTGTCACTATACACATGTACAATGAGATTAAAAGCTGCTCCTACTCAGTGTAAAAACAAAAGGGGGGGGGGGGGGGGGGAAATAAGGTGCACAGTTTCTGCAGTGCTATATACATATCTATAAAAGACAATGGATAAATAGAATTACAGTTACAGTACAAATTACAGTAGGTGGATAGATGAAGGTCCGGGGGTTAGGCTGTGAAGTCAGTGCATGTGTGAGTTGAGGGAGATAATGGATTTTGGAAAGAAACTGTTCTTGAGTCTATTTGTCCTTGTGCTGATGCACCTATAGCGCCTCCCTGAGGGCAGCAGGTTGAACAGGCCAAATGCAGGATGGGAGCTGTCCTTGATAATGTTCTTCGCCCTGCTGAGGCAGCGGGAGGTGTAAATGTCCTCAGAGAGGGGAGAGGGCAGCCGATGATCTTCTGTGCTGCCCCAACTACTCTCTGAAGCCTCTCCCTGTCTGCCATGGTGCAGCTGCCGTACCATGCTGTAATGCAGTATGTCAACAGGCTCTCAATGGACGAGCGGTAGAAGGTCAGCAGCAGGTTGGAGTCCAGGTTGTGCTTCCTGAGGACCCTCAGGAAGTGCAGCCGCTGCCGAGCCTTCTTGATGACCGCTGTGATGTTATCTGTCCAGGAGATGTCAGCGGAGATGAGGACGCCGAGAAACCGGAAGGTGTAGACCCTCTCCACACACTCGCCGTTGATGTATAAGGGAGCTAAGTCGGTGCTGTGCCTCCTGAAGTCGACAATGAGCTCTTTGGTTTTCTTGGTGTTCAGAACCAGGTTGTTTTCTGAGCACCAGGTTGTCAACTTCAGGACTTCCTCTCTGTAGGCTGCCTCGCCTCCCCTTGAGATGAGTCCGACTACTTGACGATTCGGTTGTTGTTGTGGACCGGACTACAGTCGTGGGTGTAGAGACAGTATAGGAGGGGGCTTAGCACACAGCCCTGTGGGGAGCCGGTACTCAACATGCGAGTGGAGGAGAGGTGGGGCTGAGTCTCACCGTCTGGGGCCGGTTGGTGAGGAAGTCCTTTATCCAGGCACATGTGAGAGTGGGGAGGCCGAGAGTGACCAGTTTGTCGATGAGAATGTCCGGGATGATAGTATTGAAAGCTGAGCTGTAATCCACAAAGAGCATCCGGACGTAGCTCTGCCCCAGCTCCAGTGGCTCAGCACAGAGTGGAGAGCTACGGTGATGGCGTCTTCTGTGGACCTGTTTGGGCGATAGGCGAACTGGTGGGGGTCGAAGTCTGGAGGGAGATAGTCCTTGATGTGCTGGAGGACCAATCTCTCGAAGCACTTCGTGATTACCGGAGTGAGGGCCACAGGACGATAATCGTTTAGGCTGGTGATGGGGGACTTCTCCGCCACTGGGACGATTGTGGCTGATTTTAGGCAGAACGGATAAGTGCCTGGTCCAGGGAGAGATTGAAGATTCTGGTGAAGAGGACGGTGAGCTGGTGGGCACACGCTTTGAGCACCTTACCAGGTACTCCATCTGGGCCGGCAGCCTTCTTGGGGTTCACTGCCAGGAGCACCCGTCTGACATTGTGCTCCCTTACAGTGAATGGAGTCGTGCAGGAGCCAGGTAAGGGTGGGAGCAGGGCTGTAGCAGATGAGTGCTGCTGTTGTGATGTTTCAAAGCGGGAAAATAAGCAATTTAGCTTCTCTGCCAGCAGCGCACTCAGGTCTTCTGTCGTTGTGGCACAGCCTCTGTAGTTTGTGATCCCTTGTATGCCCCACCATACCTCCCGTATGTTATTGCTGGGCAGGTGGGACTCTATGCTCCTCTTATAATCCACCTTAGCTTTTTTAATTCCCCTTTCCAGATCGGCTCGAGCAGCCCTGTACAGAGCTCTGTCACCTGACCTGAAGACATCATCGCGGGCTCTGAGAAGTGTGCGGACCTGGCTGGACATCCAGGGTTTCTGGTTTGGGAAAACCCGAATGTCTTTGTCCACAGTCACGTTTCCGATGCAGAACTTGATGTAGTCCAGTACCGTTTCTGTGAATGTTTCCAGATCCTGGTGTTCGAATATGTCCCAGTTGGTCTGCGTGAAGCAGTCCTGTAGTTTGGAGAGTGCATTTTCAGGCCAGGTTGTAACAGTCTTTATGGTGGGCCTGGCACTTCGTCTGAGGGGGGTGTAGGCTGGGGAGAGCAGGAGGGAGAGATGATCTGACTGGCCAAGTTGGGGGAGGGGAATGGCTCTATATGCGTGCTTGATATTGGAATAGACACGATCCAGCGTGTTCTCCCCTCTAGTAGGACACTTGACATGTTGATAAAATTTCGGCAGTACAGGTCTTCAAGTTGGCCTGATTAAAGTCCCCTGCGATTATGTGAACACCTTCGGGGTGTGCCCGCTGCTGTTGGTTAATGGTGTTCAGCAGGAGCGGGAGCGCCGTGTTTACATTGGCGTCGGGTGGAATATACACAGATGTGACAATCGCTACTGTTAGTTCTCTCGGTAGAAAAAAAGGCCGGCATCTTACAGACATGTACTCGAGGTCAGGAGAACAATGTTTGTCTATGATTGTCCCGTTGTTGCACCAGTCCTCATGCACGTAGATACAGAGGCCCCCCTCCCCTGCTCTTACCGGAGTCCATAGTCCTGTCCCCACGGAACAGAAAGCGTCTGCTAGCTGCATGCTGGCATCAGGTATCCCCTGGTGAAGCCAGGTTTCAGCGATGATCAAAACACAGCAGTCACGAACATATCGGTTTCCAGCGAGTTGTAATTCCAGGTCATCCGTTTTATGAACCAGGGATCTGGCATTGGAAAGATACAGGCTCGGTAGAGGTGGCTTCTGTGGTTGTTTCCTTAGCAGCAAAACACCGGACCTGCGGCCTCGCTTCTGCTTCCTCTCCCTCCTCCGACTGCGCCACCTCCTGGACCCGACAACAATCCACGGGGAGCCCAATGGTCTCACTCTGTCGTCCGGGATGTTATGCGTGTGATGAAAGACACTCAAAACAGATGTCTGATGCTGGTCACCGACGTCCAAGAGGCTCTGGCGGGTGTAGCGGATGTTTGCAGAACCGATAGCGAAGACGTACACAAACAGTGAAACGTACAAACACAACAAAAAAGAGCACCGAGACGGAGAGCCGTGAGCCGCAGCCACCATGCGCTCCGCCATCTGGAAGGTCAGTGTGGGAATAGGAGGGGGAGTTCAAGTGTTGAGCAACCTTGAGATCAGGCAGGTTTAAGGCGGACTGAGCTGAGGTGTTCAGCGAAACGATCTCCGAGCCTGTGCTTGGTATCGCCAATATACAGCAGTCCTCACCTGGAACAGCGGAAACAATACTTGAGGTTGGAGGAGGCGCAAGTGAACCTCAGCCTCACCTGAAAAGACTGTCAGGGACCTTGGACGGAGTCAATGGGGGAGGTATAGGGACAGGTGTTGCATCTCCTGCGGTTGCAGGGGAAAGTACCTGGGGAGGGAGGGGTGGGAAGGGATGAGTTGACCAGGGAGTTGCGGTGGGAACGGTCTCTGCGGAAAGCAAAACTGGTGGAGTTGGGAAGATGTGACCACTAGTGGGATCCGGTTGGAGGCGGCGAAAATGTTGGCGTCGCTGATGACGTCACAATGGGGCTGCGTGCTGCCGTCTTGGATCTGCACGCTGCGAGTGCCGTCCCCCCCCACCTCTCCCCCCCCTCTCTCCACCCCCAACCTCCCCCCCTCCTCTGCCCCCCCACCTCTTATCCAGGTGAGCGTAGGAACGATGGCGCAGGTGGATGATGGCGTCCTCAACCGCCATCTTTGTCTGGTGAGAGAACGGCAGGGGGTCCAGGTAGGGTTTAACCAGGGGTCGCAGCTGAGCGAGCACCAGCCTCTCCAGGGACTTCATGATGTGTGAAGTCAGCACCGCCGGTCTGTAGTCATTGGAGGAGCTGGGATGCGGCAGGATGTCTTCCACACCACGGGAACCCTCTCCAGGCTCAGGTGGAAGATATTCTGGAGTACCCTCGTGTGTACCCTCGGGCTGACACCACTGGGACTCGTGGCTTTGCCTGGGCAGAGTCTGCTCAGCTCCTTCCTCACCTGCTCAGCCTTGATGGTCAGGCACGCCAAAGGAAGTGGAGCAGGGGGGTTGAGGGGGAGAGTCTGTCGTGGAGCAGGGGGGAGGGGGGCAGTGGCCCCTCTATCAAATCTATTTAATAAAAACAGATTTGACGGGTTGGGCCAGTCCTGATTGATTTCCCTCCCCAGGCCACTGGTCTTTTTGTAGCCTGTAATGCTCTTCATCCTGCTCCACACATCCCTCACGTAGTTCTGCTGAGGTTTCAGCTCCAGCTTCCTCCTGTAGGCGTCCTTGCCCTGTCTCAGTCACACCATCAGGACTTTCTTTGATCGTTGGGATTACAATGATTGTTGGGAAATGCCCATTAAAATTAAACGTTTGCAATTTCGACACCCGTCATAATACAATGTGCAATCCAGTTCCTGCTTTAATCGGTCTTTTTTATTTTATTTGGCTGTCTCTTGCTATGCATCCAGTAAATGGTCTCAATGTTGAATCCTAGTTATTTAAATAGTATTGCCAAGGTCAAAGGCAGTCTCTGGACCAGAAACAAAAACAAAGGTGCTTGCTATAGGACATGGAGGGAAATCCATTAAGTCAACAGAAGACAAGTGGAGAGCTGCCAAAACCATAACAGCATTGTATCCCTTTTCTGTTATTCTTTCAAATAGTTCATGGTAGCCACATGTTATTAACAAAACTACTGTAAAAACAGGTGATGCTGGAAAAATACTCACCAGACCATGTGGTAAGAGAAACCAAGATAAGGCCCTGTCCCACTTTCACGTTTTCCCCTTGATTCAAACTCGCAGAATGTTTGTAACGGGTCGGTAAGAGGCCGTAGGAGTTTGTAGATATATCGTAGCGGCTCGTTATGCCAGCCATAGGTACTCGTGGCATCAGGTAAGTTGGGACGTTTTTTTCCAGCCCGATAAAAAATGTCCACGAGTAAAAAAATGGTCAGGATGAAAGACATCGCAACTTTTTACTCGTAAGGAGGGCATCGAAATAGTCGTGGGAATTCGTAGACATACTCGTGGGAGTTTGTGAACATAGTCGTGGAAGGTCATAGAAGTTCATCGATTACCACGAACATGATTTTATTTTAGGTCCTTTATGTCGTGAAAGTGGGACAGGCCCTTTAATGTTTCCGTTCAAAGACCTTTGGAATAAGTCCCTGGACCTACAAAGGGTCTTCACTCTGAAAAGTTGGCACAGCTTCTCTTTACAGAAATACTGCCTGTCTCCTGCAGTTTCTGTCTCATTTTAGTTTTCCAGCAGCTGCAGCTTTCTAATTTTCATCACCAAAACTATTTGCAAAAACCAATTAGCTCCTTCAAAATCAACACTCATAAGATATTCCAGATATTTTTCATACATCAGTCAAATTGGTATTCTAGCAATATTTTGCATGTTTTATGGGGCTAAAATTATTGTATATTTGAATGTAACCTCTGCAGAAAGTGCATAAAATACATCAGATTTCAATGTGATTGCTTTAGACTACAAACTAACTGTACCTAAATAGTTAACATTATTATCCAGTCTCCACTGTGCCCACTTAATCTGTATATCCAATTAAAACACCTTGAAGTGCAAGTCTTATTAGCAGACACTAAAACTGTTTTCTGGATTATTCAGAAGTGTTTGGCAACACACAAGCACTCGCACCATTGACCATGCTTGCCATATGTTATTTTTGTTCTTTCTTGCTAATAAATGATCCATTGCATGCCTGTCTATTTGAATAAGATCCAGTATGCTATTCCATCTGGGTTGGATGATGAACCTTTCCAGATAGACATTCTTAATTTTTTTTTAATCTTGCCAATCCTGTACAAAATGTCCATTTATTTTTTTGTCTGTATCTCCCATAACCGGATGTCTTTCAAGCAGGACTGTAACTGATAATGATTGAAGGTGAGGGCGGGGAGGCAATTACAGGTAAATTAATAAGAGTTTACTGGAGATTAGAAGTGAGCATCTGTCCTTTGATTTTGTCACCTCGCCATGTGTATTTCCCCCCCAAATTGAATTCAACAGAAAAAAAGTGTGCTGGTGATTAGTTCATTACTTTTTGATTTCCTACTTGTACTGTGCATGACAATCCTATTATAAGTTCTGACTGGTGTGATTTTTACTCTTAGTTTTGATTTGCATGGGCAAATTTGACACTGAATTCAACCCCCTCCCCCAACAACCCTCTGCCTTTTCCGCCAAGTTTCAGCCTACTTGTTCTTTAATTTGACGACCATTGACGTAACACGCTTCAGCTGTGGCTGCAGTATTTTGCCAGCTACCCAACCGCAACACATTCGTGCAAAGCCTGACTTTGATCACCACTTTCCACGAGTACGCGTCAGTCTTATTATTGACACCTGTACCGAAATGCAGTGAAATCGTGTTTGCGTGCTACCCAGTCAAATCATACCTTACGTGAGAACAATCGAGCCATGCATGTACAACTGGTAGTGTAAAGGGAAAGCTAACCAGACTGCAGAATATAGTGCTCTGCTGCAGAGAAAGTATAGATAAAAAGTGCAAGAGCTGCAATGGAGGGAGATTGAGATTAAGTTCACATTTATTGTCACATGCACCAATTAAGGTAGTTATATTTGAGTTACCATGCAGCCATACAATTAAAAGAACACAATACATGATATAACTTAACATAAACACCCATCACAGTGATTACTGTGATGGAAGGCATTAAATGTCAGCCAGTCTTCCTCCTTTTGTTCACCCGTGTTTTGGGACCTTGACCCACCGTAGTCATCGCTATGGACGGCTCGATGTACAAGCCCTCTTGCCGGGATGATCGAAGCTCCGACGTCGGGACAGATGGAACACGCTCCGCAGCTTGGAGTGCCCGAATCGCCCACTTTCTTACCGGAGACCGCGGCTTCTCTATGTTATAGGCCGCAGGCAGACCTGCGGTCGGAACTCTGTAGCTTATGAGAGGCCCGTTCAGTAGTCTAACAACAGCGCAAAAGTACTCGCTGAAAGGCAATCATGAGTGGGAACCCTTATTCATTCTTGCCCCAAGACAAAGGCATTTGTTTCCTACACCTGCAGTAGCAGGCGAGGATCATAACTGCCATACAGATAATGCTGCAAATGTACAACTGAGCCATTTAAGTTTTAAAATGTCACAGAATTAAATGTTGGAAACTGCAAATTTTCCTAAAAATACATATCCTCCAACACTAACAAGATTGGAGGTTCCTGGTTAAGCTGCACAAATTCTTGCTCCATTTATTTCCCCGTGGCCTACAACAAAGAATGGGAATTATGTACGTGACCTACGATGATTATGTGACCTACAAAGATTATGCTGCAGCAATTGTAAATCATTATAGTAGTTTTTTCATCTTTTGAAGAACAGCTGGCAGCAAACTGTTTTTGTGGTTATATTATCATAATGGTTCAATTAAGCTATTGCTTTGTACCTGTCATTAATCTCCAACTCTATTACCCTAATATACTTGAGCAGAAAACCAAGTGTTTACACTTAAGTCTCTTTACACATAAGAGGGGGGAGAGGGGGTAGTTGGATTCATGGGAGGTCGACTTGGAGGGGAGCGAAGCATCTTGGACAATACATCTCACCCCCTCCGTGACACACACTGGTCAACCTGAAGAGCACCTTCAGCAACAGACTGGTTCGACCAGTCTGCAGCACAGAACGCCACAGGAGATCCTTGCCTGTGGCTATCAAACTGTACAACTCCTCCCCTTCTGTCGTGGGGTAGACCAGGGGTGGGGAACCTGCGGCCTTAAGGCCGCATGCAGCCTTCTAGGCCATTCAGTGCGGCCTTTTGAATGAATCCAAATTTTGTAGAACAAATCCTTTTATTTTTATTAATATGTTTTTGTTCGTCTTTTATTATTTTTATTTTAATCTTAAAATGAACGTATTTAAAATACCAGAGTAAAAGAAGATTCAGCGAAATAATCCTCCCCGACTGACGGCCACAATTAAACATTAGTAAGTAATAAGGGCTATTTTAACCAAATAATGTACATTTTGAAATTTCTTGGATGCGGCCTTATTCGATTACAGCTAAATTAATGCGGCATTCGAACATGATAAGGTTCCCCACCCCTGGGGTAGACTGACACACCTCCCCGCTCCCTTTTGAACTCGTCACTTTAATTTCATGTTTCATGTATGTTGTGTTTAATGACTGTTGGCGGATCAATTTCCCTCCTGAGATAAATAACGTTCTATCGTGTCGTAATGCCATGCTCTGATGAAATCTGAGCAACGGTTCCACCCATGACTGCTTCACATGAAAATGTCCAAAACACAATTTCCACTCATTGTGTCAACATTTCTGACAATGACGGACTGAAACAAATGCTGCAGATTTATATATTTGACATTCACCATATCACCCAGAAATTCCACCTGCACCTGCTTATTGTTACCCAAGGAAAAATGCATCCATCTAATCAATTAGCCTGTGTGAACTGGTTGAATTTCAATTGAATTGCTGAAACTCACTTGGTGGGTTTTGCCAAGGACATGCCCTTTAAACACAACCACCTCTTTTCCAAAGTACAGTTTAAGGAAACATTTCAATGGTCTGTGCCTCATTGACTTCCCAATTCCAGCACCTGCAATCCTTGCATCTCCATAAACATGCAAATAACATGTTCACCATTTTGGTATACGTGTAGAGGAAGCACAATCTGCCACAGGCAATGATGGTCCAATTCTACATGGCCATCGTAGAGTCTGTTCTCACCTTCTCCATCATGGTCTGGTTTGGCTTGGCCACCAAGCACGGCACCTGGAGGCTGCAGCGAATCGTCTGATCAGCAGAGAAGGTTATTGGCTGCAACCTTCCCTCCATTGATGAACTGTACACTGCAAGAGCCAGGAAGTGAGCGGGCAAGATCATCTCTGACCCCTCTCATCCTGGCCACAAAATCTTTGAATCACTTCCCTCTGGAAGGCAACTCCCATCTGTCAAAGCTGCCACAGCCAGACATAAAAACAGTTTTTATCCACGAGTAGTTGCTCTACTCAACAGCCAAAAATCTGTAGCCTCCCTGGTATTTTGGTATTTTGTTGGTTCACATGCTTGATCAATGGTGTTTTATCATTAATGTTTTATTATTATTAATGTTTAGTGTTTTCTGAGTCATTCGTAACTGTCACTGTATGTCATGTTGTTACTTGTCGGCGGAGCACCAAGGCAAATTCCTTGTATGTGAATACTTGGTCAATAAACTTACTTATTTTAGTTTCATTGTTTTTGTGAATTAGTAAATGGCAAATAAAGCCAGGTAATACATTGGCTTCTAGAAAGTCAGCTGATGGAGTTAGATTTTTCTTCCATTTAAATCGATGAAATAGTTTACCTTAAATATTCACCAATAAATGTTCTGCTCAGTTAACACAATATAAGCAGGTACAAGTGATAGCAGATGCTAGAATCTAGAACAAACATTAAAGTGCTGGAGGAACTTCAGAGGGTCAGGCAGCATCTGTGGAGGGAAATGGACAGGCGTTCCTGTTTAGTCTGGTCCTCATATGGTCCCAACCCAAAACATTGTCTATCCATTTCTCTGCACTGATTTGTGCCTGAGCCGCCACTCTTCTCCAGCACTTTGTTTTTTTTTGCTTTTTAAACACAAGATAGCAGGCTCTATGCGTACTTGTTTAGACATTTTAGTCTGCATATTCAAACTTTCCTATTCATCTTAGGAAAGTAGAATAGCAAAAAGTATTACACATGAATATCAAAAAAGTTCATATTGCCTTATAAATGTTGTCATTTCAATCAACAGAACAAGAATGTATATTTCGTAGTGATCCCAACTCCCAAAAGTGGTTAATTTACAATTAATTACTTTGAAAGTGCAGTTACCATTATATAGGTAAATATCTACCCTAATTACAATTTCATGTTAGTTCCACCCTATAATTTTATTTTGCAGGATTTTGGATGACAGAGCACCAAGTGAGGAGGTTATTTCTTTGTAGCACTCTTGTTTCTATTTGAATGGAGGTTTAATACAGCACCTTTTTAGATGCTTCTCCTGGCTTTCCAGAACAAAAAAGTCATTGCTACTTAATCAAGGGCATAAGTAGTTTAATGGTCACAAACAAATCAGAGCCAAGGAATATGAAGATAGACACAAAAATGCTGGAGTAACTCAGCGGGACAGGCAGCATCTCTGGAGAGAAGGAATGGGTGACGTTTCGGGTCGAGACGTGGTTACCTTGTGAGACGTGGTCTCAGCAACATAGAATTTCCTGGTTGTTATTTGATTATTCTACAGAATGACTCATGTACTCCTTTAGATCACAATGCAAAAAAGATCGCACTTGAATGCAAACAAAATGACCATATTTCTTCTCTTCTATTTTCTGTCTTATGATTTTTGGAAAAAAAATGAACACATCAAATAAAAATTTGGATTGGCAAAGAATAATGCACACGCTGCTTTTCCAGTGCTGCTTTCCACTATTGATGGACTGCAGAGATTGGTGAATGCCCCCTTTAAACAGCACGAACATAATCTACCACAATATTCAGCGAAGCAAACTACTGTAGTACAATGGTCAGAGCAGTGATCTGGATCAAATCATGCGACAACATACTTCATAACTCAGGGAAAACTGAAAAAAAGCACAAATCAAATAAACAGTTCATTGGAAAAATACTATGTTTCACCAGCATTTGATCACAGGGATTAAAAAGCGGAACAAAGGAATGGGCACAATGCTGCTTAATATTTCCAGATGCCTAGGGACAATATTGTCAGAGTACCAGGCCCATTTAGTTTGCACCTATTGCAATAAGTTGTTTAGTACAAGAACGAAAAAAAGATTGTACAATATGCTGTTGTGGTAATAGAAACAAGAAACAAGTGTCATTCATTTATAAAAAAAACATAGAAACAGCCCCTTTGGCTCACCGAGTCCTCAATGACCATCAATCATTGTTCACACCAGTTTTATGTTATCCCACTTTCTCATGCATTTCCTACACACTAGGGGCAAATTTTACAAAGGCCAATTAACCTACAAACTATCTTTAGGGTGTGGGAGGAAACCAGAGGAATCCCATGTCATCACAGGGAGAACATGCAAACTCCACGCAGACAGCACCCAAGATTAGGATCAAACCCCGGTCTCTGGTGCTGTGAGGCAGCAGCTGTACCAGCTGCACCACCCACTATTGGTTGCTTGCTTTTAATCCTTATGTTAAAATTCATTTTTATTGCATTGAAACTGCCCCAAAAGCAATACAACAAACTGAAATCAGTTCCATATCAGACTGATAAAATCACGTGGGTTTTCAAAGGTTCAAAGGTTATTTATTAGTCACATACACCAATTGGTGTAGTGAAATGCCTCTTGCCAATGCAACACAGAAAAAAGAATACAGACATAACAATGATAAATTTAAACATAAAAAACACCCCCCCACAATGGTTCCCATTATGAGGGAAGGCACAAAGTCCAGTCCCCATCCGCATGTCCACCCATAGTCGGGCCTATTTTGGCCTCCGCAGTCGCCGCTACGGGGCCCGATGTTCCAGGCCCTTCTCGCCAGATGATGATGCTCTGGCATCGGGAGAATCCTCACAGCGGCATGTGAAACCTGGAACGGCCGCTTCGTTACCGGAGACCGCGGCTTCCGAAGCCGACAGGCTACGCTGGACGGAGCTCCACCACTGGTGATCTCGGCGAGAGATCCCAGGCTCCCGATGCAAAGTTCAGCGCCGCCGCCCGCGGCTGGCCCCTCCACATAACCGCAGCTCCGCGATGTTTCATCGGCGGTCTCAGCTCACCGGAGTTCCAGCGCGGCGACAGAAAACGCCGCTCCAGTCACGCTGGTAAGCCCCCCCCCCCACCACCCTCCACATAAAAAAGACTAGAGCTCCAGAAACAAAACACTATAACTCACTAAAATAAAAAAAAAGAGATGAAAAAACTGACAGCTGCAGGCTGGGCAACCATACCACACAGGATGGCGCCTCCTATCATTTTTGCTATTACCATAAATTTAAAGGAAGTTCTTAAATGCTTTGGACATATTAGTGCCGTAAAATGTAAAGGGAGTGAGAGTTGAAATTCCAGACTAATAGCTCACAGTAAAAATCCTTTTCACTCGTTGAATTCTCCTCCAATACCAAGACAAACCAAACAAAACCTCGTGGAAAGTACAGAAATGGCAGAACTGTAAGTGCATCAACAATTACAAACCTTGTCACCTGTTGCTACCTTCATTCTTTACCAAGAGTGACTTTGGAATTTAATGTGAAGAACAGAAAACAGATCTGAATGACAGAAAAGATTTATACAGAACTGATGTTTAATCAACAGGATAACAAATACATACAGGCTCGAGAGATAACCAGAGGCAAATTCCTTTACAGCCTTTTAAAAAGCCTTTTCAGTAAAATGTTGGCATGTTATCTCAAATTAGTAACTAATAAATTATCAACCATATCAATCAATATGTTTATTATCAACCAATATGTTTCTCATATTTCCAGAACTATTTAAAATGGCTGTAAACAGAGTTCAAAATGTGCATTATTGGTAAAACATTGTTCCAAAGAGTTCATTTGTGCCAAATAATTCTCAAAATAATTTCATTATGTATTCGGGTAAACTAAGCACTGCCCCAATTAGAAATGGTATAATCCAACACTAAGTATTTACACAATTTATCCCGCGAGGATCATAACATCCCTACTGCTCAGTCCCCAACACACTCAACCATGGACTAAAACAAATACTGGTTTAGCTTACCATGACCATTCCCAAAATGAGCCCATGCTAACACTGATACAGTATTAGCCAACCACTGTATACCGGTAATCCAGTATAGTCACTTGCAATGCACTAAAATTCCCTCAAACATATACATAGGAAGTGTATGGATCCTACTGCAATGGAATAGTTTATTTGATCCATTTTTGATACCAGTTCTCGATTTGCTGTTCAATGAAAGGGGCCCTCAACATCAGGTTTAATAATCAAAAATATTTTGACCAGTTTGGTTAAAAAAAATAAAATCCATCACGAAAATGTTTCCTCAGCTTTCTGTTCAAAATGGTCTATTTATACATTGATACCTAATAACGCTTCCAGTGCAAAATGCCAGCATAGATTTACTCCTAATACAAGATAAAAGGTTTTCAACAAGAGCAGTTTCCACAACCTTTAACACTGTTCAGAATCTCTTCTGATAATTTTCGTCTTTCTTCTTCCTTGGAAGACATTACTCTCTTTCCTTCTTGATGACTGGAGTTTTTGTTGAGCGCCCTGATATTTTGTGTGTGCCACAGTTCAGAATAAAGACTGTTGGCATTATTCAAGAGACTCGAATGGGTTCCTCGTTCTGCTATTTTACCCTATAGAGTTAAAAACAAGTCTTAAAAGCACATTGGTGTATTGTACATGCTACTAATGATCCACCTTCATAGTTTATAGTTTAAACAACATTCCTCAATGAGATCTATACTTTGATACGTACAAAATGATAGATGACCGAGATGAGAAAGACTGAGAGTGGTGAGTCTCCTGGAACTCTCTGCCACAGAGGGTAGTTGAGGCCAGTTCATTGGCTATATTCCCTTGTGGCTAACTATAGAGAAGGCAGGTAACGGGATCTGAGTTGGATGATCAGCCATATATTGAATGGCGGTGCAGTCGAAGGGCCTGAATGGCCTACTCCTGCACCTAATTTCTATGTTTCACTTGTTGTACATTTAGACGGCCATTTTCCTTTTTTGAAGCAGGTAAATGGCCTGTCCCACTTTCACAACCTAATTCACGACCTCTGCTGAGTTTGCCCTTGACTCATACTCGTAGCATGGTCGTCACGAGGTCGTAGGTAGTAGGAAGTCGTAGGAGGTCGTAGGTAGGTTGTCGTGCCTCGTGGTATCAAGTAGGTTGGGGCGTTTTTTTCTAGCATGATGAAAAATGTTCACGAGTAAAAAGGTTGTGAATTGGGTTGTGAAAGAGACAGGACCTTGACTAATGAACTAGTAAATTGTTTTATTGATACAATCACGTGAAAATCACCATGAGTAAAAGCTACTTCTGATTACAGGAGGATTGTCAGCTCAGCGTATTTCATGTACTCGGTTAGTTATAATCAGAGCACTACCATCCTACGATTGCCTTTTATTATAAAATCTAGAAGTAGTTACTCCTATTTTTTCCTGTTTCTCAATGTTAAACCTCCCTATGTATTCATGAAGACTTATTTCAAGTATCACAAATGATCAAGACATACAATCTGATTTATTTTGCTTTTTTTTGTACCAAAGACAAGTTCTCACTTTGTCATCTGCAGCACTAAATTTAATAAATGTGTCTTCCATATAGGTTTATAGATGGTTGCCAAAACTTCATTTACGGGTTCCCAGATTCAATTGAAAATTTCCCAAGACTCAAGTTGTAAGCTCAAGAGTACCAGTTGATTCATGATGTTATTATTTATTCAATTTTCAGGATATATGCATTGATTGACTGATATTGTATTATCATGTGACATGTCACAGTGAAATTCTGTGTTTTGCATACCAATCGCAAAGTATGCAAAGAGTCGCCACGTATAGGGCACCGACATCATATGCAAGGACAGCATTCATTGTCCATCTCTAGGTTGCCCTGAACAGAATGTGAGCAGCATTGACTTAAGGTTCACAAAGAATGTGAAAACACCAGTATTTAGTTGCATTTTTACATGTGGACTGGAGGGTGCAGTATATGTCCTTGTGTGTCAACATGTCTTACGTTTTTTGAAATTTTAATTATATATTTGCGTTTTGTATGCTAACATGCTATGGTAATTTATACAGCAGGATGGTGGTGGCATGGTTTCAATGGACAAGTAACCGGGAGATGTTGACTAACAATCCAGAATTCAAATCACTATAGAAGGTGTGCAATTCCAGAAAACATTTAAAGAGTTAACATTATTGTAGGCCTGGAGTCACAGATGGCTTAAGGACACTGGTGAACCAGATAGGGTTTTACATCAATTCATGGTCATTGTCACCAAATTTAAATCCCACACCTCCCACAGTAATTTGACTCTGGATTGTTAGTGCACACCTCCAGGTTTCTTGTCCAATGAAAAATGAGCCATCACAATCATGCTGCTTAAATTACTATAGCACCGGAGTATACAGAAGGCAAATATGATTGACAAATTCAATTTTAAAAACTATTTTCCATAAAGATATCGAGACACCCAAGAACTTGTGCTGCAATCTCTAGTCTACTTGTAAAAATGCAATACTCATCTTTTCCATAACTTGTGAACTTTGTAGGCCATTGCTATTCAGCTGTAACAACAAAAGGTCATTTGCAGCCTCCCCCCTCCCCAGCTGACAACCCTTGTGTTTGCAGCGTGGAGACATGAGTGACACCCTCAGAGCAGGAGTTCATTGCGTGAAATAGCAAAGAAAGTCCATCCCACATTCAGTAAACAGCTTCTAAAGGCACAATGGGGATAACAGTCTAATGGAGCTGTGTTCATTCTGCAGATCTTCCTTTTTTTTTCTTGAAAGGGTGCCTGTTTTTGACTGATGTGGCATTTCTCTTGAAACAAGGAGTTCAATTTACTGGGAATTGCAAATGCAATCCTATTACTAAAGGTATTCTTTGAATGCAACGCAGCTTGGATTTTGGTCATTGACAAAGTACTTACTAACAACTGGGCTCTGGAGAATGATTTGTGCACAATTATTCGAGATTAGAATGATGGTTATCCTACCTTATCCAGAACCAGAATTTCATCTGCATCAACAATGGTAGTGAGCCGATGAGCAATAAACACAGATGTACGATGCTGAATCATGCCCCGCGTTGCACTGAGAATATTCTGTGGAGGAGAAATTGATCTTTTTCATTACCGCACAAAATCAATATCAAAAAAACAGAAAACACAACTTCTAAAATGGGATGCAGAAGTTTATTTAAAATGAAACTAGACTTGGTAATGTATTTGAGGTTGGATTTATTGCAATTAAAAATACTACTTGCATAACATGCAGTTAAAATACATTTTTATAGGTTGGTGTGGACCACAATAGAGTTAGAGTTATGCAGCCCAGAAGCAATCAAGTTGTCTATCTTGGGTACACAAAAGGCTGGAGAAACTCAGCGGATGCAGCAGCATCTAAGGAGCGAAGGAGATAGGCGACGTTTCGGGTCAAGACCCTTCTTCAGCCTGGTCAGGGATCAGGGATACGAGAGATATAGACGGTGATGTGGAGAGATAAAGAACAATGAATGAAAGATATGCAAAAAAGTATCGATGATAAAGGGAACAAGCCATTGTATCCAGCATCTGCAGTTCCTTCTTTAACAACAAGTTGTCTATCTTTCCTGGTCCCATTTGCCAGTATTTGGCAAATATGCATCGAAACCTTTTCAAACAAGATACTCGCACAGAAGGGATGGGAAGCAAGTAGGTAGCTGGGAGGTAAAAACACACACTGGCCAGCCAAGAACCACCTCACGCCCCTATGCGTGGGAAAAAAAAACTGGCTATTCAGCTTATCTACTTCCTTCATGATTTTATATACAATGCATTCAGAAAGTATTCAGACCCCATCACTTTTTCCACATTTTGTTATGTTACAGCCTTATTCTAAAATGGATTAAATTCATTTTTTTATTATCATCAATCTACACACAATACCCCATAATAAAGTGAAAAGTTGTTTAGAAATGTTTGCAAAATAATTAAAAATAAATAACTGAAATATCACATTTACATAAGCATTCAGACCCGTTACTCAGTACTTTGTTGAGGCACCTTTGGCAGCGATTACAGCCTCAAGTCTTCTTGGGTATGACGCTACAAGCTTGGCACACCTGTATTTGGGTAATTTCTCCCATTCTTCTCTGTAGATCCTCTCAAGCTCTGTCAAGTTGGATGGGGAGCGTCGATGCACAGCTATTTTCAGGTCCCTCCAGAGATGTTCGATCGGGTTTAAGTCCGGGCTCTGGCTGGGCCACTCAAGGCCATTCACAGACTTGTCACAAAGCCACTCCTGCGTTGTCTTGGCTGTGTGCTTAGGGTCGTTGTCATGTTGGAAGGTGAACTTCCGCTCCAGTCTGAGGTCCTGAACGCTCTGGAGCAGGTTTTTCATCATGGATCTCTCTGTACTTTGCTCTGTTCATCTTTCCCTCGATCCTGACTAGTCTCCCAGTTCCTGCCACTGAAAAACATCCCCATAGCATGATGCTGCCACCACCATGTTTCATCGTAGGTATGGTATTGGCCAGGTGATGAGCGGTGCCTGGTTTCCTCCAGACATGACGCTTGGCATTCAGGCCAAAGAGTTTAATCTTGATTTCATCAGACCAGAGAATCTTGTTTAGGTGCCTTTTGGAAAACTCCAAGCGGGCTGTCATGTGCCTTTTACTGAGGAATGGCTTCCGACTGGCCACTCTACCATAAAGGCCTGATTGGTGAAGTGCTGCAGATATAGTTATCCTTCTGGAAGGTTCTCCCATCTCCACAGAGGAACTCTGGACCTCTGTCAGAGTGATAATCACAATCACAATAATACTTTATTATTTTGCAACATACGAGGAATTTCATTTGCCAAGTCAGTCAAACAAATAAAAAGCAATGGAACACACAAAATGCATTTTAACATAAACATCCACCACAGTGACTCCTCCACATTCCTCACTGTGATGGAAGGCGAAAAAAAGTTCAAATCTCTTCCCTTCTATGCTCGCCCATGTCGGGGACCTCGAGCCTTCAATTGACGGGACATTGATATTGACTTCCGTAGCCGGCGGTCGGACTCTCCGCATCGGGGCGATCAGCTCCTGCATCGGGGAGGATGTCAGCTCCCCGCGCCGGCGATCGAATCCTGCGTCGGGGCTGGTCAAGCTCCTGTGTCGTTGGAGCATCCCGACTAGCCTCTCCCGAGACTGCGAGCCCTTGGTGGTAAGTCCGCAGGCCGCGGTTGGAGCGATCCCAGGCAAGGGATCGACTACGATGCTAAGTCCACTCCCCGGTGGGACACAAAGTCCGTCCGAGGAGGCCTCCAGCTCCATCGATGGTAGGCTGCAGATTGGCCGTAGATGCAATCCGGAAATTTTTTATTTTTATTTAAAATTGCACCTCCGGCAAGGTAAGAAACCGAAAAAAAAATTCCCCCAGGGCCTCCCCCCCCCCCCCCACATAAAACAAACCGGAGAACATTTACATAGACTTTTAACACACACTAAAAAGAAAAAGTACAGACTTATGCCGGGGTTGCCAATCGTGCTGAGCCCCTGGTGGTAACCCATCAGGTTCTTGGTCACCTCCCTGATTGCTCAGTTTGGCCGGGCAGCCAGCTCTATGAAGAGTCCAGGTGGTTCCAAAGCTCTTCCATTTAAGAATGACAGAGGCCACTGTGCTCTTCGGGACCTGTAATGCTGCAGACGTTCTTTTATACCCTTCCCCAGATCTGTGTCTCGACACAATCCTGTCTTGGAGGTGTACGGACATTTCCATCATCTTCATGGCTTGGATTTTGCTCTGACATGCACTGGTGGACTCCAATCAAGTTGTAGAAACATCTCAAGGATAATCAATGGAAACAGGATGAACCTCAGCTCAATTTTGAGTGTCATAGCTAAGGGTCTGAATACGTATATAAATGTGATATTTCAGTTATATATTTTTAATAACTACGCAAAAATGTCTAAACACCTGTTTTCACTACTTCATTCTGGGGTATTGTGTGTAGATTGATTGTGTGTGATGATAAAACAAAATAATTTAATCAATATTTTTAAAAAGGCTGTAACGTAACTAAATAGGGAAAAAGTGAAGGGGTCTGAATACTTTCTGAATGCACTGTAGCTCTACAGTCACCTCTCAGTTTCCTGATACTGAGGTAGTATTGATCCAGATGTGGGATATCTGACCGTCAGAACATACCTCTTCTGTGATGGAATCCAATGACGACGTAGCTTCATCATACAATATAATGTGAGGATTTTTCAGAATTGTCCGAGCAATTGCAACTCTTTGCTTTTCTCCACCTGAGAAAAATAGCAGATTAAAACAAGGTCAGACTATGAATAACAATGTGTAGGAAAGAACTGCAGATGCTGGTCTAAATCGAAGGCAGCCACAAAATGCTGGAGCAACTCAGCGGGACAGGGAGCATCTCTGGAGAGAGCGAATGGGTGACGTTTCGGGTCTCGACCAGAAATGTCCTCTCTCCAGAGATGCTGCCTTAGACCAGCTAGAGTTACTCCAGCATTTTGTGTCTATCTATGAATAACAATGATCTATTTGAAGAGACTACAAGATAATGTGGAATAACTCAATGAGTCAGGCAATATCTCTGGAGAACATGGATAGGCAACATTTTGGGTCGGGACCCTTTTCAAACTTCAGAAACATTACCTATCCATGTTCTCCAGAAATGCTGCCTGACTTGCTGAGTTACTCCAGCACTTTATGTCTTTATTTGTAAACCAGCACCTGCAGTTCCTTGTTTCTTCATCCATTTGAAGTGGTTAGGTTCTTCCAGAAACCCCACACAAGGTTGAAGCATAAGCAAATAAAATGACACTAAATAGTTAAAATACAATGATCAAAATGATTACAGTTCCTTCTGGTTTCAAATAACATTTTAATATGGTGAAGATTTAACTGCAAACTGGCTTGTGAAACCCAAAACAATTCACTGTTCATATCAGTTACATTGCTGTGGTTTTATTTAACACTAGATAATCGTGTGACTGCTCAGAGGTTTTTAAAGAGAGGAATTTAGAAGTTATAGCATTTTATAGAAATAGTGATATATCCAAGAACACTAACATTTTATGCTGTTAGGCTTTATACAGTAAATTACAAAGGTTTGAAATTTTCCTTCAACATGTACAAAAATAATGGATATTCCACTGCTGGTATTCAGTTATTGAATGGAAACAATGCAAGTTTCTCATTCATGGCATGCTTGGGAACAGGGTAGGGTTAAGATGTGTCAATCCAGGAACAGAAATTTAAATATTAACAAATGAGGAATTTAGCAAACAACACTCCCTTTTGTGTTAAAGTGACGAGATCTTCCTGTGGTAATGTGTAATGTTCCAGGAGAGAACACAAAGCACATTCTGTTGCTGGCTACCAAGGGAACCAAAGGGATGTATAATTTGTAATTAAGATGGTGGCTCCTCTTAAGTTGCTGTCCCACTGCGGCGACCTAATCCGCGAAGAGTGCACTCGCCTGGAAAACCTCGCGCTGGATCGACCGTCAGCGATGAAACCGCGAGCTGGATTGACCGACCACACATACTCACACACTGACCGCAAAGGCTGGGGCCAGGGAAAGCGGGGGAGCGCTGTCTGAAATTCACACCCGCAACGAAGAGGACGGTAAAAGATGGCTGCACAGTGTACGGCAAGTCCTTTAGAGAGCGCGGGGGGGGGGGGTGGGGGGGGGGGAGAGAAGAGAAGGGGGGGGGAGGGAAGGAGGCATTTTTTAATGTCAGACAATGTTTAATAACGTTTAGCGGGCATTTAACCTACCGGTCCGTTTTCCTTGGTCCTGAAAGCTCCAATGAGGCAATTAAGATGCTCGGTCAGCGAAAGAAATTGCCTACGGCTGCCTGTAACTAAATAGCGACCACACTCCACTGCACTATGAGTTAAAAAGAACCATGCTGACCAATTTTTACTGGCAGAAAAATTTTCAACATGCTGAAAAATCTTCCACGACCTAGCTGAGGCTGCGAGTATGCGGGAACTTCCCTCGAGCATGAAGAAGAGCTCCAGTGACCTCATAGGACCTCCTAGGACCACGTGTCGACCATGCTGCGAGTTTGAGTCGAGGGCGAACTCTTCTAAACTCGCAGATTAGGTAGCCGCAGTGGGACAGCCCCTTAACTTTTCCAGAGGTAGAATTATATTTGCATCAACACCATTTCTCGACGATGCAGGTTCTCCCCAGCGTGTGAACACCCAACCTATGTACAGCTTGGACATACAAACAAGAACAGCAGGATGGAGTTGCCACCTGCTGTAGGGCTGCAGACGTCTTCTGCCACCAGGATCCCTTTCCAACAATGTGAGCTGCTTTTATTTCCGAACAGTTCTCAGGAACAGAATCGATGGGGGATGGGGGATGCCAAACATCCTTTGCACCATCTCGCCCAGGACACACTGCAACTGGGACCTCAAAGCCTGTCATCTAATCATCCCTTCTCCCGTCACACAGCGACCCTCTGTGGCTCCGGTTTCAACACACTAGGAGCATGGAGAACCAGCTGGGGACAGACTTCGCGACCGCCGCAATTCACTGTTGCACTGAACACCACAGCCCCACCCGGCTCGGACCTTCCCCGCAAAGAATGGGTTGCCCTGAACCGGCTCTGTACAGGGGTCAGCCGGTTCAAAGCCAACATGCATCGCTGGGGGCTGTGTTCATCAGCAGCCTCTGTGTGTGGAGCAGGCCAGCAAATAGCACAGCACGCCATTTTCGACTTTGCTGTCCTCCGCCGCCCTGGTGGAGGGGTAGACATCACGGCCCTCGATAACAGTATTTTGAACCGGCTACAGCACCTGGAGGCCGTTACATAACCTCTGCTGCCTCAAACGCAAGAAGAAGGAACAGAACCCAGCCCTACGTACATTGGGGGCAACCTGTAGCTAAAGCATTTAGTTATTGCCCAATAACTGGAAAGGAGGGGGAATATGTGGTGGGCCTGATCTCCGATAACGATGAGAAGGCCTACCGGGATGAGGTGGCTGATCTGGCACTCTGGTGTCAGGACATCAAACTCCTCTTGAATGTCAAAAAAACAAAGGAGCTGATTGTGAACTTCAGGAGGGCACAACATCCGAGAATGTACACACCACTGAAGATAAATGGGGATACTGTGGATAGGATGAGCTGCTTTAAATACCTGGGAGTCCACATCTCTGAGGATATGACATGGACATCACACGCTGCAGCACTGGTGAGTAAGGCAAGGCAGCGCCTTTACCACCTCAGGCAATTGAGGACATTCAGAGTGTCCCTGAGGATCCTCCAGTGCTTCTACTCAGCGGCTGTGGAAAGCATCTTGTCCGGAAACATCACAATCTGGTTTGGGAACTGCTCTGCCCAGGACAAGAAGACTCTGCAGAGAGTAGTGCGTTCGACCGAACGCACTATGGGAACTACACTCGCCCCTCTGTAGGAACTATACATCAGAAGGTGCAACTCCAGAGCCAACAAGATCATGGGGGACCCCTTCCACCCCAGCAACAGGCTGTTCTAGCTGCTACAGTCAGGCAAACAACTCCGTTGCCATGCTGTGAGAACAGAGAGGATGAGAAGGAGTTTCCTCCCAGAAGCCATTAGGACTGTAAACTCCCATCTCACCAGGGACTAAGTTACTCTTGTGTGGTGTCTTTTTAAAATTGCTGTTTTTTTCTCTTTTTTTTCCTCCCACAAATATGTAATTACTGATTCTGTTCCATTCTGTTTTGTAGTTTTTTTGGACAATCTGCAAACATTGCCACTTTTCATTTCACTGCACATCTCGTATGCGTACGTGACGAATAAACTTGACTTGACACGATGACATTTTAGAAATTATATACCTGCATAATTACACACGAGCACTACATCGCACGGATACTGAACAAGAGGTGACAACTGAATTACAAAACATGGTTTATTCCATGGGCGAAAAGGATACAAATTATTTTCTATTTGCTTTTTAATTTAACCAGAGAAAACAAACTGCTACCCATTGACTCTAATTATTTTATACTTACGCAGCATTGATGAATAAAGCATCAAATGGCTTGGTGCCGTGAATCTTATTGCTTTGTAATCCGTAATTTAGGCTATCGAGAGAACTCTGGCACTGAATTTGAAAAAAGCAAGTTTCCAAATTTTAAGATGGTGTTATCTGAGAAATCGATACTGACATGGGATAATTCTTTCTTCCTTTCTTTCTTCCCTCCCCCCCCCCCCCCCCCCCCCCAAAAAAAAAAAACTAAGGCAGATAAAACCTTTTGGGCATTTGATCACTATAGTGTTAAAAATAAACAAATTAATTGAAAACTCCAAACGCTAGAAAACTGAAATAAAAGCAGAAAGTGCAAAGAATACACATCAAGTCATGCACCATATGTGGAGAGAGAAACAACACGAACGTTTCATCTCAATGGCATGCTTTATCAGATCAAAAAATATTGATAAAAGGGGTAACTCTTCTCTCTCCACAGATTTTGTTTGACAGACATGCCGAGTCCTCGGCACTTATGTTCTTGGCGCGGCGATGTAACCACTAGTTATTGTCTCACAGCAACGGAGACCAGAGTTTAGTCCCTATTTAGTCTTCATCACGTACACTTTACATGTGCTTTATGTGAACGCATGGCTTTTTTCCAGGATTCCATAGTTCACCCCGCACCCCAAAGATGCTTAACTGGCCACTTTAAATTACCCCAAACATGTCACTGAGTGGGGGTGGGGGAATAATAAAATTAAACAGGATAATAATATCTTCCTAGTTAATGTGGACTTGGTGGACTGAGAGATCCATTTGCTGCTATCTGACAATTAGTAAAAAAAGATGGTTTTGGTCATTACCTCCTGAAAGCAGATTGATTGAGCCAATCAGTACAAAATGGAAGATGATTTAAGAATAACAAAATCAATGGAGTCCGCATCTTATATTCACATTTTCATTGAACACATTGAAAGATTTATTGTACAGCTGATTACTGATTGTTTGGAAGAGTTTCTTTGGTAAAGTCTGTCAAAACAGCATTTGCATAGAGTTTTTGTTAACCGTAGCAATTTACCTCTCCTGTTCTACCACATCCTAGCTCTTTCAAACCTCATCCTAAAAGGTGAGCGTGTTTTGACAAAACCTCCTCTGCAGAAGTTACAAATTCTGTGACGCGAATGATGGCGTTACGACTTTGTCATGACAAACTACTGTTTGCAAGGGAATTATTTGTATCTTTCACTGGAAAATAATATGCGGCGGTTTAAAAAGCATTTGAATGCAATTGCACAGTCACCAGAAATCTTAAACTCTGTTCAAAAAGAAAAACACAGAAACAGAGTAGTCTTCGCTCCAGCACAAAATGTATTTTGAAAACAAAACATTTGCGTAACGATGAACAATGCATCTTTTCAGTTTCCTTGGTGGCAAGCAATAGAATATGCTCTACTTCCAGATGTTATGGATTGAAAGGGTTAACTAACAATTTCCACAATCAAGGTATTTGGGGATTTTAAGATTAAAACTGTTCTATTCACTTCATTTTTCTCTACACTAGATGATGGGAAGGATAGAAAGAAGAAATAGATGCTGATAAACTATTTTCAATAAAATTCCACCGCCATGATGACATTGAGTGCACTGTCAATTTATTGACATTTACTGAATTTTAAAAGTTGCCATGGAAGCATATTCCAGCTGATATTCAAGTAAAGAAAGCTACAGAACTGTTTTAATACAATTCATTATATTTTATTTTCAATCCTCAGTAGATAAGCAGGTGGATTTTGCTGGGAGTTTGTTTCAACTAATGTATTTGATAAAGTTATTTCAGCTTCAGAGATGCAAAAGTGACATCTTTGGGGTGGAGTCACAATTGGCACCGAGTGCTCTGGTGCATGAAAGACATAGGAGTGATGTCCTCAAGTATGCGACCATTCCAAACATCTCCCTCGTTCAAAGGCATTGCGCACCCAAAAAGTTATGAACATTACCCATTCTCTCACAGGCATTGACCTCATCATTGAATGGATCTACAGAACACCCTGCCTGAAAAAGGCAGCTAATATCATCAAAGACCACATCATCCCGGTCGTGCTCTCACCTCGCTGATACCATCGGGAAAGTGGTACGGGAGCCCGAGAACTACTACCTCTGAGTTCAAGAACAGCTTCTTTCCATCAACCATCAGGAGCTTGAAATCGCATTGCACAACTCTAACTCAGCACCAAATTTGTGTGTGTGTGTGTGTGTATATATACACACACACACACACATATTACATACTTTGACTATTATGGAACTGCTTACCTAATATAACTGATAATTGATTGTTTACTGTTTAGTTAATTGTGTTGTTGCATTAATGTGCCTGTAAAGTTGCAGCAAGAAAGAATTTTGTTCCATTCCAGTGCATGACAATTAAACACACCACACTTAACTTGATTGCAGCCAGCAGTGACCATACCATGCTGCATTCCACCATAGTAGCAAACCTTTTAACTTTTAACATAAATATTACCAGAGTTTAAATCTTGGCTTCCAATGCTGCTGGTGACCTGCTATTTTTCATGCCTAGTCTATTCATTTATGTTCAATAGTCCAAAATCCTAAGGAAGCTGAAATAATGCAACCTAATGATTAAATGGTCGGTCATTATTTACATAGGTACAAGATGGACAATATAGATTGTCTTATTGGTAACAAACCTCACCTAATGGCCTCGACAAAGAAACAATTAAATATATTTAGGGAGCAGTCAAATTACAGGTATTAGCCAGCTCTTCAGTGTGCATGCAACCAAATTGAGATTACCGCTTATCCTTTAACTCACCAGAAAGCTTTAGCCCACGTTCACCAACTTGAGTTTTATAACCATGTGGCATTTTGAGAATGGCGTCGTGAAGCCCAGCAATCTTAGCAACATGGAATATGTCTTCTTCAGTTGCATTGATGTTCCCATACTGGAGGTTATAGAGAATTGTATTGTGGAACAGGACAGCATCCTATAAGCCAACAAAGACAAGCATTTTCAAATTTAAATGCGTAAAAATACAGAATTATTCGAGTGAGAAATAGATATCTAACAGTCATTCAAACCAACATTCACTTACTCCTAGATTGATATTTGGTACTTTTCATGAATGATTCCATGTAGAAGCAGAGGGGAAATTACAAGACTGTTAGCAGATGAGCTGATTGAAAAGGAGATTTTAAAATATCAATCTAATGCAATACAGATATAAAGCTACAATAGACACCAAAAACATAAGCGTTTTCAGCTGATTCAAGTTAAATCTGTTGTGCTATATTTCAGACATAATGTGTTATTTACTTGCAAAATAACATTTGCTCAAAACATATTAATAAAAAGCTTTAATAGTTAGAGATCCCACATATAGTCTTACAAACTAAATGGTTTTGCACCCTCAGAAAGCGAATAAATAATTTTCCAATCAATTCAAATCTATATTAAGGCAACCAATCATTACAATTTACATATCTACTAAAATATTGTCATTTATATTGATAGTACAAACTAAATACTTGGAATATGCATCCAATATGTGATATTTTAACTTGTTTATTTTTGTCAGAGCTAGCATTTAGAATTATATTGGAAAATCTCAAATGTTTCTTCTGCATACGTGCATTACATGGGTTATGTAATTAATTTCATTACAAAAGGTCAAATAATGCACTCAAATTTTTAAATGAAGTGCCCTTTGAATTAAAGATAATATATTTTGAAATAAAAGTACTCAGTAGATTAGGCAGCATGTACGGAGAGAGAAAACAAGCTAACATGTTAGGTCGATACCTTTCATCAGGACGGCTTAGAAAACATAGAAAATTCACATCTAATGGCTTGCGGGGCATTAACATTTCCATGATATACAAAAATATTATAGACAATAGACAATAGGTGCAGGAGTAGGCCATTCGACCCTTCGAGCCAGCACTGTCATTCAATGTGATCATGGCTGATCATCCCCAATCAGTACCCTGTTCCTGCCTTCTCCCCATATCCCCTGACTCCGCTATTTTTAAAGAGTCCTATCTAGCTCGTTCTTGAAAGTACCCAGAGAACCTGCCTCCACCGCCCTCTGAGGCTGAGAATTCCACAGTCTCACAACTCTCTGTGAGAAAATGTGTTTCCTCGTCTCCGTTCCAAATGGCTTACCCCTTATTCTTAAACTGTGGCCACTGGTTCTGGACTCCCCCAACATCGGGAACATGTTTCCTGCCTTTAGCGTGTCCAAACACTTAATAATCTTATATGTTTCAATAAGATCAGCATATGACAGCATATGTCTTTCCTCAAATTAGGAGACCAAAACTGCACACAATACTCCAGCTTTCACTACGGCCCTGTACAACTGCAGAGGGACCTCTTCGCTCCATTACTCGACTCCTCTTGTTATGGAGGCCAACATGCCATTCGCTTTCTTCACTGCTTGCTGTACCTGCATGCTTACTTTCATGAACTGATGAACAGGGACCCTCAGATCCCGTTGTATTTCCCCATTTCCCAACTTGACGCCATTTAGATAGTAATCTGCCTTCCTGTTTTTGATACCAAAGTGGATAACCTCACATTTATCCACATTAAACTTCATCTGCCATGCATCTGCCCACTCACCCAACCTGTCCAAGTCACCCGGCATTCTTATAGCATCCTCCTCACAGTTCACACTGCCTCCCAGCTTTGTGTCATCTGCAAATTTGCTAATGTTACTTTGAATCCCTTTATTAAAATCATTGATGTATATTGTAAATAGCTGCGGTCCCTGCACCGAGCCTTGCAGTACCCCAATAGTCAATGCCTGCCATTCTGAAAGGGACCCGTTAACCCCTACTCTTTGTTTCCTGTCTGCCAACCAATTTTCTATCCATGCCAGCACTCTACCCCCAATAGCATGTGCCCTAATTTTTCCCACTAACCTCCTATGTGGGACCTTATCAAATGCTTTCTGAAAGTCCAGGTACACTACATCCACTGGCTCTCCCTTGTCTATTTTCCTAGTTACATCCCCAAAAAATTCCAGAAGATTAGTCAAACATGATTTCCCCTTCATAAATCCATGCTGACTCTGACCGATCCTGTTATTGCTATCCAAAATGCAGAGATGCCAACCCTAAATTTAGTTCACAGTAACATTTAACCCATTTGTCCGTAACAAATGGGGTTAAATGCATTTCTCTCCGTAACATACTCACCTGGGGTTGTTGCCGGCGGCTATGCGCCTGCGCACTGGTACAGATCAGCGGGCTGCCGGCGGGCGGGTGCGGCACATGCGCACTTGGCAAGGTTGCCGGCGGGTCTGCGCCTGCGCACTGGGTGGGGGTGGGGGGGAGGCCCGGTGATGGGGCTGCCGCGAGCGGCCGGCTGGCGGCAAGAAAGTGCCGCTGATCGCGCGGGCCCGGCGCTGCCCGGGCTCTGGGCCGGGCGTGGCTCGAAATGGCGCCAAGGCCCGGCAACCCTCCCCCACTGCGCACGAGCGGCCACTGGGGCCCGGCAACCCTCCCCCACTGCGCACGCGCGGCCACTGGGGCCCGGCAACCCTCCCCCACTGCGCAGGCGCGGACACTGGGGCCCGGCAAAGTGCCGCTGATCGCGCGGGCTGGCAAACCGGGGACACATGGCGCCGGTGTTCACCACGGGAGGAACACCGGCGCGGCGGTGTTCCGTAACAGCATGTTTGGCTGCCGGAACACCGTAAAAAGTTTATTTCGCCGGGATAAAATACGGCGAATCCGGGACACTTGGCATCTCTGCAAAATGTGCGGCTATTTCATATTTTATAATTCCCCACCACCGATGTCAGGCTAACTGGTCTATAATTCCCTGTTTTCTCTCTCCCGCCTTTCTTAAAAAGTGGGATAACATTAGCTACCCTCCAATCCACAGGAACTGATCCTGAGTCTATAGAACATTGGGAAATTATCACCAATGCATCCACGATTTCTAGAGCCACTTCCTTAAGTACCCTGGGATGCAGACCATCAGGCCCTGGGGATTTATCAGCCTTCAGTTCCATCAGTCTATCCAACACCATTTCCGGCCTAATGTGGATTTCCATCAGTTCCTCTGTCAATTATAATTAAATATGTTTACAAATCAGAGTCCTGAAATAATTATATATATACACATACTCGGTCCTGGGCCTCCTCCACGGCCAGAGTGAGCAACACCGCAAGTTGGAGGAACAGCACCTCATATTCCACTTGGGGAGTCTGCATCCTTTGGGCTTGAACATTGAATTTTCTCAATTCTGTTAACCCTTGCTGTCTCCTCCCCTTCCCACCTCTCCCTCAGCCCTCGGGCCCTGGCATTCCCTCTCTCTCTCTCTCTCTCTCTATCTCCCCTCCCCCACCCTAGTCGCACTAGCTTCTCATTTTCACACCACAAATAGCTTACAATGGCTTGTTCCCTTTATCATCGATACTTTTTTGCATATCTTTCATTCATTGTTCTTTATCTCTCCACATCGCTGTCTATATCTCTCGTTTCCCTGATCCCTGACCAGTCTGAAGAAGGGTCTCGACCCGAAACGTCGCCTATCTCCTTCGCTCCTTAGATGCTGCTGCACCAGCTGAGTTTCTCCAGCCTTTTGTGTACCCTCGATTCTCCAGCATCTGCAGTTCCTTCTTTAACAACTCACTGTAATAATAATCAATTGTGGTCTCTTCTATTTTTTGCCCTTGAGAAGGCATTGTTCCACAAATTTTAACAATTCTTCAGAAGATCCAAAATACCATTGTGGCAGTAGATACTGAAGGAAATCCACATTAGTCAGGAAATGGTGTTAGGCAAACTATTGGGACTGAAGGCAGATACATCCCCAGGGCCTGATGGTCTGCATCCCAGAGTACTCAAGGAGGTGGCCCTACAAATCGTGGCTGCGTTGGTGATCCAATGTTCTGTCGACTCCGGTTCAGTTCCTGTGGACTGGAGGGTAGCTAATGTAACCCCACTTTTTAAGAAAAGAGGGAGAGAAGAAACAGGAAATTAGACCAGTTAGCCTTACATTGGTAGTGGGGAAGACGATTGAGTTGATTATTAAAGATGTTATAGCAGTGCATTTGGAAAGCAGGGACAGGATCGGTCAAAGTCAGCATGGATTTATGAAGGGGAAATCATGCTTGACTAATCTTCTGGAAATTTTTGAATATGTAACAAGTAGAATGGATAAGGGAGAGCCAGTGGATGTGGTGTATCTGGACTTTCAAAAAGCCTTTGACAAGGTCCCACAGAAGAGATTAGTGTGCAAAATTAGAGCACATGGTAATGGGGGTAGGGTATTGACATGGATAGAGAACTGGTTGGCAGACAGGAAGCAAAAAGTAGGAATTAGCGGGTTCTTTTCAGAATGGCAGGCAGTGACTTGTGGGGTGCCTCAAGGCTCAGCGCTGGGACCCTAGGAATATTAATGATTTAGAAAGAGGAATTAAATGTAACATCTCTAAATTTGCAGATTACACAAAGCTGAGTGGCTGTGTGAGCTGCGAGGAAGATACTATGAAGCTACAGGGTGACTTGGATAGGTTGGGTGAGTGGGAAGATGCATGGCAGATGTAGTTTAATGTGGATAAATGTGAGGTTATCCACTTTGGTGGTAAGAACAAGGCGGCAGATTATCTAAATGGTGTCAGAATAGGAAAAGGGGATGTGCAACGAGACCTGGGTGTGCTTGTACATCAGTCACTGAAAAGTAAGCATGCAGGTACAGCAGGCAGTGAGAAAGCAAATGGCATGTTGGCCTTTATAGCGAGAGAATTTGAGTATAGGAGCAAGGAGGTCTTACTGCAGTTGTACAGGACCCCGGTGAGACCACACCTGGAGTATTATGTGCAGCTTTGGTCTCCTAATTTGAGGATGGATATTCTTGCTATTAAGCGTAGAGTCACCAGGTTCATTCCCAGGATGGTGGGACTGATGAAAGAATGGATCGACTGGGCTTATATTCACTGGAATCTAGGAGGATGAGGGGAATATCTTATACAAAAATATATAAAATTCTTTAGGGATTGGACGGGCTGAATGCAGCAAAAAAAATCAGGGGGTCACTGTTTAAGAGTAAAGGGTAGGCCATTTGGGACTGAGATGAGAAAAAACACTTTTTCACCCAGAGTTGTGAATCTGTGGAATTCTCTGCCATAGAAGGCAGTGGAGGCCAAGTCACTGGATGTTTTCAAGAGAGTTAGATATGGCTCTTTGGGCAAACTGAATCAAGGGATATGGGAAGAAAGCAGGAATGGGGTACTGATTTTGGATGATCAGCCATGATCATATTGAATGGCGGTGCTTGTTTGAAGGGCCAAATGGCCCACTCCTGCACCTATTTTCTATGTTTCAATGTAAACAATAGGGTGGAAATGTTCTATGGTGGCAGTAAACAATGGTCAATGGATTGTGATCCATTACATACAACCCTGAGAAGCAGTTCCATCCCCTGCAACATCTATGTCATAGTAAATTTAACATAAAATGCCTGAAATTGCATCAAAAGCAGCTATATCATTGTAAATAAGAAGAGCATGCCATGGCCTTTCGAAATATTCAAAGCAAAGCCCTCAAACAGAAAGGTCTGAAGCAAGCCTACAACATTCAAGCTGTTCATCCCATAGCCCAGCCAGCAATTTTCAAATTAAAAATATGGAGCAAATTTACTCCTTAAAGATTTGCTACATGCAAAGCATGAACATTTTTGAATCTTAAGATTAGCATGCAAGACAAATACCATACAAACATCTCATCATAGCTAATGCATTTATGCAGCTAAGTTATTCTAAATCAGATAAACAACAGTCTACCATCTGTCATTGCAGTCAGCTTCAAGTTGGGCTTCCAATTTCAGAAAATTGCCCAAAGCAAGAATAACTCAGACCACTATTGTGCTTAACAATTTGGCTGATAATTTTCCTAAGGCAATGAATTTTAAGCTATTCACTGGGTTACAGTCTGACAACTATGCTGCAAGTAATCACCATATGCCAGTTTGCATTTCTCCCCAAAGTCAATGGATGTCAAATCTATATTCAGATGTTCCTTCTCTTTGAGTCCAGATCGGGCAACTGCTTAAAGTTTTAACCATACGAACAGCGATCAAGACAAAATTAAAAAGGTTATTTTGACACGTAATGATCTTTACCTGTGGTACAACGCCAATGGCTTTCCGCAAGCTTTCTAGGCTGACATTGTTAATGTTCTGGCCAGCTACATAGATGTTTCCTTTCTGAGGTTCATAGAAGCGGAACAGTAATCTCACTATTGTGCTTTTCCTAAACCATTGGAAAAATTGGAACCATTATTTAACATCAATTCAGAATGATGAGGTAAATCCCCAACTTAAAATTCACCAGACACAAGTAATTCATTGAAACAGGGACTGCGTTAAAGGTCTGAGAAAACTAATATCAGGCCTCCATTTCTAAAAAGAGGAAGAATGGCGAAGTATGGAAAATTATTGGGCATATAGTTTACAGTGGGTGCTACGGCAAAAATATTAAGTGAGGATGCAATTTTTTTTTTAATCACGCAACTAAACATTCAGCTCTCTTTCAACAGGATCCACATTTGATCAGAGTTTTGAAATAAAAGAAACTGGATAAAGCAATGTAAAATGTTTAAATCTTTGCATGCCAGTAGGTGAGCTACTACATGGGACTTGTGCTGAGTTTAGGGAAGTTACAGCATGAATGGCAAACTGGATATAAAACAATATAAACATTTACAAAATATGAGCAGCTACTCAGACTACAGAGAAAGCTAGAAAGTAGTGTTCCATAGTGATTTAAGCTGGAAAAAATGGTTCACTACTTGTAAATGAGAGATCTGCTATTTTGAATTAGAAACATTTTTTTAAAACTGCAGATTTCAATTCATTTAAGGATATAGTTTATCTTGTGAAACCAAAAGTACAACCAATTGGTCATGTAATTGACAAAACAAATGTAGAAAAGGGTACAACAGTACACCCTGGTGGAAAGATTCAGGATTTCATATAATGATCGGATTGAAATCTTAATTTTGCAGAAGCAAAAGTGGGTCTTAACAGGTAACACTCAAAGTAGGAACAAGTTCATGAATGGTCAAATAATGGAGCAAATATATTCCGTTATGCTTGTATAAAAACACGGTACGATCACACTTGAGTTACAAAATATGCAAATAGATTCACAAGGATGAATCCAGAAATAAAGCCAGAATGGAACTTCTGACCCCCAGAAAAGAGAAGGCTACAATTTTCCCCAACAAATACATGCAGATATGTTTCCACTTTTGATGAAGTCCCAAAAGAACGGTCACAAATACAAATTAAATCTTTCAGAAACCCAACAAAATGTTCAGGTAAACTTCACTACGAAGGCGTTGCAAAAACGTAAAATGGCATATCACAAGGAGGGGCTATGATGAGCATTGCAGATGCTTTAAGGGACGAAGCTAGCTGGGCTCAAAGAGAAAGTGGAAAGAAGAATAGTGCTGATCTGGCCCACTTCAAACAGCCATTTTGCCTCCAATACTTGATGTAGTTTTGGCGTAATTATTCTTTGCCTATTAAGAGCATCAGAAGCATTCTCCATGTGTGTCTCCCCCCCCAACATTCTTTGTTTTACAAACATCATTCTGCTGCCTCTGTAGAATTGAACACAATAAGATCGCACTTTATTTTAATAAGGATCTGAATGATACCATAAACATTTATGAAAAAAACTTATGACCCAATTAAGTTACTGATGGGATTAAACTGTATTTGAACATATATCAAGATCCTCATTTTGGATGACTTTGGTCAAACATAAATTGAGGATGATTTGAAGTGCCAGATGTGTTGAGGCAGTTGCAGATTATAGCTTTCGAATTGAGTCAATTATTAAAGATCTTATAACGGCGCATTTTGATGGCAATAACAGGATTGGTCAATGTCAGCATGGATTTATGAAGGGGAAATCTTGCTTGACTAATCTTCTGGAATTTTTTGAGGATGTAGCAAGGAATGTACAAGGAAGAGCCAATTGATGTTGTGTATCTGGACTTTCAGAAAGCCTTTGATAAGGTCCCACACAGGAGATTAGTGAGAAAAATTAGAGCACATGGTATTGGGGGGTAGGTATTGACATGGATAGAACATTGATTGGCAGGATGCAGACCATCAGGCCCTGGGGATTTATCAGCCTTCAGTCCCATCAGTCTACCCAATACCATTTCCGGCCTAATGTAAATTTCCTTCAGTTCCTCCGTCACCCTAGGTCCTCTGGCCGCTAGTACATCTGGGAAATTGTTTGTGTCTTCCTTAGTGAAGACATATACAAAGTACCTGTTCAACTTGTCTGCCATTTCCTTGTTCCCCATAATAAATTCACCTGTTTGTCTTCAAGGGACCCACTTTTGTCTTAACTATTTTTTTACATATCTAAAGAAGCTTTTACTATCCTCCTTTATATTCTTGGCTAGCTTACTTTTGTACCTCATCTTTTCTCCTCGTATTGGCTCTTTAGTTACCTTCTGTTGCCCTTTAAAAGTTTCCCAATCCTCTGGCTTCCCGCTGATCTTTGCTATGTTATACTTATTCTCTTCCATTTTTATACTGTGCTTGACTTCCCTTCTCAGCCACAGTCACCCCTTACTCCCCTTAGAATCTTTCTTCCTCTTTGGAATTAACTGATCCTGCACCTTCTGCATTATTCCCAGAAATACCTCCCATTATTGTTCCACTGTCACCCCTGCTAGGGTCTCTTTCCAGTCAACTTTGGCCAGCTCCTGCCTCATGCCTCCATAGTCCCCTTTGCTCTACAGTAATACTGACACTTCCGATTTTCTCTTCTCCCTCTCAAATTGTAGATTAAAACAATCATATTATGGTCACTTCCTCCTAATGGCTCCTTTACCTTGAGTTCCCTTATCAAATCCGGTTTGCCCCCGACTACTGACCCTGACTTTACTCTCTTATCCCTTCTCGAACTTTCATTCCCATTAATTCGGTAGTCTTTTGCAACTTTTCCTGTATTCACTTCCCCTTTAACTTCATCTTTATACTCCCAATTTGTCAACCCCTCCCCCCCGCTATAATAGTAGCACTAGCAAACCTGCCTGCCAGAATGTCACCCCTCCCCCTTTTACATTAGCAAAAAGTAACATTAGCAAATTTGCAGATTTGACACAAAGCTGTGTGGCAGTGTGAACTGTGAGAATACTATGAGGATGCAAGGCGACGTGGATAGGTTGGGTGAGTGGGCAGATGCATGGCAGGTGCAGTATAATGGGAATAAATGTGAGGTTATCCACTTTGGTGGCAAGAACAAGGAGGCAGATTATTACCTGAATGACGTCAGATTAGGAAAGTACAACGAGACACGGGTGTCCTTGTTCATCAGTCACTGAAAGTAAGCATGCGGGTACAGCAGGCAGTGAAGAAAGCCAATGGCATGTTGGCCTTCATAACGAGAGGAGTTGTGTATAGGAGCAAAGAGGTCCTTCTGCAGTTGTACAGGGCCCTGGTGAGACCACACTTGGAGTATTGTGTGCAGTTTTGGTCTCCTAATTTGAGGAAGGACATTATTGCTATTGAGGGAGTTCATCAGGTTAATTCCTCGAATGGCGGGACTGTCATATGTTGAAAGAATGGAACGACTGGGCTTGTATTCACTGGAATTTAGAAGGATGAGAGGGGATCTTATGGAAACATATAAAATTATTAAGCGATTGGACACGCTAAATGCAGGAAACATGTTCCCGAAGTTGGGGGAGTCCAGAACCAGGGGCCACAGTTTAAGAATAAGGGGCAGGCAATTTAGAACTGATATGTGGAGTTGTGAATTAATGGAATTCTCTGCCTCAAAAGATAGTGGAGGCCAATTCACTGGATGCATTCAAAAGAGAGATATATAGAGCTCAGGGCTAGCAGAATCAAAGGATTTGGGGTGAAAGCAGGAACGGGATACTGATTGCGTATGAACAGCCATGATCACATTGAATGGCAGTGCTGGCTCGAAGGGCCGAATGGCCTACTCCTGCACCTATTTTCAATGTATCCTATGTATTCTATGTTTCTATGTACGAATGTTAAGATAGTGGAAGGCATTAGTTAAACAAAATGGCAAGCAACAAAGGAGTGTAACAAATGAGACGAATTCTCTTGGATAGGTTCTCAGCTATACAGATTCCAACGATACCAATGTTTCAACAAGGCACTGGGCCAGAGTGGTGGTCATTTATTATTAATTGGCAATTTAATGAATATGACCAGAATAGGAGAAAATATTAAATCTATAAAATACAGGAAAAAGATAAAAGAGAATCTGAAAATATTTCAAAAACAAACCTAAAGGGAGACCAATAAAAGGCAACTTACCCTGAACCGCTAGCTCCTACAATTGCCACCTTTTTCCCAGCAGGAACTTCAAATGATACTCCATCAAGGACCTTTTGACCATCCAGATATTCAAAGTACACATCATCAAAAGTGATGGTAGACCTTTCAGGAGTAAGCTGAAGTACTGGAGCCAATTGTGCCTCCTATAAAAAGCATAAAAAGAACCACGAAGTTGCATTACAGCATTGGGGGCCACATTCAGTTTGCAAAAATAAACACATGGTGTCTCTTCAGATATTGCAACTGTATATTACTGTCTTGAGTGCTTAGTACTTTTCAAATTTTCAGTTTATGTATTCAAAAACATTTACAATTTAATTTTTTACAAGCTCTTATATAAAATGTCACAGTATAAATTCAGAACTAAAGAGCATCACTAACACGCTAGCATCATACCTTAATCTTTGTGTCAAGGTTTAGCAAATTGAACAATGTGTTCATGTCTATTAGTGCCTGTCGTGTCTCTCTATATACGGTGCCCAGAAAATTTAAGGGAAGAGACAATTGGAAAAGCAGTCCATTTACCATCACCAGATCTCCCACTGTTAGTGTGCCTGTAAAAATGAATGGAACGTTACAAGAAACTTGCATTTCCATTTAATTCAATTCAGTCTGAGAAAAATTGCTAACATTTTGGGATAAAATGGTGACGAGTTTCCTTAACTCTTTTAACAATGTCATATCTTTACACTGTAACATACAATATTAGTCATATTGTTTAGAAATATAGCAATTAAAGCACGAACGGCAAATGAGAGACTTCCGGACGTCGGTGTGGAATATTCACCGTATGAATTGGTCAAGTATCCCGTCATTTATCTCTTGCCTTTCCCCGAACTTACATTTCAATGGAATGTTCTTCAGCTTGTGAGATAGTCATGCACAGATTCATCACTTGTTTGTGGAGCCCTTAAAGTGTAGCAATGTATGCGATGGTTGGTCTTTGGTTCAAGGTGTCTTTCAAACTTATGTAAAATAACCTTTGTGTTCTGTCCTCTTTTTGCTCAAATGTCCAGATGTTGTGCAACTCTAGTCTCTTCTCTCCTGGCCATAGAAGCAGACGCCTGGCTTTCTCAATCCCACTAGCATTCCTTACCACACCGTTGAACGTTAGTCCACATTTTTGTCTAAATCTGGCAAATATATTCATTATATCAGCTACTTCCCAGTCCATTAGTGGGCATGTTTATTGCAGTCATATCTATTGCTATGCGTGCAGCATTGCCGTTCCAATTGTACGCGACAAGTTAACAAACGGATTCAATCAGTTATAAATATTTAAGTTTGCAGTGTGGTTACACACTTGCTTTCATTAGCATCGAGTGACAAAATGAAGTAACCTTTTTTTGAACATTTGAGATTTTGGTAGCTGATTAAAGCATATTTACTTGTGGGTAGTCCTCAGAATCATAGCCCCGTATACTGTTGCCACCATATTATGTTTTGTGTTGCCTTGAAGTCTATCTTCAAAATAAACAATGGAGAGACTGCACTTGTGTTGTAGATCTCTTTTAATAGTGCCATCTATTAAAAATGGCATCTCCAGGCTTCTCATTCTGCAACCGCGCTATCATTCGCGCTATCTAGATCACATGACTTAACTACGTCAAGCACTGAATTTGCATGTTGCAACCCAGTTTCGATTGTAACAATGGTCATCTGAAAGAGTGCAAAGCAAATGATAATGACCAAACACCATGAGCTTCAACAAAATGTTTGACATAAACTTTGAAAACACTATTATTGAAATGCAATCACCATGCTGGGCATGTGTAAATAAACATGCTTACATCAGGAATTTCAGCACTGCCATTGGCAGTCTGACAACCTTGAGGTAAAATGGTTTCCTAAATTTTCAGATTATTGCTGGTTTATTAGTCAATGCATTTGGAGAAGTCTTGGGTATTTTTTTCTACACTGACAGTAGATATGTATTGACAGTAGACAGCACATCTTTAAAAAAATCTTTAAATAAAATCTATTTTCAGAACTGATAAAGCAAATAGACAGATGTGGAGTGAGAACCAAGGTGTCCATTCGCAAATTCATTTGCTGATAATGCCTGCCTCATAGACCAGAGAAAAGCCATTTAATGGTATATTCACCAATGTGATCAATCTCTTCCTCAAGAACAATCCTCATCCAACTTTATAACACACCAGTGTTCTTCCACTTCCCGAGCCCCCACTCCCTCATCTTTACTATGGACTCCACACCTCCATCCCCCACCAGGAAAGCCTTAAAGCCCTCTGTTTCTTCCTTGACTGCAGAACCATCCAATTTCCATCTACTAACACACCACTTCGCAGAGCAGAGCTGGTCCTCACCCTCAACAACATCTCCTTTGACTCCCCCCACTTCCTCCAAGTCCAAGGTGTAGCTATGGGCACTCGCGTGGGTCCCAGCTATGCCCGCCTCTTTGTAGGGTACGTTGAACAACCCCTGTTCCAGGCATACACTGGCCCTATCCCCGAACTCTATCTCTGTTACATTGATCACTGCATCGGTGCTACCTCCTGCACCCATGTAGAACTCATGGACTTAATCAACTTCACCGCCAATTTTCATCCTGCACTCAAACTTATTTTGATCATTTCTGTCACGTCCCTCCCCTTTCTTGATCTCACAGTCTCCATTACAGGAAATAGGCTATTGACATACATCTATTACAAAACCACTGACTCCCACAACTATCTCGACTACACTTCTTCCCACCCTGCTTCCTGCAAAAACTCTACCCCAACTCCCAATTAAGGTGCAGTTGATATATTCTGTTAAGTCTGCTGGGAAACCTGTGTTTGCCGCGTCTACGCTCAAGGCGAGGTCATACCTGCCAACTTGTGAGATTGAAAAATCGGAATCCTATTAGTCTGACGTCAGTGAGGGCGGGGCACGTGACGTCAGTAAGGGGCGGGGCAGGTGACGTCAGTAAGGGGCGGGGCAAGTGACGTCAGTAAGGGGCGGGGTACGTGACGTCAGTGAGGGCGGGAAAGTGACCTCAGGGGGTTACACAAAATGCTGGAGAAACTCAGCGGGTGCAGCAACATCTAAGGAGCGAAGGAGAATAGGCGACGTTTCGGGTCGAGACCCTTCTCAGTCTGAAGAAGGGTCTCGACCCAAAACGTCGCCTATCTCCTTCGCTCCTTAGATGCTGCTGCACCCGCTGAGTTTCTCCAGCATTTTGTGTAACCCTCGATTCTCCAGCATCTGCAGTTTCTTTCGTCAACTCTCAGTTTGTGAGTAGAAACATAGAAACATAGAAATTAGGTGCAGGAGTAGGCCATTCAGCCCTTCGAGCCTGCACCGCCATTCAATATGATCATGGCTGATCATCCAACTCAGTATCCCGTACCTGCCTTCTCTCCATACCCTCTGATCCCCTTAGCCACACAAGGGCCACAATCCAACTCACTCTTAAATATAGAGCCAATGAACTGGCCTCAACTACCCTCTGTGGCAGAGAGTTCCAGAGACTCACCACTCTCTGTGTGAAAAAAGTCTTTCTCGTCTCGGTCTTAAAGGATTTCCCCCTTATCCTTAAGCTGTGACCCCTTGTCCTGGACTTCCCCAACATCGGGAACAATCTTCCTGCATCTAGCTCACTGTTCCTAGCCAACAATCAGCCTATCAGGAAACCTCCCTGCTTGAGGTCATCTGTTGCTGCTCTGATACGTCCTGAATTTCCCTCGCTTCCAGCCAAAGCCCCTCACAAAATCAGTCTGAAGAAAGGTCCCAACCCAAAACGTCACCTATCCATTTTTCTCCAGAGATGCTGCCCGACCCACTGAGCTACTCCAGTATTTTGTGTCTATCCTCCAGCACTTTGTTTTTTTCTCCTCATGATTCCAGCATCTACAGCTACTTGTGTCTCACTATGAACTATTTCTTTCATTTTACAGATGCTGCCTGACCTGCTGAGCATTTTCAGCATTTTCTGTTTTATTTCTGATGTCAAGACCTTCACCATCTTCTCTCCACCCATGTTCTGCATCTTAAAACATGTTTTCATTTTAGTTTTCGAGATACAGCGTAGAAACAGGCCCTTCAGCCCAGCGACTCCGTGCCAATCAACTACCCCCTGTCCACTAGTTCTGTGCTACATCCTAGGGACAATTTACAGAAGCCAATTAACCTGCAAACCTGCACGACCTTGGAATGTGGGAGGAAACTGGAGCACTCTGAGAAAACCCAAGCGGTCACAGGGGAGAACGTACAAACTCCGTACAGACCGCGCCCGTATTCATGAGCGAACCCCGGTCTCTGGCGCTGAGGCAGCAAACTCCACCGCTGACGGGCTCTCTTTCTAACGTTCTCGTTTCTGGATGGAAAAGCACCAAACTGAAACATTAACTCCCTGTCTGATCAGATGTTGTCTGATCTTCTAGCATTTTTTGTTTTATTTCAGATTCCCAGCATCTGTCTCGTTTTACTTTTAAAAAAAAAATTTTTCTTTTTTTTAACCATATGATGATACTTCCCACTAAAACCCTTCACATTCCTGGCTCATGCCCGAGTGACACGTTTCAAAATGATGTATTTCATGGCAATACAGACCAAAAATAATTCGTCCATTTTGTCTGGAAGCTGAAAGTCCCTTTTAAAATTGATTCTCACTGACGGCTTGTTCTGTTTAGTCATGTTACAGCGAACTCCAAGCTTTCTGGTGTTCAGAAGAATGGAGTGATCACATTGAAACACACTAGATTGCACAGCTGGTTGGGAGAGGAGCCGCGTTGATGGTGCTGCGGCTGGGGTACTCACAAACAGGGTTAGCGTGTGAGCCGTGGGAATGCGGTCGGCAGTGGCAAGGCATTTCTTCTTCCCGAACAGAAGTGAATCTTTGGAAATTTGAGATGCAGGGACTTGAGCGCAGAACATATTCGCGAGAGCGATCAATTGATGTTTGCATAAGCATGTCAAAGCAAGTGGGTTTAGTACAGGGCAGTGGTACTTTCAATCGTGTTCTCTTGAATGGTAAAGCCCGGGGGTTGGGGTGGGGGGGGGGGGGGGGGGGGGGAGGGAGGAGGGAGAGATGTGGGCATCTTATGTTTTCATGTTCTGATTATTATTCATCTACCGCTTACTTCCCCCTGCTGCGCTCTGACAGTTAACAATGAGAACCCCCCTTGTTTGTATATTTGCCAGAAAGGTCACAACAATTCCGGAGATGTGTCAAAGAGCAGGGTGGAGATTTCAGCTGCTGCTGGGGAAGTATTTCCCGCGTTACAATGCTGTGTTGGTGCTACTCGCTGTGAGAGGTGCGAGAGGCGCTTCAACGGGGGTTAACACGCCAGCAAGGTATCGCTTCTCCCGGACACGGCTACCAGTGCGTTTGTCCTTGGACTGGGGTGTTTATTCTGCTCTTGGAGGACAGTTGCCCCGTTATAACTGTGTTTATTCTGTATCGGAATACATGGGAACCGCGCATGGGGCAGGGATTTGGAGGGGCTGGAACGGAAGACACAGGGGGGAGATGGCGGGGCTCAGATGGGAGAAAGGGCCGGGGTCCCTGGGGGCGGGGGGAGGGGGAGGAGAGGACGTCCAGAGTTTCCCGGGGAGTGGGGGGTCGTGGCCCCGGGGAGTGGGGGGTCGTGGCCCCGGGGAGTGGGGGTCGTGGCCCCGGGGAGTGGAGGGTCGTGGCCCCGGGGAGTGGAGGGTCGGGCCCGGGGAGTGGAGGGTCGGGGCCCCGGGGAGTGGAGGGTCGTGGCCCCGGGGAGTGGAGGGTCGTGGCCCCGGGGAGTGGAGGGTCGTGGCCCCGGGGAGTGGAGGGTCGTGGCCCCGGGAGTGGAGGGTCGGGGCCCCGGGGAGTGGAGGGTCGGGGCCCCGGGGAGTGGAGGGTCGGGGCCCCGGGGAGTGGCCCCCGGGGAGTGGAGGGTCGGGGCCCCCGGGGAGTGGAGGGTCGGGGCCCCGGGAGTGGAGGGTCGGGGCCCCGGGGAGTGGAGGGTCGGGGCCCCGGGGAGTGGAGGGTCGGGGCCCCGGGGAGTGGGGGGTCGGGGCCCCGGGGAGTGGAGGGTCGTGGCCCCGGGGAGTGGAGGGTCGGGGCCCCGGGGAGTGGAGGGTCGGGGCCCGGGGAGTGGAGGGTCGTGGCCCGGGGAGTGGAGGGTCGGGGCCCCGGGGAGTGGAGGGTCGTGGCCCCGGGGAGTGGAGGGTCGTGGCCCCGGGGAGTGGAGGGTCGGGGTCCCGGGAGACGCGCGGGGGGTCCCGATGTGTGGGCCGAAGGGACTGTCAGGTAGCCCGGGCCAGGCCAAGGATCCAGGGGAACGGGCTCCGCCGCCACCTACCTTCCAGACAGCAGGTCCTCCAGAGCCCCGAGTGGGTCATCACCTCCTCGTTCTTGTGGACCGTGTCGTTGTCCCCCGCCGCCCTTACTCAGGCACACGCCCCGCGAGTACAGCCAGTAGTCGGTGCCCACGGCGATGGTCATCAAGCTGAAGGCACCGAACGCCCCTACTGTGGTCAGCAACATCTGCACGCCGCGCTCCACGCCGCCCCCCATGCCCGGCCCGGGAGCCAGCCAGCCAGCCGGCCCTGCTCTGCTCTGCTCCGTTACCCGCCCGAGCACTGAGCAGCTGGGTGCCTCGGCGGCTGTGTCGGTGTTGGTGAGGCGGGAACGGGCTGGCCCCGACCCGACCTGACGCGCTCGCGGTCACTCGCCGGGCTGACAGTCCCGGCGGCGGCGGCAGCGGCGCTGAGGTGAGGTGACCGGTGAGTGTTGCCCGTCTGGGCCGGACCGGACCATCTCTCCCTGCCCCCTCATCGCCTCTTCCCTGCCCCTGAAGTGATAATGAACGTATTTGGCTTACTACCCCACGGGATGATCGTTGATTTCCCCCTCTCCACCCTCCTCCCCGGTGCCCACCTGACTCGCACCTACTTCTCCCCTGCGCTTCTGAGTCTAGACGCTCCAGCCGTTCCATCCCAATTCCGATTTTTTTGTCTCAATATTCCGAGAAAAAAAATCGGAAAAAAAAAAAAAACACATAGAAAGTTTCTGTGTGTTTTTTTTTTCCGATTTTTTTTCTCGGAATATTGAGACAAAAAAATCGGAATTCGGAATTGGGATGGAAAAATCGGAAGAATTCCGCCCAAATCGGAATGGTTGGCAGGTATGCTCAAGGCGAGGTGTTTTCACGCTGGAACATCAGAGATGTCCTCATTCTTTCGGGAACGAGGTTCCACTCTCCCTTCATAGATGAGGCCCTCACTCGTGTCTCCTCTGTACCCTGCAGCTCCCCCCTTGCACCCCCTCCCCTTAGTTGCAATAGAGACAGAGTCCCCCTAGTCCTTACCTTCCACCCCATCAGCCGTCGCAAACAACACATATGTTGTATGGAGGAGATGGAGGGGGGGGGGGGAGAAGAGGAGGAGGGGGGGGGGGGGGAAAAGAGGAGGGGGGGGGGGGGGGGGTTGGAGGAGAGCAGCAGGCAGTGCAGAGGAGCGGTAAAATTTCAAAATTTCTGCCACCTCCAACAGGATCCCAACACTAGCCACATTTTCCCATCTCCACCCCTTTCTGCCTTCTGCAGAGACCGTTCAATCCGAAACTCCCTGGTTAACTCATCCCTTCCCACCCAAATCACCCCTCCCCTGGTACCTTCCCCTGCAACCGCAGAAGATGCAACACCTGTCGCTCTACCTCCTGCCTCGACTCTGTCCAGGGACGCCGACAGTCCTTTCAGGTTAGACAGAGGTTCACTTGCACATCCACCAACCTCATCTACTGTAGTTGTTGTTCAAGATGTGAACACTTATGCATCGGTGAGAACAAATGCAGACTGGGCGACCATTACTCGGAACACCTTCACTCAGCCCGCCCAAACCAACCTGATCTCCCGGTGGCTAAACACTATAATTCTCCTTCCCATTCCCACACAGACCTTTCTGTCCTCGGTCTCTTCCATTGTCGGAGTGAGGCTAAACACAAATTGGAGGAACAGCATCTCATATTTCGCTTTGGCAGTTTGCAGCCCAGTGATATGAATATTGATTTCTCTCACCTCAGGTAGCCCCGGCATTCCCTCTCTCTCTATATCCCCCACCCAAGTCGCATTAGGTTCTCATTTTCACCCTACAAACAGTTTACAATGGCCTGTTTCCTTCATCGTTACTTTTTTGCATATCTTTCATTCATTGTTCTTTATCTCTCTACATCACCGTCTATATCTCTCGTTTCCCTTATCCCTAACCAGTCTGAAGAATGGTCTCGACCCGAAACGTTACCCATTCCTACTCCCTTTAAGGTGCTGCCTGTCCCACTGAGTTACTCCATCTTTTTGTGTCTATCCTGCGTTCTTACACTCTGTACAACATGCATACTCCGCAGCTAGCTCCCCATGGCAAACAGAGGCTTCCCAGCAGAATTAACAGATTATATCAACTGCACCTTAATGACGAATGTGGGGGCACTTCTCAAAATAAAACTCAACAGGAAAGTGTAAGTTCAAGCGTAAAACATTAATTAATTAATTAACTGTACCTGCCATGATTCCTTGACTAGCAAGTATCATGATCCCAGTCAGACCAAAGCTAAAGATAAGATTCTGACCAAAGTTCAGGACTGCAAGACTTGAGGTAGTCTTCAGAGATGATTCTTCATACGACTTCAAAAATCCATCATATCTCTCCGCTTCATATTTCTCATTATTGAAATACTGTAATTGGAATTTAATAATTAGTATTTTTTGTCAATGACTTATTTTGAATATCAGTCCGTTACCATAAACATAGAGCAAATAAATTACACTTTACAAAGCAAATACATGAAGTACACTTGCAAAGGATATTCATCTGAATATCCCTTATTAAATGATTTCTATTCTTTCCAAAAACACTTTCTTATATTAGCATCATTAATACTCATGCCCTGGACCCTCCCACCGACAGAGCAATGGGACTTTCCATGGAAATCAGGCGTGTTTGTTTGGATCTACAACTGTCCACTTTATAAAGTATCTAAGGAAAAGGATACGAATATTGCAGAAAATACCCTTTTTTGTTGTTGTGCAGAAAATCAAGTGATTTCTTTGCTCTTCAGTTTGAATTCTATATTTCACGCCAATTCCTCCAGTCAACATTGACAACTTGGGGGGACGCCCAGGGCTGTCTTAGTGATGGGCATTGCCCGGGGCCCCACGAGCATAGGGTTCCCATGCTAATCTATGTATGTTGTGACTTGCTGTCAATAAATATATAATAAACTATAAATATTTGTTATTAGAAAATGCATATTTAGCATGTGTTTTACCAAAGATAATGAACAACATTAATGTTCATTTTTATGATAACAAGTGGACATTGGTATCCGCCTCTAATTTAGTTTCACGGCCACCACACGTGCATGTATGTGCATGTGTCTTATGCGCTACACAACGGAAAAGCGTATACATCATTTCAACTTACTCGACAGTTAATAGCAATGATATTGATTATGTTTATATGCGATTGGTTATTAGAGATTGAATCTGAGATTCATTAGGAACACTAGTAGGATAAGCATGTAGTAGTCATTCAAGATTACGGAGTTATGATGCAGCACTAGTAACCAGGAATTGATAGTTAGTGATATGTGAATGGACAAGCTGTTTTTATAAGATGTGAAAATTGTAGAATGTAGACCTAGACAGATGTGCCATCTCTGTCTGAATGGTTTACCTATTAAGTATCCTTTAAATATAGATATTGTTGTGTTTTTCAAGGCTCATGTTATATTGTTCAAACATTTGTGTTGATTAAAAAACATGCTATACAGCAAAGATAAATGTTTAAACACTGATTTTGTTCGAAGTACCAATAAATATGTGTAATTTTATTGACCATTTACATTTTTATTTCTGTGAGTGGTTGCGTAGGTAGGGGCCCCAGTGTACTGCTTTGCCCGGGGGCCTATAATGCAGTTAAGACGGCCCTGACTACGCCATGGAACTGGTTACCAACTTAACCAGTTACATATTGGTGGATCCTTCACTTCGTTAATTGTGTACAACATTAACGAGCTGAAATTGAAGGAAAACAGCTTAGTTCCAGGCGTCATCAACTTAACTGCAAGTGGCTTGAAAGGAGGTGCGAGGTATGGTACATTGTCACATGTACCGAGGTACAGTGAAATTCAGTTTTGTATACAGTATCACTATACATAAGCACTTAGATACATATAAATGCATGGTAATGCTGGTTTAGCCACCTTTCCAGCAAATGTACTATCTAAAACAGAGAAAATGTATGCTTTTTGTAGCAGCTGTAGCTCATTATAGAGAGACAAATAGTGATCAGAATTCTAAACCATAAGTCTCTGCCATTAATGAACCAATAACTGAACAATGGTAGCATGCAATACTGTAATATTTCCACTCAACAGTTTAGCAAAGAAAACTAACACTTATGAAATTGCCACGTCTAGCTAGTCAAACTAGTCACCCATTCAGAATAATTGTAACCAACAGATTTACCACAATTGACAATAAATCTATGCAAAGTATGCAAAATATTATCTACTGTGATATAAATAATCTAATTAGCTCAAGTTACAAGGAACCAAAAGGAAACTTAAAATGCACAAGATGTGTAGTATGCAAATTGGAGGAGACTTATGTTTCGCAATTCTACAGCGCCAGAAGTTATTTGGAGGGAAGGAAGAATTGTAAGTGTATAATCTTAGTGAGGGAAAGGGTTGCTTAAAAAGTAAGAATCTATTCAGAATCTAATCAAATATAATTCAGAACATTGTACCTTTACAGTTTCATAATTCAGGAGAGAGTCTATTGCAGCATTGCCTGCATCATTATCAGCTTGATTCATTTTGATTCGGAAGATAGTCCTACAAATAAAATAAACTGAAGTTGTAGAGTCACCACAGAAACGACATGAGCATATATGAAAAATTAAAATCAAATGTTACTTCTACAGTACCTCCATTGTGTAATGCTAATGGTAAAAGCTGCATATGCACCTAAAGTCGCCAGGGTAACTAATGCATACGGCAAACCGCATTTAAAGTACTGCAAGAAAAAAAACACATATATTGAAAACTAAAGATATTAGTCAAAATATGATTTGCAAAATATGACAAATGCAGATTGATCGACTTGAGAATGAATTCTTAATTTCAAAATCTATCTTAATTTGGACACAAAGTACTTTGTGTCTTTTTTTGTAAACTGGCATCTAGAGTTCCTTGTTTAAGAAGATGCTGGAAAATCGAAGGCAGACAAAAATGCTGGAGAAACTCAGCGGGTGAGGCAGCATCTATGGAGCGAAGGAAATAGGCAACGTTTCGGGTCTAAACCCTTCTTCAGTCTGAAAGAAAGGGTTCGACCTGGAACGTTGCCCATTTCCTTCGCTCCATAGATGCCGCCTCACCCGCTGAGTTTCTCCAGCATTTTTGTCTATCTACAGTTCCTTGTTTCTTTATTTGGTCTGTTCTTTATGATTACATTCATTAGGCACTAAATCTTGGCTACTGGATATTAAAAGCTAATTATAGACGTCAAAAGAAATGCCAATAAATTGTATACCATAAACTTAAATAAACAAACATTAAACCCATTGTTTGAAAATGTATACCACCGAAAGAGCCTTGTTCATTCCAGGACAGTTCAAATTATAAATCGTTCCACGATAGTTCAAAATGTAATTATACATCATGAATTGGCCAACATCGTGAAATGTTGGATATTCTGAGACTACAGTTTAATCCATCCTACCCAGTGAACTACTTTTTCTGGACTCAGGAATGTTGTTGCTTCATTGTGAAGCAAACAGCAATCTGCATCACTGAAACAGGAATCCCTAAATGGTCTGAAGAAGGGTCTCGACCCGAAACGTTGCCTATTTCTTTCGCTCCATAGATGCTGCCTCACCCGCTGAATTTCTTCAGCACTTTTGTCTACCTTTGTATCCCTAAATGGTGATAGAAATGCCTTAACATTTAATAAAATACTTCAATATTTAAAATTTGGCATCACGCACAGTATGATCATAGTCAAGTTTCTTAAATCACTATTTTGCTGTTGGACTGGATTATTGTCTGAACTTGCTCGCCACATCTCTCTCCCTAAATGTGAAGGGCTAAACAATCAGCATTCTGGCACCAAGGCCTTATATCCCAGAGCGTACTTCCACAACAGTGCATCTATTGGAAATAAGAGATAATTAAAATGTAAAAGACATTAACAATTAAAGGGATTCATATAAAGAAAAATATAGATTATAGATGCCAGAATTCATTGTGCATCATTAAATATTATTTTCATACTAGTATATATATGTCTTAAACGAATCAGAATATCACTATTTTGAAGAATCTGATGAAGGGTCTCGACCCGAAACAGCACCTATTCCTTTTCTCCAGAGATGTTGCATGATGGGCTGAGTTACTCCAGCTTTTTGTGTCTATCTTTGGTTTAAACCAGCATCTGCAGTCCCGCCCTGCACATCGCTATTTTCACATTTGCTTCATCACGTTTGAACCTTTTCTGATCCAACTCTTCAACTGGGTTTCCTAACGGGCAGCACAGTGGCACTTACAGCGCCTGAGATCCAGGTTCGATCCTGGCTACGGATGCTTATCTGTACGGAGTTTGTACATTCCCCCCCCAGGACCTGTTTAGGTTTTCTCTGAGAACTTCTGTTTCCTCCCACACTCCAAAGATGTACAGGTTCGTAGGTTAAATGGCTTTATAAATGTTTTTTTTTTTAAATTGTCCCTAGTGTAAGATAGTGTTAATGTGCTGGGATTGCTGGTCGGTGCGGACTTGATGGCCCGAAGGGCCTGTTTCCGCATTGTATCTCTAAACTAAACCAAACCAAGATTATTACTGTGTAATAGGAATCAAGGGAAGGTTTCCAGCCTTACACAATTGCATATTAGTAACACACAACTGAGGGTATACAGAATATAAATAAAAGTCCCAATATTACCCAACAGCTGTTTAATGATAATGTGGTCTATGGCATTTCAGCAGAGTACCAAAACAGTTTAAATACACATCACTTACCAAAATGCTGCTGACAAGCAGCACTTCAAATGTGGTGGGACCCAGGTTAAATACCAATGCACTGAGCACAAAACTGATTCCTCTAGTTCCTCTGTCTATAGCTTTTGAGAGTGCACCCGTCTGTCTGCTGAGGTGAAAACCCAAATCCAAGTTGTGCAGATGGAGGAAAACATTTTTAGCAATTCGCCTGATGGAACTTTGAGCTACTTTGCCAAAGACAGCATTCCTCAGCTCGTTGAAGCCTGCTGCACAAACCCTAGAAACTCCATCTGCAAGGAAATTCAGAAGTTTCAAATTACCTTTTTAAAATGAACTTCAGCATTTTAAAGTTGTTTCAAGAAATGTAGAATTATAAAATCAAGGCTGTCCAGACATTGACTGTATACAGTACACGAATTGCACTTCCTATTTGAACATGAACAAAACTTAACCAAATTGGCAAATTCTGACACCCGAGACATGAAAAAATCCGAAATCTCTTCAGTTTGTGAGTAGAGTGATCTCTTTTGGACTGTGACAAGCTGGTAAATGGCCTCAGCATTGCATTAGCCTCCGTTAATTATCTCTTTCCAGCAATTGCTAGAAGTGCATGTGAAGATGCTGTCTGAAGACATGATAACTCTGCTTGGATCCATCCAACTATTGGCAGAACTTGCGCCTGCTCAGCACATATCTCATGAAAAATAACAATTTATATAATGTTATGGATGACAACTGGTATCTGAAAATCTTAACTCAGTAAGAAATCAAATGTCTCAGTGAGAGAAAAAAGTGTGACCACCATAATAAATTGAAATGCTTCTGGGATACATGCCAATTATTGGCAAGTTATTTCAATAACACTGTATATGCAATGCTATTTCCATGCTAACATCTTTATATTTATTCTGGATGTCCACATTACTACCTGGTTTGGAATCCCTTCCTCTAAGCATCTATTTGAACAGAGGGAACTTGGTAATAGAGAGAATGCAGAGGAACAGTACAAGATAGCTCCCCCAAATATCCAGTCTAGGTGCAACACACTAACGTGTTCCATGAAACCATTTGGACTTCTAACAGAATGGTTGAACAATCATGACAAGGAGCTATTATATGGGGGAATGAAGATATAACCTAATCAATTTACAATATTTGCCAGTTTGAGTACACATTTTAAGCCAGATCTATTGTTCCTTCAGAGAATTACCTGCCATGCATGTCTCACTTTATATTAATTTATTCTGTTTATTTTCATTTGAAACATTTACATGACTCATTTGGATATAATGATCTATAAATTCTCAACAAATCATTGCAGTAACAGCCTCCACTATTACAATATGAATGCATGCAAAGTGAAAACAAATCACGGCAATTCTAATCACCAGAAATAGTTGCTGGTGCCTGCGAGTCAGTTAACATCGGTCAAGAAAAATAAAATACTTTACTTACAGCCAATGAGAACCGCTGTTGCCATGGTGATGACTGTGCCTGTTGCATCATTCAGGTTCAAAAGACTGCCTGACATTTGGTTGAGATCATCGACTGCATATTTAAACATGAAAGGAACCATCACATTCATAAGCTGCAACGACACAAGAACAAAACATTACAAAAGGTTGAACATTACACCGAGTGAATAATTTGACTGATTTACAGTTCTCTGAATAAAGGTCCTGGAGGCACTTTGAAATGTCAAGTCCTTGATGCTGTAAAAAGTTGGCAGTAAAGATTTAATTCACTACAACAGCTAATAGCTATCATTGCTTCATTGTATTTACATGTCTGATTGAAAGAACAAAGAACCAGACAGCAGCAGTTTGATTAATATGTACTAAAGAACACTGCTGCACCCAATCATCCTATTTTAACAGGGGAAAAAATACAACATAGATATTTATTACACTATTTTTAAGAATTATAAATTCTGATTAAATCATTCTAACTTAAAATGTTAACTTACAAGGCTTAAACTTTATATGCCTCTCATATTTAATCACCAGTATATGTACAAGGTTAATATTTGATCTTGAATTCCCATTCACAATAATTGCTTTCAAATGTCTTCTGTCTTATCAGGATTCATGAACAATAGGGCAAAGACAATAAAGAATCAAAACGAATTTAAAAAAACGTGTGCAATTAGAATTATTGGAAAATGTTGAAGATTGATTTGTCTAAGATGTGAGGAAGTAGTTTTCGGAAAAGGGAACAGTTTTTGCACTAGTTAATTGAAATGTAGAGCTGGTGACCCCTTACCTGCTGAGGTGTACCTGTTAACAATCTGGGCTTCAATTTCATTTAATCCCCATGAGATTTCCTGCCATTTTTTTTCAAGGAATCAAACATAGCAAAAAGTCCTAAAACAAATTCAGCGTACAGCATAATGTTGGGCAGCAAATTGGTGCAACGGTCAAGTTGCTGCCTAAAGGGCCTGTCTCACTTAGGCGTTTTTTTCGGCGACTGCTGGCGACAGTCAGTCATAGCATGTCGCCGAGAAAACGGCCACTGGACCCCCCCCCCCCCCACGACAATGTCTACGACAACCTACCACCTAGTCGACATCAAGCTACCGACAACTGTCGACCCATTTGGACGTCCACCTATGACCACACCTACGACCACATAGGCGACAACCGACGTCAACCTACGTCCATCCACGACAAGCTATGACCTTGTCGGCGACAACTGAAGGCAGCTCAGTACCTGTTGCCGGTTGACATAGGTTGACGTAGTCAATGGAATTCACCGGTCATCACCTGGCGACAACCTACGTCACCTGGCAACAACCTGCGTCATTCCTGGCGACAACCTGCGACAGGAGAAGACAAGCTATGTCATGCACAGTCGCTGAACGGTTTTAAACATTTCAAAATCCAGCGGCGGCAAGAAAAAAAGTTAAGACTCTTTAGGTGACCTGAGGAGACGACCCACGACCATACAGGCGTCACCCCGCGACCATGAGGCGACAGCCTAATCGCCTGTAGCCGCCAAAAAGAAACGCTTAAGTGGGACAGACTGCCCCAATAAAACCCAAGTTCAATCCTGACTATGGGTGCATAACTTTGCTACCAATTGACATGTCTTCTAGGCACCTTACTTGACAGTGCATTCATTACCATCTTTTTGTATACTACTGTTTGAACAGCTTCTTCCTGCTTTTAGCACCAGATGATGATGTAGAAGCCATTTTGGAAACCTCCCTCGCTCTCACTCCTTCCTCTCTTTCCCTCTCTCTCTCCTTCCTTTTTTCTCCCTCCCTCACTCCCTGTCCCCCTCCCCAAACAGTCTGTGACCCATAGTGCTGTGGCCGTAGCGCTATGTGTAATGCCCATAGTGTTGTGTGTAAAGGCAATAGCGCTCCAGCTGGTAGTGCTATAATTAGAACCCATAGCGCTGTGCTGCGCACCCGCCCTCAAGAATGTTTTGCGTCCTCACCGAGACATCCTGGACCCTGACACGAAGGCAGCAACACAACCTCCTGGGAACCTGCAGGGTGAAGCATACCAATGCTTCCATCTTCTCAGCACTACCACTGGAGTAACTTGTGAAAGAACAAGACCTCACCATATTTCACCCTCACGAGCCAAATCCTCAGCATCTGCAGCCTCTCCCAATATGGCCATTCCAATTGCGTTGCTATACCTTCCCTTCTTATTGGCTTCTGTACCTCTCAATGAGCCAATCAAATGGCTCCTTTTTAAACTGTTCTGTGACTGCTTAGGACCGGAAACAGACTACATTTCTGTTGCTGCATTTCCAAATGCAAATATATCTTATCTCTCAGAATTCCCTCCTGTAACTTACCCATCACAGATGTCAGACTTGCTAGTTCCCAGGCTTCCCTTTGCAGTCCCCTTTAAGTGAAGGCACTCCATCATCAATTTTCCAGTCCTCTTGCACCTCATCCTTGGCTAAAGATGATTCATATATCTCAGCCACAGCTTGTGAAATGTGTTACTTTCCAGTGTTCTTTTATATACCTGTTCAGGCACTGGAGACTTATCTAGTTTTGTAGATATTAAAACGACCAACACTTCCTCTATTGTAATGCCCATTTCCTGCAGCTCTACACATAGATGTGCTCTTTGGTCTTTGAGGGGCTCTATTCTCTCTGCAGTTATCCTATTCCTCTGAATATACAATACTTATAAAATTTATTTGGATTTTCTTGTTGACCTCTTCCACTGTCTTCTGACCAGAAGCACAATATCTTGTCATTTAGGATTCCCTACTACTGCCAGTATTCTCCTCATCACTGCTGAGATGGTTCATGCTACTGAAGTGGTTAATGAGGCCACAGACAGGACAGGCGATGACCTCCTATTGCCACTTACTTTGAGTCTCTCTACACTGTTCATGCATGGCCTGAAACTTCTCCATACTATTCCAACTGATCCTTCTCTTTCAGTGGTCTTGAGCCAGTGATGCCCAGGAGCAATCGAGATGTTGCATTTCTTCAAGGAGGTTTTGATCAAATGCTGATCTCTTCCACAAAGTTGACCTATTCGTTCGTTAGATAAAGCTTTAGGTGACACAGCCTCATATTAATGGACATGAGATAAGAGAGAACCTGGTAGCAGAATCAAGTTTGGTCAACATGCATGTTCTGCTCTGTGACATGAACTGCAAGCTTAGCAAGCTAAAAAGGCTAGGATAACAATCGACAAAAGATTATCTGATATAGTGATAAATCTGACCCAGCTGAAGGGTAACATGATGGTCAATTTGACAATATGAGCATATTTAAGTTAAATTAAAATGCAAAATATGTACACAGATTGCCAGAATACATACAGTGCCCTCCATAATGTTTGGGACAAAGACCCATCATTTATTTATTTGCCTCTGTGCTCCACAATTTGAGATTTCTAACGGAAAAAAATCACATGTGGTTAAAGTGCACATTGTCAGATTTTAATAAAGGCCATTTTAATACATTTTGGGTTCACCATGTACAAATTACAGCTGTGTTTATACATAGTCCCCCCATTTCAGGGCACCATAATGTTTGGGACATTCTTAGGTGTTTGTAATTGCTCAGGTATATTTAATTGCCCCCTTAATGCAGGTATAAGAGAGCTCTCAGCGCCTAGTCTTTCCTCCAGCTTTGGAAACTCTTATTGCTGTTTATCAACATGAGGACCAAACTTGCGCCAATGAAAGTCAAAGAAGCCATTATGAGACTGAGAAACAAGAATAAAACTGTTAGAGATATCAGCCAAACCTTAGGCTTACCAAAATCAACTGTTTGGAACATCATTAAGAAGAGAGCACTGGTGAGATTACTAATCACAAAGGGACTGGCAGGCCAAGGAAAACCTCCACAGCTGATGACGGAATAATTCTCTCTATAATAAAGAAAAATCCCCAAACACCTATTCGAATTCTGACAGATCAGAAACACTCTTCAAGTCAGGTGTGGATTTGTCAATAACCGCTGTCCGCAGAAGACTTCATGAACAGAAATACAGAGGCTACACTACATGATGCAAACCACTGGTTAGCTGCAAAAATAGGATGGCCGGGTTACAGTTTGCCAAGAAGTACTTAAAAAGAGCAACCACAGTTCTGGAAAAAGGTCTTGTGGACAGATGAGATGAAGATTAACTTATATCAGAGTGATGACAAGGGCAAAGTATGGAGGAGAAAAGGAACGGCCCAAGATCCAAAGCATACCACCTCATCTGTGAAACACAGTGGTGGGGGTGTTATGGCCTGGGCATGTATGGCTGCTGAAGGTCCTGGCTCACTTATCTTCATTGATGATACAACTGCTGATTGTAGTAGCATAATGAATTCTGAAGTGTATAGACACATCCTATCTGCCCAAGTTCAAACAAATGCCTCAAAACTCATTGGCCGGCAGTTCATTCTACAGCAAGACAATGATCCCAAACATACTGCTAAAGCAACAAAGGAGTTTTTCAAAGCTAAAAAATGGTAAATTCTTGAGTGGCCAAGTCAATCACCCGATCTGAACCCAATTGAGCATGCCTTTTATATGCTGAAGAGAAAACTGAAGGGGACTAGACCCCAAAACAAGCATAAGCTAAAGATGGCTGCAATACAGGCCTGGCAGAGCATCACCAGAGAAGACACCCAGCAACTGGTGATGTCCATGAATCGCAGACTTCAAGCAGTCATTGCATGCAAAGGATATGCAACAAAATACTAAACATGACTACTTTCATTTACATGACACTGCTGTGTCCCAAACATTTCTGCATGGTGAAACCAAAATGTATAAAAATGGAGGGCACTGTACAAAGAAAACTATATAATAGAGAACTACAGGGAAAATCTTGCGGCATGGTGACATTTAGGTAGGCTTGCAGCAGAAGGCAGTGCAATTATTTTTTAAACATGGGTTTCTTGTTAAAAACAAAGTCATATGACACTGAAATTAAGTTTCAACAAATACACATTATCTTAAGTTAGCATTTAAAATTAAAAATCACCGCAGAGCTTATCATTAAAACAAAAAAATCCAAACTTATAGAATAGAAAATGACACACCATGCTGTATAATGAGATTTATTCTAACAGGAAAGAGCAAATTGCTTCAGGGCAATGCAGTCATGCGGATATTATGCAACTTAATTTTTTCAAGTAAACGAAGCCAGTATTTTCAGGACACGAAGTATACAGTTAATTTCATAATTAGACTTGAAAACTGAAAATAACATATGAGCACGATTTTGAGTCTTCAACAAGAAAGGTGTGTTTTAGCAGATAGAACCCAAGGAAGATTTCAGCAGAAACTGCAGAGACGTGTCGGAAAGAACTGCAGATGCTGGTTTAAACCGAAGATACGCACAAAAAGCTGGAGTAATGCAGCGTGTCAGACAGCATCGCTGGAGAAAAGGAATAGGTGAAGTTTCGGGTCGATACCCTTCTTCAGGCTGAGAGTCAGGGGAAAAAAAGGCTCAAGGGCCTGTCCCACTTGGCTGTCATTCGCGCGCCATTTACGTGACCTGCTAGCGTGTGGGTAGCACGGGACGGGCGCATGGAGTGGTGTGGAGGCGTGTGGAGGAGTGTGGAGTTTGTCCTGCACAAAATCTTTGCGCGCCACCGGCCTGTCGCGTAACTGATGGCCAAAGTGGGACAGGCCCAAGACCCTGGCGCGGCGCAACGTCTCACTTCCAACAGCAGCAGAAGCAGGCAAACGATCGCCGAGCTCGGCCTGGGGCTCACGGCCGCCCCCACTCCTACTCCCAGAGCGGGGCCAAGATGATTGGAGATAGACACAAAATGCTGGAGTAACTCAGCTCTGGAGAGAAGCAATGGGTGATGTTTCGGGTCGAGACCTTTCTTCAGACTGAAGAAGAGTCTCAACCCAAACATCAACCATTCCTTCTCACCAGAGATGCTGCCGGTCCCGCTGAGTTACTCCTGCATTTTGTGTCTATCTTCAAATGACGTCACGCGCTCCAGACGGCTGTGCGGACGCATGACACTCGCCACCGTCGGGAGGCCAATTGGATAACTTGCTTTTATAGCTATCAAGCGCCATCACGCTAATTAGAAAGAGGACAAAAAATAAATAAGGACTGCAAGGAACAGCCTGGTAACTATAGGCCAGTAAATTTAACATCTTTGGTCGGAAAGTTGCTGGAGAATATTCAGAGGGATAAGATAGATATGCATTCCAATAGACAAAGGCTAATTAGCTACATTCAGCACTGTTTATTCAGTACCTGGGAGATAGTGTCTCACAAAGCTGATTGAGTTGTTTGCAGATGTAGCCAAAAAGGTTGATGAGGGCAGAGCTGTAGCTGTTGTTTCTATAGATTTCAGCAAGGCATTTAGTAAGATCCCACATGGTTGGCTGCTCTGGAAGGTTAGATCACATGGGATCCAAGGAGAACCAGCCGACTGGATATAAAATTGTCTTTGTGGAAAGAAACAGAGGGAGATGATGCAAGGTTGTTTTTGAACTGGAGGCCTGTGACCAGTGGTGCGCTCAGGGCTCGGCGCTGGGCCCATTGCCATTCATCATCTATATCGATGCTTTTGATGAAAATGTACAAGGCATGATTAGTAAGTGTGCAGATGACATTAAAGTGAATAGTATTGTAGTTAGTGAAGATGCTGCTCAAAAATTGTAGCAGGATCTTGATTGGCTGGGCAGAGGAATGGCTAATGGAGTTCAATACAGATAAGGTAGACACAAAATGCTGAAGTAACTCAGCGGGACAAGCAGCATCTCTGGAGAGAAGGAAGGGGTGAATGTTTAAAAAAACATTTGGACAGGTACACAGAATGATGTAGGCCAAATTAGAGTAGATGAGCAATTTGCTCAGTGCGCCTTGGCCCATGCGATCTCCCAGTTGCCAATCACTAACCGCCCCTTGTCATTCCCATATTGACCTTTCTGTCCCTGGGCTTCCTCCTGCCAGAGACCAAATGCAAATTGGAGTAACAGCACGTCATATTTTGCTTGGGCAGCTTACAACCCCGTAGTATGAATATTGATTTGTATAATTTTATGCACCCTTGCATTCCCCGTCTCTCCCCTACCATAGTCGTCCCACTCGTTTCACTGTCGCTTGCATAGTTTCACTCTTTGTATCCCCTCGTTATTATCTCTTCCACTGCTAACAATGGACCATGTGGGCTCCACCTTTCCTTGATCATCCTTGCTGGCTTTGATTTGTTCTTTTCATACCTTTCATTCTTTTGTTCCTGTAACTTTTCATACCTCTAGTTTCCCTCTCTCCTGACCTTCAGTCTGAAGAAAGGTCTTGACCCAAAACATCACCTATTCCTTTTCTCCAGAGATGCTGGAGTTACTCCAGCATTTTGTGCCCATCTTTGGTGTAAACCAGCATCTGCAGTTCCTTCCTGCACAATTATTTTATTAATCTCTGTTTCTGTAAAATTAAAATCTGCTTCCCCTTACCTTTCACTCTTAGGCTCCCACAGCTTTGTTCAGGAGAACAAAATAATCCAGGCCAAGACCTAATGATTGGCAATTCTAAATGACCAATTAACTGACCGTCATTTAGTTTATGTTTAATCAGATGAGAAAATCAAAAACTCCAATAGTGATTTGAGAATTGCTGGGAGTTAAAAAAAAAATATTATTCAAAGATTCTATACAGATAGGATCGATTGGCAAGAACAGGAGCTTAATTTTGCATTTTGAGTTATAGCAAAGGTTAGGAACATTTGAAAACACAAAACAACCAATGATTAAATAATTAATTCATTCAATTAACAGTAAATCAATTAATGAAACTTTCAACCAAATAAGTGGTTAAGATCTCCAATAGTAAAAGAGTGTCCACTAAAATTTAACAACAGTCTAATAAATAGGCAAGGCAAGCCAGACGAGAAAGTCAGATTCCTTCCCATGGCCTGATTATTTATTCGTATGGCTGTATGGTGACAACAAATTTCACTGTACCAATTGGTACATGTGACGAGTGTCCTCAGCTGGAGGAGCCAAGACTAAATGGTGTAATCATGATTCACTGATAGGTTAAGAGGGAGAAAGCCCGAAGGAATTTAAAACATACACAATTGAACACAATGTGTTAGAACCCACAAGTCCTCAGACCAAATCCTCAGAAATCTCGTTAGTCTTCTAGTTGGTCTGAATGATTAAATGTCCACGACACTAATAACAAAATTATCTCTGTTTAAAGGTATATGATCAAACATTTTACTACACGCTATTATTAAAACTATGGTCAGAAAATACTTATTTAAATATATAATAGGTTTTAAAGTTTAAAATCCATTGGCCTAATAAAATTACAATACAGAAATCACCAACCTTTGCCCCACCTAATAAACCAAGAGATAATGCCACCCTTGCACGGAGATCAGGTCTATCCTTTGGCCAAACATAAGTCAGCATAGCTTTGATGATTTTTCTTGTATCAGTATCCTTAAACTGAAAGATAAAATTGACAAAATTAGCACACTATTAACACTGGATAAATAAATATCGGTATACAGCTAATATTTCTGTTTTGTAACGATCATTGAGGAGGCAATGGAAATGGCATTGAATTGACCATTGTCCTTCTGATTCAAGATCAATATCACAGCAAACATGGCGACTCAGAAAATTCCCTTCATTTTAATTTTTGTTTATATGGAATTTATCAACAAACAGAATAAAAGGAATTTTTAAAATTCTTTCCTGTCAAGACTCTTTTAAACAGGCAATTTTGGCTTAAAGTATAAAAGGTATCAGATGACAATCCCTTTTGCTTATTTTAAAACTTCATAAATATTTGGTGTTAACATACCAAATCTAGTCTTTTTGTACACAAAATGCTCCATATTTATACCACACCTATGCACATTCTTCTCCAAACTACAAAATGTTAACTCTATCCAAATTAAGATATTGCTCAGTAATAATACCGTTTTCTATTTTGAATGCAATTATGGATATATAATTTCAAAATTGTTTTTAGAAACAGATTTTCATTGATGCATCAAATCTTCCCAGTTAGTCAGTTTCAGATTAGTTTCTTTCCGTTTATACCAAGGTGCAATTAAATTTCCTGTTCACCTGAAGCTCAGAATAAACATTATACATCCATTAATGACAAATGCAATAACTCAAGTGCAAAATGGTGCAATCTGAACATCATGTCATCTTCTCAGGAACATGTTAAAATATACATTAAAATTGAGGTAGATACAGACAACAGAATAGAAAAAAGGAGGTTAAATATATTAAGAGGCTAAATCAAAGTAAGAAGGACTGGCATGGCATTGTAGAAAAGGAAAATAGGGAAAAAAAAATTATCAACAATGTTAAATAACCTAAAAGAATGACATGACAATTAGACATAAATGAATAATCTCAGAGGATGAAAGAATAGTCATAAATCCTTTGTCTGGGTTTTCACAGAAGAGTGCCTTTGTGGTAATTAAAGATATGGAGAGGAGCTGAAATAATTAGACATGATAATTATAGATAAGGATCCATTGCGGAACCCTTTCTCAACGAATGCTGCTGGAAAAAAAAGAAAATCATTCAAATATCCTAGGACAAAAATGTTGTACCAGAGGAGATTACTACTGAAGGGTAAAAAAAGTGATCATAACTATATATGTTTATGAAGAAACTGCAGATGCTGGAAAATCGAAGGTAGACTAAAATGCTGGAGAAACTCAACGAGTGAAGCAGCATCTATGGAGCGAAGGAAATAGGCAACGTTTCGGGTCGAAACCCTTCTTCAGACTATACACCCATAAACTATACCCGTGAGAAAGTTAAACTATATACCCATGTGAGAGCTTTTAAAGAGCATGATCCAGATTAAAATTGGTCATCGGTTGGAATGACATGGCTAGAGCAAATATATAAAAGAAATTAAGAATAAAAAAAGATTTTAGTAAATTTAAATAGTGTATAATAATGCTATAGAAGTTGTACGTGAGACTCAAAAAGGGTTTTAAAAGGGAGGCACATGCAAAACATGGCGATAATTTAAGATGTTATGACATCAAAGAAATTATACAGAAAATAGAAATAAATTTGGAGAAGTCACAAATAACAACAGCAGTTTATTAAAAGTATTCACTATCAACAAACTAAAAGGCCAATTTTGATCTGAAGGTGAATTTTAAGTCCAACATGCGGTAATGGGCCTGTTCCATTTAGGCGATTTTTCAGCGGACTGCCGGCGACTGTCAAGTTGCTGGCAGCCACTTGAAAAACCGGGAACTGGAACGGCAACTGTCAGAGTGGAACACACACACGGGGGGGGGGGGGGGGGGGGGAAGACAACTTTTAAGAAGCCAGAGATACACAGCTGTGAATTTTGGCAGACATTTAACATTACCGGTCGGTTATCCTTGGTTCCTAAAACTCTTGCATACATTTTTTTTCCCAATGAGCCAATGAAAATATCCGGTCAGCAAAGGCGATTAACTAAAACTACCTACGACTACCTCGACTATCCATAACAACATGGCGGCCCCACTACAACTGCACCTACGACTACAGGATTATCAATTTTTTCGATGGCAACCAATTTGTGGTCGCAGAACATTTTTCAACATGGTGAAAAATGTGCGGCGACCATACTGAGGCTGCGACTAGTTCCCATAATGCGGGAACTCCTCGCGACCATGAAGGAGACACACTAGAGACCACCAGCAAACATGTGGCGACCGTGTGGCGAGCGCAGAGTCCCCTGCACTCACCTAAAAAGTCGCATAAGTGGGACAGGCCCTTTAGGTGCTTGATCTGAAGGTGAAATCTTCTCTATACATTACTCACAAACAAAACAGGCTTGACTATGAAGACAGAGCCCCAATAAAGTTATTGACTTGTGGAATTTGTTCATTTTTGTGCAAAAGTGTAACCCTAAGCCTGTCATTTGCAATCTGTTCCCCAATCCCACTCTGATCCTGGCTTTGTAGATCGTTCCATTGAAACAAGCTAAAGGAATGGCACTGATCCATCCTTTTACAAGTAGACTCCAGAGTTCAACAGTTTATTATAATCAATGCCCTGATAGTTTAACAATATCAGAATGGTGCTATGTTTTGTTTAATCTCATTACCATCCTCTGTTGTCCTACAAAAACGGGTATTTGAAACCCTCTCCCTTCCACCTTCGAGATTCTTTGTTTTGTTCTTTCCTCTCTTTGCTCTAACTCTTCATTTAATTAAAATCCAATTTTTCCCTGATCTTATGAAGTCAGATAATCCCCTTTCTTTTCCTGTAGATGTTACCTTACTGAGCATTAATCGTGTATTCTGCTGTTTGAACTTTAGTGGTGCAAAGTATACCTAGACACTTCACAGGAGAGTTTAAAAAAAAAACATCTTTTCATTATATACAAATGGATGATTCCCGTCTCAGTGCATCTCAAACAACATTTATCATACTTGATCAGCACCCATTTAGAGTGCAACATATAGGAAATGCACTTCAGAAACATAGCAACATTTCTTCTAAAGCTCCAAAACTTGTAATCTCTACAGGCTCACAAGGAAACCATAACCTCTAAATTTCTCGGGTACACAAAAAGCTGGAGAAACTCAACGGGTGCAGCAGCATCTAAGGAGCGAAGGAGATAGGCGACGTTTCGGGTCGAAACGTCGCCTATCTCCTTCGCTCCTTAGATGCTGCTGCACCCGCTGAGTTTCTCCAGCTTTTTGTGACTCGATTCTCCAGCATCTGCAGTTCCTTCTTTAACACCTCAAAATTTCTCTCTGTGTTGCCTATATTGTGTCGTTGGATAGATCTATAGAGCTCGTTACCCAACAGAGAAACTGATAACATTCTTGAACCAATGACGTGTAGGGATGGACAATACATGACAGGTAATGCTCAAGATTTCATCAATAAAACAAAAAATAAACTATTCCCAACATGAAATTTTATAGACATCTTTCCGGTAAAACCAAGTCAACAGATTTTAAAATGACAACATTATGGCTCAATGATAAAACAGGAATATTTACATTTTTTGGGTCAGTATGAAGACCTCCACCAGCATGTCCATGCCAGTCTGTCCTCTTATCCACAAGTTGCCACCACTGTGCAGCCTGAAACACAGAAAAAACAAAAGATAAAGTAAAATTAGTCTTACAAAATTCAAGTTGTTAACCCTTCCAATGCATTAAAAAAAAATGTCACTGCCGATGCAAAAAATTGACAGATTTATTTCATTAGCATTCAACTCCATAGCTGGAAGACCTAGGCAGGAGCATGGAAGAGCAACCATTTTTCAAACGTTTGTCACTGATATGCAGGATTGTCTAACTGATAAAGGATGGATATGTACAGTCCCACTGGCAGGATTACAAAAAATGCCTCTTCTACTTATTGTTTCACTTGCCAAGAATACAAATGTGGACAAGAATCAATCCTGCATATAGCAAACACTAACCGAGTCCTCACCTTGGTAAAACTAAAACAGAAATACAAAAACTAAACTGTCATTCAAGATTATTCAAATATAATTCTTTTTTTCTAGGTCTTTGTTGCAATTAATACAGGTCCTAACAAGCAACAGGTGTAAAACACTATTAAACGGATGTGAGAAAGTATGCACAAAGGAGGCAAGACCCATATTTAATCACTGCAATAAATATGAAGTGACATCTTCCTGCACTAACACAGACAGCAGCTATAATGATTAAATTGGCAATGAAATATATGCTTGGAAGGTTAGAATTTACTGTTTCTCACCAATTTCCAAAGGTCATGTGGCATTTACAAGCCAGAGCCAGCTGACCAACTTAATCTCTACAAACTCCTCTGTCAAGCTTCACAAGTTTGCGGACAACACAACCCTGATTGGACTGATCCAGGATGGGGAGGAATCTGCCCACAGACAGGAAGTGGCACAGCTGGCGTCTTGGTGCCTTCGTAACAACCTGGAGCTCAATGCTCTTAAGACAGTGGAATTGATAGTAGACTTTAGGAGAGCTCTCCCTGCCCTCCCCCCACTCACCATCAACAACACCACAGTCTCATCTGTGGAGTCTTTTAAGTTCCTTGGAACCATCATCTCCAAGGACCTTAAATGGGGGGGGGGGGGCTACCATCGACTCCACAGTCAAAAAGGCACAACAGAGGATGTACTTCCTGCGGCAGCTGAGGAAACACAATCCGCCACAGGCAATGATGGTCCAATTTCATACTGTCATCGTAGAGTCTGTCCTCACCTTCTCCATCATGGTCTGGCTTGGCTCAGCCACCAAGCACGACACCCGGAGGCTGCAGCGAATTGTTCGATCAGCTGAGAAGGTTGTTGGCTGCAACCTTCCCCCCATTGATGAACTGTACACTGCAAGGGCCAGGAAGCGAGCGGGTAAGATCATCTCTGACCCCTCTCACGCTGGCCACAAACTCTTTGAATCACTTCCCTCTGGAGCCACCACAGCCAGACATAAACACAGCTTTTTTCTACAAGCAACAGCTCTACTCAATAAGCAAAAGTCTGTAGCCTCCTTTTGCTCTGGTATTTTATTTCATTCACATGTTTAATCTATAAGGTTTTATTTTGAATGTTTTAATGTGTGCTGTTACTTGCGAGCGGAGCAGCAAGGCAAATTCCTTGTAGGTGTACACACTTGGCCAATAAACATTCATTCACATTAATTTGATCTGCCATACTGCTCACTGCAGTTCAATAGACTGTGGAGCAATTTAGCAGAAGTGGACTGAAAATGTCTACCATGGTTACGTGGTCTCATGAGGAATATGCAAGAGATTCATGGTCATAAGGTCATGTGATAGGAGCAGCATTAGGCAATTTGACCCATCAGGTCTACTCCGCCATTTAATCGTGGCTGATCCATCTCTCCCTCCTAATCCCATTCTCCTGCCTTCTCCCCATGACCCCTGACACCTGTACTAATCAAGAACCTATCTATCTCTGCCTTAAAAATATCCATTGACTTGGCCTCCAGCCTTCTGTGGCAAATAATTCCACAGGTTCACCACCCTCTGATTAAAGAAAATCATTCTTATCTCCTTCCTAAAGGAACGTTATTTAACTCTGAGCCGATGACTGTCATGATGATGAGTCATGATAGTGATATGCTAATATCTTGACCTTGGTGTCAGCTGACTTGAAGGTCAGGTTGGGTCACGGCAGGAGGCCATGACTGGGGGAGATAATAAACACTGAGACCAAGGAATGTAACCTGTAAATACTGTGTCAGTATCATTATTATTCCACATCTGAGGCAAAGATGTGACACTGGCGACGAGGATATTTTGGATTCTGAATCCATGGCTACGAGCTCGAAAAAGATTTAAAAGAAAAAAAAAAAATAGCAGTCGCTGGAGCTGATTTCTTAGCACTTCGTGGAGTTCCACATTTTGATCCGACAGGCGATGCGAGTACCGTCAGCGTGAAGTGGAACGCTTGGCTGGAGGAATTTGAAGCTTACGCCGACAGTCGAGGGCTCTTTCTAGATGAGAGTAGGCCAGGGCAGAAGGCTCAGCAGAGAACGGTGCTTCTTCTCATTGCAGGGCCAGCAGTTTGAGAAATGTTTAAAACACTTCCTGAATGAAGGAAGACTATAAGAAAGCCGTTGATGCTGTGGTGAAAGCCGCATTATGTGGTGGTGCCGAATGCTACATTTCAATGGCATTTATTCCGTAAAACAATGCAGGAAGAGGGCGAGATTGTTGCTCAATTTGTGATGAGACTGAGACAGATGTCTGTAGGATGCAAATATGTGGCTGCTGATGTGGAGGACCAGATATTGGATCAGGTTGTTCCGCATTGCAGGTCAGACAAGCTCAGGAGAAAGTTGCTAGAAAAAGGGGCGAGTTAAACCTTAATGATGCTTTGTCGATTGAGGCAGCACTGGAAGCTGTTGAGGGACAAATTTCACAGCATGAAATTGAAAGATTCCAAGACGGGGAAAGTTAACTGGCTGTAGACCAAGACGCAAGCCTGAACGTGAGATCGAGTGTTACAGGTGTGGCAACAAGGGTCACATAGGGAAAGATGCAAGTTGTCCAGCAAAAGGTAGAACATGTAGGAAATGTGGAGATAAAGATCATTTTGCAAAGAAATGTAAAAGTAAGGCCAGGGAAAAGACAAGTGATTACAACAGGAAAGGGAAGTCCAGTGAAAAGAAAAATAGACCTTGGCAGAAAAAGAAGGGTCATGTCCGTCACATAGAAGGTGATTTCGAAAGTGATGAAGACAGTGATGAAGCTGGTGAGCATGCTGTTAAAAGTAATTATGTTTGCATTGAATGAGAGCCTTCACGAGAAAGTTGCAGTGACCATCGGAGGTGTTACAGTGCCAGTGATTGTAGATCCCGGGAGCGACAGCAACGTAATTGACAGATCACCTTGGGAACGCTTGAAACAGCAGAAAATCAAGTGCACGTCAAGGAGGTGTAGTAGGAAGTTATATCCATACACCGCAACTAAACCGTTGCATACCATTGGATGTTTCACGTCTAAAGTAGAAGTCGGAGATAGAAAAACTGAAGCAGAATTCACGGTGATAGAGAAGAATGGAGAACCTCTGCTGAGTAGAAATACAGCTCGAGAACTGGAAGTGCTTCACATGTCAATTCAGTGCACTAATATGATGACACGAGGCAGGAATTTCATTCAGTATTCCAAGGGGTTGGAAAATTTAAAGGTCGGCAAATGAAGTTAGTCATTGATGAAAATGTCAAGCCGATAGTTCAACCGGTGCAGAGAACGCCATTTTGACTTTGTGGAAAAGTAAAAAGGAGTTGATTGATCAGGACATTATTGAGCCAGTTGAACGTTCGACACCATGGGTGAGTCCAGTAGTGATTGTGCCGAAACCGAATGATGACATTAGACTATGCATTGACACGAGGAGAGCCAATGAGGCAATAATCGGAGAAAGACACCCAATTCTTATGGTTGATGAGGTGCTACAAGAGTTATCAACCACAGAAACATAGAAAATAGGTGCAAGAGGAGGCCTTTCGGCCCTTCAAGCCAGCAGCGCCATTCATTGTGATCATGGCTGATCGTCCCCAATCAATATCCCGTGCCTGCCTTCTCCCCATATTCCTTGATTCCACTAGCCCCTAGAGGTATACCAGGAGCAGCAAACATATCAGGTGACATCATCGTCCATGCATCAATTCGTGAAGAGCATGACAGGAGGTTGAAGCTAGTGTTGACTAAACTTCAAGAAGCAGGTCTCATCGTGAATGAAGACAAGTGCAAGTTTGGCGTCTCCGAGATGGATTTCATGGGACACAGACTCACAAGCGAAGGGCTGAACCCAGCCAAAGCGAAAGTGAAAGCTATTGCAGATGCATGTAACCTCAGAATGCAACCGAGATGAGGAGCTTTCTAGGACTGGTCAATTACTGTGCAAAATGTATTCCAAATTTTGCTTCACTGGCAGATCTGCTGAGAAAGTCGACCAGGAAAGACGTACATCTCCAGTTTGGTGGTGAACAGAGACAGGCATTCAATTCACTGAAACAGAGTCTAATGCGTGCAAAAACCCTTGGATATTATGATCCAGCTGCACCAACAAAAGTCGTAGCAGATGCTAGTCCGGTCAGCATAGGAGCAGTGCTGGTACAGACACATGCAGATGGACACAGAATCATAGCATATGCCAGTCGATCGTTAACCAGCGTGGAGAGAAGGTATTGTCAAACAGAGAAAGAAGCACTGGGACTAGTGTGGGCCTGTGAAAGGTTCCATGCTGACTTGTACGGCATTGAATTTGAACTCGTTACAGATCACAAGCCGCTGGAAGTGATCTATTCACAAGGTCTAAGCCATGAGCCAGAATAGAACGCTGGGTGCTGAGACTCCAACAGTACAAGTACAAAGTAGTCCACATTGCTGGGACAGCAAACACCGCAGACCCGCTGTCGAGACTGGTGAAGGATGAACAGCTGAGAGCTACATCCACGCTAGAGAGGGAAGCAGAGAACTTTGTGCGATTCGTCGCAATTCAGTCAACGCCAGGAGCTGTGACAACGAAGGAAGTTGAAAGGGAATCAGAACATGATCGTGAACTCAAAGATATCAGAGAGCGTATTCACAGTGGGCAATGGGATCAAAGCCCTTACAAAGCTTATGTTGCCATAAAAGATGAATTTTGTGTAATTGGTCAGTGTGTGCTGAGAGCTAGCAGATTAGTGATCCCGCAGGCACTATGACCAAGGATGGTGGCCAGGGTGTGAGAAAGATAACGAAAATGTTCTCAAGACATGTCAAATCACACGCAGGAGCAACCCACCAGAACCAATTAGAAGTACAAAGTTGCCAATAGGACCATGGGTTGACAAAGCTGTTGACTTTCTTGGACCACTTCCAACAGGTGAATCAATTATGGTAGTGGTAGACTACTATAGTAGGTATATAGTAGGTCTGAATATATATAGGTTGAATATAGTAGGTCTGAAGAAGGGTTTCGGCCCAAAACGTTGCCTATTTCCTTCGCTCCATAGATGCTGCTGCACCCGCTGAGTTTCTCCAGCACTTTTGTCTACCTACTATAGTAGGTACTACGAGTATGCAGTGATGAAGTTAACTACAGCAGAAAAGATTGTACAGGCATTAGCAGAGATCTTCGCCAGACACGGGTTGTGTTACATTGTATTCCGACAATGGGCCAGTTTGTTTCCGAGACGCTTGCTGAATACATGGGAATCACAGGTATCCATCATCACAAGGTGACTCCGAAATGGCCACAAGCTAACGGAGCGGTAGGGAGACAAAACCAGTCCCTAGAGAAGAGGATACGGATCGCCCATGCCCAAGGGAATAACTGGAAGGAGGCATTGTTAGCACACGTAGCTGTATTTCCGGCGATCACTCACTCAACGACAGGGAAAAGCCCAGCAGAAGCCTTGTTTGGAAGGAAAATTTGCACTAAAATACCAGAAGTGCGAGAGATCATGGAAGACCAGGAGCTGAGAGACTATGATGCTGAAAAGAAAGGTGCGGCAAAATGGTATTCCGACTTGAAACGAGGAGCCAGGCACGCTGAAATAATTCCTGGGGATGATGTGCTTGTGAGTCGAGATAATGGCGGTAAGATAGACACTCCTTACCACTGCCAGCCATACAATGTTGTATCGAGGAGCAGCAGTATGGTGACAGTCAAGTTTCCAGAAGGTGTTAGCTACAAGAGAAATGCATCGAGTGTCAAAAAGTACATGTCCAGAGACACTCAAAACAAGGTAGCCCAAAATCCACCAAGAGCTACTTATTCAGAGGGGCCAGACGACATTCCTGAGGTGGTGACCAGTGTTCCTGAGACAACCAGCATTTCCGAGGTGGTGACCAGAGTTCCAGAGGCAGCACGCTGCAACGCAGGTGATGAGCAGAGAAGGCGTCTGGCAGATTCACCAGGCTCCTGTGCCAGCTGGTAGACCAAAACGTGAAAGGGGAATCCCCCAAGTGATACAACGATTTTATGTTATAGGTTATAGTTTTGCTTAGTAATTATACAGATGAATGACATTTGGTTAAATGCAAAGGAAGCCTACAGGTTATTATTTGTATTAAGGAAAAAATAATTTGTTTGTATTTGTACAAGTTAGTATTTCATGCTATATCTGGCTAATAAGGTTGATTCTGCTGTTGTGTTATGATACTGTTTATTATGATCAAGTTTATATTATGGTTACAAGAGTGAAAAAAGTTGCATTTGTTTTGTAGTTGTAATGCATCTGTTTCATGAGTTATTGGAACAAATGAAAACACAGATATGTTTTGTAAGAATTTAATGGGAAAGTATATTAGAAAGAATACATATTAATTTAAAGTTTATTTCTGGTAAAGGAGGGATGTCATGACGATGAGTCGTGATAATAATATGCTAATATCTTGACTTCGGTGTCATCTGACTTGAAGGTCAGATCGGGTGTGCGCTGTGTAAGCCAGGGCAGTAGGCCATGGCCGGAGGAGATAATAAAAACCGAGACCGAGGAATGTAACCTGTAAATATTGTGTTAGTATCATTATTATTCCATATTCTCTGCCTCAGAAGGCGGTGGAGGCAGGTTCTCTGAATGCTTTCAAGAGAGAGCGAGATAGGGCTCTTAATAATAGCAGTCAGGGGACATGGGGAGAAGGCAGGAACGGGATACTGATTGAGGATGATCAGCCATGATCGCATTGAATGGCGGTGCTGGCTCGAAGGGCCAAATGGCCTACTCCTGCATCTATTGTCTATTATCTGAGGCGAAGATGTGACAATCACCTCTAGTCCTAGACTCTCCCACTAATGGAACTTAACCCAGAGTAAATATGTTCCCATAAAAAGGGTAGGACAACTAAATCTAAAGCCCCTGGATGACAAAGGGCATATAGATGCAATGTTGCAAAAGAGCAACGTATCAGTCACCGAGAGGTTAATGTATTAAAAGCCTGGAAGTGCATTAAAAAAAATGTATAAGCAAAATTAAAAGGGAAATTAGGAAAGAAAGGAGAAAGTATGAAAAAGTACATGCAAGTTAAATAAAATTTATTTGCATTTACTTTGATAACTAAATAAAGACAGAGCACAGCCAATTTGGTACTGCAAGGGTTACCCACATAAGTGAGATAAGCAAACATTTTGCAACAGTCTTGATAAAAGATAATTCAGCAGCTGATTCAGCACCCAACATGATTATTTTTTCACTCACTTTATTCTCCAACACATTTTCCTGTCTCAGTCCGATAGGACCTGTAATAACATTTGTTCATCTTTTCCTTTCTACAAATATATGATAGCTCCTACAATCTGATTTTGTGTTTCCAGTAAGCCTCCTCTCATATTCTATTTTGCCTTTCCTTACCAATGGATTGGTCCTCCTGTGCTAAATTTTGAAATGATCCCAATCCTCAGGTTCACTTATGTTGGTAATGATACAAGCTTATTCCTTTAGATTCACAATGACAGCACAGGAGGCCACCATTAGCCAACTGGGTCTGCACAGGCTCTCTACCAGAGAAACTCATTAGCTCCACCTCCATTCTTTGCTCCTCCTCCACAATCTTGCAAATTGTTTCCCATGTTTGTCAAATTCTCTCTTGAAAGCCATAGACGAACGAGCCCGTCTTCATCACATCCATATTTATTGCATTCCCAATTCCAATCACACACTGCATCAAAAAGTTTTCCTCATGCCACTATTATTTTCGTTCCTTTATATTTTATTAGTGTGACCTCCAGTCCCCACCCCTTAACCAATACCAACCCATTCAGCCCAGACTAATCATTGTATAAGCCTCTATCAGCCTGCAGCTTATCTTCTCCAAATAAACTAATGGTATGTATCCTTGTAACTGTAGTATTTCATTCCATAAATCCTACTCACAAATCCTTTTTGAATCTTCTCCAATGCTTTCACATCCTTTCCATAATATTGAGACACAATACTCCAGTTGAAGTTGGACAAAAAGGCCCAGTATGAATTTCCCACTTCTACATGTCACTATTAACAAAGCCCAGTATGTTGCATGCCTTAACTATTTTCTCAATTCAGTTAATAATTTTCCAAATAATTTCCATAATTAACGAAAAGCACCAGCATCTGCACATGCGGCAAGAAACAGAAGTTGTGCAAACAAATGTATATCCCCTCCACACACACACACATAAATTCTGTATCATATTTGTGGTTGGTGATTCAGTGAATTTCTGAAGGGAATATGTCCTCAACCCGAACAACACTTTGATAATGCAATTAGGTTGCATAATTTTTCATTTATTACTATTAATTCAGCTACTTTGTAGCAAATGTACTTCAATTGATTAATTTAGGAAAAGTCATCGGCATCTTCATAAAACAAAATTCAAATCTAAAGCTGATGAGAGGACCCGATGAAAAGACCAATGGAAATATTAACTATTCCTGTGGAAATTTCACTGATGGCACTGTGCAGGTGCTAAAGCTTCAAAATTCAAATAAAAGGGGTGCTTTAAAAAAAACGCATTAAATTAATTGGCCACTGTAGGCAAGAGTAAGGAAACAGCAATTTCCAGGATTCTTGTCAAAAGTGCACATGTAGATTTTGGATGATGTGAACAGGTACAAAGATACTCAGTGGACAAGGATCAGTTGGCTAGCATTCATGTCTCTGAATGAAAAGATTCATGGCAAACTGAATTCCAAAGACTTAAGTACACAGTCTTGGATGGTTTTGCGTCGAAATTCCTCATGTCATCATTTTGAATTAAACAATAAGGTTATTTTTTTAGTGCACATAAAATACACCATTGTATTATTCTGAGGAAGAACGAGGGAAGGGGCAGGGACGAGATTATCCTTCATATCCCCCCCCCCCCAACAATATTGTGGAAATAATTACATGGACAACATATAACTTGGTGTATAATTAAAATGTTACAAAAGCCATCAGTGATTTTCTTTTTAAGGCTGATTGACAAGTAAAACTAGAGCACCAGAGAATAACCAATGCCAAACAAAACTAGCAAAGCAGCAAAGCCCAAGGAAAGAAATGCATGATTAAGCAAATTTTAAAACGTCATCTAACTTCTATGGTTCCAAAGGTAACCAGAACTCCACTGTGATTCTCCAATATATGAAACAATCGATCAGATGACATTGAATTTTTTCTTAGTTCAAAAACAATAGTTGCAAATTTTAAATCATAGTTTGAGATTTGTTTGCGCACTTCAAGCCAATTCACGTTTATTGACATACGCACAAGTACAGTGGAAATACAGATGTAATGAAAATCTTGCTTGCAAAACATCACACGCACATAGATTCAAACAGCACATAAAAACATAAATCATTTGTAAGTTACACATCTACTAGACAGTGAAAAACAAAAAACATTAGTACAAAGCATTTATCAAAAAACGAGTTCATGACAATGTAAAGTACGAGGCGTTACATTGCAGGGTAGGCTTAGTGTTGCGTAGGCTGGTTCAAGAACCTGACAGTTGTAGGAAAGTAGCCGATTCCTGAACCTGGTCATGTGTGACTTCAGGCTTATGTACCTCCTGCCAGATGGTAGCAGCAAGATGAAGGCCTTATCCAGATGGTGGGGATCCTTGATGCTGAATGCCGTCTTCTTGAGCATATGTAGATGCTTTTGAAAGTAGGGAGGGCTGTATCAGTTATGGACTACGCAAAGTCTTTCCAAACAAAATCATACGTCGGGATCCAGGATGTGCTAGCAAATTGAATTCAAAGGGTAGAAAAAGGGTAGAATTTTTTTGATTTGGATGAAAATGTAAGTGGCGTTAGGGATTATTCAGGAGTTCTGAAATTACGTGGATGTAGGAGGCATTCTAACTGAGTATCTGTGTTAATGTGCGGTGCAAATGCTAATTAATTTTGAAATTAAAAGTACAGCTTTGTAATCGAGTAGAGCTGCCTATTGACATGACCATGACATATTCACATAAGTATCAGCCCATTGTCAGACAACGGGGTATCATCGGGCATACATCAAAACAGACATGTTAAGTTACTTTGCACCATTGCAGGGCTCTCGCTTAACTTTTTTTCCCTGTTGCCAGCCGGGCAACCTCGGCAGCTTTTTAGGTTGCCAAATGACAGTTTAGGTGGTCATTTAAGACGGCTTGCATGACGTGTGCGATAATGTGCTCGGACGAAGTGCATAGTTACCGGTCGGAATTATGGTCAATGAAGCACTCACATATTATTTCTGCTTCAAATAAAGTCACAAACTAAACATATTCACCAATCAAGACATGATATATACCACAATGACATGCAGCAAAATCACAATACAGTGTCTCATCTCTTTTTACACGTTACAATGAATGCAATTTCTATTATCTCTTTCCACTTCCAAACAAAAATATGGTTATTCAGCGTATGATCAACCTCGGTGAGACCAACCGCAGGCTTGGCGATCACTTTGCACAACACCTCCACTCAGTTCGCAATAACCAACCTGATCTCCCAATGGCTCAGCACTTCAACTCCCTCTCCCATTCCGAATCAGATCTTTCTGCCCTGGGCCTCCTCCATGGCCAGAGTGAGTCACACCACGAATTGGAGGAACAGCACCTCATATTTTGCTTGGGTAGTTTACACCCCAGCGGTATGAACATTGGCTTCTCCAATTTCAGGTAGTCCTTGCTTTCTCCCTCCTTCCCCTCCCATTCCCAGCTCTCCCACAGCTTACTGTCAACACCGCTTCCTTTCTTTTTCACGCCCCCCCACCCCTCCCGACATCAGTCTGAAGAAGGGTTTCGGCCCGAAACGTCGCCCATTTCCTTCGCTCCATAGATGCCTCACCTGTTGAGTTTCTCCAGCATTTTTGTCTACCCATTCACACAAGTTCTGTTATCCCACTTTCCTCACCCACTCCCTGCACATTAGGGGCAATTTTACAGAGACAGGATAACCTACAAAGACAATGTGTCTTTGGAATGTGGGAGGAAGCCCACACACTTGCAGGGATGATGTGCAAATTCAACACAGACAGTGCCCGAGACCAGGATCAAACACAGATCTCTGGCGTGCGAGGCAGCAAGTCCACCAGCTGTGCCACTATATTTTATTTTCCAACACACAAAAAATTATACGTTGATAACTTTGGCTACTAAACAAAAAGAAACTATCCATTTTCAGTCTTAAATCTCTAAGTGACGCTATGTCCCCCTTTACAGCTACTGTATGTTTTAATTCAGTTCAAGGCTATTGGGGCAATACATTGGCCATAAATTTGCTGCCTAAAATTGCCAGAGACCAGGAATTGATCCTGAATATGGGTGCTGTCTGTATGGAGTTTTGTTTTCTCATTTATAACATTGTTTACAGAGTACTATGTTTACATATTCTGTTGTGCTGCTGCAAGTAAGGATTTCATTGTTCTAACTGGGACGTGAGAGAATAAAACACTCTTGACTTACGTCGCTGATGTGTGGGATAGAACTAGAGTACGGGTGATCGGTGGTCGGCATGGACTCAGTAGGCCGAAGGGCCTGTCTCCACGCTATATCTTTAAATTAATCTAAAAACACTAAAACCAGAGGAAATGTAAAGAAGGGTTTCTACCCAAAACGTCAACCAATGTTTTATGTCCAGAGATGCTGGCTGCTCCATGGAGTTCCCCCACACAATTAAAGCATGGAATAGTCTTCACCCTACCATAGGTACCAACCAGACGCAACTACATTTAAGGTGGCTTTATTTTTCCCAAGAACCCTTTTTTGCTTACAAATTGCAATAAAACTCTCTTGACTTGAAGACAGTTTTATCGTCATGTGTCCCAGATAGGGCAATTAAATTCTTGCTTGCTGCAGCACAACAGAATACGTAAACATAATACAGAACAGGAGATAAAAGTTCAGTGTGTCTATATACGATAGACCATATATATACACAATAAATAAACAGATAAAATGCAATAGGCTGTTATTTTTCCAGAGTTTGGAGTTTGGTGGTGGTGGGTCCACCAGTTTAAATTCCATTTCGAATATTTTTGGAGGACCAGATAACCAAGAAGCAAGAGTTACTCCAGGGAGTTACTCCAGCTCCAGGGAGTGATTCTGCGTTGTTTTCAGCGGTCATGGTGAGGCAGCGACCGGACAGCAATGGCAGCCAGAACTCCCACAATGCAAAGGGAGGGAGAAAGTGGCCGACGCCGACCAGTTGCCGTGGCAGTGCGAATGTGCAGGGCCGCACATGTGCACAACCATGGCCGATGATGTGCTCGGCGGCCGGCCGTGCTAAGCGGAGACCCGAGCGCCTAGCACCGAGCGGAGAGCCGCGAGCCGGACACGGATGGTGGGCAGGTGTCCCGGTTGCTTGCCAAGCCGGGCAAAATGGCATGGCTTTTAGGTTGCCCGGCGGGACTGTAAGTTGCCATTGGCACCCGGGCAACCACTCATTTCGAGCCCTGCATTGTGACAGAGATGAAGGAAGTGTCCAGACCAGAGTTATTTGTCAATCTACACATCGAGCACGGTCAGTGGCACATTTGTCTGTCTGGCAATAGTAGGGCAATTTGCGTACTCAAGACTAACTTTGGCTGTCTGGGTTCCCTGTCCTCAGAGGCTTTGAGACCATCCATGGAATTCATTTCACACAGAGAGTTGTGAGTCCGTGGAATTCTCTGCCTCAGAGGGCGGTGGAGGCCGGTTCTCTGGATACTTCAAGAGCTAGATAGGGCTCTTAAAAATAGCGGAGTCGGGGGATATGGGGAGAAGGCAGGAACGGGGTGCTGATTAGGGATGATCTGCCATGATCACATTGAATGGTGGTGCTGGCTCGAAGGGCGGAATGGCCTACTCCTGCACCTATTATCTATTGTCATTTGGAAACAGCAAGGGCTTTTAGATCATCCATGGAATTCATTTGAAACTAGCAAAGGTGTTAGAACATTCAGAGATTAAGTGAGTACATCTCTGAATGTTCTAACACCTTTGCTAGTTTCAAATTAATTCCATTTGCATGTATAATTCCACGGAATGATATTGCATGTGTAATTCCACGGAATCTTGTGTTTCAATGGAGATGTTGTATTTTATTAAAATCAGGACAGGATTTAAATACATTAAATGAATGCGGCAGGCAACAAAGGAAAATCCCATAAATTCTGCACATGTATTAAGAGCAAAAGGGAGACTAAGGAAAGAGCAGTTCTCCTTAAAGACCAATAAGACTGTCTTTGTGAAGAGTCATGGGAGAAGAGATCTTTAATGACCATTTCTCATCTGTTTTTAGGATAGAGAAGATCAGGGAAGCTAAGAACTGAGGCAAATGATTAGCAATTTCTCAGACCATATCCCAATTACAAAAGAGGTGAGGGTACACAAAAGGCTGGAGAAACTCAGTGGGTGCGGCAGCATCTACGGAGCGAAGGAGATAGGCGACGTTTCGGGTCGAGACCCTTCTTCAGACTGGTCAGGGATCAGGGAAACGAGAGATAGAGACGGTGATGTGGAGAGATAAAGAACAATGAATGAAAGATATGCAAAAAAACTATCGATGATAAAGGGAGCCATTGTAAGCTGTTTGTGGTGTGAAAATGAGAAGCTAGTGCGACTAGGGTGGGGAGGGAGATAGAGATAGAGGGAATGCCAGGGCCCGAGGGCTGAGGGAGAGGTGGGAAGGGGAGGAGACAGCAAGGGTTAACAGAATTGAGAAAATTCAATGTTCATAACTACAAAAGAGGTGATATGGGCAGTCTTAAAAAACATTAATGTGGGCCAATCGCAAGGGCCTGATCAAGTGCATACTAAAGGGCCTGTCCCACTTGCCGATTTTTTCGGCGACTGCCGGCATCATTGACTGACATATCAGGTCACTGAAAAATACGCGGCGTGATGACGTATGACGCAGCAGTGACACGGCGTGATGACGCATGACACGCGATGTTTTTTTCAAGTGTCCTAACATTTTTTTTTGTCGCCGCTGGGTTTTGAAATGTTCAAAATCTTTTGCCGACACTGATATAACGCCAGCAAAATCGCCAAGTGGGACAGGCCCTTTAGACCTTTTGGGAAGCTGGGGTAGAAATTCCTCTGGCCCCTGCAGAGATATTTGCATCTTTAGCTCCAAGTGAAGTTCTGGAGAGGTGGTTAATGTTGCACCTCTATGTAAAAGAGCCAGGAAACAACTTTCGGATGGCAAGCCTGACATCAATGGCAGAGAAGTTACTGTAGGGGATTCTGAGGGTCAGGATCTACCAGAATTTAGATAGACAAAAATTGATTAGGGATAGTCAGTATAAATCCGTGCAAGGAAAATCATGTCTCACAAATCTATTGAGACTTTTGAAGAGGTAACCAAGAGGCTTGATGAGGACAGGGCTGTGGACATTGTCTAGCAAGGCCTTTGTCTCGGTCCCACACAGTAGAATGGAGGTTTAGATTGCATGGGATCCAGGGAGAGTTAGCTCAATGGATGCATATTTAGCTTAATGACAGGATGATGGTGGAAGATTTTTGTTTAGACTGGAGGCCTATGATTAGTGAGGTGCCATTGGAATTGGAGCCGTGCACATTTTTGTAAAGGATTTGGAGAAGAATGTACAAGGCATAGTTAATACGTTTGCTACATCAAAATAGATGGTATTGTAGATAGTGAAGAAGGTGAACATGATCAACAGGATCATAATCAACTAGGTAAATGGCCAACACTGGCAAATGGTATTCAATTCAGACAAGTGCTTGGTGCTATACTTTGAGAAGTCAAATCAGAGCAAGACTTTCATCGTAGCACCGTTGTTGTAAAATAGATGGACCAAGGAGTACAATTACATATCGCCCTGAAGGTGGTGTCACTGGAAGACAGGGTGATGAAATTGGCAGATACACACAAAATGCAGGAGTAACTCTGGAGCATCTCTGGAGAGAGGAATGGTGAAATTGGCATGTGGCACACCACCCTACATTAGTCTGGGCAAGCATAGTTGGAACATTATGTAACGGTTGCACATGACATTGGTGATTATGTATTTGGAATTTGGAGTACAGTTTTGTTGCCCTGCTATAGTAAAGATACCATTAAGCTGGAAAGAGCGGAAAGACGACATACAAGATTATTGCCAAGACTCAATGGCCTGACTTACAGAGAAAGGTTTGGCAGGCAAGGATTTTATTCTTTATAATTTAAGAAAAGGAGGTGGATAAAAGCATGAGGAGCATAGAAAGGGTGAATACAGTCTTTTTCCCCAGGGTTGGGATGAGATTTAAATGGAACTCCATTTACAAGTTCACAGATGGGACCACCATAGTGGGCCTGAACTCACTATAACAAGAATAAAACAGCGTTTCGTAACATTGCGTCAAAGCAATAACCCCTCCCTCAACATCAACAATACAAAGGGGCTTGTTATTGACTTCCGGAAACAAGGTGGTGTATACGCATCCGTCAGCACAATGATACCAAAGTGGTGGTCAAGAGTTTCAAGTTACTATTTGTCCTGAACCAACCACATTGACGTTACAGCAAGAACGTGCACCAATGCCTCTGCTTCCTCAGAAGACAAAGGAAGTTTGCATGACTCCAATGACAGAGGCATGACTCCAAGGGCAGAGGCAGGTACTAGAGAGTGCCCCGGTGGCTGTACGCCTTGGCAATAAGTACTCCTGTTTGAGTACTGTTGGGGGAGACAGCCTACCTGGGGGTAGCAAAAGCGGCCGGGCCTCGGGTACAGAGACCAGCCCTGTTGCTCAGAAGGGTAAGGAAAAGAAGAGGAGGGCAGTAGTAATAGGGGACTCTATAGTTAAGGGGTCAGATAGGCGATTCTGTGGGCGCAGTCAGGAGACCCGGAAGGTAGTTTGCCTCCCTGGTGCCAGGGTCCGGGATGAGACTGAACGTGTCCAAGATATCCTGAAATGGGAGGGAAAGGAGCCAGAGGTCGTGGTACATATAGGTACCAATGACACAGAGAAGAGGTCCTGAAAGGAGAATTTAGGGAGTTAGGAGTGTTAAGGAGAAGGACAGCAAAGGTAACAATCTCAGGATTACTGCCTGTGCCACGCGACAATGAGAGTAGGAATGGAGCGAGGTGGAGAATAAATGCGTGGCTGAAGGACTGGTGCAGAGGGCAGGGATTCAAGTTTCTGGATCATTGGGACCTCTTTTGGGGAAGGTGTGACCTGTACAAAAAGGACGGGTTGCACTTAAACCCGAGAGGAACCAATATCCTGGCGGGGAGATTTGCAAAGGCTACTCGGGAGACTTTAAACTAGATCGGTTGGAGGGAGGGAATCAAATAGAGAAAACAAGTAGACCGTGTGTGAGGCAGGAGGCATCGAAGGGAAGCAGTCAGACACAACACATAGGGGGAAAGAAGAAAAAAATAATAAACAGAGAATAAGAGGTGGTGGATTTCTTAAATGTGTGAGCAGAGAGACAGAGGGGTGTAAAATGAGTATAGAAGCAATAGGTAGCAAGGTGAAAAGTGGCAGGCAGACAAATCCAGGTCAAAAATCAAAAAGGGCCACCTTTCAACATAATTGTAAAAGGGGTAAGAGCGTTGTAAAAACAAGCCTGAAGGCTTTGTGTCTCAATGCGAGGAGCATTTGTAATAAGGTGGATGAGTTGAATGTGCAGATAGCTATTAATGATTATGATATAGTTGGGATCACGGAGACATAGCTCCAGGGAGACCAAGGCTGGGAGCTGAACATCCAGGGATATCCAATATTCAGGAGGGATAGACAGAAAGGAAAAGGAGGTGGGGTAGCATAGCTGGTTAGAGAGGAGATTAACGCAATAGAAAGGAAGGACATTTGCTTAGAGGATGTGGAATCGATATGGGTAGAGCTGCGAAACACTAAGGGGCAGAAAACGCTAGTGGGTGTTGTGTACAGGCCACCTAACAGTAGTAGTGGAGTTGGGGATGGCATCAAACAGAAAATTAGAAATGCGTGCAACAAAGGTAAAACCGTTATAATGGGTGACTTCAATCTACATATAGATTGGGTGAATCAAATTGGAAGAAGATTTCTTGGAATGTATGCGGGATAGTTTTCTAAACCAACATGTAGAGGAACCAACGTGAGAGCAGGCTATTCTAGACTGGGTATTGAGTAATGAGGAAGGGTTAGTTAGCAGCCTTGTTGTGCGTGGCCCCTTGGGCAAGAGTGACCATAATATGGTTGAGTTCTTCATTAGGATGGAGAGTGACATTGTTAATTCAGAAACACGGGTCCTGAACTTAAAGAAAGGTAACTTTGAGGGTATGAGACGTGAATTAAACACTGGTATTTACAATAACTCTGGTATTTTTTCTCATTGCACTACCTTGTTACTTGATTGTACTCATGTACAGTATGATTTGACTGGATAGCATACAAAACTTTTCTCCATATCATAGTACATGTGACAATAAAACAATATCAATCACTGTTTCCACCTAACCTCAGACATATTGTCCCTCAAAACACTGATGTTACTTTAACCACACATGGCCATTGGGAAACTGGCAAGTAGTGATCTTGATGTAGGGAGGAACTGTAATGCTGTGTCATTTCTATTGACTCATGTACAATCATACTCTGGTTAAACAATGTAACATATAGCCTTTAGTATTTTTAGCTTGCTGCAACAATAGCAAACATATTGTTATTGGATAGATTTTTACTTTTGAAAACCCGGGGCGGGGTTAAATGTGTTATAGCAAGTCTGAAACTATCTAACGTCTAACCCCCCCCCCCCCCCCTTTTCCCCAATTGTCACGAGTGTCTTTATAACACGAATTTCTATTGCAGGAGGTTTCTCATGAACACAACGACCGCGTTGTAGTAAGAACAACCTTTAGCGCTAACAGAATCTGCGAAAAACAAACGGGGGCTTAAAATACAGACAACAGCAATGTCTTAAAGTTCTATGTAAATTTATAACATGACAGTGGTGATAAATGTACAGGGTCAGCAGATAGTACATAGTAATGACGCTACTCCCACACGTCCCCTTTATCTTTGGCTGGAAACTCCCGGCCTGATCCCGAGAACAGAAACATGTAAAATCCAAACAGGGTCATTAAAAGGGGGGCAGGAAGCAGCAGCTGCCGCCGACCCCGACCGTGTGAGGGAGCGGTGCCCAGGCCTGGCCCTGCCCATCACCGTCCCTCCCACGGCCACGCTCGCCGCTCCACAACTTCCAGGAGCAGAGTTACACAACTCAACCATTCCCCCCCAACACCACCCTCCTGCCTTTGCCCCGTCACCCGCTCACCTCCGGCCGCCGCCGCCGCTTGGGGCGATTCCTGGAGCTGCACAGCAAGTGCACCGCGCTGGCCGGCTGTGAGAGCAAGATGAGCCGGCGCCTGTGGAAGTGAACGCCGCCTCGCACCCACGGCCAGAGCAGCGCCATCTTAGGCCGCGCCTGCCGCACTGTGAGAGCGCGCACGTCCCCGCGCGTCACCCCGCCCCTAGCAACCGGCGGCTCACCGCACCCCGCCCCTAGCAACCGGCTCCATCACTGCACCCCGCCCCTAGCAACCGGCGGCTCGCCGCACCCCGCCCCTAGCAACCGGCTCCATCACCCCGCCCCTAGCAACCGGCTCCATCACTGCACCCCGCCCCTAGCAACCAACCAGCTCCATCACCGCACCCCGCCCCTAGCAACCAACCGCCTCCATCACCGCACCCCGCCCCTAGCAACCAACCGGCTCCATCACCGCACCCCGCCCCTAGCAACCAACCGGCTCCATCACCGCACCCCGCCCCTAGCAACCAACCGGCTCCATCACCGCACCCCGCCCCTAGCAACCAACCGCCTCCATCACCGCACCCCGCCCCTAGCAACCAACCGCCTCCATCACCGCACCCCGCCCCTAGCAACCAACCGGCTCCATCACCGCACCCCGCCCCTAGCAACCAACCGCCTCCATCACCGCACCCCGCCCCTAGCAACCAACCGCCTCCATCACCGCACCCCGCCCCTAGCAACCGGCACCCTAGCAACCGCCTCCATCACCGCACCCCGCCCCTAGCAACCGGCTCCATCACCGCACCCCGCCCCTAGCAACCAACCGGCTCCATCACCGCACCCCGCCCCTAGCAACAAACCGGCTCCATCACTCTGCACCTCGCCCCTAGCAACCGGCTCCATCACTCTGCACCTCGCCCCTAGCAACCGGCTCCATCACTCTGCACCTCGCCCCTAGCAACCGGCTCCATCACTCTGCACCTCGCCCCTAGCAACCGGCTCCATCACTCTGCACCTCGCCCCTAGCAACCAGCTCCATCACTCTGCACCCGCCCTAGCAACCGGCTCCATCACTCTGCACCTCGCCCCTAGCAACCCATCACTCTGCACCCGCCCCTAGTAACCGGCTCCATCACTCTGCACCTCGCCCCTAGCAACCGGCTCCATCACTCTGCACTCGCCCCTAGTAACCGGCTCCATCACTCTGCACCTCGCCCCTAGCAACCAACTGGCTCCATCACTCTGCACCCCGCCCCTAGCAACCAACCGGCTCCATCACTCTGCACCCCGCCCCTAGCAACCGGCTCCATCACTCTGCACCCCGCCCCTAGCAACCGGCTCCATCACTCTGCACCTCGCCCCTAGCAACCGGCTCCATCACTCTGCACCCCGCCCCTAGCAACCGGCTCCATCACTCTGCACCTCGCCCCTAGCAACCGGCTCCATCACTCTGCACCCCGCCCCTAGCAACCGGCTCCATCACTCTGCACCCCGCCCCTAGCAACCAACTGGCTCCATCACTCTGCACCCCGCCCCTAGCAACCGGCTCCATCACTCTGCACCTCGCCCCTAGCAACCGGCTCCATCACTCTGCACCCCGCCCCTAGCAACCGGCTCCATCACTCTGCACCCCGCCCCTAGCAACCGGCTCCATCACTCTGCACCCCGCCCCTAGCAACCGGCTCCATCACTCTGCACCTCGCCCCTAGCAACCGGCTCCATCACTCTGCACCCCGCCCCTAGCAACCGGCTCCATCACTCTGCACCCCGCCCCTAGCAACCAACTGGCTCCATCACTCTGCACCCCGCCCCTAGCAACCAACCGGCTCCATCACTCTGCACCCCGCCCCTAGCAACCGGCTCCATCACTCTGCACCCCGCCCCTAGCAACCGGCTCCATCACTCTGCACCTTGCCCCTAGCAACCAACCGGCTCCATTGCTCTGCACCCCGCCCCTAGCAACCGGCTCCATCACTCTGCACCTCGCCCCTAGCAACCGGCTCCATCACTCTGCACCCCGCCCCTAGCAACCAACCGGCTCCATCACTCTGCACCCCGCCCCTAGCAACCGGCTCCATCACTCTGCACCCCGCTCGTAGCAACCAACCAGCTCCATCACTCTGCATCTCGCCCGTAGCAACCAACCGGCTCCATCACTCTGCATCTTGCCCCTAGCAACCAACCGGCTCCATCACTCTGCACCCCGCCCCCAGCAAACGACTCCATTACTGCTTCCTCACAGTGCTTTGCTCCACACAGTCCACCACCTCATTGCCCCTTGCAACAGGCTCCATTACTACCTCCACCTCCTCACCCCTAGCAACCAGCCTCCATTATTGCTTCCACACAGTCCTCTTCTCCACTTCCTCACATCGACCCCTCGCTCCTTGCCTGCAGGGCGGCCTCACCAACTGCAACCACCAACTGCACCTCTGTGTCCTTTGTCTTCCCAACTTCACCTCCATCCGTCATTACTGTGCCTCCACATAGCCCCCTCCTCCACCTCCTCACATCAACCCCTCCTTGCTGGAATTCACCTTTCACTTGCCACCCCTTGCCCTCACCCCTGTCCATCAGCTTTCACCCTTCTACTCTATCAGACTGCAGAACGACCTTTCTACCCTGAGCCTCCTCCACAGTCAGATTGGAGGAATAGCACTTCATATTTCACTTGGGCAGCTTACAACCCAGCGGTATATTGATTTCTCTAACTTCAAGTAACTCTTGCTTTCCCTCTCTCTCCATCCGTACCCTATTCCTAGTTCTCCAACTAATTTCACTGTCCTTCTGATTAATTTTACTTACTGTATGCCTCCTTGTCACCTTTCCCTTAGCTAACTGAACCATTCTACATTTCCTTATCATTATCTGCTTTGATCTTTAATTTTCACACCTTCCCTTCCGTATCTCTAGTCTCCCTTTCCCCGACTCTCAATTTGAAGAAGGGTCTCAGCCCAAAACGTCACCCATTACTTCTCTCCAGAGATGCTGCCTGTCCCGCAGGGTTACTCCAGTATTTTCAGTCTGAAAAAAGGTTCCTACAGAAAATATTGTCTGTCCACATTCCTTCACAAATGCTGGCAGGCCGGCTGAGTTCCTCCAGCAGTTTGTGTTTTCTTGCTGTTTAATGCAATGTTGCAGGGAGAACCAATGCGCAGAGCTTTGTAATAGTATTAGGAGAATACAAACAAGTATGAAACCGAACACGATACTTTTCACAACATAATTACTGGAAGAAATAGTTTGCAGCATCATTACTAGTATCAATAATACTTGGAGAATTAGAACTGGGAGAATAATACTTAGTACAATATTATTATCAGCAGAAAAATTGTTTAGAATATTAATGCCGTGTATAACAGGAGTATATTACACAGTGTATTACAAGAATAATATCAGGCCATAATTGCTGGCAACAATAATATTCAGAGCATTGGTACTGTAAGAAAGTAGTCAACGCATTATTACTGTGAGAAATGTTAAGAGGGGTAATAGGAGGCATTATTACTAGCAGCAATAATTAAGAGCATTATTGCTGGTACTGACAGAGTACCAGCAAATTGCAGCAATTATTGCTGCAATTTCTTCAAGGAGATTTTCAGAACATCTTTGGTTCTTCTGGTCCCCTGTTGATTGATATCAATATTACTGGTAGTTCTGTGATCATCATGATTAATTACCATAATATTCATACTGATGGCAATGTTGTGCAAAGTATTATTATGAGCAGCACTAAATGTTTTATTATTAACAGCAAGAATACCCAGAGGATTACAATCGTTAGGATTAGTTCTCAGATATCCCGTAACACTCCTGTGAAGCACTTGGAACATTTCTGCCATATTGAAGTTGTTACATAAAGTTGCATTGTTATTGATAACATTGCAGTGAAGTAGAAAGTACTGGTTGAAATAATAGGACATTACGTGGACGAAACGCCGGCAGGTGGGTCTAGTGTAGCTGGGGCATATTGTAGGTATGTTACAAAACTTACCTTTAGCAGCGCTGCAGTTCTGCCACTGCCCGTGTGCGCGATTTTGGCGCCTTTGAGAGGGGGGGCGGGTTTAAAATGCCGTTTACTCCAGACTATTCAAATCGATTAATCTCAGAGGGTTTAGTTGCTGAAGAGAAATCGCTCCAACATTTGTTTTATGGAGTTATTTTTAAACTAAGCTGGATCATTTATTAGCATGAGTAAATTAAAAATCATCTTCTAAAGACGTGAACGCCGGCAACGGGATGGATCTCACGTAGGGGACAAAACAAGGTACACCGTTTATTTTTACATAAAAACGTGCTTCTTAGGATGCCTTTAATCAAAATTTCATGTTGCGAAAAGGTGACTTAGAAAATACACGAACCGGCAGTATTTTTCCTGCCGACTAGGGGTTAAATTCACCGCAAACCGCAACGTTCCAAACGATTGCGTTCCACAAAAACCCACTCGCAAGATGATTTAAATGGCCATTAATTTACGGGAATTAAACACTGAATTCCTTCAATTTGGCCTATAAATTCATGACAATGAGATTTAAAAATCATGTTGTGAATTCTTATGTGAATGTTATTTGGACACTTAGGCTTTTTAAAAATGTTAACCTTTTCTTAAGAAATGGATAGATGTTTAGATCTAGTAATTGAATTTTGTAATTAGCTACAATTAGGTAACTAACTAATTATATGCTTTAATTTCAGGTAATCCAAGTGAGATTGTTTCATATTTGTTTCAGAATGCTTCAATAACTGAAAATGTCATTTAGTTCTCTTAATTTTTAAGAAAATTATGGGCTTTTGACTGTCCTTGATCACAGCTTTTGTGTTGTCAATGGAAAAGCAATAGGGAACAAGACGCTAATTTCTGAGTATGAAAATGGCCATAACTTGTTTAATACTGAAGATATGAAAGTGAATTAGGTGTCAAATTAAACTTATTGTTATGCTTTATCTGATGAGATAAATTGCAGACTTGATTTTATAAAATCTCAAAATTTTGTAACATTGCTACATATTGGCCGGTGTGGGTAAGTTGGGCCGAAGGGCCTGTTTCCACACTGTATCAGGCTATGACTCTATTATTGGTATCAATCATAGACAGCTATCATTAACCTTGAAATATATTGCATGATTTGTAAGTATGATCGCACAATTTACTGTTGGTTTGCTGTACGTTGTCAAATCAGATTTTATATTGACTCTTCTTTGATGACTCTCATTACACAATTACTTGAAATAATGAACTGTAAACATGCCATGTCAACTTGTCCTTGGCAGCTGTTCCCCATTTACTATCATCAAATCTTCAGGTATCTTTGTTTCTTTTTTTGTCAGATCCCCTTTGAGAATGAACTGATAAATGGCACGACTGCACAGCTTAAGTGTCATGGAATGACTATTACCAATGGCATCTTCTATCTATCTATCTTCATCTATCTACCTATCTTCATCTGTCTATCAATCTATAAACCCATCTATCCATCTATCTTCATCTGTCTATCCATCGATAACTCCATCCATCCATCATCATCTGTCTATTCATCTATAAATCCATCTATCCATCCATCTATAAATCCATCTATCCATCCATCTACAAATCCAAATCTCAATCCATCGATAAATCTATCTATCCATCCATCTATAAATCCATCTACAAATCCATCCATCTATCCATCCATCTATCCATCCATCTATCTATCTATCCATCCATCTATAAATCCATCCATCCATCTACGAACGGGGGCGATGCACTGTGTTCTGCAAGTGGGGGCCCACACCACCCCACCACTACCCCTATGCCCACAACCCCCCACCCCCCACACTCTCCCTCCCCTCCAGCCCACCTACACCCCACATACACCCCTGCCCCATATCCCCCTCCCCTACACCCCCTTCCCCTACACCCACCCTCCCCCATCCTCCCCTCACCCCACCTCCTCCCCCACACTACCCAACTCCCCCTACCACACACAGCCCTCCCCACACTCTGCCACACTCCCCCTACCACACATGCCCCTCCCCCTACCCCCACAACCCCCCTACCCCCAGAACCCCTCCTCCCCACAACCCCACAACCTCCCCCTACCCCCACAACCCCCCCACCCTAACAACCCCTCCCCCCCCACAACCCCCATACCCCCACAACCTCCCTACCCCAGAAACCCCCCTATCCCCACCATCCCCCTCCTACCCCCACCATCCCCCTCCTATCCCCACATCCCCCTCCTATCCCCACTATCACCCCCCTACCCCCACCATCACCCTCCTACCCCCACCATCCCCCTTACTCTCACAACCCCCTACCCCCACCACCCACACTACCCCCAACATTCCCATCCCCCCACCCCCACCATCCTCCTACCCCCACTATCCCACCCTACCCCCACCACCCCCCACCCCCACCCTCCCATCCCCCGTCCCTCCATCCACCCCCTGTCAAAGTTCATCTCTTAAAAAAGCAGATAGCAACAAAATTGTTAAAGGTAAACCATGGCAATCTTTAATCGATTCATCAGACGGGAGTGGCAAGATCTACAATGAGCACAAACATTGCTCATTGCTTCTTGGGCTTCACTCACAGAACAAAGGAAAGTTAGCACAATTATATTTTTTTCTTATCAGTAAAACACTCCTACCAAGTCTGAATATGGAATGACTGAAAGATTCTATAGCCTTTCAGAATATAGGAAAAGCTGGGTCCAAATCAAGCTCATCCAATAACAAGTGATAACTTACCTCTGGAACGTCAACTATTTCAATCTTGGCTTCTTTATGGCCTTGAAAGAAGCACATGTTATTACGCAGGTTTCCATCTTAATGTCTTTATTAAAAAGACAACCTGTCCTCCATATTGTGTTCCATATCATTTGCAAAGACATTCAGACTTGGCACCGAGCCATGCTTTTGTTCTACAAGACCATGCATTTGTAGAATAACAACTTCATTTTGTAAATGATATTAGATTTGATTATTGAAGGATTTGATGTTAAAAAGTGTACGTTGGAGGAGGAAGGGGGAGGGAGGGGGGAAAAGGGGAGGGGGGGAGGTTAGGGGGGGGGTGGAGGTTGAGGGGGAGGGGGAGGGAGGTGGTGGGAGGGAGGGGGGAGGGGGGTGAAGGATTTGATGTTAAAAAGTGTACATAAAAATATGTAAATGTAATGAGTGATGTTAAAAAGTGTACATAAAAATGTCTAAATGTAATGAGGAGTGCGTTTGTGAATGTACAAGCATAATGTCTGGCAAAATTGACAAAACGGCGGTGTTTGAGGGTCCTGGTTTGGCGGAGCCGGGAATCAAAGGGCGAAAATGTGACAGGCAGCCAGCAGCCGGATGGCGGTCGGCAGACACACACACAGTTTTAAAAGTATATATAGATATAGATAGATAGATAAACATACGTACACATACACATACACATTCCAAAAGCAAACAATAGTAGTGCAATAATAACAATAATAGTCTATTGTAGTTCAGAGCTTATTTGAGGTTGTAATGTTTAATAGCGTGATGGCTGTAGGGAAGATGCTGTTCCTGAACCTAGATGTTACAGTTTTCAGGCTACTGAACCTTCTTCCCGATGGCAGTGGTGAAATGAGTGTGTGGCCAGGATGGTGTGGATCTCTGATGATGTTGGCAGCCTTTCTGAGGCAGCGACTCCGGTAAATCCCTTTGATGGTGGGGAGGTCAGAGCTGGTGATGGACTGGGCAGTGGTCACAACCTTTTGCAGTCTTTTCCGCTTCTGGACGTTCAAGTTGCCGAACCAGGCCATGATGCAACCAGTCAATATGCTCTCTACTGTGCACTGTAGAGGTTCAGGAGAATACTCTCTGACATACCGAATCTCCTTAATCTTCTCAGAAAGTAGCACTATTTATAATTGCATCAGTGTGCTGGGTCCAGGAAAGATCTTCGGAAATATGCATGCCCAGGAATTTGACGTTTTTGACTCTCTCCACCATATAAACAGGATTGTGCGTCCACATCCTTCCTCATTCAAAGTCCACAATCAGTTCATTGGTTTTACTGATATTGCGCTGGCACCATTTGGTCACTCGGTCGATCTCACTTCTACACTCTGACTCATCACCATCTGTAATTCATCCCACAACGGTGGTGTCGTCGGCGAACTTGAAGATGGAGCTCGCACTGTGTCCGACTACACAGTCATGAGTATAGAGAGGTGGAGCAGGAGGCTGAGCACCCTAGGGGGCTTGAGGTTCTCCCGTACTGATTGTAAATAAGGGAGAAATATTTCTGCCAATTCGAGCAGACTGTGGTCTGTGGACGAGGAAGTCGAGGATCCAATTGCAGAGGGATGCGCAGAGACCCAGATCCGTGAGCTTGGTAACCAGGTTTTTTCTTTTTTTTCAAATGTTTAAATCAAAAATAGTTATTCAAATATTAAAATAATATTTACAATACAATAAAACCAAAAACAGAACTGACCACCATAATACAAGAAAAACAATAAACTATTATAGAACTATCTTACACTCCTTGTCACGGATACATTCAACCCCCCGCGGCGCCCAGCGCTCCCAGAAATCCCCCAGGGTGCCCGTGGACAGCGGGTAGTAACATAGAAACATAGAAACATAGAAATTAGGGGCAGGAGTGGGCCATTCAGCCCTTCGAGCCTGCACCGCCATTCAATATGATCATGGCTGATCATCCAACTCAGTATCCCGTACCTGCCTTCTCTCCATACCCTCTGATCCCCTTAGCCACAAGGGCCACATCCAACTCACTCTTAAATATAGCCAATGAACTGGCCTCAACTACCCTCTGTGGCAGAGAGTTCCAGAGACTCACCACTCTCTGTGTGAAGAAAGTCTTTCTCATCTCGGTCTTAAACTCGAGATATAAACACAATAGTCCCTCTCTAACACCACCCGGGCACGGACGTAACCCCGGAAAAGGTGCAAGGATATGGCATGGACAAAGCTGTCTTCCGCCTGGCGCCGTAACTCGTGGTTGTACAGCTTGGCCAGGCGGTTGTCACCAGATTTTTTTTTTAATCAAAAAATTTATTCAATTATTAAAAATATTTACAGTATAATAATAAAACGAACCAGAACCCATAAACAAATATACACGACAAATAAATATACTAAATAAACTACAATACAGCTATGTTACAATCCTTGTCCAGGATGCATTCCGCATTCCCCGATGCCCAGCGGTCCTGGAAATCCCCCAGGGTGCCCGTGGACAGCACGTAGTCCCCCTCTGACACCACCCGGGCACGGACATAACCCCGGAAAAGGGGCAGGCAGCCGGCTCAGGCAGAGCCCTCTTCTGCCTGACGCCGTGACTCGCGGATGGCCAGCTTGGCCAGGCCCAGGAGCAACCCATCCAGGACATCTTCGGCCCTACCCTCTCCCCTACGCACAGGGTGTCCAAAGATGAGGATGGTGGGTAAAAAATGCAGCCAGAAGGTGAGGAGCAGCCCCTTTAGATAGTGGACTGGGGGCTGCAGCCTCACACACTCCATATATACGTGGAACACAGACTCTTCGAGCCCACAAAAGTGGCAGGCGGCTGGCGAGTCTGTGAACCGCACGTGGTAACCAGCTTTTTAAAAAAATATTTAAAATAATATTTACAATACATAAAACAAACAAGAACCCACCACCACAATACATTACAAACAAATATCCTAAGTAAACTACAATACAACAATGTTAGAATCCTTATTGAGGTCACATTCGACCCCCTGCGGTGCCCAGCGGTTCCGGAAATCCCCCAGGGTGCCCATGGACAGAGTGTAGACCCTCTCTAGCACCACCCGGGCGCGGATGTAACACCGGGAAAGTGCCAGGCGGCTGGCGAGTCTGTGAACCGCGAGGGCAACAGGTTGCAGGGGACTCCTCGGTGCAGCACCCTGCACCCCAGGTCCCCAATGTAGAGGGGGAGAATCCCTGCGTAGAAGGACCCCCACCGGGGGCCCCCCTCGCGACCGGAAGGCAACACTGACCGCCACTTGGTGGCCGGACGGTGGACCAGGGCATGGAGGAGGAGCCTGTACAGGACTCGCCTCCCTGCGTCTCGGAGGGAGATGAAGGCTGTCGAGGAAAGGCGGCCCAAATCCGGGCTCCCGGGAAGGATTACAGCGCCTGGGTCCGACGAAAACTTCGGCTGAGTGGGGGTTTGCTCAACCGCAGGTTCTCCACACGTTTGAGCCCCCCCGACACCCGGTGGGGCGGGACAAGGACCGGTTGCTCTCACGCCTGGGCCGTCGCCCTCCGCTGGCGGAGGGGGGCCCGATCGACGGCAACCAGGTTCCAGACTCTCAACAAGTCCCTGTAGAAGCCGGGCATCCCCATTAGGACCGCAAGGCTGACGCCTACCACAGGGATCTGTGTACCTCCTTGAAGGCAGCGGCCCCGTTGGAAAATGTGCTTTGCCAGCACGTGCCACCTGGGAGGATGCCCTGAGTACAGGTAGCTCTGCAGGGTCCTGAGGCGGAGAGCCGCCAACCTGGTGCGAATGCACACCAGCGACTGACAACCCTCCTCGATCGGGAGTCTCAGGACCGCTGCAGAGACCCAGTGCTTTCCGTTGCCCAAGAAGAAGTCCACCAACTTCTTCTGGATGATCCCAGAAAAAGTGGCTGATGGGACCAATGTGGTCAATCTGTACCAGAGCATGGAGGCCACAGGTTGGTTAATGACCAACACCCTGCCCCGGTAGGAAAGCAATCTGAGGAGACCCGCCCAGCGCCCCAGCCGGGTGATGACTTTCACCTCCAGCTCCTGTCAGTTCGCCAGCCAGGTCTCTGCACCGGGACTCAGGTAGACTCCCAGGTAGAGGAGGTGCGTGGTTCTCCACGTGAAAGACCTCATCTCCTCTGGGAGGGAGTCCAGAACATTTCCCCCAGTTGATCCTGGCAGAGGAGGCGGCCGAGAAGACTCGTTGACACTCACGCATCCTCTGCAGGTCAACGGGGTCAGTGACCATGAGGAGCACATCATGGGCGTAGACCGAGAGGACCACCTCCATGTCCGGCTCGCGTAGAACCATGCCCGTCAACTTCCTCCGAAGCAGACTGAGGAATGGCTCCACGCAGATGGCGTACAGTTGGCCTGACATGGGGCAGCCCTGACGTACTCCTCTGTGGAAGGGAATGGGGGCCGTCAAGGATCCGCTGACTTTCACAAGGCATAAAAGCCGGATCTGGGACACAAACTGCAGTCCGAACCCAAACGAGTCCTCAACAGATACTCGTGATCCACCCTGTCGAAAGCCTTCTCCTGGTCGAGTGAGAGAAAGGCAGTGGGTACACCGGTCTCCTGAGCCAGGGAAACCAGGTCCCGGACCAGATGGATATTGTCCTGGATGGACCGTCCCAGGACCGTGGAAGACTGGTCACTTGGGCCAGCACTGGGCCCAGGCGGTTGGCCATTGCCTTGGCAAAGACCTTGTAGTTGGTACAGAGGAGGGAGACTGGGCGCCAGTTTTCTAGACGGCGGAGATTACCCTTCTGGTGCATAAGGACCACGACAGCCCTTCGCCAAGACTGGGGCATCTCTCTGGTCACCAGGCTATCCCTCAGTACCATGGTGTAGTCCTCCCCCAGGATCCCCCAGAAAGTGCGGAGGAACTCTGCTGTCAGTCCGTCCAGGCCAGGGGGTTTGCCCCATCGGATCTGATGGAGGGCCGCAGTTAGTTCATCCAGTGTCAGGGGGGCATCCAGACGCTCGGCACCCTCCGGGTCGACCATGGCTAGACCTTCCCACAGATTATTGCACTCGTCCCCACCGGAACTGTCTGGTGAGAACAAGGTCCCATAAAAGGACGAACCGCTGCGTTGATGTCCTCTGGTTCAGTGGCGGAGGAGTCATCATCAGCGAGCAGCTCCACTAACTGCTGACGGACTACACGCCACTTCTCTAGCGAGTAGAAGAAGGGTGAGCTGCGGTCCAAATCGTGGAGCAATTGGATCCGCGACCTCACCTCGCGCCTTGAGATTGCTCTAACTGTAGCTCCTTCAGCGTGTCCTTCTTCTCCTGGTATTCCCTCCAGAGTATCGTGTCCCCGAAGGTCTGACTTAGACGCAAATCCAAATCGTGCAGCTCGCTCCCGAGCTGTCTGATCTTGGAATCGCGTCTCTTGGTCGACCCTCTAGTGTACTCCTGACAGAAACTCCGGATGTGGGCCTTGCCCACGTCCCACCATAGTCGCAGGAAGTGAAATCCTCCCCGCTTCCCCTTCCAGGTATTCCAGAACCTCTCAAACGAGTCCCGGAAGCGGCGATCCTCCAGCAGCCGGTTGTTAAAATGCCAGTACACGGACCCTCCCCTCGTGTGCAGCGGGGTAAACTCCGCCCACACCAGGTGGTGGTCCGAGCACGGCACCGGCAGCATGGAGGCCTGCCGAGACGTGGGAGACATACGCCCGAGAAATATACAGGCGGTCGATGCGAGACCCACCCCCCTTCCGACCTCTTGGAGAAGGCCCTAGAGTCGGTGTAGAGGTTCCTCCAGGCGTCGACCAAGTCAAAGGAGCCCACGAGCTCCTTCAACGTCTTCACCGACTCTTGACCACGCTGGAGATCGGAACGGTCTCCTTCCTCGAGGGTAGTTGAAATCACCCCCGAGGATCACGCAGTCACCACGGTCGATGGAGCTCAGCAGGGCAGACACCTCCCGGAACAGGCGTGTCTGCAACACGGCGAGCTTGGGGGCGAACACGTTGACAAAATGCAACGGCACGCCATCCAGGCGCACGGCCAAGTGAAGCAAGCGGCCTGGCACTACAAAATGTAGGGGCGAACAAAATGGCCACCCCAGTGGAAATGGAGCTGAGGTGGCTCATGAAGACCTCGCCACCCCACGCCAGGAGCCAGGTGGACGTGTCTCCTGGGGTGGTGTGGGTTTCCTGCAGGAAACTCACCACATATTTCCCATCCCTCAGGGTGGAGAGATGGTTAAACCTGTGGAGAGGCCTCCTGCTGCCATTTATGTTATAACTGGCTATGGTGATCGCCATGTCAGGAGTACACTAGATCCCCTCACCAGTCCCCCGGGCGCTGACAGCAGAGCTGCTCCTTCCCCTACGGACCCTAGGTGGATTAGCGGTGGGACTTACCTTCCGGATCTTGGCTACAAGGGACGCTCTACTGCTCCCTCTACCCTCAGCAGGAACGACGCTGCTCTCGGCCTTGGCGTCCCTTTGCAGGTCGTCCAAAAAGGCCCTGAGCTGACGCCGGTCGTTCCCCTTCACCCTCTTCGGCCCCTTGCCCCACCCTCTCTTTTTGAGGATGAGCTTCAGCGAGCCGGTGAGCCCGTGTAAGTTTGGCCGCCGGAGAGAGGCCAGTCTGCGTCGATGTCGTGCTCCTTCGGTGGCTGTGATGAACTCGCGGATCTCCTCCACCGGAATGAGTAGTGGCAACAACATCCATTGAATTATTGCCCGAGGAGTCCCCTGCCACCTGCTCACTGCAGATGGACTCACCATCCCCAAATCCGGACACACCCTTAGTGCTCGATACTCCCGCCCCACCCTGTGCAGCGGTTGCCTCTACCCCACCCGTTGGTCTCTCCTTCACCTCAGTCCCAACCCTGGGGCCAGGGGCAGAGGGGCCTTCCCCAGATGCACCCGGGGATTCAAGACCATCGACATTGGCGGTGACTATCCCTCCCCCAGTTGGGCCCAGAGAGGACTCTGGTGCACCAGACTCAGGGAGTCCCTCTGGAGCCAGGTCCTGAGGGAGAGAAGGGCTGGTTTCCCCAACCTCCTCCCTGCCTACAGTCTCTACCTCCAGAGGCATGCTCTGCGCCTCATCCTGGGTGGGTTGCTCCTGGGCTTCCTCAGATACCTGATGCGAGACTCCCTCCCCAACAGGAATCTCCCCCTGCTCCATATCCCTCGAGTGATCCTCATCGCCACCCTCCTCAGAATCCCCTCCAGAACATGGGACCAGGGCCCGAGCCAGAGGGCGGGAGTCTTCCACCACCACAGTACTCCCCTCCTCTCCCCCCTGGAGGATTCCCGTTTGTCCCCCAGTCCACTCCTTCCTGGAGAGATTCTTCCTTTTATTCCAAAGGGGATGAGCTCACACTCGGTGGTCACCTTAGCAACCTACTTCTGCGGCTCCCCCTCCTCCTGCCCGATCCCCTCTGTAGATTGATGTTTCATGTTAACCAATCACAAACCAGCCAGCATCTCTAACTCCACCCCACTGTAATACTTATACTAATACTATTTCTCAGCACCGACAGTTTGAGCAGCCAGGATGTGTCAGAAGCGGGATCCACTCCTTCTGTATAACGGTTTTTTGTTTTACCCTTTTGTGAGTTTTTATTTTGCTTTATGATGGCCTCTTCCTGTCGAAAGCCTGACCCTCTCGTCTTTGATGCGGATATCAGCGAACGCTGGGCCACGTTTGAAATTGATTACCGACACTACATGAACATCGCACACCGAAATGAACCTGATGCCGTCAACTCCCTGGTGAACAAGTAGACTTGTTTATCTCAGACTTCATGTATTTAGCCCAGCGCAGCCGATTCCAAAACATGCCGGTCGATCAGCTGACTGATCAGTTAACAAGGGACATTTTAGTGAATGGCATTACCGACCTAAAGCTCAGATCAGAGCTTCTGAGATGGCCAGATTTGACTCTGGAGGAAGCAGCACACGCATGCAGGACAGTGGAATTCATCGACCCTATAGACAGTTCGCATTAAACCAAAACCATCAATCTGACGGGCTTCACTGGGCAGCGAACCAACACAGATAACAGGCGATTTGTGACCCAAGCCAGTCAGACGACTCTTGATGATCCTCAGAAGAAATGCCCAAATTGCAACTACGCCCACAGCAGACAATCAGCTTGCCCCGCTTTTGGTAAATCGTGCAATTACTGTAAAAAGTTAAATCACTTTGTCTCTGTATGTCGGGCAGCAAATCGGGCCTGTGGGAAGAATTCGCCTATCTCCAGGTCTAATCTCAACTTCTTGCTACGAGACAGCAACAATCCCACTTCTGACACCATGTAAATGACTTCCAGACTCAGTACATGATTCAAACACATCTTTAATCAGTACTAAAACTTAACAGCATGAAGGATGGTTAGTTATCAACACATCCTGGCTGCTCAAACTGTCGGTGCTGAGAAATAGTATTAGTATAAGTATTACAGTGGGGTGGAGTTAGAGATGCTGGCTGGTATGTGATTGGTTAACATGCAACATCAATCAATATTGACATTCCAAATGGCACAAAGCCACTGTCCACACACAAATATGGAAACAGTTCGCAGGAGGGAGCGAATTATGGCTCCTCGAACTGCAGCATCACCTCCTCTTCGCCCGGCTCTCTCGGCTTTCCTGCATTCCCTGGCGAGCTGATGACCTTCGCCGGCAATCCCAGCTGTTCTTCGCCTCTCCTACAGCAACGAAAGGGACTTGCCTGCAGTCTTGTTGTCAGAAGCCTCCTCGCTCCGTCAGTCTTGCTGAGAGAAAGGAGGCTTAGTCGTCAGCTCCAGGCTCCAAGGCCGCAGAAAGAGGACAAGACGGTGCAGGTACAGAAATCCTCCCACACCACACGAAAGCCAGACCAGCCCGGTCAGCACCGACGAGGCAGTAAGGGGGGGTCGTTCTGGACACAGGTGTCAAAGTCCAGAAAAAAATCTCCTCACTTTTGGTGAGTTCCTGGCAGGTTGCCAGCCAGTTGTGTGAGCTACGCAGTCTGCTGATAAGACTGCTCGCAGCCCCAAAACACACACAAACCTTTAAACAAGTCTCTGCAACGTCACAGAGGTACTCAAAAGATGTTTGTACTGCTGTGCCTCCTCCGAATTCCAAAAGATGTTTTTAACACACTTGTTGTTGTGTTTGGACGAGAGCCCCGAATCACCACACCTCCTCGCGTAACCAGCTTGGAGAGGATGATGGTATTGTAAAAAACAACAGCCTGACATAAGTGTTTTTATTGTCCAAGTGCGGAGTGGAGAGCCAGTGAGAGCGCATCCTCTGTTGACCTGTTGTGGTGGTAGGCAAACTGTAGTGGGTCCAGGTTCTTGCGAGGTAGGAGCTGATATCCACCATAACCAACCTCTCAATCACCACAGACCTTCATCACCACAGGTGTTAGTGCCACTGGTCGATAATCATTGAGGCACCTTACTCTACTTGGGCACCGGTATAATTGATGCCCTCTTAAAGCAGGTGGGAACCTCAGACCTCAGCAGTGAGAGGTTGCAAATGTCCGTAAAAACTCCAGCCAGTTGGTCCGCACAGGTTATTAGAACACGACCAGGTATACCATCAGGTCCAGGCGCTTTTCGAGGGTTCACCCCTCTGAAGGATTTCCTGACATCGGCCTCTGTGACTGTGACTGAAATACCCTCACAGCGAATGGGGGCTCGGGAAGGCACATCAGTGTTCTCCCTATCAAAGCGTGCGTAGAACGCATTGAGCTCGCCAGGGAGTGATGCTTCGCCGTCGTTTGAGCTGCCTCCTGGTTTCGCCTTGTGGGAGGTGATGGCATTCAGGCCCCGCCACAGTTGTCAAACATCTGCCCCAACCTCCAGCTTGGAGCAGAAGTCCCTTTTGGCCTTATTGATGGCCGTACCAAAAGGTTGTATCTGGACTTCTTATAGACTTATGCATCACCAGACATGAATACCCGGGATCTGGTCTTCAGAAGAGTGCGGATCTCATGGTTCATCCAAGGCTTCTGGTTAGGAAACACTCAGAAGTTTTAGTTGGAACGCAGTCCTCCACACATTTCTTTATGAAGTCGGTGACGACTGTGGTGTATTCATTCAGGTCCGTTGCCGAGTCCTTAAACATTGCCCAGTCCACAGACTCTAAGCAGTCCTGGAGTTGTTCCTCTGCCTCCCCCGACCAACTCTGTACTGTCCTCACCTCCGGGGGTGCACTCCTCAGATGCTGCCTGTATGCAGGAAGAAGCAGCACCGCTGAATGGTCGGATTTTCCGAAGTGAGGGCGAGGGATAGAGCGATAGGCGTCCTTGATGGTTGTATAGCAGTGGTCGAGGGTGTTTGGTCCTCTGGTGCTGCAGGAGACATGTTGGTGGTAGTTTGGGAGTGAATTTTTCAGGTTGGCTTTAGTTCTCAGATTAGCTGCTTTCTGTTATACAGGTAATCTGAGAACTACTATATTTGATGATTTTCTGCTGTGCTGCTGCCAACATGTCAACACAGACAGTCGCCACCTTCATGCTAGCAAGTGGGAGGGAGATCCAGCAGGCCTGGGCAAACCTAGCCCAGAAATGCTACACTTGTCGCTTTACCTACCCCCTTGACTCCATTCAAGGACCCAAGCCGTCTTTCCAGGTACGACAGAGGTTCACCTGCACCTCCTCCAACCCTACCTATTGCATCCGCTCTAGATGTCAGCTGATCTACATCAGTGAGACCAAGTGTAGGCTTGGCGATCACTTTGCCCAACACCACTGCTCGGTCCGCAATAACCAACCTGACCTCCCGGTGGCTCAGCACTTCAACTCCCCCTCCCATTCCGAATCCGACCTTTCTGTCCTGGGCCTCCTCCATGGTGAGAGTGAGGCCCACCGGAAATTGGAGGAGCAGCACCTCATATTTCGCTTGGGCAGTTTGTACACCAGCGGTATGAACATTGACTTCTCCAATTTCAGGTAGTCCTTACTGTCTCCTCCCCTTCTCAGCTCCCCCTCTAGCCCTCTGGCTCCTCCTCTTCCATTCTTCATCCCGCCCCCCCCCTTCTCCCCCACCCCCCCCTTCTCCCCCACCCCCACATCAGTCTGAAGAAGGGTTTCAGCCTGGAACGTTGCTTATTTCCTTCGCTCCATAGATGCTGCTGCACCCGCTGAGTTTCTCCAGCATTTTTTTCTACCTTAGATTTTCCAGCATCTGCAGTTCCTTCTTAAACAAACCTAGCCAGATGTTTGGTGAAACAATCACCTAGTCTATACTTGGTCTCACTAATGTGAAGGAGGCCACATCAGGAGCACATCAAGAGGAGTTTATGCTTTCTGGTTTATGAAACAAGCCTTGTGAGAGTGTACTTGTGGATTTGGTCTTTTTCTAATTATTTTTAGCACTAATATCTTGATTCTTTTCGCTGTTTTCTTTCTTTCAGAAATGTTACGAGTAATTTATGTACAATTTGTATTTGTGTGTTTGTCTTTGTGTCTGTGATGATGTCGCAAGCAAGATTTTGCATCCCACCTCACAGTAAGCGCCTGGCAATGAACTCTCGATAGACACCAAATGCTGGAGTAACTCAGAGGGACAGGCAGCAACTCGGGTGGAGAGATTGAATGGGGGGAGGCAGAGGGAGATACAGAGATGAGGAAGTGCAAGGTGTGAAAACAAGACAAAGGGGGTGGAGATCAAGGAACATGTAGAATATTTTACACAATTAGGAGAAGCTAACAAAGCAAAACAGAGATAAAATGTAAATGTGAACTGTCAGGCTAGTCAGAGAACTGCGAAGAGGGGAGAGAGGAACGTACAATAAACTCGTCTGAAGAAGGGTCTCGACCCGAAACGTCGCCTATCTCCTTCGCTCCTTAGATGCTGCTGCACCCGCTGAGTTTCTCCAGCTTTTTGTGTAACCCTCGATTCTCCAGCATCTGCAGTTCCTTCTTTAACACGTACCAGGTCATCACAAATGGCCTCATTCTTTAGAGAACGGGGATTCCCCTCCCCCACTATTGATGAGGCTCGCACCAGGGTCTCCTCCATACCCCGCAACACTGCCCTCGCTCCCCATTCCCCCACTCGCAAACAGGGCAGAGTCCCCCTGGTCCTCACCTTTCACCCCACCAGCCGGCAAATACAACATATAGTCCTCCGCCAGTTTCGCCACCTCCAGCGTGACCCCTCCACCCGCCACATCTTCTCATCTCCCCCCCTGTCTGCCTTCCGCAAAGACCGCTCCCTCCGCAACTCCCTTGTCAATTCTTCCCTCCCCTCCCACTCTACCCCTTCCCCGGGCACTTTCCCTTGCAACCGCAAGAAATGCAACACGTTGTCCCTTCACCTCCCCCCTCCACTCCTTTCAGGGCCCAAGCAGTCCTTCCAGGTCCGACAGAGGTTCACCTGCACCTCCTCCAACCTCATCTACTGCATCCGCTGCTCCAGATGCCAGATGATCTATATCGGTGAGTCCAAGCGGAGACTTGGCGATCGCTTCGCCGAACACCTCCGCTCGGTCCGCAATAACCAACCCGACCTCCCGGTGGCTCAGCACTTCAACTCCCCCTCCCATTCCACATCCGACCTCTCGGTCCTGGGCCTCCTCCACGGCCAGAGTGAGCAACACCGCAAGCTGGAGGAACAGCACCTCATATTCCGCTTGGGGAGTCTGCATCCTTTGGGCTTGAATATTGAATTTTCTCAATTCTGTTAACCCTTGCTGTCTCCTCCCCTTCCCACCTCTCCCTCAGCCCTCGGGCCCTGGCATTCCCTCTCTCTCTATCTCCCTCCCCCACCCCAGTCGCACCAGCTTCTCATTTTCACACCACAAACAGCTTACAATGGCTTGTTCCCTTTATCACCGATACTTTTTTGCATATCTTTCACTCATTGTTCCTTATCTCTCCACATCACCGTCTATATCTCTCGTTTCCCTGATCCCTGACCAGTCTGAAGAAGGGTCTCGACCCGAAACGTCGCCTATCTCCTTCGCTCCTTAGATGCTGCTGCACCCGCTGAGTTTCTCCAGCTTTTTGTGTAACCCTCGATTCTCCAGCATCTGCAGTTCCTTCTTTAACACGTACACTAAACTCCACTGGATTTGAATTTTGGAAATAATCAGAGAAAGTGGTTGAACGAGGCGGTGCTGCAGTCAGATTGAAGAATGGGAAAGGATTCGGCCAGCAGATGGAGCAAGGTAGAAAAGGCAGAGGCGTAGATGGCAACGACAAGCAGCCTGGATTTTTTTTTTTCGCAGCCATTTGGTTTCATTTCAGAGACCGCGGGAAGCTGCGAGCATCTCAAGGAGGAGTTGGCTGATGTTCTATGGAAGCTGATTTTCCTTTTTCCACCATCATGCCTTGCCAAAACACCCAGCAACAGCAGCAACAGCAGCAGCAGCAGCAACAGCAGCAGCAACAGCAGCAGCAGCAGCAGCAGCAACAACAGCAGCAGCAGCAGCAGCTCGGAGCGGAGCCACTCGCTGCCCAAGCAAGTGCGCTTCTCAGCGGCGGCGGGGGCAGCGGGGGCCGGCGCCGAGCCCGAGCCCGAGCCGCTGGCAGCGCAGCTGAAGCTGCTGCCGATGAACGACCAGATCCGAGAGCTGCAGACCATCATCAGGGACAAGTGAGTGTCTGCTGGCCGGTGCTGGCGATATCAGCCTGTGTGTGTGTGTAACAGAGAGAGCCCGGAGTCCCAGGCCTGCGCTAAATGGGACTGCATGGGAAACTAGCAGCAGTCTATCCCTCTCACTCTCTCACCAACTTCAGCCGCACTAACCCAGCCAGTGCATCCAGAGGCTGCACGCACTGTCGTTTTATTTTACCTAAGAGATTGGAACAACCCCAGAAACACATTTATCCAATTCCTACAGCGGATGTGGTACGTTAGCTCGCTTGTATTGACACACGCAGTTCTTATTCCACCACGGGATGGAACGGCCTAAACCGGTCTGAATCGTTCTTGATTGAATTCAAAGGTTTATTTAACCATATAACCATCTAACAATTACAGCACGGAAACAGGCCCTCTCGGCCCTTCCAGTCCGTGCCGGCCATTTGTTTCCCCTAGTCCCATCTACCTGCACTCAGACCATACCCCTCCATTCCCTTCACGTCCATATCCCTATCCACTTTACTTTTAAATGTTAAAATCGATCCTGCCTCCACCACTTCTGCTGGAAGCTCATTCCACACAGCCACCACCCTCTGAGTAAAGAAGTTCCCCCTCACGTTACCCCTAAACTTCCCTCCCTTAATTCGCATGTCATGCCCTCTTATTTGAATCTTCCCTACCCTTAATGGGAAAAGCTTATCCACGTCAAGATTAGAGTTGGTTTATTCCCGTCTGTTTAACATTTAAAGCATTCAACAGTGCTACCAAAAAATACATGTGCCCCTGGACATGGGGAGTGCAGAGAAGGTTCACCAGACTGATTCCTGGGATGGCAGGACTTCCACATGAAGAAAGACTGGATAGACTCGGCTTGTACTCGCTGGAATTTAGAAGATTGAGGAGGGATCTTATAGAAACGTACAAAATTCTTACACAAAAAGGGGTTAGGCGACGTTTCGGTCTGAAGAAGGGTCTTCGCCTATCTCCTTCGCTCCTTAGATGCAGCTGAAGCTTTTTGTGTACCCTCGATTCTCCCCAGCATTGCAGTTTCTTTAACAAAATTCTGAAGGGGTTGGACAGGCGATTATTCCCAATGTTGGGGAAGTCCAGAACAAGGGGTCACAGTTTAAGGATAAGGGGGAAGTCTTTTAGGACCGAGATGAGAAATATTATTTTCACACAGAGAGTGGTGAATCTGTGGAATTCTCTGCCACAGAAGGTAGTTGAGGCCAGTTCATTGGCCATATTTAAGAGGGAGTTGGATGTGGCCCTTGTGGCTAAAGGGATCAGGGGGTATGGAGAGAAGGCAGGTACAGGATACTGAGTTGGATGATCAGCCATGATCATATTGAATGGCGGTGCAGGCTCGAAGGGCCGAATGGCCTACTCCGGCACCTATTTTCTATGTTTCTATGACATGTACTATGAAGTAATACCAAAGATAATGGTGCAAAAGGCAAATATTGGTCCAAAATTTCTACGCAAATGAGACATTGCCTTAATCATTCTCTTTTATCAAGTGAGCTATTTTATTGGGAATATAAATTTGGCGGCTCTATTTTGCCAGATTTCTATGCTCTTCTTTGCTGAAGATTTAGTTCTGTTTACAGATACAGCATAGAAACATGTCCTCTGGCCTCTCGATGTCCACACACCCTAGACATCTCCAACACCTCCCACAGGTTGGGTTGCTTCTTAAATTGAGTTGTTGAAGATTTGCAGCCCTTTTCAGGCATGAGGAAGGTGGTGTGTGTGTGTGTGTGTGAAGGGCTGATGGAGCGGGTAGAGGAAATGCAGTGGTGCGATGTTAGCTTCTGCTCCCTGCATTTTGGTCAGAGTTATTGCAGGGCAATCCAGGGCAATAGCCTGGCGAAATGCCTCATCACCAGAACTCTACAACTAGCACCAAGACCTTGCTTGGCTGGCAGTGAGATGGGTCCTCACAGTTGGATCCATCCTGCACCGTCGGAATCTTACTACCAGCGCTCACGGCCCTTGGGGAGGTTGCGGAGTGGAGATGGTTGCCCACCTCTTCGTAGAGTGTTGATTTGCAAACAGAGTCTAGGGAACGATGCAAGGGCCCGTGTCATAATTATTCGCAGCAGTTCTGTAACTGAGGGCTCAATGTTTAAGAAAGCACTGCAGATGCTGGAAAAATCGAAGGTAGACAAAAATGCTGGAGAAACTCAGCGGGTGAGGCAGCATCTGTGGAGCGAAGGAAATAGGCGACGTTTCGGGTCTGAAGAAGAGTCTCGACCCGAAACGTCACCCATTTCCTTTGCTCCATAGATGCTGCCTCACCCGCTGAGTTTCTCCAGCATTTTTGTCTACTCTCTGATTCAAGGGCTGTCCACAGGGACATATTTGGAGACGGACATCAAGATCATCAACTCGCTGAAAGATGCTTTTTGATCTGCCTGAAATGTTGGCCTCCCAGCAGAGCGAGATGTCCGTCAGGGAATGTTGCTGACTGGTCTATTCTTATCTGTAGGAGTACTTGCTGAGGGCACTGAAGGTTGGTGCAGCCAATGCCAGGATTCTCTGGGAAGGACCACAGTCTCGGGTACTTCTACTGGTGGGCACTGAGCGCAGAGTCTGGTGGACTCTGGATGCCCCTGAAACAAGGGAAGGAATATCACCCCAGGGGGGCCACATGGGTGGCAAGGGTGTTTTGTTTAAAGATGGGTGTGAACACTACAGAGTATAGCACTAATAACTTGAGAATGTAGAAGGTATTTTTGTACAGTTTTTATTTTTTTTTATTTTGAGAAACCTTTATCTTTTTTTTGTTGGGGGGGGGGGAGCAATCCTGCTATCTTCTGGGCTGATGTAGCCCACGGCAGATGTGTGGGACCAAACAGGAAGCTATTGGTTGGGATGCTGGTTTAACTCTCTAATTCAGGGTGAATGAGTTTTCCTCTGTAAAGTGCTTCTGTTCTTCCACCAATGCTAAATGTGAGCAGTAGATTAGTCATCAGAGCCTGAGCTGTTCAGACATTTGCACGTTCTGGATTTAAGCTACAGCTGCACGATAACTGCAGTGTCAGCGCTGAGTGAGTTCACAATATACCAGCCTTGCGGGCATCTTGTCCTGGTATTTTTATGGGATGCTTCTCTGGATGTGTATGGGCAAAACACGGGCAGCTGGGAGTTGCATATATGGGGCATCTTATGTTCTAGGAGCACAATTAGGCCATTCATTCCATCAAATCTAGCTTGCCATTCATTCATGGCTGATCTATATTTCTCTCAATCCCATTCTCCAGCCTTTGCCCCATAGCCCCTGACACCCACACTAATCACAAATCTGTCAATCTCCACCTTAAAAATAAGGCAGAGTCTGAAAGAAACTCAGCGGCTGAGACATGCAAGGATTGCATGAGGCTGCCTCACCCGCTGAGTTTCCTCAGCATTTTTGTCTACCTTCTGTGAACACATGATTTGATGCCTGCATCCGGGGCGGGATGGGGGGGGGCGGGATCCATGTGTACACGTGATGGATGTGGCCCGCCATCCGCTCACAGACATGCGTCCTGGCCCCGATGCAGAACAAGGTTGCCCACCCCTGGGTGACAGAGAAGATGATGGGAGTGCTGTGACGGCCAGCGCTGACTCGATGGGATTAGAGGCCGCCCATGTTTTATAAAAATACATCTATTTGAAACTGCTCTTCCACTCAATAAGATCATGGCTAGTCCTGTGCCTTTCCGACTTTTCTGTCGAATCACCATATAAAAATCTTGTATGTTGCAATGAAATTACCTTATATTCTCTGAAATGATGTTGTTGAGGTTTTAAGTTTATTATTGCCACATGCACTGAGGTGCAGTGAAAAACCTTTGTTCGCGTGCTCTCTAATTAAATCAGATAATAGACCAACCTTTTCTTTTCACAAGACAACACCAGCCTTTGATGGTGGTAGATGAGTAATTGTTAGTTACAAGGGGAGCCTCCCGCTCATGTATTCAACAATTGAGAGTTAGTAGGGTGCAAATTATGTATGCCAGGTTGTCACTTGCGGGCAGAGCACCAAGGCAAATTCCTTGTATGTGAATACTTGGCCAATAAACTTATTCATTCATTCATTTCTATGAGTCTTCTATTTGTGCTTCATATTCAAAACTAGCTGGACCACAGGAGCAGCCAGACGTCAGAATGTTGCACTAGTGTTTGAATGCCGCTACTAGAGACTGTAGTGCCCTGTCCTAATATTTATACAGGAGGTTTGTCGTTGGATTTTTTTGAAGTTCTTTGGGCTATTCCAATAAATGGAAATTGTACAAAATAAAGGCTTTTTTTTAACATATTGCATGTGAGTGAACATAAAAACAATATTTTTGTGAGCAGCCTTGAACATGCGAGAATGCTCCTTATGAAATCAAATTCTCCCAAGTCATTTTTATATGTACAAAATAAAGGCTTTAAAAAAAAAAGATTTGAAACCGGGAAATAACTTAATTACACAAGGGAGTGAAAATGACTTGGAAAGAATTAGATTTCATTTGGAGCATTCTCGCATGTTCAAGGCCGCTCACAAAAATATTTGTTCACCACTTCAATATGTTATTTATTTTGTACAATGGCCCAAAGATTCAAAAAAATCCAACGACAAACCTCCTGTATAAATCAGTACAGTCTCTAGTTCCACTAGTGCAACATGACGTGCTAGTTTTGAATATGAAGCCAAATATCCCAAGTTGGAATTTGCCTTGGTAAGTGACAACCTGGCATACAGTGACAAGGAATGACTAAAACATTAAACCTTCATAATAAATAATTATTGACATCCAGAACAAAGGAGGCTACAGATTTTTGGTTATTGCTTGAAAAAATCCAGTGAATTGACCTCCGCTGCCTTCTGTGGCAGATCATGAATTCCAATATCAGATTCACAACCTCCGCTGCCTTCTGGGCAGAGAATGAAAAAGTTTTTTCCTCATCCCAGTGTAAATGGCCTACCCCTTGTTCTTAAACTGTGTGACCCCTGGTTCTGGACTCCCCCAACATCCGTAACATTTTTTCCTGGATCTAGCTTGTCCAATCCTTTAAGAATTTTATACTAATCTACTAATCAACTTCTTCTAGTACAGATCTAGAATTAACTATAGCTAATTAACTGACCAGTTCAACTTTTACAATCTCAGCCAATTGCATTTATGTCTTGCGGCAACCTTCTGTTACATGCAGTTCTTCTAACAATTATGTGAGACGGGTAGTTTTGAAACTTAAAGAACAGTTCTCCTGCTCTGAAGAAGATGTTAGTTGTGTTTTCTGAGGACCAGCATCAGTCGGGTTCCAAGGGTGAAGTCTAGAAAGTTTTAACCTATAACAGCTTGGTCAGAGGAAGGTTTTTAAGGAGCATCTTAGAGGTAGTCATTTGGAGAAATGTATCAAGGGGGATTTGAGAAGGTCCCAGGCAGCTAGAAGCATGACTGTCAATAGAGAAGGATATATCACACTGGAATTGGAGATGGGAACTTGTCTTGTGGTGGGGGTGGGGGAGGGAGCAGGGAGGGCAGTGTGAATAAGGGGTGCAATCTGAAACAACACCGATGCATGTTCTCCAGAGATGCTACTGCCGACCCACTGAGTTATTCCAGTACTTTGCGTCTTTGGTATGGCCACGACAGGATTTAGAAATATCCAACCTGAGGAAATGAGAGGCAGTGAGGTCTACGGAGTAAATGTTACGTGGGCAGTGGTGCAGTGATCATGCTTCATTTAATAAGGAATGGTGAGCATCAGAAAAGACATAGAAACATAGAAAATAGGTGCAGGAGGAGGCCAATTGGCCCTTCGAGCCAGCACTGCCATTCATTGTGATCATGGCTGATCGTCCCCAATCAATAACCCGTGCCTGCCTTCTCCCCATATCCCTTGACCCATTGAGCTCTATCTAACTCTCTCTTAAATCCATCCAGTGACTTGGCCTCCACTGCTCTCTGTGGCAGGGAGTTCCACAAATTCACAACTCTCTGGGTGAAAGAGTGTTTTTCTCACCTCAGTCTTAAATGGCCCCCCCCTTTATTCTAAGACTGTGGCCCCCTGGTTCTGGACTCGCCCAACATTGGGAACTTTTTTCCTGCATCTAGCTTGTCCAGTCCTTTTATAATTGTATATGTTTCGATAAGATCCCCCCTCATCCTTCTAAACTCCACAGAATGCTGGGAAGAGTAAGCTTCTCTTGCAAAACTAATCCTAATTTGGCATTAATTGGTATCCTTGAGAGAATTCATGGCATAGTCGCTGTGTGAATTAGATATAATTGTATTAGTGCAACAGTGATTTCAAGGTTGGACCGACTTTAGTTATGACTTAAATTTAATATTTGCACTAATAGAATTGGAAATTACGTAGTTGAAAATGTTTTGGGTTACTTGAGAGTGACTACCTCCTATGGTGAAAATGTTGCATTTCCATGGACTAATGGACCTCTCATTGAATGGACAATATTTATAAAACCTGACATTTGTTTTTAAACTGAGCTTTAAATAGTTTTGGAGTCATAGAGTGATACAGCATGGAAACAGGCCCTTCGGCCCAACTTGCCCACACCGGTCAACAATGTCCCAGCTACACTAGTCCCACTTGCCTGCGCTTGGTCCATATCCCTCCAAACCTGTCCTATCCATGTACCTGTCTAACTGTTTCTTAAAATGGGATAGTCCCAGCCTCAACTATCTCCTCTGGCAGCTTGTTCCATACACCCACCACCCTTTGTGTGAAAAAGTTACCCCTCGGATTCCTATTATATCTTTTCCCCTTCACCTTGAACCTATGTCCTCTGTACAAGAGACTGTGCATCTACCTGATCTATTCCTCTCATGATTTTGTATACCTTTATAAGATCACCCCTCATCCTCCTGCGCTCCAAGGAATTGAGACCCAGCCTACTCCACCTCTCCCTATAGCTCACACCCTCTAGACCTGGCAACATCCTCGTAAATCTTTTCTGAACCTTTCAAGCTTAACAATGTCTTTCCTACAACATGTTGTCCAGAACTGAACACAAAGTCTTATACAACTGCAGCATGACCTCCCAACTTCTATACGCCATACTATGACTGATGAAGGCCAAAATGCCAAAAGCCTTTTTGACCACCTTATCTATCTGCGACTCGACCTTCAAGGAACCATGCACCTGTACTCCTAGATCCCTCTGCTCTACAACACTACCCAGAGGCCCACCATTTACTGTGTAGGTCCTGCCCTTGTTGACGTCCCAAAATGCAACACCTCACACTTCTCTGTATTAAATTCCATCAACCTCCGCCCACCTGCCCAATCGATCCAGATCCTGCTGCAATCGTTCACAACCATCTTCACTATCTGCAAAACCACTCACTTTTGTATCATCAGCAAACTTGCTAATCTTGCCCTTGAACATACGTTCTCATCCAAATCATTGATGTAGATCAGGGGCCTCAACTTTTCAGCATGCGGGCCACATTATATGTTTGGCACATTTTTGTGGGCCATAGGAAAAATGAAAGAAATGTCACACGCGCACTGGCACACGTGCACTGACACACACACGCACACTCTGAGACATGCGCACACAGTGATATACACACTCACACTGGCACACACACAGAAACGCACACGCACACGTGGACTCCCACATACTGAAACACACAGATACACACGCAGACATACATGCAGACAGACAGACACACACACACACACACACACACACACACACACACACACACACACACACACACACACACACACACACACACACACACACACACACAGACACAGGCCGACCGACACAGACACACTCACACACTCACACACTCACACATACAGGTTCTCTCACTCTATCTCCCTTTCACACACACATTCGCACACTGTGATCACCCCTCAGGCATATTAACAAAGGCACACGCACGCATAATGCTCACCCATCGGGCACACACGTAGGCGGCTACCGATCCGCCAATCTCCACAGGGCTGCCGAGAGAGAAAGAGAGGGGGAGGGGAGAGAGTGGATTGGTGGTGGGGGGGGGGGGGGGGGGGGAGGAGAGAGGAGGATAGGAGTGAGTGCGGGGGGAGAGAGAGAGGGTGGCGAGTGGGAGAGAAAAAATAAAGGGCAGTGGAGGATTCCCCTGGCAAGCGTTGGCGGAGGCCCGGTCAATGGGTCCAGGTCGGTGTGGCGCTCCGTAGCGGCAGTTTTCACGGGTCACCCTCACAGGGAGAGACCGCTACACGCCGACCCTACCGCCCACTAGCTCCCCCCTCGCCCTCGCTCCACCCCCCACCCCACGCTACCACCCCGCACAACCTGCCTTTGCAACACTAGAGCAGTGACACGGTGTTCCAGCAGTAGAGTGGCTGCATCCAGCGCCAGACCCGGGTTCCATCCTGATTACGGGCGCTGTCTGTACGGAGTTTGTACCTGCGTGGGTTTCCTCCGGGTGCTCTGGTTTCCTCCCACACTCCACATTAGCAGGTTAATTGAATAAGTCCTGAGTGTGTGTGGGATAGTACTAGTGCGTACGGGCATTGTTTGATGGGCCGAACTGCCTGTTTCTGAGCTGTATCTCTAAAGCTGCGCAACCTCAGAACCCGCCAAATAGCCTGCCGCATGGAACGTGTTTAGGGCTTGCTGCGGGCCGGATAAAATCTCATGGCGAGCGGACCAAAGTTTGGAGACCCCTGATGTAGATGACAAACAGTAAAGGGCCCAGCACCGAACCCTGAGGACTTTGGGTTGGATTGCTATTTAGTTTGCTGAAGTGTTAAGGGGTGCGCTAACGTAACTGACGTTTCTGTGGGTGTTTTCTACTGTAAAGAGGCTGACACTTGTCCTTTGTCTCTAGAACAACAAGCAGAGGGGACTTTGTGTTCTGCGCTGATCGATTGGTGAGTAGAAACAAACTTGCTATTACTTCAGTATATCGTTCGAATCCAATACTTGGGGTTCCACAATTGATGTTCGTAAAAAAAAGAAGGGCTGAGTAGGAGTGGAGATGAAGTGCGGCAAATGATAACATTTAAAAATTGGAGTGCCACGTAAAAACAAAACTGCTTGCATTTGACACTTTTATTTGTGACGAAGAAATGGGTAGTGTTGCTTAATTTGTTTTATTGTCCTGCAGTGAAATGTAGTCACGATTTGTGAATGTATTTGTCCAGTCACAATCACCTGCAATACTATATTACAGATCAGACTCGTTGTTGAAGAAGGACTGAACCAGCTGCCATACACTGAATGTACAGTCACTACCCCAACAGGTTTGATATAAACACATTGTGTGGAACAAATGCTGTCATAATTGGCTTGCCTCACCGCAATACACGCCGTGACATGGATCCTAGCATTTGTTGTTAATGAGAGGCCCTTTGTGTGGCTAGCCAATAACTAGTTTGGCTGTGGTATTGGTGCAGCAAGGTTTTGTACTGTCCCAGGTGTCGGGCAAGACTGGCTGAGCCTTGAGCATTTTATTCTCCACCTTGTGCCATTGGTCAGTGTATAAAGGGCCTGCCCCACTTGGCCGGCATTTGCACCTCATTTACGCGTTACATGTAAATTAGGTCGACGCGTCGTGACGTGTGGGGTGCGCATGCGTTGCGCATGGTGATGCGGTGGCGCGTGGTATCGCGCGGCGCTCCAGGGTTTTGTACAGGAACAAAATCCTCGCGTGCCACCTGTGTGACGTATCGTGTACGCATGCTGACGCATTGGCGTCGTACGTCCGACGTCTCACGTGTATCGTGTGGTGATGCATGGCTGCGTCACCGTGCGTCAGCGTCCGTACATTTTTCCCCATATGCTTAGATTCATTTAGCCCTAAGAGTTAAATCTAACGACCTCTTGTTAAGGAACCTAACTGATTGGAGTTCCCAGCTCTGGGCTCGGGTCACCTCTGACACCAGACACTGCAGATGCTAGAATCTTGAGCCAAACAAATACAACTGTTGGGGAGCGCAGTGGACCGGGCAGCGACTGTGTAACGGAAATTGGGACCCTTGTTTGGACTGTAAGTCTGTGAGGACCCAATGAAAGGCATTGTTCTGAACAAAATGATTGAGTTCCCATGCAATGCAGAGATAGCATAAGCACAGTTATTGACTAGAAGTGCCTAATAGTGTACTTTTGGAAGGCACATTATGCAGAAGCCTGATTGTTAAAATGGTTGCCAGCATCTGGCCTACCTCTCCCGAGTGACCCCAGCAAGTTGAACCAAATACAGGAATCAACTGCCATTCACTGGTAAGTATTGGTAAATTATGCCCTTAATAGGGCTGGTGAATGAGTTGTCCTACTTCTGGATTGTATGGTAACCTGTGATGTTCAGGATTGTGGGTTGGTATCCAAAATGGCGATCCTGGTGTCAATTCAATGCAGCAGCCCCTTGGAATTACGATTGATCTACTTTGCATGTGTCCGGCAACTGTTCTTCCCACTACGGTGTCCTTTGCAATTTGCTATTACCTTTGTTGTGAGGCAATGCAGCATTCCAACAGCATGTAAACCATCTACACACTGGATGCCACCATTTAAATTTGGTGCCCAGTGAATGAGTTCACTCAGCTCCATATCAACGCATAACTGTGTAAGGGGCATGGCAAATGCATATTCCAATCAACATATTTTTATTGGGTAGGGCTTTTCTCAAAGGGCATAATAAGGTCTCCCTTTGGAGATTCAAGATTTTGGTGTGACCTTGTGTTGACTTAGTTAGCCCATTCTCTTTGTAACTGTGTGGGTTTCCTATAAGTGATTTAAAATCTTCCCACATCCCAAAGTGTGCTGGTAGGTTAATTGACCACTGTAAATTATTCCTTGGTATACATTAGTGGCAAAAAGAGGAGATCTGGTAAAGGTTTGATAAAATGGTGAGGCACACAGTTAGGGTGGATCCTCTGAGTGTGTTTCTCAGAGTGGAACGCCAAATACTAGTGGGGATAGCTTTAAGGTGAGAGGGGGAACGTTTAAGGGGAGATTTGCAAGGTAATATAGGCAGCTGATGCCTGGAGCGTGCTGCCATGGGTGGTGAAGGGAATGGGCAGCAGGACATATGGGGAATGGATCACGTGCAGGCAGATGGGATTTGTTTAATGGAGCAATATGATCAACACCTGTATTGTGGTCCAAAGGCCCTGTTATGTTGTGTGTTAAAGAATCAAAGGGGAGCTGAGAGACATCAGGTTGCAGGGGAACATGGAAGTAGAGAGGGGGAATGGGACCCATTGATTTCACACTAGACCAATGGGATCTAGTCCGACCCCAATGGGCCAAGTACTGAGAATTATAACATTAAGGATTGGGAAAGGAATGAAAGGAATTTGGGTGGCCCGCGTTGTGCTAACTCTAGTTAATATTTCATTTTATACAGGTCATAAATACGATGGAGTGAAGTTTGAGAAGGGAAACTGTGGTGTTAGTATTATGAGAAGTGGTAAGTAATCTCTCAGTAGGCAAATATTTCAACACCTAACAGGTGGAGTGTGGAGCATAGAGTGATGTTGAATGATTGGCGGCAGTTGGATTGGTGTTGGCTGGTTAGACAGTAATGACGACTACCTTTACCGTTCCTCCCCTGTGCTGGAGCTGCTCTTGTCCTTCCCACTGCAAAGCCTACCCATCTGTGAAAAGACTTGGGTAGACAAAAATGCTGGAGAAACTCAGCGGGTGAGGCAGCATCTATGGAGCGAGGGAAATAGGCAACGTTTCGGGCCGAAAACCCTTCTTCAGACATTTTAGGTCACTGGTTGCATGTGGATTCAGATTCTGAGAAAGTATGTCTGAGGAAGAAGTGTTGTGTGGTTAGTTATGTTAGTGCACATTCCTAAGAATTCAAACTCCCTACCTGATGTAGTGTGTGCAAAGTTGGACAAACATCTGCTGGAGCATATTTACGGCTCCCAGGTTGTCCATGTTAATTTTTATTATTGTTGTGAAATTGTTGCTTGTATTTCAATTGTATATAACTCCAAGTAAGTTACTCTAAACTGTACATGAGACTTAAAAAAATAAAAAAATAATACATGTTCTGATGGAGTGTTTACAAAAGTTTAATTTGGAACTGGTCATCGGTAAATAATTTTTAACAGCTTGACACGTAATAAAATATAAAACATTCAAAATCAAAAGTTCCAATGTCCTCCAATAGTTGGGGAAAAAAGAACTAAGTCAGTGTTCTTGCAGGTGAAGCCATGGAGCAAGGTTTACGAGATTGTTGCCGGTCAATACGCATTGGGAAAATCCTAATCCAAAGTGATGAAGAGACACAGAGAGCAAAGGTCTACTATGCAAAGTTTCCACCAGACATCTATCGCAGGAAGGTGCTTCTAATGTACCCGATATTGAGTAGGTATTGCATGATTTTATTCAATAAATTGGAAGTGGGGGAAAAGCATTTGGGATAAAAAAGCTGAGTGAGTGGGTTTTCACCAGAGACGAGCTCCACATTTAAACCTGGCAAATCCAAACCTCATCTAAGACCATACAATCTTTTTTATCCGATACCCGACCATGCAACTAGCTGTAGGACAGATTTGGAGTCTCACGCCACTTCAACGCTGGACTCTTGAGCAAAACACACAGTGCTGGAAAAACGTGGTGGATCAGGCAGCATCCGGGGAGGGAACGGGCAGGCTGAGATTCTTCTTCAGATTGGATAGCAAAATGACTATTGGGGCCATTCTTCAGTCTGAAGATGAGCCACAGCCTGATATATCATCTGCCCATTCCCTCTCTAGTTGCTGCCTGACCCCTTGAGTTCCTCCATTACTTAGTGTTTTGCTCTGGTCAGATTTGTGTCAGGTTGCTAGGCTCCATTATATAGGGTCACGTACAGTGCAGCAATGCTTTTCAAAGCATTGGGGAAATAAGTTGAAATGACAGATCAGACAGATCAAGGTGCTATGAAAAGCATGCCAGTTGAGGGGTTACTCTAGACGGTAAGCATTTGCTTTAAAACATTGACCCAGTGCAGAGCAGTTGCAAGAAGCATGCAGATAAAGGCTTGAATTTTAATGTCGTTGTGTGAAGGATGGCACAGCAGATTAGTCCATTGACATTCTGGGCTTTAACACAGCAGTTTGTGATAGTTTTAATCCCAGATCCTCACAGTCTGTTCCACTGGGAATTGGAGACTATTGCAAACAGGGCAGGCAGCAATGCCCTGCGTAAATTATGCTGGCCGATCCTTACTGCAATATGTAGAAACCCAACCGAGAAATGGAATTCAAGATATTTAATTCCTTGTTAAAATTAGCTGCGGAATGTAAGTAAAATGAGACTGAGTGACGACATTTTTAACATATTAAAAATTCCACTTGTCAATAAAATCTGTGAAAATATATACATCTTCTAGATGCGCTGGGACACATCCTCAGTGACCTGGGGTCATCGGGTGTTTCGGGTCTCACAACATCAGACACCCTCGAATGAAAGGGTCGTTCACTGTTCAAATATCAGTCTCGTAGCATGGTTGTGCCTAACCTATTTTGGCAGCTATTTACTCAGCGTGAACCATAACTATGCCTCTTTGATTTTTAAAACTGGTCTCACAGGAACAATGCTAAGGTACTGTTAGATTAAAGTTCCTGGAGGAGTAGGCCAACTCGCAACAAGATAATAAATCATCAAATTTCATCCAAACAGCTTACAAAATTGAATTATTTTATTTAAAAACAATAAAAGATAGATAGATGACTAGAGATTTGTGATGAATAGATTTGTAAAGATGACTATCCCTTTGTCCCTATGTTATCCTTTGTCGGAAGTAGATTTGCCAATCTTCCTCAGCCTGATCTATATTTAAGTGTAATTAAATATACTGGGAGAGGAGACGAGTAGGTGGCCCAGGGAAACGTACAGTGGCCGATGATCAGAACCACCTCGCGCCTATGGAACTCTCTTTCTTGCCAACGCCCAGGACTGGTGCTTACGAGTTTGTTCTCTCTGCCCAATTTTCCAACAGTAAAGCTCTCGCCCTTTTACCTTGCCCATGTCCTGTTTCTGCTGCACTGGAGTAGAGCATTCTCAAGTGCTCTGTCAAACAGCCAGGCCAGGCCAGCCAGTCAGTTCCAGCGATAAACATGATCCGGTTCACCATCAAACTGTGTGTTTTTCCCTACGTTCCCCCAATGTTGGGCGAGTCCTGAACCAGGGGCCACAGTCTTAGAATAAAGGGGTAATTTAAGACTGAGGTGAGAAAAAATGTTTTCACCCAGAGAGTTGTGAATTTATGGAATTCCCTGCCACAGAGGGCAGTGGAAGCCAAGTCGCTGGATGGATTTAAGAGAGAGTTAGGTAGAGCTCTAGGGGCTAGTGTAGCCAAGGGATATGGGGAGAAGGCAGGCACGGGTTATTGATAGGGGACAATCAGCCATGATCACAATGAATAGCGGTGCTGGCTCGAAGGGCCGAATGGCCTCCTCCTGCACCTATTTTCTATGTTTCTTTGAGGCAACTAGAAATGGTGGACAATGTCAACCTAGTTGACCATGCCAATATCTCAGCTTTATTTGAAAAGATTCAAAAGTGTCCTTGTTTTTGTGAGCAACATGGAGAATGTACTCGTTGCTTTCTAAACAATGATCATTCCATTTGCTTCCAACAGCTCTCAGAAGGACAACATTTGCTCTTTGTATTCTGGTTTTTCCAGTGCGTGGGAAGGCACTGCAGATCCCGTTTAAACCAAAGAGAGACACAAAAAGCTAGAGTAGCTCAGCAGGACGGGCAGCACCTCTGGAGAAAAGGAATGGGTGACGTCTTGATGCCTGAGAGTCGGGGGGGGGGGGGGGGGGGGGGGAAAGGGAAACGAGAAACGAGTGATGGAGACTGTGACATAGAGAGATATGGAACAAATGAATGCAACTTCAATGTTGTTCCTGTGTGTTTGTCATTAACTCAACACAAGTTTATCACTTCACCAGATTAGTCTAAAAACATCTATACTGCTACCTTTCAATTCCATTGAACTGGAAAACTCTCAGCGCTAATTTATAATACGTATAATGGGTAATGCACAGGTACATGGAGAGGGTGGTTTGGACTGATCTGAAATGAATAATGTCCACTCAGCATAATCTCTGGTCATTTATTTACACTGTAGGCACAGGTAACACAGTTATAGAAGCTGTGAAGGTCCTGATTGAGCATGGAGTGCTGCCAAACCATATTATTCTACTCAGTCTTTTTTCAACTCCACATGGTAAGTGAGACATGTGAATACCACAGGAACAGACGTTAATATTGAAATTCAGTGTGCAAGAACTACTGGTTGCTTTCTTTAAGCATTGCTCCATCTAGAAGTATGGGCGACACTGGCTTGTATTTTTTTTACCAGATTCGTCACTTTCTTCTGTTAATTGGGTTGGTAGATATCTGCAATCCTCTATCTGATCCTGTCCAGGAAGTCAGTGCTAAAATGGTCAATCTTGACATTTCAATTTCATTTGACCAGGTGAATAATCCCTTGCCTTTCCTCTTCTAAAGAAGAGTACACTCAAAAATGCCATGTGATGTCAAGTATGTTCTCTTAAATTTGGCTAACAACCCTTAACATTACACTTATACTTTCAATGAGTAAATATTTAAAAGCCGATGGGATTGAATTATCCTTCACTCAGAACTGTGGAAGTCGGGAAAATATGGCATCAAAATGAATGGATTGAGTGTCATGGTAGTGTGGAAGATCCTCAAGTTTTTGTGGCCATTTGGAGTACAAATCTTTACCTTGTGATCCAGCCTTGTTTTGGTTTCTTCTGATCCTGCCCGTTCAACCACACTGCTTCCCTCTTCATTTACCTGCTTCTACTCTTTCCATCGCAAACAAACGTTTGGATCATAACTCTGATGTTTAGGTGGGAATGGGAGCACCTTTTTTGCAGAATCTGGGGTGTTGCGTTAAATATATATATAATTTTGATTTGGTGTGCATGCATATTGTTGACTATGACTTGTAGTGATGTGTCTGCTGGATGGAGACGCTGCTTTTTCTCATGTGGTTGCTTTTCAACCTCAACACTCAAAATCTTAGCATCACAAATTTATTTAGAATTCTTTATAACAAATAAAATGGACACTTCTTTTGGCTTTCATGTAATCCATTAAAACAACTTGGTTTATTTTCCCCTTAAAAAAGGTGCAAAGTCTATAATAGAAGAATTCCCTGAGATCACAATTTTAGCAACAGAAGTCCATCCTGTGGCACCCACCCATTTTGGACAGAAGTATTTCGGCACGGATTGAAGCCAGGATAAGATCCAAGTGAAATCGTTGAATGCATCGCTGCTTCCACGGATAAATACCTGGTTTTATCAGTAGGTGTGTTTCCCTCTCCATCTCCTCACCCCACTCTTTATGGCAAGACAAAATAACAACTAACCTAACATAGACATCTAAGAACACTTGATCTGATTTTATTTTTGCCTCAAGTTCTTTTGTCCGTTATTTTTATGAAAGGCATCTATTCTGAAAAGCACATTCCACTTCCATCAGTTGTTTGCACTTATAGCTAGTGCCTAATTGTACCTTGAGCTGTATTAAATTTGTTTGGTTTTGTAAAAAACCCATTGGATTGCATTCTAATTATTTTTCCACGCCCTTGCCCAGGTTCTCTGCGTATTGCATTTCAAGGCTACAATTTTACATGGGTAGCAACTATATAATTGTTTTCATTTTGTAGCAAAAAAAGTGATCCCGCTGTTCAGAGTTTAATGTGGACATACAGCATGGAAACAGGCCCTTCCGCGCCAACCACTGATCATCCATACACTAGCTCTATCCTACACAATATAGGGGTAATTTACAGAAGTCAATTAACCTACAAAACTACACTTTCTTGGAATGTGGGAGGAAACCAGAGAACCTGGGAAAACCAACATGATCCCAGGGAGAACGTACAAACTGGGTTGAACCCAGCTCGCTGGTGCTGTAAGGCAGCAATGCTATCTGTGAGCCACGGTGCCTTTCAGATTATGGACAGGATGGACAAATAGAAATGGTAGGTGGCTTAATACAGATGTACTTGCATGCAACCAAGGGTCAAGCTGGGCAGTTTCAGTGATAGTTTCCTCCTTTTTCAACTGCTACATTTGAAAATCAGAGATCAGACTTGGGATCTTTCTAATTTGTAAAAAACAGTGACACAACAGTTAGCTCCAAGACATTGCCCTTATTTTTTTTTATCACAAATGTGTCCGACCTAGGGCCAACTCGAGTTGATGAATCATTTTCTCACTTTTACTAGATAACAGTTGAGAAAGTAAATGGTCAAGTAATTTTAGAGTGTATTAGACCAAGCGCCGTCCATCGGGCCCCGTCCCCAACAAAATATTCCACCACTCACCCATAGCCCCCAACTGTGCAGGCACGACTGAGGGGGTTCCGTTGTGACGCCAGAGATCCCCGTTGTGATGTGAGTCACGGCAACCCTCCGCCAACTGCACCTCGCCATCCCTCTTCCTATCCCTATCCTCCTCCATTCCCCCTCATCCCCCACAGCACTCCCTCCCCATCCGATTCTTTCCCGTCCCTCCCTCTTCTTTCCCGTACCTTCCGTCCCACAACCCCTCTCCCCTCCCTACTCCCCTCCTCTCCCTCTATCCCCCCCCCATCCCCCACTCTCCCTCCCCTTCCCCTATCACTTGCATTTTGTTACAGCAGGCAGGCAAGTATCCAGTAAGCACACAAGCATGTATAATATGTAACAATGGTATTTGCAACACAGTATTTATACAACTATTACATTAATATTTGGTGGTACTGGATCTATACATTTATTGTTTATAGCTATATTATTATTATACCTTTTAAGTATATATATACATTTCACTAATGCTTCGGCTGCAGTTTAGATCCAGAATACAGTGATGACGAACTGAATCCGTGAATATCTCACACATCTCGTGTATTCAGGATATGGTGTACAGGCCAGAAATAGAAGCAGCAAAGCCTGCAAATAAAATCTAGGTGGAAGGCATGAAAGAAACTCTAGATCATTCCTCTAGATTACTAGTGAATGTATGGGGAAGAAAAGAGAAGAGCAGAGTGCATCTTTTTGAGGGTTCAAGGGCCAGTCCCACTTGGGGGTTATTTGCGCATCATTTACGTGACATCATTTACGTGTCACGACGCACGAAGCGACATCATTTACGCACCACGCACGCGTTGTGATGGGCAAGTGATGCGTGCATGGCGTGCGGTGAGACGTGGTGGCATAGGCAGTGTTGCGTGGTCACGCACGGAGCCCCAGGATTTTGGGATTCACAAAATCACCGCGTGCCACCTGCGTGACGCACAAATGACGCCCAAGTGGGACAGGCCCTTAAGCCTCAATGACAGGCAGCAATTTGGGCAAACTTAATTCAAAGAAAAATAAACAATGATGGTGTTCAGGTGCTAATAATATCTCCCCCCCGCCCCTTTTTTTCCGCATTCATCACTTCCTAAAATTACAGTGGAATTGACTTTACTCGGTGTTGCCTTGTGTGCAAACGTGACACCTATAATGCTAGGCTTTTTCACCCCCCTCTTAATATCTTTGCTGCATACCTTAGCAGTATTGTCATGTATGTAAAATTATCCATGGAACACCATCTGGACCCTGAGGTCAGCAGGGTTTGGCACCAAGTCAGACAGGATTGTATAACTTCAAGCATAAATCCTTTATTGAGGAAACTGAAGGAAGTGGGTACAGATTACTGTGCATGGGTGTCATCTTGTCATCCAGAAATGTCATGCGATGCTTGGAATTCAGGCAAGCACATTGAACGTTGTAGGGAAAGTTCCATACTAGTTCAAAAGTGATAAGGGTAGAATTAGGCCATTTGGCCCATCGAGTGTACTCCTCCATTCAACCACGGCTGATCTATCTCTCCCACCAAACCCCATTCTCCTGCCTTCACCCCATAACCCCGAACACCTGTACTAAATCAATAATCTATCTCTCTCCACCTTAAAAATACCAATTGACGGCCTCCACAGCCTTCTGTGGCAAAGAATTCCAGATTCACCACCCTCTAAAGAAATTCCTCATCTCCTTCCTAAAGGAACGTCCTTTAATTCTGAGACTATGACCTCTAGACCTAGATTCTCCCACTAGTGGAAACATCATCTCCACATCCACTCTATCCAAGCCTTTCATCATGGAATGGGTGCCAAAAAAAAAATGTTTGATCTATGAGGTGAGTAGAATATGTAATATGTCATAGAAAAAAACTGGTAGGATTTAGTCTATAGTTTCCAGGATCTAACTGAGTAAACTATTTTCAGCAGGAGCACGAGATACTGGCTGTTGCGATTCCACATTCGTCTCTTACTAAAGTCCAGCACCAACACAAAGCCAGGGGAATGCAACAACACTCTTAACTATTGGCCTCAGTTCATTATCAGCGAGTGCTGTTGAAGATGGACAGATTCCTCACTGAAACTCTTCCTTGTGCTCTTTCCACAATACTGAATATACTGAATACTGAAACACATCTTCTCAGCCATCATGGTTGTTCCAACCTGCTCCATCTACTGGACAGTCATAGTAACATTGGGAGAATCTTACCAATCTGTCGCCCCAAATGATCTTTCCCCCCGGGATGCTAAAGAAACACGTTTTGTTTGGATTGATGTTATATTTTACAAGTTATTCACATTTTTAAATTTACAAAAATCACTAGTCAAACCACTTTTCCACTTGCCCTTCCCGTCAGCAGCATTCAACATCACAATGGGATCCTGAATCTCATTTACATTAAAAAAAAAATCTTGATTGACAAAAATCTCTGTTTTAAATATTCCTCTGTTTTCATTAACAGCTAACATTGTGTTTAGGTTATTTTAAAAGAAAAATCACGATTTTCATGGGGGGGGGGGGGGGTGATGAGTGGGGGAGCAGGGGGATAGAGAGATGATGGGATAATGCAAGTGAATAAGTAATAATGTATTTGATAATACTCCAGAGGGAAGCTTTTAAAATTGAAATCTGCAGTATATATTTTATTCTTTGTGTTCTGCTGTTGAACTTGAAGAAAATGCAAGCATTATTTTCTTCAGCAACTCCCTTTTTATTAAATCCCTTGGCAACCATTGTTTGAAAGCTTCCACCCCTTGGGCTTTTCCAGCTACCACTCCCTCTCTGACACATCGGTACCTTCTGTGGTTAAAATTCCATCGTAATTTCATGACCATGTTTCTGTCCTTCTCATGAGACTACAAGCTTAGAATTATCCTGTAACTGACAAATTATTACTCTTGTTCAAGAAGGAACTGCAGATACTGGAAAATCGAAGGTAGACAAAAGTGCTGGAGAAACTCAGCGGGTGAAGCAGCATCTATTGATCGAAGGAAATAGGCAACCTTTCGGGCTGAAACCCTTCTTCAGACTCTTTGCCCATTTCAACCCTTTTGATCAATTTTCACTCTACTCATTTTTTGCAGGGGACAGTAGTTTTTTTTTGTTATTCATTCTTTGGTTTCATAGCTGGGTTGCTGATAAAAGAGGGTTGTGGTTTTAGTGTGTGTGTATATATATATATATATATATATATATATATATATATGTGTGAGTGTGTGTGTGTGTGTGGAGAATGAGATTCTCCTTGTTGAAGGTTGAAGAGAGACTTGATAGAGGTTCAATGAGAACATGAGAGTTCTCATTAATTGGCCTTTTCTTAGCTCCAGTTCTTCACATTTATACATATATGTGTAAATGTGAAGAACTGGAGTTAAGAAAAGGCCAGAACAAGGCATGGCTGACAACAGATGACCACGGAAGGGTAGAGCCCATAGTGGTCAATTGTTGACAGGTGAAGAGGTGATAACAAAAGGATACAACGATGCAAATGGAACTAGAAGGACGTCGACTAGGGTGGTGTAAGGTAAGAGAGAGAGAATGTAGGGCTTACTTGACATTAGAGAAATCACTGTTCTTACTGCTAGGTTGTTAACTGCCCAAGTAAAATATGAAGTGCTGTTGCAACAATTTGCATGTGGCCTCATTCTGACAGTAGAAGAGGCCGAGGACAGAATGGTCAGAATGGCATTGGGAAGAGGAGTTAAAATGGTTGGAAACCAGGAGATTACGTGGGCCAAGGTGGACTGAGCATACGTGTTCAGTGAAACAATCACCCAATCTGCTCTTGGTCTCGCCGATGTATAGGAGCACACAACAGTTACAGGAGATACAGAACACCACTTCACATCAATGACAGCGATGTGGAGTTGGTCAGTAGCACTAAGTTCCTGGGGGTGCAGATCACTAACAGTCTGACCTGGTCAAATAACATCTCATCAACAGTTAAGAGAGCGCAGCAGCGGTTGCACTTTCTGCGCCGGATGAGAAGAGCTCACCTCCCCCATCCCGTCCTCACCACTTTCTGCAGGGGCACCATAGAGAGTATTTTGACCAGCTGCATCACTGTCTGGTTTGGGGACTGTAAAGCCTCCGACTGGAAGTCCGTGCAGAGAGTGGTGAGGACGGCTGAAAAAATCATCAGGACTTCTCTCCCTTCAATCGGGGATATTGCGACCAAACGTTGCTTGTCTAAGGCCAGCAGTATTATAAAAGACCCCACACATCTCCATCACGGACTGTTCACTCTGCTGCCCTCGGGCAAAAGATATCGTAGCATAAAGAGCAGAACATCAAGGTTCTGCAACAGCTTCTTCCCATGAGCCATCAGACTCCTGAATGCCATGTAATGGGCTGCCACCATTGTCTATTTATTCTTTTATCCATTTTTATCCTTCTGTTAATTATCGTGTTGCACGGGGAGCCAAATGCAACGGGATTTCGATTGGAATTGCATATATCGATGTATTTCTAAATGACAATAAAATTTGTTTGACTTTGACTTTTGAGATGAGGTTGGACAAGGTGCAACTGAACTGCCTCGCCCGAAAGGACTGTCGGGGACCCTGAATGGAGTTGAGGGAGGAGGTATAGGGACAGATGTTGCATCTCCTGTGGTTGCAGGGGAAAGTTCCTGGGGAGGGGGTGGTTTTGGGTGGGAACGGAATAGTGAACCAAGGAATTGTGAAGGGAACGGTCTCTGCAGAAAGTAAAGAGCGGTGGAGATGGGGAGATGTGACTAGTGGTGGGATCCTGTTGGAGGTGACAAAAATGCCAGATGATATGTTGTATACAATGGCTGATGGGGGTGAAAGATTTACCAGGATGCTGCCTGGTTTAGAGTGTTTCAGCTAAAGGAAGAGGTAGGATAGACATCTTGAATGTTGGAGGTTGAAGAGACTTGATAGAGGTATATAAAATTATGATCGACAGTCAGAACCTTTATCTCGGGGTCATAACACTAGAGGGTGTTGGGATAAGTTGAGTGGGGAATGTTTAATGGAGATGTGTGGGACAAGTTTTTTTCTATAATGGTGTGGACCTAGAATGCACTGCCAGTGGTGGAGGCAGATATGGGACTGCTGTTTAAGAGGCTGTTGGATAAGCACATGAAGGTGCAGGGAATAAAGGGATATGGATAATTTACAGGCAGATTAGATAATGTTTGGCCCAAATGGCGTTCTGCATAGAAAGCACATTGCTGTACTAACTCAATGGGTCAGGCAGCATCTCTGCAAGAGATAGATGTGATGTTTCGGGTTGGGACCTTTCAGACGGATTACAGTGGGGATGAGAGAGCTGGAAAATGCGGGGGCGGAGCAAAGCTTGGCAAGTGGAAGTTGGATGCTGGGGAACAGGGTTATAATTGGCGGCAGGGTGGACAAAGGCTGGAGATGAGAAGGGGACCAAATGAGACAAGTGTTGATGAGAAGTTTGAAATGTAAAGCCAGAAGGGATATAGGTTGAAGGGACAAATATAGGACATATTCATGTCTTCCAGAGATGCTGCCAGACCCACAGCTACTCCAGCATTTTGTGTTCTAAGCAAGATTCCAGCACCTGCAGTCCCTTGACTGAGTTCCTTGGCGGAACAAAGCTTGGCAAGTGAAAGTTGGATAGCGGGGAAAGGGGAATTTCAGCAGTGGATGACATGCACTTTCACATTCTGCTCTTCACACAACAGCTGCAGACATTGACTCAGTTTGCAAACATTTCCAGATAAGTCACTGTCTATTGCGCAACATTGGAGTCACCCTGTCCCATTTAAGAGGGGCTTAAAGCTATTATTTGCTACACTATTATAAATTGTGCTGCATTGCAAGTTTTTACCCGTGACTACTCGCCTCTAATATCTTCAGTTTTATATTCCATCTCATTCCCTATAGCCTTCCAACCATTTATTTCCTCTTCCCACTTTCAGTGCCTGCTGAAAAAACTGTCATTGCTCTCATTGGTAACACTTCTTCAATCACCTTGCCTCCATTATTCTTTCACCTTTCACAACTATTCTTTTTAACCAACTTTTTATTTCTCTACCTTCTACAGTGAAAGGCCATGAAGCGTTTTCTGTGTTGAACATGTTGTATTGCAATAAGTTGTGTATGGATTTGTTTAAATCAATAATTTGTGAAAAGGGTGAGAATTAATGCATGCAGCAACCATTCCAGGAAGCTGGCAAATGGCCTTGGATCAGTTGTTCAATATGTCCCTGCTTTGTGATATTTCAATCTTAGTCCCACTATATTTGACTCCAACTCAGTAAGTGGCATCAAAAATCAAACACTTTGTAAACCATATTTATTCTTGAAAAGATATTTTCTTACAATAAAGATTTGAACAGGCAGATCTCTGAATGTATTAGAGAAACTGCTTGCAATGACATAGGCATACAGCTTTAATACAACAATATCACTCTGGATAGCAACGTCTCTGCATCGTAAAGGAGGAGATGGAAAAACTGAAGGAAATAATGAAAGCTGTCGGTGTAACTGTTTACTTGGATATAAAAACAAGTCCGATGTACTAAATAAGGAATCAGAAAATAAAGTGCATGCTCAGGCATCAGTAACAACACATATACAAGTACATAAGATCAAGTAAACCATATTATTTCCGCACAGTAAAGGGCCTGTCCCACTTTCCCGAGTTACTCACAAACTCTCCCGAGTTTTCCCCTTGATTCAAACTCGGAGAATTACGGTAATAGCCAGCTGTAGGTACTCTGGGCTATGTGTTTTACTCATAGTGTGGACATTTTTCAACATGCTGAAGAAATGTCTCGACTTACCTGATGCCCCGAGTTACCTGCGGCTGGCATTACGAGCCGCTACAAAATATCTACGGCTCATACGGACTCGCTATGGACATTCCCCGAATTTGAATCGAGGGGAAAACTCGGGAGACTTCATGAGTAACTCGGAAAAGTGGGACGGGGCTTATCCGGGCAAAACAACAATAAACTGGGATGAAAGAATATAGGTCTACATATTCTTTGCTGATACATTGTTTTGTCAATAGCACTCATTGGATTTGAAACAAACCCCAGCTGATAATGCAGCAGTTTGGTACTGACTGGACTCTTCTTTATCCTAAAAGCTGACATGCTGAATAATGTGTGCAATGTTAGCAATTATTTGGAAGCTACAGAAAATAATGGATTGCCTTCTACCTCCTAACCAGAATTATAAATTGAAGCAGTGACCTCAGAAAGAGTCAACTGCAAACAACTATTAAATCTGCCGGTTAAAATAATTTTCACAACTTCCTAACATGAGTAACGCCACAATTCTTGTTCACTTTAATAGTACAGTAAGTGGTTTTCCACAATATATTACACGGAGGGAGATATAATGCCAGGTAAGTTGAGAACTGATTCTCAAACTCAAATGTGCTCAAAATAATGCAGTTTCTCAGTGCTATTTGAGCTTGAAAACGATAATTCTCTGATTTATTTAGTACTGGGACAGAAAGTTCCACTTGGCGGGTAATAGGGATTCTGATTAGTTGATGAGAGGCTATTTGGAAGTCGGTTAACTGAAATAAGCTCAAAGATGTTTAATTGCCACCAGAAGTTAAGCTCAGTAAACATTTATAAAATGGTCCTATTGGAAGTTATCATTTTTTGAATGCCACACAACCCAAGTTATTCAATGGAACTTTAAACTACTTTCTAAAATTAGAGTTGGCTGGTACTCTGCATTGACTACTTCATCTTTTCATTTTTCTATTACTTTAGATTGGGATGAAGTAAAGTGAATTAGTCTCCTACACAATATTGGAGATGGCTGTATTGACTCCAATTTCTTTAAGCGTTTCAACCCTATCCTTTACATTAAAAGAGCATATACTGGACACAAAGTACTGCTTTACCTGCAGAGATGTTCGGCATTTGGAGTCTTCAGGTTGACTTTGATCAGACACTGTGAAACACTGGCTTGTGGGGAGAGGGTGAGGAAACAGGGTTGGGGCGAGGTGCTCTCACAACATTTAACTAGTGCCTTGATGAGGTGAGGTCTGGAAATGGGATTAGTACAAAAAGGTACTTGACGGCCAGCACGGACATGTAGGACCAAAGGGCCCATTTCTGTGCTGTACGAGTATGCAGGCATATTTGGGAACTCTAGATAATTATTGCAAATGATTTGGGACTAATTCACAATGAGCATATTGGATCAGCCGTGCAGCTGGATTGTGGAAGTGTTCTGTTTGTGTGCACATACTTCCATTTGAGATATCAGATAGATTATCAGTGCAAAATAATCAGGAACCAGAAACAGGTAAAAAATTTAAACCAGTGATGTCAGATTTAGGTGTGATAACAACCTAAGTTCACCTTATTTTAATAATGTATCTGCACTGCAGAGCATTAAACATAAATGCCTTAATTTTGCTGATGCAAACTTCGGCAAAAAACAAATAGCTCATCTTTTCATGTCTCAGAAGTTCAACTTTGCTGTTTCATTGACATTCTAATTGCAGGCAACTTTGTTGCAAAGTCTTTCACCCCACATTTTCTGCTGGTTGCTTCTACAGCCGGTGATGGTGGCCGGATAGATCTTCAATCAATTTGCTCAGGACAGTGATTTCAATGTTTAGCCTGCGATAGAAACCTTAAAAATGTATGCAAATCATTCTTGATGATAGATCTGGCAACATATTTACACACAAGCCTAGGCATTGTTGCCTTCTTCCTCAAACGAGGCAGTAGAGGAAATTGGCTGAAGGGAGGCGGAGGGGCAGGAAGACCGATCGATGACATTATGTGATGTGACATATTAGTTAATTCAGGGAAAAGGAGCTTGATAGCATATATTTAGACAGATGAAATATTACATTGTTTCTAAGAATGTAACACATGGAATACATATTTTGAAAAAAAAATCAAAGCATGTTACATTTAAAAGACAATATGAATAATACAAATTCCTTGTAAAATATTGTTTGCTCCTTTGGATAAATGTTACAAGATGTAACGCATCCAATCCAGTTTTGAAAGTAACGGTGATCATGGTCGGCATTAGGGTGCTTTATAATTCACTTGAATATTATAATAATGTATTAGGAACAAATAATTTATTTGTCACTAGGAGGTCCTTATTTTAGGAAGTACTAGTACTACCAGCTAATATCACTGATGCAACTGCATACAGTAAGGCAGAACCATAATACGCAATATAAAAGTGTACCAAAATTCTTCCACCAGCAAAATCTCTGGCTTGGACCGTGGTTCCGCCAGAACCATTGCTTCACAACAAATACATTGGAAAGCAGCTTTTTCTGTTTGGCAAAGACCAGCCTCTTCTACATCTCCACTGTCAAAGGCAAAATGCTTCTACTCAAAAGGTATTGTGATGAATTAATCAAATTGATCCTTTTCACAGCCACTCATAGCCAGTTTCATGGTCTGATGAACCCAGATTGCACAGAGTAGGCTAATATATTAAAGTACTTGTTTATGGAACATCACAAAGAAAAGGAAATCTCTGAAATGAAAATCTGATCTTCAGTAGTATGAATTCATCAGGTTTTCTACATGTTCGATGATAGTTCATTTATGATCATTTAAGGTGAGTGGGGTAAAGTTTAAAGGAGATGTGCGGGGCACATTTATTTATACAGAATGGTGGGTGCCTGGAACTCGTTGTCAGAGTGTGGTGGTGGATGCAGATATGATAGTGGCATTTAAGACGTTTTTAGATAGGCACATGGATATGCTGGACGTGGATGGGAATGGATGATGTGGCAGCATGAATGGAGACATTGTGGGCTAAAGGGCCTGTTTGTGAGCTTTGTTCACTGTGGGTATAATGGAGGGCACGTGATAAGGTATCATTCCTGCACGCCTTTGAACAAGTGCAGCTCTTCTGTCTGCTCTCCCATTTAATAACACTGAAATGTGATCTCAACATCTACTGGCATATCTTGCATCCTTTGATTACCTCAATGCTTAAAAATTGCAATTGATCTCAGGAATTATATGGTCCACCACTGAAGATCAACAGACCTCTGGAGTACAATATTCCCAATAACTTGAATGAAGGTATTTTTCACCTCAAATCCATTCACCTACTGCTTAGTTTGTGATTTTGGCTATTAGTTGTAAGCGCCACTGTTGAGGGAAGCATACTTCCTGCATTGAAATGGAATTTTAATCGAAGTGTGAAATGAACTTTTTTGGGAAGTTGAACCAGGGCAGGACCTGCAGACATTGGCCAGGGAATGTTGTTGAACAGAAACTTTGAGGGGTATAAATACATAGTTCTTGAAGGTGGTGGCACAGGTAGACAAAGCGTGGCATTGAGTATAAATGTTGATTAAACCTCACTTGAAGTATCGTGTCCAATTCTAGTTGCCATGCTATTGGAAGGATGCCATTAAGCTAGCGAGAGTGCAAAGTAGATTCACAACAATGTTGACGGGACCAGAAGGCTTGAATTATAAGGAGCAATTGGATGGGCTGAGACATCTTTCCTGGAGTGGAAATAGTTTATAACATCTTGAAAAGCATGTATAGGGCAGGTTGTCGCTCTTTTTCCCCCCCAAAGGTCATGGAGTCTAGAACGAGGTATAAGGTGAAAGAGGAAAGATGTATAGGTGATCTGGAGTGCAGATTTCTAGAGAATGTGATGGGTAATATGGAACAAGCTGCCAGAAGAAGCAATTTCCCTTAACAAGCATCTGAACCTGTATATGGCAATCACCGAGTCCCAATATTACACAGAACAACTTTTTTCCCCCGTATGCTTCATTTATTGTATTTTCATAATGACGACTATTCCACCAAATCAGATGCATAAGTTTCCAATGCTCAGTTCTGTTTCGGACTCCAGGTAATGAAGCTATCAATTTGGGCTACTGACAAGTAACATTTGCAATACACGGGTCCCAAGCGATGACCATTTCAACATCTAGCACTCCATCACTTAATGGTAAAACCCTTGATGAATCTCTGACTGTGCAGTGTTTCGGTCAAACAGCCTGACTTGGAGACATGTCACCATCAGCAGAACATTCTCACATGCAGCTAGGGAAGGGAATTTGATTGCCCAGAGATCCCCAAATCCAATGAAAGAATAGAATCCTTCAAAGCCAGCTTGACAACCGGTAACAAATGGTCCATACATTGTCAGCAACTGCTAAATGTTTTCACTGGCTTTTCTTTAAAACAATAATCTGCTCTTGAATGTATATAACTCAAAATAAATGCAGTACCACAAATTCAAACTTGTGGATCATAAATGTCTTGAAGTTACCATCTGGTTGAAAGGATGCTTACTCCACCATATTGCTTTAGTTCATCTCTATATACTAATTGTTTACAATGGTCTCTAGTTTACAATCGACAGATTCATCCTCCATTTTATGTAATAAACAAGCAAAATGTGTTCCTTTCTTATTTAACTACATTTAACTTTAGTCCACAAATATATCCATGCACAAGATATAGGAATGACCCGCCTTTCTATTTTTCATATTAGGTTCCTTGGATTCTTTTTGAGGTATATAGATTTTATCACTTTTTTAAAAACAACCATTAATGAGATTTTACCATTTCTCTAACAATACATAAAAAATGCCATGACTGGCTCAATGGAAGCATAGTCCTATATTTCTCCAGTGTAAAACTATTAGTGATAGAGGCATAATAAACACTTTCTTGAATTACTGGGATTAGTAAAATATGTTGATTGGAATAATGATTATTTTCCAGGGAATAATATTAGTGATGCCAGTATAGTTTCGAGATACAGCCCTTTGGCCCGTCCTGATGAATGATCACCCATACATTAGAGGCAATTTACAGAGGCCAATTAACCTGCAAACCTGAACTTTGGAATGTGGGAGGAAACTGGAGCACCCAGAGAAAATCCATGCGCCTACAGGGAAAAACTTAAAAACTTTACACAGATGTGGATCGAATCAGGATCTCTGGTTCTGTAAGGCAGCAACTCTACCAATGTGCCCGTGGAAATTAAATGCTTCCATTTTGGGTAACATTTTTTGTATTGAGCAGTGAGTATTTCACTGTTAATATTCCTAAGTACATGGACAGGAAAGGTTTGGAGGGATATAGGCCAAACGTGGGCAGTGGGACAAGCATAGATGAGGCATCTTGATCGACATGGGCAAGTTGACAAAAGGGCCGGTTTCAGTGCCGTATGCTTCTACAACTCTTAACTTATCAAGAACTGGATAAACAAGTAATTTTCGGAACAAAGAGAATGACAAATAGGAATGAGTCAGAGAATGATGGAGAGACAATATCGCTAATACCCGTGTTCAATTTTTCTGGTTGGTTGTCAATTTAAATCCATGTGAATCCCTTGCACGTTTGGGGTCGGTCATTATGGTGTACATAAATAAGCAGAAAATAATAGCAATTGGCAAGGTATTAATGGCAGTATTTTATTACGCTAACTCTTGATCAAGAATACATTCTTACCTCACCAAGATTATTGCTATCTGTAAACTAAGGGAACTAATGAATGAAAATAGGCATCAAAGTTATTTCTGGTATAGAAATATTTATAGTTTGCTACATAACCCATTTCATAAAGACATTATGTATGGTAACAATTACTGACTGCGTGTTGTCATTATGTTCCAGTTTCATTAATAGGGAAATAACCTAGCAGTTCTGCAATTCGATACAAATATTTCTCAGGTTAACAGATTATTAGAGCCAGTTATTTCAGCTCTCTGACAGGGGGCTACATCAACCAACAAATGAACATGTTATTTTGGACACTTTTAAATTGTAAAGTTAATATTTTAACTACAAACACATTTGTCGCTAATTTTGCAGATTTATCAAAAAGGAAATTGCAATTTTATTTACACATGTGATTTCTAAATAAATTCTTAGTCAAACATTTTTCTAAACTTACCAATTCTTTTGGGTGGGGCTGGAGGAAGGGATTGTGAAATTAAAATTCAATTATATGAAAAATTGTACGCATGTCAGTTTAATAGTCAACTTGAGAAAACTTAGTGTATCAAAACCGCAGAAATACTTGGCAACAGATTTTCGTTTTCAATGTTTATGTTACACTTGAAGATGTCATTTTACAAAAGCAATGAGATTATCGAAAGAATTCTCAGAAATAAACTCACAATTTCTTCTCCTTTGCTGAACGTTCTTGTTCTTTAAATATTTCTTGTAATAATGTCTGAATTTGTTCATATACAGTTCTTCATTAATAAAAATATTTACAACCTAACTATTTTAATACTTGAAACCTGGTCACTGATTTGGGTCATAATAAAGTGGTTTAATTTGTAAAATGAAAGGTCTTTTAACTTTCTATTTGTCAATGAACTATTCCATTTGTCTGCACAACACCTCTAGTAAGTTTGACAAATAACGCAGAGCTAAAACCATTTATAGTATCTGAAACATTATAAGCTTTTGCTATAGTGGGCAGCTGACTGTCAAATACATATTTAATCCAATTTCATTATATCTGCATCACTTTGACTGCCATATGCATTTATATTGCAACAAGAGCGTGCTTTTCACAACCTCAAGATATCCCAAGAACCTTTCAAGTGCAGTCACTGTTGTAATATAGGAAACAGAGCAAATAGATTGCATGTAGCTGCATTCCACAAATAGCAATAAGTAGCAAACTGTCTTAAGGACTGATTGAGAAGTATGTTACAAAAATAAAAGGAAAATGACCTAAAAATGTACCTTAGTGGGAAAATATTTTGAATGCTAGTGATACCTGTAGGGTCATTCTAACATATGGGAAGTGGATATACTATATCACATTGAAGTAAATAATTGTTATTGTTTTACTTGTATGTCCCTCTAAAATAATTACATTCCAAAGTACATTAATCCTTTCCGCTGTGGTTAAAGTCTTTGTACCTCAATCAGTTATTCCTTAGTTTTGCTAGAGGTGTATAAAAACCTGTTCTTCCTGGGCTTCAGCAACAGGCTATAGAATCTTGGTCAGAAAACCTCCAAAAGTCAATGTCCAGGAAATTCACGTGTCACGTTATCAGACTACGTCAGAACCGTAACCTGGGAAAGGATGTTGCTTGTTCTCACAGTAATACCCATTAAGCCCAGGTTATTGAAGGAATGAATTTCTAAGCAAGCTGAAAAATTACTCTTAAGAAATTGCACATGTTCCAATATTAAAAAAAATTAAATACATTTGCTAACAGTTAATATCTAACCTGAATTTCTATATTTTTTTAATTAAGAATAGGTAGCAAACTCTCAAACTAACTGGTCTGTGCAAATTACCAGTTGTACAGGGAGAAAATGAAAGGTGATATTTTGGGGGTAGAATCAGTTATATCCCCTGCGGAATACACAAATCAGAGAACTTTGGGATCCAAAAAAGGAGAAATGTTCAGGTATATGTTTGTTAGTTCCTCCTTTTGCTCAAAATTAAAGCTAGCATAAAAAGGAAACTGCTGAAAACTGGACCTGACATCATGCTGTGATGTAAAAGGCAAGTGCACACAAATTAAATGTTCCTAAGATTCAAGAATAACTCAAACTTTGAGCAGATACTGCTTTACCAATCTTTGGTCCCTCATTGGAGTAATATTTTTTAATTTTAATTCTGAGGGTAAATTAGTTTAAAAAATATATACATCACGTTACAAACATATAAAAAAAACTAGCTAAGTTCAAGAATCTTTGAAACATATTTAAAAAACATTTAAAAAAATGACCTGGTTTGAAATGACTTAATTCATATAAACACAGCAAATAATCAGTCCATTGCTCTTTTGTTCGACCACATGGTTGAACAGATATTGCAGATTTTTCCACTAGACAGTGCGATATTTGTACCTTACCCGTGCAACATTAATGCAAGGAACAGTTTTGTTTAGCACTTTGCCCTAATGAGATAAATACAACACATCAATGTTAAATGAATCGCAGCATTGGTTTCAGGTAACTGTGATAGAGCCTCATTCACACGCACACTATTTACATACAAGCCCCTGTCCATGGGTACTCAGTTTGTAAGTGAATTTACAATGGTCCCCTTTCCATTCCTCCATCACCCCTAGAAAATGTAGTTGTTCGTGAACCAAAGCCTAAATGTACATCATGTAATGAGAAGATCTTCAGAAGATTGTAAGGCATGTAATACTCAGTTCCATCCCATTTGTTGAAGTCCCTCAGGGAGCCTTGGTTCTCACATTTTCACACCAAATAATACTGTGCCACTGGGGATTAACCTGAAATGAAGGCAATAACTAACATTACGAGTAGGTGAAGTCATTTTTGATAAAGTATTTGCCATTAATTAATGGTCCTTAGAAATAAATCTTTTTTTTTATGGAGATGGCTGCTCCATCAGTAAATAAATCAAAGTTTTTTTCAGCCGTACCTACTGCAGGGAAATTATCAAGGTTCACTGAGCTATGCGATGAAGGAATTAACTGACTGAAAGACGTAATCAGAAAATGAAACAGAGAATGGAATTTTAGCTTCTCGTAGGCAATTTTAACGTTAAAATGTATTCCACATTCTTCTTCAAGAAGTTTGCTCTCTTACATAGACCATAGAACAGAGAAAACTATCGCACAAGACAGGCCCTTTGGCCCGCTATATTTGTACTGAACATGATGCCAACTCATCCCAAATTCCTGCACATGATAGCGGCATGTGCGGTAGGCACATGGATATCCCTCCATTCCCTGCATATCCATGTGCCTACCGCACATGCCGCTGTCACATCTGCCCACCACAACCCCGGCTGTGCGTTCCTGGCACACACCACCCCCTGTGTAAAAATACTTGCTCACTTTCAAGCTATGCCCTCTAGTCTTTGACAATTCCACTCTGGGAAAAAGATTTGAACTCTCTATCCTTTCTATGGCTCATCATTTCATACACATTTCATATCAGGGCTCATCTCTGGCATTCCAGAGAAAACAATCCAAATGTGCCCAACCTTTCCTTGTAGCTAACACCCCTTAATCCAGGCAACATTCTGGTAAACCCCTTCTGCACCCTCTCCAAAGCCTCCGTGTTCTTCCTGTAATGGGGTGTCCAGAACTGCACGCAATACTCCAAATGCAGCCCAATCAAAATCTTATCCAGCTGCATCTCTCTTCATGGAAGACTAGTCAGATACAAATGTGTAACTGAGTGGACAAAGGCATTAATTAAGTGGCTATAATTCTTTAAGAACAAATTGGTACAGTGACAATGGTTCTTATGCTATTCTGCCATTATTTGCTATCTTTCACTTGGAAGGTCCTCAACCGAGATGTTAGTCTAAGATGACAGCTAATGATGGTATGTAACTCACAAACAATTTAATGACATGAAAGTCACATTCTGTTTACACCTGTTATTTGGGATGTTCTATTAATAAAGTACACTTAACACAGCTTAGTGGAAGTGGAGGGTTGTTTTAGATTGGAGGCCTGTGACCAGTGGTGCGTGCAGAGATTGGCGCTGGCTTCACTCTTATTTGTCACATGTATCAATGATTTGGATTCAAATGCAGATACTATGATTAGTAACTTTGTGGCTGCCATCAAAATGGGCGACGTTTCGGGTCGAGGCCCTTCTTCAGACTGATGTCGGGGAGGGGGTGGGACAAAGATAGAATGTAGTCGGATACAGTAGGACTAGTGGGAGAACTGGGAAGGGGAAGGGGATGGAGAGAGAAAGCAAGGGCTATCTGAAGTTAATGTTCATACCACTGGGGTGTAAACTACCCAAGCGAAATATGAGGTGCTGTTCGTCCAATTTGTTCTGGGTCTCACTCTGACAATGGAGGATGCTCAGGACACAAATGTCAGAATGGGAATGGAAGGGGAGTTGAAGTGCTGAGCCACAGGGAGATCAGGTAGGTTAAGACAGACTGAGCGGAGGTGTTAGCCTGCGCTTGGTCTCGCCGATGTGCAGAAATTGACACCTGGAACAGTGGATACAGTAGATGAGGTTGGAGGAGGTGCAAGTGAACCTCTGCCTCACCTGGAAAAACTGTTTGGGTCCTTGGATGGAGTCGGGGGGGTAAAGGGACAGGTGTTGCATCACCTGTGGTTGCCGGGGAAAGTACCTGGGGAGGGGATGGTTTGGGTGGGAAGGGACGAGTTGACGAGGGTGTTTCAGAGGGAACAGTCTCTGCGGAAAACAGAAAGGGGTAGAGATGGGAAGATGTGGCCAGTAGTGGGATCCTGTTGGAGGTGGTGAAAATGTTGAAGGATTATATGCTGTGTGTGACGGCTGATGGGGTGGAAGGCGAGGACAAGGAGACCTTGTCCTTGTTACGAATGGGGGGAGGGGGAGGAAGAGCAGAGTTGTGGGATATCGAGGAGAACCTAGTGAGAGCCTCATCTATAATGGAAGAGAGGAAGCCCAGTTTCCCAAAGAATGAGGACATCTCCGATGCCCTGGTATGGAACACCTTATCTTGGGCGCAGATGCGGTGTAGACAGAGTAATTGGGAGTAGGGGATAGAGGCTTTACAGGAAGCAGGATGGGAAGAAGTGTAATCAAGATAGCTATGGGAGTCAGTAGGTTCGTAGTAGATGTCGCTGAATAGTCTGTTTCCTGTGATGAAGATGGTGAGATGAAATATCTGAATGGTATCAGATTAGAAAAAGGGGAGGTTCAAACAGACCTGGGTGTCCTTGTACTTCAGTCACTGAAAGTAAGCATGCATTAAGAAATAGTCTATTCATTTCTTAATGCAGAAGGAAGACTGTTATAGGATAACGGATTGCAGAATTGTAGTGGCAGATGTATCAGACCATAATGCCATATACTTAACAATTCAAATGGACAGTAGAAGGAAAAACACAGTGTGGCGATTAAATGTTGGAGTACTGAATGATAAAACAACTGTTAATGATATTAAATTGGAAATCAAAACTTATCTAGAGGAGAATGAAATTGGGGAGGTAGACCCATCCATACTATTTGCCATTGAAGGCTGTAATACGAGGTAGGTTAATAGCGAGGGCATCACATATTAAAAAGGCCAGAATGAAAACATATAATAAGTTGATAACAGACCTGAAGAATTTAGAACAGAAGTACAAAAATAATAAGGACCAGAGAACTTATAAGCAAATAGAAGATTTGAGGGGACAAATGGATGGAATATTGGGTCAAGAAGTGGAGAAAACAGGCACATTATGAGCTTGGCCCTAAATCCACTAAAATACTTGCCCGAAGGCTACGCAAACAACAGGCTGACAACACCATACACAAAATTAAGGACCCCTGTACACAGAATTTAAAGAGTGATCCAAAAGAAATAGAATATACCTTCCAGGAATATTATAAAGAATTATATACACAAACATCTACAGTAGATGGGGAATCAATGAGGACTTTTTTAAGTACAATAGATCTGCCCTGTATTGGAGAGACACAAAATAAAATAATCACAGCAGAAATATCACTGGAGGAGATAGAGAAGACAATTGGTAGGATGAAATCAAACAAGGCCCCAGGCAGCGACGGTTTCCCTATAGAATGGTATAAAATATTTCGGAATGAGCTGAACCCACTTCTTCTGAGAACCTTTAACTGGATTATCAAAGAAGGCAAGACACCCCCGTCATGGAAAGAGGCAATTATAACATTAATCCCCAATAACAAGAGAACAAAGACAAGGAAAATTGTACCAACTACAGGCCGAATCAATTCTAAATGTGGACTATAAAATTATATTCTTCAATTATCTCCAAACGATTTGAAAAGTTCATGCCAGATTTAATTGATGAAGACCAGAATGATTTTATAATAGGCAGACAAACACAGGACAACAGCATTAGAAGAACCCTACATATAATACACAAGATTCAAAAGGAAAAGTACGCCTGCTGTCCTGATAAGTCTAGACGCGGAAAAGGCTTTTGATAGGGTTAATTGGGAATTCTTATATCAAACACTAGAAAGATTTGGGTTTTACCGAAGAGTCAATTCAAGTTATTAAAGCAATTTACCAGCAAACCTATTGCAAGAGTAAAGGTGAATGGGTCCTTAACTGAGAGATTTGTGTTAGGAAGAGGAACTAGACAGGGATGTTGTCTTAGCCCTACCCTGTTTGGCTATATATATTGAACCATTGGCTCAAGCGATTCGTCAAGATAGGGAACTGAGGGGAGGTAACTATAAGAGACAGAGAACATAAAATTGGCCTTTTTGCAGATGATGTAATGATGTATCTCCACGGAAGTAAACACCTCCTTTCCAAGGATGATGGGGATCATAGATAAATTATATTTTTTATGCAGGATATAACGTGAAATATTTCAAAAACTCAAATTCTCCCTATTTAATTGTCCTCCTCCAGAAGAAATCAAACAAAATTATAATATTAAATGGGATTCAAAATCAATTCAAATACCATGGGGTACATATAACAAAAAATATATCAATGTTGTATGGGGCCAATTATAATCACATCAAACCAAAACATAAGAAAGGATATAGAAGATGGTCCACCTACCCAATGGATTTTAGTAGTAAGATAAATGTGGTGAAAATGAATATTTTGTCAAGGGCTATTGTAACTTGTTTCAATCTCTGCCAATAGAGGTACCATTAAAACAATTCATGGAATGGGATAAATTAATATCTAGATTTATTTGGGGAGGATAGAAGGCCAGAATTCGATACACTGCACTACAGTTGCCAAAGGACAAAGGTGGAATGGCACTTCCAAATTTTAGGATATATTTCTATGCAGCCCAACTTCGACCACTAATTAATTGGTGTGAGGACAGCTATATAGCTAGGTGGAAAGGATTGAGACAGATATCCCTGACTTCCACATCCAAGCACTTTTGGGAGAAAAAGCGCTTCCTGGACATATCAGGAGTATTAATCGATCCAATAACGAAAATTTTACTTTAGAAACCTGGCTCACGCTTACCAGACAACTTAAACTGAATAAACGACAAAAAGTTTTAGATGGATACTTTGGATAATTGAATTTAAACCCAGGGATGTATGACTCAACATTTAAAGAGTGGATGAAGAAAGGAATGACTGCATTTTGTACTGTTATTGAAAATGGAGACCTAAGAAGTTTTCAAGATTTGAAGGATAGATTTGCACTTCGGAACCAAAACTTGTTTAAATACCTCCAACTGAGAGAATATTACAATAAAAAGGTAAAAAGGGAGGCACTAGAAGAAAAGAATCCAGTGATAGAAGTGATAGTGCGTATCATCAAAAAACATTAAGGATTATTTCTAAACTTTATCACAGTTTAATGGAATGTCAAACTAAAACTACATTTTATGTAAAATTTAAGTGGGAAAAGGAATTGAACATTACGATCTCAGAAGAAGAATGGCATCATATGTGTGTACCACTACAGACATCCACCAATTCTCAACATTGGAGAGAATTTAATTGGAAAAATTTGATTTGTTTCTTTATTACGCCAAACATAAAAAGCAAGCAAATTCTAAGGCAGCAAACATGCTGGAGGCAATGTGGCCAAACAGACGCAAACCATGCACATATCTTCTGGAGTTGCCCAAAATAGAACCAAAAACCGAAACCATTTGAGTTTTTTTTAGGCACAGAGTGAATTCAGAATTAACAGAGGTATTAGGATATATAGTCTGCAAGAAGTGTTCCATTTTATACCTGGGTAATATAAATAAAGTGGTGCTGAAGGAAGACCATTGGTTAAAATCCTACTCACAGTTGGCAGAAAGGCCATTACAAGAAACTGGCTTGCAGCGGACACACCCAGACTTAGACAATGGTTAGACATAGTACAGGAAATATTTGTCATGGAGAAAATGACATATTCTCTAAGAGTGAAAGAAGACGAATTTAAAAGAAAATGGGAAAAATGGATTAGGTATAGATATAAAGACATCAACACTGTATAATTTTATAGACAATAATGTAAGTTATTGGAAAATGTTTTAATATGAAAATAGTTCTGTATACTGCATCATTAATTGTAAACTGAACCCCCCGCTACACTGTTGTACGTTTCATTGTAATGTTGTATGTTTTGTTGTTTTATTTGTGTATACATAAAAGCAATAAAAACTAAAGTAAAAAAAAAAGAAAGTAAGCATGCAGGTACAGTAGACAGTGAAGAAAGCTAATGGCATGTTGGCCTTCATTGCGAGAGGATTTGAGTTTAGGAGCAAGGAGGTCCTACTGCAGTTGTACAGGACCCTGGTGAGACCACACCTGGAGTATTGTGCTCAGTTTTTGTCTCCTAATTTGAGGAAGGACATTCTTGCTATTGAGGGAGTGACCAGCGTAGGTTCACCAGGTTCATTCCTGAGATGGTGGGATGGACATATAAGGAAAGACTGGGCTTGTATTCACTGGAGGTAGACAAAATTGCTGGAGAAACTCAGCGTGTGAGGCAGCATCTATGGAGCGAAGGAAATAGGCAACGTTTCGGGCCGAAACCCTTCTTCAGACTAATGAGAGGGTGGTGGGGGCGGGAAGAAGAAATGAAGACATTGAGACCTGAGAAGGGGAGGAGAAAGGACGGACTACCTAAAATTGGAGAAGTCAATGTTCATACCGCTGGGGTACAACTACCCAAGCGAAATATGAGGTGCTGCTCCTCCAATTTACAGTGGTCCTCACTCTGGCCATGGAGGAGGCCCAGGACAGAAAGGTCAGATTCGGAATGGGAGGGGGTGTTTAAGTGCTGAGCCACCGGGAGATCAGGTAGGTTATTGCGGACCGAGCGGAGGTGTTTGGCGAAGCGATCGCCAAGCCTACGCTTGGTCTCACCGATGTAGAGCAGCTGACATCTAGAGCAGCGGATGCAATAGATGAGGTTGGAGGAGGTGCAGGTGAACCTCTGCCGCACCTGGAAAGATGGCTTGGGTCCTTGAAAGGAGTCAGGGGGGAGATAAAACGACAAGTGTAGCATTTCCTGCGGTTGCAAGGGAAAGTGCCCGGAGAGGGGGTGGTACGAGTGGGAAGGGGCGAATTGACCACGGAGTTACGGAGGGAGCGGTCTCTGCAGAAGTAGTAACCGGGAGGTGAGAGATTGGTAAAGATGTGGCAAGTGGTGGGGTCACGTTGGAGGTGGCGAAAATGACGGAGGACTATTTGTTGTATGTGCCGGCTGGTACGGTGGAAGGCGAGGGCAAAGGGGACTCTGCCCTTGTTACGAGTGGGGGGGGGATGGGGAGTAAGAGTAGAGTCATCGGGTGATAGAAAAGACCCTGGTTGAGAGCCTCATCTATGGTAGAAGTGGGGAATCCTCGGTTCCTTGAGAAAGGACATCTCCAATGCCCAGGATGTGGAACACATCCATCCTGGGTGCCATGCTGCGTAAACACTCATATCAAGACGGAGGAATTGGGACTCAGGGGATGGAGTACCTTACAGGAAGCTGGTTGGGAAGAAGTGGTAATCCAGATAGTCATAGGGAGTCACTCGCGTTTGTATAGTTGGATTGCCGTTCAGCACATAGTCTCTCACTTGCGATGGAGATAGGGGGGTCAAGAAATGGTAGGGAAATGTCAAAATGGTCCCAGGTGTATATTTGAGTGGTTCCGGATGGAAGTTAGTGGTGAAATGGTTGAAGTCGGTGAGTTGTGTGTGGTTCAGGAGGTAGCACCAATGCATATACCGTCGATGTAAGCGAGTAGAGGTCTGGGGGGGGGGGATGGGGCATTGTAAGGCCTCGAACACCGGATTGTTCTCGACGTACCCTTACAAAGAGGCAGGCGGTAGCTGGGCCCATTCCATGTGCCCATACAGCTACCGCCTTGTATTTGGAGGAAATGGAAGGAGTCAAACAACAAAAAAGTTTTGAGGGCAGGACCATTTCGGCAGAGGAGAGTATTAGTACACGGGGATTGGTTGGTTCTGCTGCGTCAAAAAGAGGAAGAAACGGAGGGCTTGTGAGACCCTCCTGCTGGGGGATGGAGGTGTAGAGTGACTGGACATCCATGATGAAGATGGGGAATGGGGCCTAGAAAACGGAGAGATTCATTGAGTGGGACGAAGTGCGTGCGAGGTGTCTTGAACATAGGAGGGGAGGGATTTTAGCCAGGGGATAGGATGGAGTCGAGGTATGTGGAAATGTGTTCGGTGGGGCACGAAAGCAGGCAGAAACAATGGGTCTGCCAGGACAGTCATGGTTGTGGATTTTGGGGAGAAGGTAAAATCGAGCCGTGTGGGGCTGGGGAACGATGAGGTTGGAGGCTCGGGGGGGGGCAGGGAGCCGGAGTTGATGAAGTCAGTGATGGTGTTAGAGATAGTGGCCTGGTGCTCGTCTGTGGGTCATGGTCCAAGGATAAGTAAGGAGGAGGTGCCTGAGAGTTGGCGCTTGGCCTCAGCTTTGTAGAGATCAGCCCGCCAGACTACACGGCACCTCCCTTGTCGGCGGGTTTGATCACCCAGTCTGGGTTGTTGCAGAATGAGTCCGATGGCTGTACGTTCGGGGGGGAGAGTTAGAGTGAGACAGGGTGAGTAGAAAAGTTGAGGCAGTTGATGTCCCGCCGGCAGTTTAAAATAAAAAGGTCTAAAGCCAGAAGATGGCCACGAGGGGAGTCCAAGAGGAGGGGGTCCATTGGAGATGGGAGAAGGGGTCATCAATGGGGGGTGAGGACTCCTTCCCATGGAAAATAGCTTTGATGAGGAGGGAAGAAGAGGAAGAAGAGTTCCACATCATGGCGGGCACGGAACTCATTGAGGTGGGGACGGAGGGGGACAAAGGTGAGGCCTCCGCTGAGGACAGACCGTTCGGTATCAGAGAGGGGGAAGTCAGGGAGGATGGTGAATTGTAATGGGGGATTGTATTCACTGGAATTTAGAAGGATGAGAGGGGACCGTATAGAAACATATAAAATCCTTATGGGATTGGACAGGCTAGATGCAGGAAAAATGGTCCCCATGTTGGGGGAGTCCAGAACCAGGGGTCACAGTTTAAAAATAAGGGGTAGGCCATTTAGGACTGAGATGAGGAAATATTTTTTCACCCAGAGAGTTGTGAATCTGTGGAATTCTCTGCCACAGAAGGCAGTGAAGGCCAATTCACTGGATGTTTTTAAGAGAGAGTTAGATTTAGCTCTTAGGGCTAACAAAATCAAGGGATATGGGGAAAAAGCCGGCTGATTTAGGATGATCAGCCATGATATTGAATGGCGGCACTGGCTCAAATGGCCTACTCCTGCACCTACTTTCTGTGTTTCTAACTCAGACTAATGTAAAGTGATATATTTTGGAAAGTTAAGTCAGGCCAAGACATACATAGTGAATGTCAGGGTGATGTAGTCAATGCCGTGGTAAAAGCTAGCTTCTTTCAGCTTCGGATGATAGCTAAAATAAAACAATTCCTCCAGTTTGATGACCTCGAAAAGATCATCCACACATTTATCCCCTCCCGCCTAGATTACTGCAACTCCCTTTACACTGGCATCAGCCAATCTTCCCTGTCCCGCCTGCAACTGGTCCAAAATGCCGCAGCGAGACTCCTGACGGGCACCCGAAAAAGGGACCACATCACCCCGATCCTGGCCTCTCTCCACCGGCTCCCTGTGTGGTGCCGAATTAATTTCAAGACCCTCCTCTTTGTCCTACAAAGCCCTCAATGGGCTTGCACCACCTACATTAAAAGTCTTCTCACCCACCGCACCACCTCTCAGGTCCCTCAGATCGGCCGACTTGGGGGTTGCTGAATGTCCCGCGGTCTAGGCATAAGCTCAGGGTGACCGCGCCTTTGCGGTTGCAGCTCCTAACTGTGGAACAGCATCCCCCTCCTCATTAGAACTGCCCCCTCCATAGACTCCTTTAAGTCTAGTCTAAAAACGTATCTGTTCTCCCAAGCCTTTCCTGACATCCTCTGAGTGAGGGCTATTTGTATATATGTATGTAGCCTGCTTGTGTATACTACTCTTATAACAAATGTAAAGCACTTTGGTCAACGAGAGTTGTTTTTTAAATGTGCTATATAAATAAATGTGACTTGACTTGACTTGTAGTGTTATAGACACTATGAAAGTGGTGACATAGGTAGGCAAGGCGTTGAAGGCACATGGTACGCTTGCCTTCATTAGTCACAGCACGAATCGGTGTCACTGCTGTACAGGTCATTGATGACACCTACACCTGGAATACAGTGTGTAGTTCTGGGGGCCATACTATAAAAACAATGTGATTAAGCTAGAGAGGGTGTCGAGAAAATTCACAAAGCTTTCGCCAGGACTCATGGGTTGAGTTATAAGATCAGATTGGATCAGCTGGGAATGAAGGAGGCTGAGGGGTGACCTTATCTTTTATTAAACCATAAGGGGTATAGATACGGTACAATGCCAGTCTTTTTCACAGAACAGGGGTGCCTAATGCTGGAGGACATAGATTGAAGGTATGAAGAAAAAGATTGAAAGGACACCTGTGAGACACGATTTTGATACAGAGGGTGGTAGATGTATGGAATGTGCTGTCAGAGGAAGAGGTAGAGTTGAGTATAACACTACATTTAAAAAAACAATTGGACAGATACATGGATAAGAAATGTTTAGAGTAATATGGTTCAATTTCAGGCTAATGGGACTGGTTCAGGAAAGTACCTCAGGCAGCATGGAGCGTTCAGCTGTTTGGGCCAGTTTTGTGTTGTTGAGCCCTGACTCCTTGACAGCAGTTTTGTCATATCATGTTCCAAACAATTTTCAGGATTAGTTTTATTTGAGACATACTTTTCATTTTCCATTAAAAAAAAGTTACACTTGTTTTATAGATTTTTGGGAACCAAGTTGAAGTAGTTAGAGAATGATTTGGATGAGAATGTACAGGGCAAGGTTTACAAGTTTGCAGATGATACAAAGTGTGTGGTATTGCAGTGGTGAAGATGGTTGTCAAAAGTTTCAGCAGGATCTTGATCGGTTGGCCAGATAGGCTGAAGAACGGTTGATGGAATTTAATAGAGAAATGTGGCATGTTGCATTCTGGAAAGTATAACATGGGCAGGACTTACACAGTGGGTGGTAGGACTCTGGGAAGTGCTGTGAGCACTGGGAGTGCAGGTACATAGTTCCTTGAAGGTGGCGTCACAGCTAGATGGGTGATCAAAAAGGCTCGGCACATTTACCTTCATCAGTCTAGAAGTTGGGAGGCCATGTTGCAATTATACCAGACGTTGGTGAGGCCACTTTTAGAATATTGTGTTCAGTTCTGGGTACCATATTATAGAAAAGATGTTGTTAAGTTGGAAAGGGTACAGAGAAGATTTACAAGGATGTTTCCAGGACTAGAGGGTCTGAGCATAAAGGTGAGGTAGAACAGGCTATTCCTTGGAGCACAAGAGGATAAGAGATGAAGTATAAAATCATGAGAGAAATAGATCGGGTGGACGCGCAGAGTCCCTTGCCCATAGGGGGGGAATTGAGAACTGGAGGGCATAGGTTTAAGGTGAAGGGGGAAAGATTTTATAGGAATCTGAGGGGTAACTTTTATACACAAAGGGAGGTGGGTGTATGGAACAAGCTGCTGGAGGAGGTAGTCAAGGCAGGGATTATTGCAACATTGAAGAAGCAATTAGACACGCACATGGATAGGACAGGTTTAGAGGGATATGGGCCAAACCAAAGCAAGTGGAACTAGTGTAGACGGGAGATGTTGGTCGGTTTGGGCAAGCTGAGCTGAAGGGCCTATTTCCACACTGTATGACTCTAATGCACTGTATGACCCGAACACACTGTAAGACTTTTCAATCTAATCTATTAGAAAATTGCGAATTCTAGTTCAAAATATGATTTTTTTTCCTGTCCAATAAACTGAAATAAAAATCTGTGGCCAGTGAGAATGGGCACAGATGCTTGCTTACCTCTGGGTGCTGAACAGCAGCAAAAGTCAGCTAGCTCTCCATTTCTACAGTCACTGAAGTATTTCCACTTGTGGCTGCTGACAGAAAAAAGGTCACATTTTGAAAATAACTACTGCATGTTCTTTCCAATAAAAGCAGTTTTCTTTTTTTCTATAGTTATGAATATTAGAAGCACATACCGATTTTTTTCTGCTTGTTCCTGACCCACCAAACCCATCTCCAAATACCTCAATTCAACCTTGCTCCCCATCTCCTTGTCCAGCCCCTTATAACGTACAACTGAGACACCTCACTCTTCAATAATTTTCAATTCCTATGACCCCCATCGTCCCATCTTTACATGGACGTCCAGTCCCCTTACACCACCGTTCCCCATTAAAAAGGTCTCTCATGGCCCTCTGGTTCTGCCAATCAGTTCTCCTCTGTTTTTTTCTCTTTTTACAAAAAAAAGTATTTATTTATTTATTTATGTTAGAAGTAATGTGGTACCCAAGTACCTGATACATACAGACACATTACCATTCTTGTACAATTTCTTATTTTTTAATTTAATAATAAAAGAGCAGTGATAGAAAAGAGTGTCGAGATAGATAGACAAGAGAGTAGAAACAGATAGCGAGAGAGACAAAAAGCAGAGATAAGAAGCTAAGGAGATTGAAAAAGAAAAGAGAAAATAGAAAGAGAAGAAATTAGGAGAGATATACCTATTTAATATCTTTACCCATCCGTCACCCGGTTCTGAACTATTTAATTTCAAAGGTTATGTTATGTTGCACCATATGTTTGTAAGAAGTCGATAAAAGGAGATCAAATCTTTAAGAATTGGTCTACTTTGCCTAGTAGGAGGAATCTCATTTCTTCAAGATGTAGCGTTTCTGACATATTTGAAATCCACATTTTGAACGTTGGCGTGGATGCGTTTTTCCAAAATTTAAGTATACGTTTTTTTGCTGTTATTAAACCATAATTAAAGCGAGCTTCTTGGAACATAGTTAATTTACATCCCTCTTCCATTGATCCGAAGATAATCAGTTCTGTATTGGGGTTCAATTTTATGTTGAATAGTTTTGTAAAAGTTCCAAAGATTTCATTCCAAAATTTATGAAGTTTTGTACAGGAGACAAAGGAATATGCATATAGTGGCATTTTGAGTTAGACATTTGTCACAAATGGGGGAAACATTTGGAAATATTTTATTCAATCTAGTTTTTGAATAATATAATCTATGTAAAATTTTAAATTGAATTAAGTTATGCCTTACATTAATCGAACATTTATGTACATATAGCAGGGTTTTTTCCCATCTGTCTATCGGGATTTTTATCAATAACTCTTGTTCCCAGTCCCTTCTAATTGTCTTTGTCGTTGGTGTTTCTATATTTAAAATTATATTATATAAGTATGATATTAAATTGCTTTAATCTGCCTTTCTCTTTAGTTGTAGTTGTTGGAATGATAGAAGTTTTCCCATTTCATACATATCTCCAATCATTTTAATTCCTATTCTTTCCCAATGGATAAACATTTTATCAATAATAGATGGTTTGAATGAGGGATTGTTAACTATTGGGGAAAGAAGCGATAAGTTTCTTAATTTTAAAGTTAATTTTATTTTTTTCCAAATTCGTATTATGCTGTGAATAATTGGATTCTTCTTATATATTATTTTGTTCAGTTTCATCGGAGAAAGAAGAATCGCTCCTATATTATAAGGGGAACAATCCTCTTTCTCCATTCTTATCCAGTCTACTTGTTGGGCAGAACTGTCCAACCAGTAAATTACATTTTTTAAATATTCACTGCCCAATAGTAGTACAACAAATTAGGGAGTGTCAGTCCTCCTAATTCTTTAGATTTACACAGATGTTTTCTTTGAATTCTATGTGATTTATAGTCCCATATGAAGTTTGTTTATAGTGGTTTAGTTTTTTAAAGAATTAAGGACATTGGCAGTGTTTTCCAGAATTTAATCAACCCATTCTTTTCTACCAACTTCCATACCTCGCTTCCCTTTCTCGATTCCTCTGTCTCCATCACAGGGAAGAGACTATGTACTGACATCTACTACAGACCCACCGACCCACTATTACTCGATTACTCCTCCTCCCATCCTGCATCTTGCAAGGATCCAATTCCTGACTTTCAATTTCTCCTCTGCTCCCAAGATGAGGCTTTGCACTCTCGGACATCCGAGATGCTCTCTTTCTTCAGTAAACGTTGTTTCTTCCTGCTCTTGTGGATGGAGCTCTCGCCCATGTCTCCTCTGTGCCTCAAACTTCCGCTCTCACTCCTCTGCCCCCAGATGGAACAAGGAAAGGGATCCCTGGCCTTTCACCCCACTAGCCTTGGCATCCAATACATAATCCTCCGCCATTTCCACAACCTTCAACATAATCGCGCCACCGGTCGGTCACATATTCCAAAACCAGAGAGCAGTGCTGAAAACCAGAGAGCAGTACTGAACTACTGTCTACCTCTTTGGTGACCCTTGGACTATCCTCGATCGGACTTTGCTGGCTTTACCTTTCACCAAACGCTATTTCCTTATCACGTATCTATACATTGTAAATGGCTCGATTGTAATCATGTATTGTCTTTCTGCTGACTGGTTAGCACACAGCAAAAGCTTTTCACTGTATCTCGGAATATGTGACAATAAACTAAACTGAAACTATCCCCTTTCCACATTCCCTAGAGACCACTCATTTTCACCTATAGCCATTGTCATTTACTCGACCCATCTGCTAACAAACACCTTCCCATCTGTATTCACCTATCACTTGCTTTGTTTCACCCATCTCTCTATTACAGCTTTCTCCGCCCTACTCCAATCTGTCTGAAGAAAGGTCCCAACTCAATACTGAGTTCCTCCCGCACTTTTTGTTTACTTATATTTTAATTGAACAATTAAATGTTACAATTTGTTTACTTCTTGGTAAAAGAGAGGTTGACAGTGGGAGTGTGTTGGAGGGGAAGAGGGGAACAAGAGGACAGATACAGAACACATTCCACATTCAGAGACAGTTTCTTCCAGATTCAGGGATAGTTTCTTCCAAACTGTTATCAGGCGACTGAACCATCCTACCAACAGAGCAGTCCTGACCTCATTGGAAACCATCAGACAATCTTTGATTGGAGTTTACCTTGCACTAAATGTTATTTCCATTATCATGTATTGTACACTGTGGATGCCTCGATTGTAATTATGTATTGTCTTTCCGGTCACTGATTAGCAGACAAGAAAAGCTTTTCATTCTACCATGCTACACGTGACAATAAACAATAAAGAGCGGTTTCTCCCTTCATTTCTATTTCATAATTCAATGACACAAATGGGTACGTCAAATAATTCTACATACAAACCAACACTTGATACTTAGAACACGAACTGGGGCCTGTATTAGGGCTGCCACCTTCTGGTTTTTCCCTAAACCCAGTATAGAATACAACATTTCATGATATTTTTTTCAATAAATGAAGATTTAAGGATGATGTGCTGCTTTAATACTTTCTAATACAAGTTAATTAACAGCAAATAAAATTTGAGGCCCCAACACATCTTGAAACTAATTGCAATTGGTAATCACCCTTTATTAAAGTTTATCATCAGACTCATCACTAAAACACTTGACTTACCGTAGTAGTCTACATCTGAATCGCCCTCACCCCACTGCTCATCATTGGAGAGAAGTGGATTGTGACTCTCTGACTGTGACTTCATGGGGAAAGATTGCCCATCTCCAACACTAAAAACACAATTTTTAGAAATACAAAAATTGAACTTGGCATTCAACAGCAGCCCAGTAGCAGAGCGATCGAGGTTCTACTCTCATGCCAATTTTGTGGCGTTTAGTTTAGTTTAGAGATACAGCGTGGAAACAGCCCCCTTCGGCCCACCGAGTCTGCTCCGACCAGCGATCCCCGCACATTAACACTATCCTACACACACTAGGGACAATTTACACATACACCAAGCCAATTAACCTACATACCCTGTACGTCTTTGAAGTGTGGGAGGAAACCGATCTCGGAGAAAACCCACGCAGGTCACGGGGAGAATGTACAAACTCCGTACAGACAGCCCCTGTAGTCGGGATCGATCCCAGGTCTGGCAGCAACTCTACCGCAGCCCACCAGGTATACATGGATTTCCCCAGGTGATTTTGTGTCCTCACCTTAGCTATAAGATGTGTCAGTTCTTAGGTTAATTGGCAACGTTAAATTAGTGTGTTTGATGACAGAATTGGGGTTGTTAATGAGGATGTGTGAAAAATAGGTTATGTGAGGGGGGGGGGGGCGGGGGAACGCAGAGAATGTGATTGATGTGACTGCACTGACAGTTAGATTAAACTTCTTGACTGAATGACGTCCATCTATGCGGTGAGGAAAGATGAATAATATTTCCAGCAGGAGCACTAACTCAGGCATGGAATGAACATATTTGATTGGACCTCCACCGGCAATCCTACATATTCCCTTTACATACGGTTCATGTCAGGGCTGGGTAACTGATGGTCAACATGGACATGGTGGGCCGAGGGGCCTATTTCTATGCTCTGTGACTGTGATTAAAACTGTACACTGTGTTATAAATACACAGTAGTACTGATGGTCTCAATTGGCAGAATACCTGGTGAAGACGGGTAGTAGCCAGTACTTCTTTTGTGAACCAAAGACTTGCTCTAGGTTTTTCCATACACCAAGGTTGAAACCATTTTTATCTGGACCATGCTGAAATACTGGCGCTGAGAAGGCCTCTGTAAAAAAAAGAGATAAACATATTTAAAAATTCCATTGGATTGTGTCACTTATGAATGGCCATCTTATGTGCAGCCCTTACATACAAAGAAGCTTTTGGGAGATCAGTCATTGTGATTTTCCGGTTGCTGCGGAACTGCAGGGAACTTCCCGACTAATCCTAGCTGGAATTTGTGCACATTGAACCCCGAAGGAATACATTCTATAGTTAAATCTATTAAGACAATTAAAAACTTCCCCCGTTCTCACAGCTTTTCTGTTCATGCTAAAATGCAATAAACCAAACTCTGTTGGAAAATGACACAATCTGTCGTATTACAGCTATATGTATAGTAAGGAGCTGCCGATGCTGGTTTACACCAATGATAGACAAAATGCTGGGGTAACCCGCCGGGACAGGCAGCTCTGAAGAGAAGGAATGGGTGACATTTTGGGTTGAGACCCTTCTTCAGACTGTTATAGCTATGTTAGGGTTCAGACCCTAACCAGCAGTATTCCTTGTGCAGACATTTGAATAACAGTTGTGTTCAGTTTTTTTGCACTAAAATACTGGCCATCCCTGGAAATTGTAAATCTTCAGGAGCATCTAAGAAGAGGGAAGCACTAACTTCCAATCGACAGCTAAAAAAATCAAGGTTTCAAGGTCAGTATATTGTCACGCAGCAATTATAGTACAGTGAAATCCGAATTACCATACAACCAAAAAAAAAATTAAAAAAAAATCAGGCTCCCTTTCCAACCTTCTTCCTCCAAGACCCCACATAATCCATAGCAACAAATACCCATCACTACATCGCAAGCCCATTTAACCACATTCATAATAATGCAATATCAAGGTGAAGTTATTCAAGTCTTACCTAATGTTGATCTGTTTAAACTGACCAGCCAACAATGGTAGTTGAGGAGGAACATGAGGCTGAGGAAGAACATGACAGCCACGAAAAGAAGAAAGAGAACATGAAATTTTGCAGGACCATCTGGAAGACCACCCTGTCAGAAAAATATGAGCTAATGAAATTTGTTTCCCAGCATTGTGCAAGATCACAGCAAACTTCTAATTTTCAAATTAACTTCTGAATTTTTTAAATCATTATACAAATGACAGTTGTGAGCAAATTAGACAATAACAAAGAAAAAAATGGCAGTATTTTATGCAGAACTAAACTATAGATCTGAGAAGATCCCACGTTCATTTTGAAGTTTGTACTGATTTAACTGATCTTAAAATGGACAGTAATTTACAATATATTTATAAGTCACTGTGGCCCTGGATAAATATACTGATGGGAGGATCTTGTTTAAGAAGGAACTGCAGATGCTGGAAAATCGAAGGTAGACAAAAGTGCTGGAGAAACTCAGCGGGTGCAGCAGCATCTATGGAGTGAAGGAAATAGGCAACGTTTCGGACCGAAACCCTTCTTCAGACTGATCAAGGGTTGTTCTTCTTCATCAGTCTGAAGAAGGGTTTTGGCCCGAAACGTTGCCTATTTCTTTCGCTCCATAGATGCTGCTGCACCCGTTGAGTTTCTCCAGCACTTTTGTCTACCTCCGACGGAAGGATCTTGTTGGAGGATATCCCAGATTCCACACCGATCACTATAAGGTATATAAAGACTGACACAAGACCGTGATTATCTGTGTCAACATCCCAGACTTGGGTGTTACGGTGGCGCAGTGGTAGAGTTACTGCCTTCCAGCGCTTACAGTACCAGAGACTTGGGTTTGATCCAGGTTAGAGGTGCTTGTCCGTACAGAGTTTGTACTTTCTCCCCGTGACTTTAGAGAAGGTACATGTGGATTTTTCCTGAAATCTTCGTTTTCCTCCCATACTCCAAAGACATACAGGTTTATAGGTTAATTGGCTTGGTAAAAATGTAAAGATTGTCCCTGGTGCAGAATAGTGTTAATGTGCGGGGATCGCTGGTCGGTGTGGACTCAGTGCCTGTTTCTGTACTGTACCTCTAAACTAAATTAAACCTAATAACTTGCCAGCATTCACTTTAGACCCTGATGAAGAATCACCATCAGTGTCTAGTTCTGTCAGTGTGAATTAGAAATGCATTCAAACAGGTTATGAAATCTTCAAACGATGAAGGGAAGAGAGCAAAGAAATACATCTATACTCTGTATATGTGTTAAAGAATGATATCTGTTATAGAAAATTTTTATCCTTGAAGTATAAAGCAATCTATATTGTTTTTGCACCTCAAAGCAACTAATTTAATTATCTAACTGACAAAACAAGTCCATACCCAGATTTAATTTGTGTGTTTTACATTTTGGGTGAGGATACATGCAAATTGGAAGTTACCGTCCAAAACATGATGAAATATTGCAGAACTGTGGCAGCAACGAACAAGGAATACAACATGGAATATCCCAAAAAGAGCAGGAAAAATTTGTAGTTTGAAAATCCAATACAGTTGTTTACCCTAGAGAGAAATACAATTATCAGGACAAAGTCTTTCTTCACAATCATAAACGAACAATTGTGATTTAAATTGCAGTTTTGCAACCTCACAGCTTCACAAAGAATTTCACAATCAATAAATTACTTTTAAAATAAAGTCAGTGTTATTGAGCAGGCAATGCAACAAGCAATGCACACACTGAATAATTCCACAAGTGGGAGTGCAATGATTATCAGATAATCAGTTCTGACAATAATTTATGACAGCAGAGTTATTTGTTATGGAAGCACACCAGGGCAAACTCATTAACTCTGCTTTAAGGGTGTAGCATAGGATCTTCCATGCCAATCTGAAAGGACAGATGGGAACGTGTTTAACATCAGAAATATTATTTTCCTGCAATACAGCACCTGGTCCTACTGCATTGATTGGAGCAGGCCGGATTGCCTTGAGATTTACGTGAATCTGTAATCTATTAATTAGGAGGCAAGTCCTACCACTGAGTCAATAATGAGAATTTTTAAAGTTGCTGGTCCTTTTGTACCCAATGTAAAAAATATAAATATAGGTACAACACCGATTCACCGGCTCATTCTCTAATCGAGACAAAATTATGCTAGCGCACATGAAATCATCCTCGGATGTCCTCCAGAAATGTAGCGCCTAGGCCTAAACCTCATCAGGAGTTCCCTGGCCGAGTCGAAGTTTCCCCCTGTGGCCGGGGCTTTGGAACTCTGGCCCGGGCAAAGCCGGCAGATCTATTCCCATAGCTGCCTTCCGAGCCCGACTTTGTGGGCCGGTCTGGAAAAGTTCAACTACTCTCAGAGGTTCGAGCTGGATGGCGGGCACACCCACCCTGTCGCAATCTTCATGGGTCAGCCCGGTAGTCGGGTAAGGGGCGCCTTGGCCCCCGCGGGTGGCCTTATTCTATCCGACCCTCATCGGGACTTCTGAGGGCAGCTCGTTGATCAGCACCCGGGTTGCCCATGCAAGAAATTCTAATTTCACTGTAAATTTAATTTACATTTAATGTTTGGTTTATTTAAGTTTCTAACAGTCCATGGTGCCTCAGAGAGATGAGCGGGATATAATTAGCGAGTCAGAGATGTATAGTTGAATTATTTTGTGATCTGCATTGGTCCAGAAAAACAAATAATCCTGCAAGGTTCTGGAACCAAGGGTCCTTGAAATCAGTGTTGGACCTGCTGTGTCTAAACCAGTGATATCTTGATTTTTTAATAAACTGGAGATTGCAACCTTGATATTAAGGAAGATTTAGTTTCCATTAAATAGATAAGCTTTCAAATAACAAAATTACAATCAAAGATCCAGTTTTCTAAAATCGCAGCCACACTCAATTTTGGAGAAATTTGTTTTTTTTTTAATAACATTGAGCCGGAAATGGAATGACTTTCAATTTAAGGAATCTTAGAATACTAACTGTACATAATTAGATAATTTTATTCTTAAACTCATTTCTAATTCCCAAAACTAATCGTTCTAGATCACAGTGACTAAAGAACAATAACTAAATAATAATTTGATCGCCTTACAGCACGTTATTAAGCAATGCTATTGGTTTTAATATGTAATTAGTTTATTTCAACACTAAAAACAATAAACCATGCAATTAATAAATCAATACATAGCATATGCTCTATGTTAAAAAATCTACAAACTCTTATATACAAGTCAATGACAGGTTATAATTAGTTTTATGACATGATTACACAATACACCGTATGTTTTAAATACCAATTTTGACTTACCAAGGGCAGTGATGATCCATTTTCAAAACACACCTAAAAAAAAGGAATCCATTCAAGATTATTTGAAAAAGTATATACAAGGATATCAAACTTTAACCCCAGATCTATTGGAGGAAGGAATGAATAGAAACGCAGAATCAAGCAATTTGATATCTTACTTATATAATATAATTCTAAATATAGAAACACCAATGACAGAGGCAATTAGAAGAGACTGGGAACAAGAGGTATTGATAAAAATTCCGAACGATAGATGGGATAAAAATTTATTATATGTAAACAAATGTTCAATGAATGTAAGACATAACCAAATTCAATTAAAAATTTTACAAAGATTATATTATTCGAAAACAAGGCTGAATAAAATATTTTCAAATGTTTCCCCCATCTGCAACAAATGTCTTACTCAAAATGCCTTTGTCTCTTGTACAAAACTGTATACATTTTGGAATGAAATTTTTGGAATTTTTACAAAACTATTTAACACAAAATTGAACCCCAATACCAAATTGATTATCTTTGGATATATGGGTTAGAGGGAAGTAAACTAACTATATTCCAAGAAGCTTTTCTTAATTATGGTGCAATAACAGCAAAAAAACTTATACTTAAATTTTGGAAAAACACACCTACGCCAACATTCAAAATGTGGATCTCAAACATGTCTGAAACGCTACATCTTGAAGAAATGAGATTCCTCTTACTAGGCAAAGTAGACCAATTCTTAAAGATTTGGTCTCCGTTTATCAACTTTTTACAAGCACATGGTGCAACATAACATAACCTTAGAAATTAAATGGTTTAGAACTGGGTGACGGATGGGCAAAAATATGAGATAGGTAGATCTCTCCTAATCTCTCTTTTCTTTACTTTTTCCTTTTCTTTCAATCTTTTAACTTCTCATCTCTGTCCTTTATTTCTTTTGTTTTCTGTTTCTACTCGCTTGTCTATCTATTCTGACACTCTTTATTTCTTTTTTCTCTCACTGTTCTTTTATTATTGAACCAAAAGTATGAAGTTGTACAAGAATGAAAATATGTATTTATGTATTAGGTACTTAAGTACCAGACTACTGTACTTACTTCTAACAAAAATAAACAAACAAAAAAAAGGAAAAAAAAAATCCAGTTATTGACAATTAATGTAACTGTAAAAAGTAAAGCTCAGGTACTTTCAGCATGAAATTAGGCTGGCTTTCAACATTAACTTACTTGTGTCTTTAACAAGCCACTTCACAGAAGCACCAGCAAACTAAATTTGACAGTCACCTAAGAATAATGTAATGGAGGTAAATGTTAAGAAAATTCCTCAAGATAGGAGAGATAAAAAGGGGAGGCTCACCTTGCTGGGATTGTATTATAGGTCCCCAACTAGTCCACAAGAATTAGAAAAACAAAAAATTGTTGGGAGAGTGCGGGCAGCTACAAGACTAGCGGGCAGCTACAAGACTAATATGGTTATCATAGAAGGGAATTTTAACTTTCCCAATATTAACTGGGACTGCCATAGTGCAAAGTGCTTGGATGGGGTGGAATTTGTCAAGTGTTCAAGAACATTTTCCGCAGGCTATGTATAGAGGCCCCTACGAAGGATAGAGTATAGCTTGACCTACTCTTACGAATTGGGCAGGGCAAGTGCCTGAAGTGTCAATGGATGAGCCTTTTGGGATCAGTGTCCACAGTTCAATTAGCTTTAAGATAGTTCTGGATAAGGATACTGATGTTTTACATTTTGGCAAGAATGTTTTTCGTACGTTGGCCTTCATCAGTCAGGAATTGAATCTACACTAGTCCCACCTGCCTGCCTGCCTGAGACCCATATCACTTTACACCTTTCCTATCCATATACATGGCCAAAAAATTGTCCAACAGTAGTTTGTCAAAAAAAGACACAAAGTGCTGGAGCGCTATAGTCTGAAGAAGGGTCCCGACCCAAAGTGTCACCTATCTATGTTCTCCAGAGATGTTGCTTGACTCGCTGAATATTCTTGCACTTTGTGTCTTTTCTTTTGTAAACCAGCATCTGCAGTTCCTTGTTTCTACTAGATTTGTCAATCTAAATAATGGGAACATTAATTATTTGCACTTTGACCATTTGTTCTGTATGCATAATATATTTAATTGTTCCATGATACATTCATTTGTTCCAAGTTTTCTATGACTTTCACCCAGTATTTTTTAAATATTTAATCTCCAAATATTTAAGTAATCAATATCTTATACTGCCTTACAGTTTACTCACAAATTGTGCTCTGAAAGAACTATTAGTTTCTATAATGACTACAGATCGATGTACTAATTTTTCCTCACACTATTTAGGGGGATCATATCTTTCTCTGTTCAGTGACGGATATAGACTTTTGGAATTCAGGGTTATTCAGGTATATGGGTTAGAAACGAACGTGATATAAAACAGGGTCTGTAGAAAGAGAAACAACATTGACAGGTCATTGTGTGCTGGACCAGGCTTGCCATTTGAGTTTAATGCCCCTTGGTTTTGCCCATGCATCATTTTCCCAAACAAGGACATCAGGAGGTGCTGAACCTCTGAACCTGACGCGTATCCAATGAGGTGAAGTTGGCTCCATACAACAAGCAGGCCTCAGGCAGTGTATCCCGAGGCCTTACCCTGATAGTCCTGATAGCCTTGCTGGCTGTCATGGGAATTAAACATGAAACAAAAAACATTTTTGATAGAAAAAGCCATTTAAAAAACTATTGAAAAAAGAAAATATATTTTAGAAATATAAATATTTTAAAAAAATTGCACAGTAAAACACCAAATTATAAACATTAAAATGAAGTTAAGTTAATAAAGTATCGACCTTTCTCCAAGAACATTAAAATGAAAGGAGTCTCCATAAAGACACCATGTCTTCCTGCTATAAAGCTGAGAGCTGGATATAGAGTGCAACCAGATCCTTTCTCGGATACTGACTGCACTACCCCTATGTGCAATATAATATGTAGCAAGAACATCTAATCCCTGCCACACCTTGTTCTTCAGTTTTTAGTTGTGCACTTGAGAAATCTGATGTGCTGAGGTGCTAACAGTTGACAGTTTGAAACTCTTGGCTACAAGTAAGCATAACTATGCAACATGTTTCAGATCCATGTCCTTCAATGTCCCTCCTGCACATGAGGCTTGTCAAACTTGGAGCGGGCTCATGGGACCATTTTTCTCCCGCGGTCGGTGCAGTCGAACCTTCCGTTGGAGCAATTGAAGCTCCCACGTCGGGGCGGTCGAAGCTCCTGCGGCTTGGAGCTCCCAAAGTCTGTCTCTAACCAGAGACCGCGAGCTCCATGATGTTAAAGTCCACTGGCTCCCGCGGTTGGAGCTCAGAGGTCGATCCTGGCAAAGGGATCGCGGGTTCCATGATGGAGCACTCGAAGAGAGGCCGCCAACTCCTCGATGAAAGGCCGCAATGTGGACAGAGATACGATACGGAAAAAAAGTCCATCTCCATCGAGGTAAGAGATTAAAAAAAGTTTCCCCAAACCACCCCTCCCCCACATGAAACCAGCTAAAGAATACTAAAACATACATTTAACACATATCATAAAACAACAGAGAAGGAAGGGACAGACAGACTGTTGGCGAGGCAGCCATTGCTGGTGCCACCCGGTGGTTACAGTGTAAGAATAAGGGGTGGACCATTTAGGACTGAGGTGAGGAAATTTTTTTTCACCCAGAGAGTTGTGAATCTGTGGAATTCTCTGCCACAGAAGGCAATGGAGGCCAATTCACTGGATGTACTCAAGAGAGAGAGATAGGGCTAGCAGAATCAAGGGATATGGGGAGAAAGCAGGAACGGAGTACTGATTTTGGATGATCAGCCATGATCATATTGAATGGTGGTGATGGCTCAAAGGGCTGAATGGCCGACTCCTGCACCTATTTTCTATGGTTCTATTATGCTCTAAGCAGTTCAATAGTGCTCTGAATGCTCTGAATGGAGATTTATGTGACGAGTAAACTGATTCATTGTTTTAACTATTGCTTAATCAACTATTTGTCACATCAGGTCATAGTTTACGACACTGCATACTGTCATTTTAAACCACTGTGCTTGGATCTGTTCAATGCAGGTTTGAAAGCAGTATTGTATTTTTGATCTCATGAATCTCCCAAAATCAGTGTTTGAAAATAAAACATCCCCATGTTTACTTGTACTAAACGTTCTTTCACTTTCATTCCACACAAAGCATGATTTTGTGAGTTTTGCATACATTGCTGTATAATGATAGCATTCTAGTCATATCTTCAAAATGCATGAAAAGGTAAGCAACCAATTAAATGTGGCTTTACAAGTGCAGCAGTGCAGAAATTGGGATACAAAGGTTCTGAGAAAATCAAAGACTAGAGGTATAGCGTTCTCCACTCCAGCAGGAGAGAAACCATGTTACTAATAACGTTGCAATAGTATGAATATTTAACTCTGCAGCTGAGTGAGACATCTGCTCATTGCATGTAAGTGATAGCTCCCAAGTGGAAATGCATTCAAATCAAGAGCAAAAAAAAGTGGATCAGGCATCTTTAGTTTTAATTTTAGTTTTCGAGTTACAGCATGGAAACAGGTCCATTGGCTCACCGAGTCCACTCCGACCATCGATCACCCTTTCACACTAGTTCTATGTCATCCCAATTTGACATTAATTTCCTTCACAACAGGGGAAATTCCTGTCAAATCTTTTCCTTCCCATCTTAAACCTATTGTTTCTTGATTCCCAAGAGTAAAGTGCATTTACCCTCTCTATTCTCACCATGATCTTATACACCTTGATAAGATCACCCCTCAGCTTCCTAAAGTTCTAGACTGCATAACCTCTCCCTATAGCACATACCCTCAAGTCCTAGCATTACCCTTGTAAATCTTCTATGCACTCTTCTCAGCTTCACAACATCACCCCTAGAGCAGGGTGACATAAACTGAATACAATACTCCAAATGTGGCCTCACCTGCATATTGTACAACTGTAACATAGTACGTGTAGGAAGGAATTGCAGATGCTGGTTTACACCAAAGATAAGACACAAAATGCTGGAGTAACTCAGCAGTACTGGCAGCATATCTGGAGAAAAGGGATAGGTGAAGTTTCAGGTGGAGACCCTTCTTCAGACTGGGAGTCAGGGGAGAGGGTAACTGGATGTATGAAAAGGTACAAGGTATACATTAATGAAAGGTGTGAAAAGAACAAATCAAAGCCAGCAATGATGATCAAGGAAAGGTGGAGCCCACAATGGTCCATTGTTAGTTATTGTTGGTGTTGCTGGTGATAACAAAGTGATACGAACAGTGAAACTAAGCAGAATAACAGTGAAACTAGTAGGACGACTACGGTGGGGGAGGGACAGAGAGAGAGAAAGGGAAAGCACAGGTTATTTGAAGTTAGAGAAATCAATATTCATACCACTGACCAAGTGAAATATGAGGTGCTGTTTTTCCAATTTGCATTTGGCCTCACTCTTTGGGAGGGGAGTTAAAGCGTTTGGCAACTGGGAGATCGTGTAGGTCTAGGTGAACGGAGCAGAGGGGTTCAGCATAACGATCGCCCAGACTGAGCTTGGTCTCACCGATCGATATATGTGAATCCACACCTAGAACAACGTATACTGTAGATGAGGTTGGAGGAGGTACAAGTGATCCTCTGCCTCACCTGAAAGGACTATCAGGGTCCCTGAATGAAGTTGAGGGAAGAGGTATAGAGACAGCTGTTGCATCTCCTGCAGTTGTAGGATCCACCTTTCCTTGATCAGTGCTGGCTTTGATTTGTTCTTTTCACACGTTTCATTCATCTGTACCTTGTACCTTTTCATGCCTCTAGTTTCTCTCTCCCCTGACTCTCGGTCTGAAGAAGGGTCTCCTTCTTCAGGAAACAAAATGTCACCTATTGCTTTTCTCCAGAGATGCTGCCTGTCCTATAACATTCAAATGTTGATACTCATTACCATGACTGATGACAGCTAATGTACCGAAAGTTCTCTTGGCCATCTATCGACATATGACACCACTTTCAAGGGTCTATGTACCAGAGTACTCCTAGATCTCTGTGCTCTACAATACTTCCTCACGCCCTGCCATTCACTGTGAGGGTCCTGCCCTGGACTGACTTCTCAAAAATGCAACACCTCGCACTTATTATCTGAATTCCTTAGCCCACTTGCCCAACTGATTAAGATCAAGCTGCAATTTTTGATGACCATTCTCGCCATCTACGATACCACTCACTCTGCAAACTTACTAATCATGCCTTTTACATTCTCATCCACATCATTAATATAAACCACAAACAGCGATAGCTCAGCACCAAATCCTGAGGCACACCACTAATCACAGGCCTTCAGCCTGACAAACAACCTACCATCATCAGCGTCTGCTCCCTTCCTTAAAGCCAGTTATCGATCTAGTTGCCTAACTCGCTCTGGATCCCATCAGTCTAACCTTCCAGAACAGTCTATCATGCGGAACCATCACATTCCTTGTTGGAAGTCCATATAGCAACATGTACAGCTTTGCCCTCATCAATCTTTTTGTATACTTCTTTTAAAAACTCAATCAGATTCATTGACTGGAGCAAGTTATCTGAGGGGAAAGGAACATCGGCCAAGTGGAATGTTTTTAAAAGTGTGCTGACAAAAGCTTAGGATATGTACGTCCCCGTCAGAGTGAAGGGCAAAGCAGGCAAACATAAGGAAGCTTGGCTGACGAGGGAAATTGAGGCATTGGTCAAAAACAAGAAGGATGCATGGGACAGGTATAGGCATCTGGGATCAAGTGCATCCCTGGAGGAGTTTCGAGAGCTAACGAGTAAACTGAAAAAGGAGATCAGAAGGGCAAAAAGGGGCCAGGAGATGGCTCTGGCTGGTAGCACTAAGAACAATCCCAAAATATTTTATAAGTACATAAGGGGGAAAAGCATAACTAGAGAGAGAGTGGGACCTCTCAGGAATCAAAGCAGTCACCTCTGTGTGGAGCACAGGAGATGGACAAGGTCCTCATGAGTATTTCTCCTCTATTTACCGAGGAGAAAGATAGTAGGACGGAGGAACTTGGGGCAGTCAATGGAAATGTCCTGAGAGCAGTCAGGGTTACTGTCGAAGAAGTACTGAAGGTGCTGTCGTGTATGAAGGTAGACAAATCTCCGGGGCTTGATCAGATATATCCAGGACATTGCGGGGAAACTAGAGAGGAAATTGCGGGAGCCCTGGTTGAAGTTTACGAGTCGTCCTTAAATACAGGAGAGGTACCGGAAGACTGGAGTTTGGCAAATGTTGTGCCTCTTTTCAAGAAGGGCTGCAGGGAAATTGCTGGGAACTATAGGCCGGTGAGCTTAACATCTGCAGTTGGAAAGTTACTAGAGAGCATTCTGAGGAATAGGATATACAGTCATTCGGATGGGCAATGGCTGATTAAGGATAGTCTGCATGGTTTTGTACGTGGGAGGTCGTGACTCACAAATTTGATTGATTTTTTGAAGACGTGACCAAAAACGTTAATGAGGGCAGAGCTGTAGGTGTTGTGTACATGGATTTCAGTAAGGCATACAACAAGGTTCCGCATGGTAGGCTGCTCTAAAAGGTTAGAGTTAATGGGATCCAAGAAGAGATAGCTGAATGGATAGCAAATTGGCTCCGTGGAAGGAAGCAAATTGGCTCCATGGTGGAAGGTTGCTTCTCAGAATGGAGGCCTGTGACTAGTGTTGTGCCTCAAGGTTCGGTGCTGGGCCCGTTACAGTTTGTCATCTACATGAATGATTTGGATGAGAACATACAGGGCGAGATTAGCAAGTTTGCTGTTGATACAAAAGTTAACAGTTTTGCAGATAATGAAGATGATTGTGAACGATTGCAGCAGGATCTGGATCGATTGGACAGGTGGGCGGAGGAATGGTTGATGGAATTTAATACAGAGAAGTGTGAGGTGTTGCATTTTGGGATGTCGAACAAGGGCAGGACCTACACAGTAAATGGTAGGCCTCTGAGCAGAGGTATCTAGGAGTACAGGTGCATGGTTCCTTGAAGGTCGAGTCGTAGGTAGATAAGGTGGTCAAAAAGACTTTTGGCGGTTTGGCCTTCATCAGTCAGAGTATTGAATGTAGAAGTTGAGAGGTCATGTTGCAGTTGTATAAGACGTTGCTGAGACCGCTTTGATCCCCCCTCATCCTCCTGTGCTCCATGGAATGGAGACCCAGCCAACTCAACCTCTCCCTAAGTTGCCAGGACACCCTCTAGTCCTGGCAACATCCTCGTAAATCTTTTCTGAACCTTTCAAGCTTGACAATATCTTTCCTATAACATGGTGACCAGAACTGAACACAATATTCAATATACAGGTGTACAAAACCATGAGAGGAATAGATCGGGTAGATGCACAGTGTCTCTTGCCCAGAGTACCAGAGTAGGGGAATCGAGGACCAGAGGACAAAGGTTCAAGGTGAAGGGGAAAGATACAATAGGAATCCGAGGGGTAACTTTTTCACACAAAGCGTGGTGGGTGAGACTATCCCATCGTTTAAGAAACAGTTGGACAGGGACATGGATAGGACAGCTTTGGAGGGATATGAACCAAGCACAGGCAAGTAGGACTAGTGTAGCTGGGACGGTGTGGGCAAGTTGGGCTGATGGGCCTGTTTCCATACTGTATCACTCGATGACTCTATAAGCAATACTGACACATCTGATTTCATCTTCGACCACTCCAACTGCAGACTGAATTTTATCACATTATGGTCACTACCTCCAGGGGGTTCCTTTACCTTCAGCCCCCTAATTCGTTACACAACACCAAATCCAGAATTGTAATTTCTCTAGTAGGCTCGACCACAAGCTGCTCTAAGAGGCCACATTGTAGGCACTCTACACATCCAGTACCAACCTGATTTTCACAGTCTACCTGCATATTGCGATCCCCATGGCCTCTAACAGATTTTAGGCTCACAGGACTACAGTTCCCAGGCTTTTCCTTGCCGTCTTAAATAGAGACACAACATTAGCTACTCTCCAGTCTTCTGGCACCTCACTCATGTCTACTGATGATTCAGATGTTCAGTCAGGGTGCCAGCAATTTCTTCTCTAACTTCCCACACTTGCCAGGGTTTGTCCCATCCGCATCACCCTTTTGCAACTTTCTCTGCCCTATTTCACTCAATCTGAAGAAGGGTCCTGAATGTTATCTGTCCATTCCCTCAATGTTGCCCGATCCGCTAAGTTCCTCCAGCATTCTGTACTTTTGCTCAAGATTCCAACATCTGCAGTTTTTTTGTGTCTCTATTCAATGAAGAATAGTTATTTGTAGATAAAGGGTGCACAGTAGAATTGAGTCAACTAATCATGAAATCCAATCTAGGTGTAAAATCCTTTTGTACAACAACATTGTTCATCTAATTTAGTTACTTTATTTTTAGATTTTCTTAATTATAAGATCCGAACTACATACGTTTCACAGATGGAGCAGTGATGACATCGATCAGGCTTAATCAAATGGCATCGGTCACAGTATCGGATAGCTAATAACAAAAAATAAAGAACATGAGGATTGGTTTCACTATCCTGCAATTTTAGTTCGAAGATGAAGAACTTTCAAAGTCAAAATCATCTTGGAAAAATTATTTCATTTGAAACAAGCAATGCATAACAGGATTTAATTATTTATCAATAATGTTTAAATAAAACATTTCAACAAGTCTACAGGATGGCCAATGTTGCATAATCTAACAACACACAAGGTCAATGAACAAATAATTGATTCCTAAGTTAATGCAGGATCTGACTTTAAGCTGAAAAGTACCATTTTCACCAGAAATGCACATTAAACATACATTGCTGTTGAATATTCTTTCTTTTCTTCAGTGTTTTCCAGTTATAATTCTTTGTTCTCATTCTTGCTATTGAGGGAGTGCAGCGTAGGTTTACAAGGTTAATTCCCAGGATGGCGGGACTGTCATATGCTGAGAGAATGGAACAGCTGGGCTTAGAAGGAGTTTAGAAGGATGAGAGGTAATCTTATTGAAACATAAAATTATTAAGGGTGTGGACACGCTAGAGGCAGGAAACATGTTCCCGATGTTGGGGTGAGTCCAGAACCAGGGGCCACAGTTTAAGAATAAGGGGTAAGCCATTTAGAACGGAGATGAGGAAACACTTTTTCACACAGAGAGTTGTGTGTCTGTGGAATTCTCTGCCTCAGAGGGCGGTGGAGGCCGGTTCTCTGGATACTTTCAAGAGAGAGCTAGATAGGGCTCTTGAAGATAGAAGAGTCAGGGGATATGGGGAGAAGGCAGCAACGGGGTACTGATTGTGGGTGGCGGTGCTGGTTCGAAGGGCCAAATGGCCTACTCCTGCATCTATTGTCCATTACTAATGTTCCCAAAAAGCTACTTTGCTACTGATTCATTAGAATTATCTTTAGTTTTCAAATTATTGACACATTATTGTTATGCCATATTATCAGAACGATATAAATAGCATGTGCTACAGGGTCCTAGTTACCTCCAGATGCAGTCCTGGTGTATACTGGTAACCTTTTAGCCGCATCCAGCAGAATTTGCTTTTGCACTTCAGGGCTCTCTTCTCGCTCATACCTCTCTCTATCAGCTCTGGACAACTGAAACTACAAGTACAGCAAAAAATTAACAAAATTAATCGGTTAACAAGAGAATGTAAGAATGTCTTAATTAAAAAGAGGTAACTTTGTGGTGGAGCAAGAAGAATAAAACATTGCTACAATATTGAAATGTCACTTATTTAACAAAACATTTCATTCATATCATGAGTGAAACTTGGCTGAGAATATTAAGGTGCTTAGCAGCTTTAACTGTTAGGTGACTTTCTCAGGGCTGCCAACATTGGGTGAGAGTTGGGAGTGAGAAATTGCGAGAGACCAAGCCCGAGGGAACATAACGACTGGGGGTGGGAGGGGGGTGTCCCCCCTCCCATTTATACGGAGCTTTTGCATTTTTCAGCTTGAAATTGTACAATCTGGTGCATACTGTAGCGAGTCTTTTAACTTACACTTGAATGCAATATGTATGCTTTAAATTGGATTATCTATGAATAAGGTTAGAGTAAATTACATTCCACAGTAGAGTCCAGGCTCTGGTCAACAGGTGCAGCAAATGAATGATCTTAGTGTATTCATGTATGGAAATCAGATTAAGATCACGTGGCCCATGTTGACCAACCTGGGTCTCACTGCACACCTGGTACTACTCCTGGCCCGGACTCCGGTTGCATACCTTCTCTCATTCCTGTCCATGAGTCCAGCCCTATACCTGGCCCCCTATTCTACCATGATCATAGCTGCTTACCTGCTTAGGTTCCCAGTGCTGAACACACCCCTGGTCCCAGCTTTGACTGCACACCTAGTACTATTCCAGACCTTGACTCTGGATGCACACTTGGCCTTGCTCCTAGCCCCTCTGCACTGACAATATATCTAGCCCACACATAAAGCCCCATATCTGACCCCCCTAGACTTAACCTATTACGTTCAAGTCCACAGGTGCTTATCTAATGTGGTAATCTTTTATGGGGCACTTCACAGACCAAATTAAGTATGTCAAAATTTGCTACATCCATTGGCTTCCTTGTTATCTAACATGCTAGATACTTTGTCAAAGAAGTCATCAATTGGTTGAACACAGTTTCTGATCCATAGAATTATACTCACTCAGCTGTGTAAGTATAATGTTACCATTTCTTTCATTTTCCTAACAAACTGTCCTGAAGTCATTTTAACCCCCAATATTTTATGTATTTTGGTCTTCCTCTCAGCTGGGACTTTTCCGAAAGGCAAAGTCTAATAACTATATATTTAAGCAATATTATTCTATTAAATGTGATCTTGAAAGTACATAATATTTTATGTGGTATTCATAACACAACAATGATAAAAAGATCTTTGTTTTGATTGCTCCTACCAACATGCATACATTATTATATTACAGTTAATATGTACCGAGGGCAAATTTTTGTTCCAATGCTCCCATTCCCAATTACTTTTACATTGATGTGACTGAAATCCAAGTGAAGTTTAAATGGCATCATAAAAGTAAAACCTCCGGAATGGATGATATTCATTATGTGGTTGGTTGGGGTCAGTATCAGCACAGTTACTATATTAAACTTTGAAACTTCAGATATCCTGGCTCAAGCTAGAACTAAAGACAAATAATAATCTCCTCACACATTCCCCTGCAAATATTTTTGTCACTCCTTTAAAATATGCCCCTTCTTTGAACAAGCTCTTAAACATCACATCTGAATCAGTTTACATCTGATTACACTCCCTGAGGATGTTCATCTACGTGTTCAATGAATAAAAAAATCAAGATTGGGGACATTTCTATTCAACCTGTCAAAGGAATTTTTTTTGGGTGGGGGGGGCCATTAGAAATAGTCAGTGAGGTAAACAAACATAATAATTGAGTGGCAAAATCACAATAGTGCTACTTTCCTAATATTTAACTGAAGGAAATAATGGATTATCGGGGCTGTATGTTGTGACAGACAGCCTGACACCTTGCATGTCATTTTAATATTACACTTATCCCATCTCCCTGGATATTTCAGATTAATAAAGTAAGGTTTTGTCAACTAATTACAAATCAGGTTAATTACAAATCAATAACATTAGCCAACTCCGAAACATGAAGTGCTGAGCATTGGGATCCAGACATCACGGATAACTGGCCTCAGTTCCCCGCTCACATCTGGCAGTGCTCTCCTGAACCAGGGGCCGCGGAACGCTTTTGAAAGTGGGGAGGCCGAGCGATCACTGATCACTGGCCTTGGGAGTACCCGGTGAGGGAGTGGAGCAATTGTGTTAAAATCATATTTTAGTGCATTGTAGAAGTATGATTTCAATGGTTTTTGTATGAAGTAATTTTAAGAAATAACTTTTTCCACAGAAAGGGTGGTGGGTATATGGAACAAGCTGCCAGAGGAGGTAGTTGAGGCAGGGACCAACCCAACATTTAAGATACAGTTAGACTGATACATGGATAGGACAAGTTTGGAGGTATGGACCAAAAGCAGGTAGCGTAGCTGGGACATGTTGGCGGGTGTGGGCCTGTTTTCACACTGTATCACTCTATGACTACATTATACCTCCACCATGCATGCGTGCTACAAAATCAAGTGATCGAGTTTTATTGCCATATACTCAAGCATAGAAACATAGAAAATAGGTGCAGGAATAGGCCATTCGGCCCTTCGAGCCAGCACTGCCATTCAATATGATCATGGCTGTTCATCTAAAATCAGTACCTCTTTCCTGCGTTTTTCCCCCATATCCCTTGATTTTGTTAGCCCCAAGAACTAAATGTAACTCTCTCTTGAAAACATCCAGTGAATTGGCCTTCTGTGGCAGAGAATTCCACAGATTCACAACGCTCTGCGTGAAGAAAGTTTGTCCACATCTCAGTCCTAACTGGCCTCCCCTATATTCTTAAACTGTGACCCCCTGGTTCTGACCTCCCCCAACATCGGGAACATTTTTCCTGCAGTTACAGTAAGTGAAAATCTAGCAGGCAAGCAGGATGCTTTCTCCAACCACCCCATTTGAAGTCCACTATCTTCCACCGTTTCTACCCAGTGCTTGGTACTTACTTCCAGCAGCCACTGGTTGCCCTCCAGGATGCACCGAGCCGCAGCCTGATCCATGCCGATGACCTGGGCGCATTTGCCACAGAGACTCTCACGGCAGCGGCGCAACGCTTCCGACGCCTCGAATGGCCCGGGACCCTTGCACTGAGGCTGCTCCATGGCCGGAGCTGCAGTGAACGACTCGCCAGCTCGGCGAACACTCACCATCCCTGCTCCCCGTCCGCATCTGTCCCCGCCACTACTTCGGCTTCCAACACCCGCGGCCAATGCAGTTGATGTGAGTTTTGAAATTTTCGTTGATCACAGAATTTCTCACGAAAGACTGTGAGAAATTTGTGATGAGCGTGAGAATTTGACGAAATGCGTGATTCTCACGCTCAATTCATGAAAGTCTCTCTCTCTCTCTCTCTCTCTCTCCCTCCCTCTCCCTCCCTCTCCCTCTCTCCCCTCCCACCCCCCCCCCCCATCTCCCTGTCTCCATCCCCTCTCTCTTTCCCCCCCCCCTCCCTTTGAGAGTGTCTGTCCCTTAGGCACAGAGACTCTCACGGCAGCGGCGCAACGCTTCCGATGCCTCCGGCGGCCCGGGACTCTTGCACTGAGGCTGCTCCATGGCTGGAGCTGCAGCGAGCGACTCGCCAGCCCGGCAAACATTAGCCATCCTGCAAACCCTCGCCAGCCCTGGCTCCCTGCATCTGCCTCCGTCGCTGGTTCTGCTTCCATCCTTCCCTCAGTCCCGGCTCTCCAACACCCGCGGTCCATGCAGTTTATGTGAGTTTTTACATTTTCGTTGATCACAGAATTTCTCACGACAGAGCGTGAGAAATTTGAGATCAGCGTGAGAGCGTGAGAATTTTTCAAAATTCGTGATTCTCACGCTCAAAGCGTGAGAGTTGGCCAGCCCTGCTTTTCTTTCAAAATAGTACGTTGGCTGCAAATTCATATCCTTCATATGCCAGGCTCTACTAAACACTTGAATTTCAGAAAGTCTTTGATAAGGTGCCGCATATGAGGTTGCTAAACAAGATGAGAGCCCATGATATCAGAGGGAAGATAATAGCATGGATTACAGGTTGGCTGGATGGCAGAAGATAAGTAGTGGCAGTAAAGGAGGCTTTTTCTAGTTGGCTGCCAGTGATTAGCGGAGTTCCACAGGAGTATTGGGCATATTAATGATTTGGATAAGGGGATTGAAGGCTTTGTGGCCTGGTTTGCAGATGATACGAAGATAGGCGGAGGGGCAATCAGCGTAGAGAAAAACAGGGACTCTGCAGAAGATCAGTCTGAAGAAGGGTCTCGACCCAAAACGTCAGCATTTTTTGTCTACCTTCGATTTAAACCAGCATCTGCAGTTCTTACACACTCTGCAGAAGGACAGGGTTGGTGAGTGGGCCGAGAAGTGACAGATGGAATGCAGTGTATCAAAGTGTGGACTCATGCATTTGGGTATTAGGAATAAAGGCAGAGACTATTTTCTAAATGGGGAGAAAATTCAGAAATTGGAGGAGCAATCTGCTGTGAATCTGAGGAATGCATTGCCACAGAAGGCTGTGGAGGCCAAGTCCATGTCTATTTTTAAGGCAGAGATAGATATATTTTTGTGTAGTATGGGTAACAGGGGTTATGGGGAGAATGCAGGAGAATGGGGTTAAGAGGGAAAGATAGATCAGCCATGATTGAATGGCAGAGTAGACTTGGTGTTCCAATGGCCTAATTCTGCTCCTATCACTTATGATCCTCCGAGTGCAAGCAGGATGTCTTCAGATGACTCTGAACAAAAGCCCTGCTATAGATAATGGTGGATGTAAAGAATCCAAAGGCACTATTTTGAAGAAGTCAAAGAGTTTTTTTCAATGTCAATATTTATGCACCATTCAACACGATTGATAATTAATTGGTCATTATCACATTGCTGTTCTTTTCTTGTGGCTGTTAGTCATGTGAACATTTGCTGGCAGATTTCCTACAATATAATAGTCACAAAACAAGCATCAGTGGAGTAAACGTAAAGGAGTTTAGAGCAACAACTGTAAATTACCCTGTACAGATGAGTCTTTCTTTCCTAATTGGAGATGAATAAACAACAGTGAAAGGGGAACAAAGTTATACACCAACTACAAAAATCTGCAAATCCTACATTATGAAGATGTCAGGGGACTAAGCTTTAATAAAACATTTAATTATGGTGCAATCAGTTTTATCAGATTAAGCCATTTTCAATAGTTGTTTTTATTGGTTACTAGACTAAGTGGGACCCGTTGGGTCCCATGTTCACACAGGAGGGCTGGTCCCCCAATGCAATATTCCACCTCTCCACCAATTCCAATATTGGTGACCAGTTGGGGGGGGCTATCTGGAGCGCTAGTATGCACGTTGTGGGCTGAAGGAACTGGTTTCCAGAGGGCTAATGTGGACCGAATGGATTCTTGGGCTGGCAGTTCACACACTCACGGCTGGTGGGCTGGCAGTTGACTCACAGCTATTACCTGAAATTCCATCCAGGCCACCAAATTCAAATGCAGTTTCCTACCATTTCAAGCAGGGAGCAAGGCCACCAAATTCAAATGCAGTTTCCTACCATTTCAAGCAGGGTGCAAGGCCACCAAATTCAAAAACAGTTTCCTACCATTTCAAGCAGGGTGCAAGGCCACCAAAGTGACCTCTCCCTCCCCCATCTTGCAGAGACTCAGCCACGCCTACACTTTTATAGTCCCTCCCCCTCCCACCAGAAGGGGTGTGGCCTTCATGGCGGTGATTGACAGGAGAGAGAAACGCAACATTTTTAAACACTAATAACTCTTATTTTTCATCGATGGTAAAAATCCTCTTGTCCTGCGCAGCGGAGGGGGACTGAGAAAGATGGCCAAAAATCACAACAGTAAGTGGTTTGTTTTTCTAAAATCAAAATGCAGTGCAAACAGGAAGTGGTCAAGATGAGATTTTTAATTGTATAGATAAAATTCCTCCACTCATTGTTAATTGATCGCTCCCATTCACTTAAAACCTCTGACAGAAACAGCCAATAGCCAAGTAGGTTATCCATCCCCCATCCTAGTTTTCCGATCAGTCTGACTGTCCTGATTAAATTTTACATTGTATGCCTCATTGTCACCCTCCCTGAGCTAACAATGATCTATATTTGCCTTGATCATCGCTCATTTTCACACCTTACCTTATGTGTAGGAAAGAACTGCAGATGCTGGTTTAAATCGAAGGTAGACACGAAAAGCTTGAGTAGCTCAGCGGGACAGGCAGCATCTCTGGAGAGAAGGAATGGGTGACATTTCGGGTCGAGGCCCTTCTTCAGACTGGTGCTTGTGTTATATTATTTTGTATTATATCAGACATATAAAGCCCGCTTGATCCAGTCACCTCCATGTGAACCATGATGAAGTTAAACATGACATTGAACTTATTATACAAGAATAATCACAGCTCACTTAAGTCAAATTGAATTACCTTTCGGGAAGGCTGTGCTGGTTCTGTGAAAATAGCCTTGCAATAGGTCCACACAAACAGCACAAAAAATAAATGAAATATCACAAGATATGCAGCTGAAATACAAAAAAAACCCATCAGATAAAGATGTTGTCACATTTTTAAAAAAACAGGTAAATAATATTTTCATTTTGAAAAACAAGTGCAGTTAATTTTACATGGAAATATGTTTGTATTTGTAAGGTCTAGACATTCAGCTTCTTCTTACAATCAGACAACATGCAATAGTAATGCTGATGGCAATCTTGTAAATGAGTGGACAACCGCTCGATGGTAAAAGCATAGATCAGCGGCTGAAAACATGGATTCATGGAAAAATATGTGGAGGACTTCAGGATGACACAGTGGCACTGCCTCATGTGCCAGATCTCATATGCTCTCTCTGTGGAGTTAGCAGATTCTCCTTGATGGGTTTGTAAGTTAATTGGCCACATGCCCTGTGTAGAGAGTGGATATGATTGTGGGATAACATAGAACTAGTGTGAGCGGGTGATCGATGGTCGGTGTGTCCTCAGCAGTCCGGAGGGCCTGTTTCCATGCTGTACCTCTATACTAAACTAAGTGTATAGTTCGTGGTTGGCATGAACTCGATGGGCCAAAGGACCTGTTTCTGTGCTGTACGTCTCTATGACTCCATAACATTTGAATCAAAACACTCTCCAAACAGAATATGTTTTTCTCTTCATGGATTAATTATATGAAATCTCAGATATGTTAAATCATTTTTTTATATAAGAAATGTCAGATATGTTAAATCAATTTTTTGGAACATGGACATTGCAAATATCCCCAAGGTAACTATAATTTCAAATCTCATAGATTTAAAGTTATAAAATTCCTATTACAAAGGATAAAATAATAAGGAAATCATGGGTCTGTAGGCCGACAAATCACTGGAACCCAGTAGCAAAGGGTTTTGAAGTAAGAAGCAGTGGACTTATTGGTTGAACATTTTCAAACTCACTAATAGAGGGTATCAGATTGGAAAACTGCCAAGAAGACAGGTATGTGGATAAGAAAGGTTTAGAGGGTTATGGGCCTAATGCAAACAGGTGGGACAAGTGTGGATGGGGCATCTTGGTCGGCATGGGCAAGTTGGGCCGAAGGGCCTGTTTCCGTGCTGTATGACCCGCTTATTTAAGAGGAATTAATTAGCTGTATGACCCGCTTATTTAAAAGGAATGACCCGCTTATTAAGAGGAATTCAGAATGCAGGGTGTTGTTGCTAGTTAGTAACATTTATTGTCGGCAAGATGCTAGTCAATAATGAAAGAGGAAATAATTAATCATTTAGGAAAGATAAATATAATCAAACCTAGTTAACATGGTGCCATGAAAGGCAAATCATGGTTGACAAATTTGCTTCAAGTCTTTGAGGATGCAATAGGAGCAAATGATAGAGGAACGTAGTGTGTTTAGATTTCCAAGTGACATTTGCAAAAGTGCTGCAAATAAGACAAATGTATAATTTAAGAGACCAAAGTATGGGAGGGTAGGTTGAAAATTAGTCATCACACAGAGGACAACAAATTGAAATCAACAAGTGTTTTTTAGATTGGACAGATGTAATTAGTGTGGTACCTAAGGCATCGGTTCTTGTCTCTGAAATGTTTACCAATTTACACTGATGACCTAGAGGAGGGAATGAAATGTACATTTTCCAGGTTTGCCCATGATGGAAGGGTACGATGTGATTAGGACATTGTGATTTTGCAAGGGAAATTGAGGGATTGAGTGAATGGGCAAAGACGGCAAATAAAGTTTAAAGTGGGAAAGTGTAAAGCCATGCATTTGATAAGAGAAATCAAAAGATGGACTATTGTCAAAAAGGGAATGGACTGTGAACTGGTGACAATTCAGAGGGATCCAGATGATCCAGTGCATGAATCACAAAAGGCTAGCAGGTGTAACCAAGTCATGGTTTAAGGTAGCAAACTGTAATGACTTTGAAGGGGTTGGTGTTTAAGGATAGGGAGGTTTCAAAGGTTCCACAGCATCTGTGGAAACGAAAATAGTACATTTTTCAGGTTAGGAACTCCTTGTCAGAACTAAAGGGCCTGTCCCACTGCGGCGACCTAATCAGCGAGTTCAGGCGAGTTTGCGGCAACTCATACTCGCAGCAAGGTCGACACGAGGTCCTGGGTGATCTTTGTAACTCTCCTTCATGCTCGAGAGTAGTCCCCGCGTACTCGAGGCCTCAGCTAGATCGCGGCGTATTTTTAAAAATGCTGAAAAATGCCTGCGAGTAAAAAAAGGTCGCCATGGAAATTTTAAAAATATTTCTTTTACTCATAGGTTTAGTCGAAGTAGGTCATAGTAGGTCGGCATGTTATTCGTAGGTAATCAAGGGTAGTCGAAGGTAGTCAAAGGTAGTCGTAGATAGTCTTCAACATAGTCGAAGGGAGGTCGAAGGAGGTCGTCTTCACTCTCCACTATTGGTGTCCAATTTTCCCAAAACTAGTCGAAGCTAGTCTTCAACATAGTCGAAGGAGGTGGAAGGAGGTCTTCTACATAGTCAAAGGAGGTCTTCAACATGACACTTTTTCAAACTCTCCTAAACTCTTCTCAACTCGCCAATTAGGTCGCCGCAGTGGGACAGTCCCTAAAGTCTATCCAACATAGTTTGCATTTATTTCTGACCTGCCATTTGCAATATTTTATTGATTTTCAAGTTCCAGCATTAAGGTTTTGAGAAAGTATGTTGGACGTTTGACTCTTGATATAAAATACTAATATATTTTCCAATATTATGAAGGTCCACCAGACTGATTCCTGGAATGGTGGGTTTGTTATGTAATGAGAGGTTAAGCAGAAGAATGAGATATGATCTTATAAAAAAAGTTACAACATCATTCTTGGGCTTGACAAGGTGGATACCGTGATGTGGCCTCCAGAACCTGGGCTGTCCAAAACTAGAGATCCCACTCTTCTGTATGGTTGGCCATACAGCACAGAGATGAGAAGACATTTATTTAGAAAGGGGAGTGTAATTCTCTACCCATGGGAATATGGAGGGACGGTCACTGAGTATATTTAAGAATATATTTGATAATTTTAGATATTTACTGTAAATATTAGATATTTAGACATCAGAGACCAGAGATACTGGAATGCTGGAAAAGTAAACAAACTGTTAATAGGAACTCAGTGGGTCGTGCAGTAATTGGGGTGGGGTGGGGTTGTTTGGATCCCATGCACCAGTATTATGGGGTTAAAGCAGTAAAGTGACGCCTGAGGTATAAGATCAGCTCTGAACTTACTGAATATCAGAGCAAGCACGAGGGGCAGAATGTCTTCTATTTCTTATGGAGAAAAGATATATATCAACAAAACTCTTTTTATGTTCTCTGCACAAGTGCAATTAGTCAGATAAGGCAGCAGCATTCAAGGTTGTACAGATAACTTTTTAATGTTCTGAAATATCGTTCATTGTATATGCCTTTCCTTTTACTGTAAGGATTGTCACAGATATCCTGGTACTCATTTTTATTAAATGTTTAATGGTCATGTAGTAATTATTACTGAGAATGGAGATCAAGCAATTCTGTTGCCTGAATTATTTACAAGGGTGGAAAAAATAGGTGGAAGCAAAATTAAAGATCATGGGTTTCAAGGAGAATTGTAAGAGATCGGAGAAAGTAAATGGCACCACACATCAAATTTTACTGCATTACAACTGCTATTGGATTACTTGCTCCTTATGTATCCAGTACCTTGCTGAAATCATATTGTGAAAATTGCCAAGCTAACCCACAGAATATTAACAGTAACAATGATTTTATGAAGTAAAGTCCGTATCGTATCTCCATCTGCACTGCGGCTTAACATCGTGGAGCTGGTGATCCCTTTGTTAGGGATTGACCGGGAGCTCCAACCGCAGGAGCTTCAATCGCCCCGACTGCGGATGGTTCGACCGCCCCGACCGCGGGAGAAAAGGAGGAAGAAGGTAAATGTTATTTGCCTTCCATCAGAGTGGGGAATGTGAGGTCGCCGAAAAACAAGATGGACGCCCTGCCTGTGCTGGTAAGGACTTGGAGGGAGAGCCGTGATCTCGGTGTTTGCGAGGACATCGCGCCATTAGAACATCCTGGAGTCTAGTGCGAGTGTGGATGGCTTTCTGACTGTTTGGGTGGACAGGGTCTGCAGAGAGAGGTCGGTACAACTCTGGTCATAGCATGGTGAAGAGTGTGTGTGTGTGGCCCGGACATTGAACTGATGGCTGCGGGTCTCTGCTTTTGGTGTGTGTCCTAGGGATTCTCACACGTCGTTGTGGTGGCTGTTTATGTTTAATCTTTATGTAGTTTTGTATCTTGTTGCTTTTTTGGTATGACTGTATGGTAAATAAAATTTCACTGGACCTCGCTATACATGACAACAAAAGGACCATTGAAGCATTGAACCATTGAAATATATAATAAATTCAGCGTTTGGCTATTTTTCAAATTAAATGACTCATTCATTATTGCAAAATGATACATAGTTAGCTTCCACCCACAATAGGAGGCAGAAACACATTGATCTTCAGCAAAGTTCATCTGCTAGGAAGTAAAAGGACGCTGGGCATTGTTTTCAGTGAAAACCCAAGGTCTTATATACTGTAGCATTGGTTCATTCTTTATTTAATATTTGTGGATTTTGTTCCATCATAGTTGATGGGGCCCTTGACTGTGACCATCCCATTTTCCTTACCCTTTCTATCCCAGTCAGAACCACAATAGTCTTCACATTCCTCAGCAGAGACCTTTCATTTATTCCCCTACACCCAACTCAATGAGTTCCAAGTCCGACATGATGTTGAGCTCTTCTTCCGTCTTCCTGTCCCCGTTCCCCCCCCCCCCTCCTTGAACCCGTTTCCTTGGCATGGGGACCGCGTCTCCCAGTGACGGCCCTTTTTCACCATCTCCACCACTCCTCTTCCTCATGGACTCTCCCTGCTGGTCTTCCACCCTCTTTGGACCTTTTAATTTCCAAATTCTGCCACGACATCAACAATCTGCATAGGAGAGATATCTGCTCCATGTATAATGATAAAGTAAGCGCCTTATATGTAGGCAGTAAGCCCTTCTGCAAGCATAAAAATAAGACACATAACATCAGACCTGGCTGGAATAAGTATGTAGCTGAGTATCATACTGAAGCCCGTGAAGCCACCAAAGCATGGGCTATGGCAGGTAGACCCAGACAGGGGCCTGTGTTTGAGCACAAGAAGCTCACTAATGCAAAGTATAAGTATGCTGTTCGCTTCATCTGTAAAAATGAGCAAGCTATGAGGGCTGATTCCATGGCTAAGAAGCTGCTAAGTAACAATGCTACAGATTTTTGGAAGGAAGTGAGAGCTCTTAGCAGTTGCAAAACATCTCGACCATGTACTGTAGATCCGGAACGGCTTTATAGCACTTTATTCAACTGTGTCTTTTATGTCACATGAGGTGTATCATGCCATGAACAAGCTGTCCAACAACAAAGCAAGTGGCTTGGATTATATCTCTGCTGAACATCTTAAGTATGCGAGTATGAGGATAGCTCCTTCCTAGCTATTTGTTTTACTGGCTTTATGATTCATGGCATGTTACCAGACTCAATGTTGTCTGTCTTGTTAGTGCCGTTATTAAGGACAAAGCGGGTAAAGTAGGCAGTCTAAGTAATTACAGGCCCATAGCTTTAGCCAGCATATTGTCAAAAGTCTTAGAAAGAGTTGCTGGATAGAATACATGAGTTTGTTAACTCCACAGATAACCAGTTTGGCTTTAAAGCTAAACATGGCACTGACTTATGCATATATGCCCTAAAGGAGATGTAAACAAATATAGAAGCAAAAACTCTTCAATCCTTATGTGCTTTATTGATGCTTCCAAAGCCTTTGAGCGTGTTAATCACAGAAAGCTGTTTGGTAAAATGCGTCAAAGAGGGGTGCCTAAATACATTGTGAGAATACTGGCCTACTGTATGCCCACCAGACTATGCAAATAAAATGGGGCAATAGGGTCTCAGCCCCATTTGGGGTTAGCAATGGTGTTAGACAAGGGGGGATTTTGTCCCCAGTCCTTTTTAATCTATATATTGATGATCTGTCTAAACAATTGAAAGCCTGTAACACTGGGTGCGTGATTGGTAATATTTTAGTGAACCATATTATGTATGCAGATGATCTTGTGGTCTTTAGTCCATCTAGCGCTGGTCTCCAGCAGCTCCTTACTGCATGTTCCGTGTATGGTTTGGAACATGACATTAAATATAATGCTAGTAAGAGTGCTGTTATGGTCTGTAGAACCAAAGAGGATAAAAGCCTAAAATATCCTGATTTTAAATTGTCTGACAACAATCTTAGTGTCTGTAATAAGATAAAATATCTAGGGCATATTATTACAGAACAAATGACAGATGATGAGGATATTTATAGGCAACGACGCATGCTGTATATACAGGCGAATATCCTCTTGCGTAAATTTGGTGCGTGTGCAGATGTGGTGAAGATGTCGCTATTTAGAGCATACTGCACACCCCTCTACACTGCGCACCTGTGGTCAACTATTTAAAGACAAGTATGCAGAGACCAAAGGTTGCATATAACGATGCCATGAGAACACTGCTAAGGCAACCAAGATGGCGTAGTGCCAGTAATATGTTTGTGGCTGCAGGAGTCAGTACTCTAGAAGCTATCCTAAGACACCACATGTATAAATTCATTTGCAGGATAAATGACTCTAAAAATGTGCTTATTGTGGCCTTGACAAACATAAGGGTTAGCACTACACGCTACGAATCCCAGTTGTGGAGACACTGGTATCGTTGTCTCGTTGTACGACATTGATCATTTTTTACTCTGGATTTTTAACTTAAGTATTGTGGGTTTTTTTTAAAATATATAAATTATGATGTTTTTATGTGATTTACCACGATTTTATATATATTTATGATATTTGATATGCAATGCATTTTTTAATGTAACCAGATAACCATATAACAATTACAGCACGGAAACAGGCCCTCTCGGCCCTTCCAGTCCGTGCCGACCATTTGTTTTCCCCTAGTCCCATCTACCTGCACTCATTGTAATGTTGCCCCTTGTCTGGACCATGAGTCCGTAATAAAGTTTTATTATTATTATTATTATTAATCTTGACTTCTCCACTCAAGTTACGCACTTCAATCCCACCCCCTTTGAATGCACAGCTTTCTGCTTACTCAGTAACACAATCGGGGTGGAAGATTGCAACCTTCACGTGGTCCGCCCTGTTTCGACTAATGCAATCAACTTGACGTGCACAAACAGAAGATCAAATAGAACAAGTTGTCCTACAACTTTAGGCTGTGCACGCCACACAAAAGAAGAAGTAACAAACCAAACACTGTTATTAAACCTGCCGAGAACAGAAGAATCATTGTAGTCTGGCAGGCTGACCTCTACCGAGTGGAGGCCAGACACCAGCTGTCGGACACCTCATTAGACCTACTCCTTGACCATGACCCCACAGACGAACCCTAGGCCACCATTTTCCAGACCGTTACCAATCTCACCTATGGTGATCTCCCCTTCACAGCCGCCAACCTTATAGATAATCAGCCCCATTCCACCTGCTTCTATCTCCTTGCAAAGAGGGCAGACACATTATTTCTGCCTGGTCCTGTCCCATGGAACTCATCTCCAAATAACTGGAATCCATCTTGTTTTCTTACCTCCCCGCACTTGTCCGACCTACATCCAAGAATCTCACATGCCCTTTAACTTCAATAACTTTCAATTCTTAGGCTCCTATTGCTTCATCTTTACCACAGATGCCAGGTCTCTTTACACCTTCAATCCCCACCAGGAAGGTCTCAAGGCCATTGTTTTTTTTAGTGAACACACAGTTCCCCTCGACTAACAATCCCCTCTGCCTGGTGAAATGTCCTCACCCTCAGTAACTTTTCTTTTAACTTCTTTCACTTCAAGTTCAATGTGCAGCCTTGCACACTCACATAGGCCCCCAGCTATTCCTGCCATTTTGTTGGTTACATTGAAGTCCTTGTTCCAACCGTACACTGGCACCATCCCCAAACTCTTTCTCCGCAACATCGACGACTGCATCTACACCTCATACTGCCTCAGGAAGAATATCAACATCTTTTCCCACCCCAGTTATTACTTCCCCCCCCCCCCCCCCCCCCCCCCCCGCGCATTGGCCAGAAAATACATAAGCTTGTAACACCAGATTCAGGAATCGCAGAGTCTAGGGAACATCACAATGCCAAACTACAATGACAATATTATACTAGGGAGGTGGAAACTGGGTGATGAAATAACTCGACTGAAATAACATTCCACCTCTGAGCTCGTGTTAAGAAAGAATTAGGCTAGTTGGTTAAAGGAGAAATGATTTGGTCTGGATGTTTCTAACCTGCAACTTTTATTTTTGGTAGACAAAAATGCTGGAGAAACTCAGCGGGTGCGGCAGCATCTATGGAGCGGAGGAAATAGGCAACGTTTCGAGCCGAAACCCTTCTTCAGACTGATTTCGGCCCGAAACGTTGCCTATTTCCTTCGCTCCACATATGCTGCCCCACCCGCTGAGTTTCTCCAGCATTTTTGTCTACCTTCGATTTTCCAGCATCTGCAGTTCCTTCTTGAACATTTTTATTTTTGGAGCATACTTAAAATGTATTTATTTGCATATCACAAATGCAGGTGAAATCTCCCTAGTTGTTCAAAAAGGGTGCAGCACAAAGTTTACTTTAAAATGTAATATATTAAAATCTTTTGAACCATTGAGCCATTTTAAAGTTTTCAACTAAAAGGGGATGAAGTGGAATAACTGGGGAAATGTGCTGTAAACCTATGTTGGGTGGGTAATGATGTTTTCAAGTCCAACAGGAATATATTTTGATGAATCATTTATATTGATAAAATAAATAAAATATCCCATTTTATTTAACAGGCTCCCATGTCAAATATCCCTGTACTGAAAGGAAGTCCTGGGTGAATATTTGAAATGTAATGTATATAAATATACAGTTTACTTATTTACTAAAATCCGAGTATGTATGTAAACATTTCCGCAGGGGAAATTAAGTAAGGAGAGCAAATTGAGAATGTTTATTTTACAAACAATGTAAGAGTGGGCACAGCAGAAACAGTCACATAGTCTCTTTCTGCAGTTTGTTTTTCTACAACTTTAGTGCAGTAAGTGTGAATAATCAGATGTAAAGTAATTGCATCTTTGGAAAGGAGATCTCAGGTAGTTTGGGAAGGGGAAGGAATGATGGTGGGCAGGAGAGAATCAATTAATAAATGAAAAACAAAGCCAACTCATCTAATAGATGGAGTGTTGCATCTCCAATATGGTTTTCAATGCAAAGAAACACGTTTTCACTCATGATTTACAAATTCCTCAAATAGATATTATACTTCTGTGCTTTAATGAAAAATACTGAATTTACATTAACTATTGCGGGGGGGGGGACATGCTTCAACTGTACAACCTGACGACTCGTTAATTTATAGAAAAATCAAAGAAAGCAGGCTGAGTTGTACCAACAATGTTTTGAGGTTTTGCTTCGTTGCTTCTTGAACATAACCACATTGTATACACCTACATAAAAAGGAGAAACATACCAGCTGTTCACTGGAGAAGCAAGTTCCTTAAAAGATGATACAAAACAAAGTCTTACCTTTTTCTAAACCATTTTGAATAGTAACTGTAAAGGAGGAAGAAAAATAAACATGTTTTAAACAAGGAAACACTCACATCAAGCATAACAAAGTAATTATCTTTCATTCACAGTACAAAAAACATTATAACTGGTTTGTAAGCTCGAGACATTCATATGACTTTTATTGGAATTGAAATCTATAAAATGAAAATAACTGTGGCAGAAACAAGCTACTACCTCTTTATTATTACTCACCTGTCCCTTAAAACAGTTCCTCAATTGCTTATAAACATGTTGTGCTTAACTCAGCTTCAGGAGTTCTTTGTGGTAATATATTTCACATCCTAATGGGCCTGTCCCACTTAGGCTATTTTTAGGCGACTGTCATAGTCATAGCAGGTCGCAGAAAAATCGGCACCTGGATTCCTCTTCGACTTAAAATTTGAAATAGAATCATTACTTTAACAACAAAAAAAAAACAAATCAGCACCGGCGACAACCTACGTCACCTGGCGACAACTACGACAGCACCTACATCAGGAGACGACAAGCTATGCTCATTGGCGTCAAACCCACTGTCGCCGACTGTCTCCGAAAATGTTTCAGCATGTTGAAAATCCAGCGGCGACCAGAAAGACGCTACGACTCTTTGGACGACTGAGGAGACTACTCACGACCATACAGGCGACACCCAGGCGACCATGTGGCGACAGCCTAGCCTGTAGTCACCTAAAAAAAAAACCTAAGTGGGACAGGCCCATAATACATTTTCCAAAAAAGAAAAAGCAAAGATACAACTTTAAGTAGCAGTAAAATGAACCATTTGTAGAAGATGCAGGAATGTGTGTAATTTATTTTCGGACATAACTTTATGGCAAATTGGATGGCTGATTTATGAACTGACTCCAGGGTATTTGATCTCTACCAGAATTCCAAGCAGATCATGCCACTTCAGTCAGACCCGATTAGCAGCATGCGTTGTTTTGGTCTAATGATTTACAAAAATTGACAGAAAATATCAAATGCAAATTTGCCATTGTTAAATTCTCTGAAGAGCACATGAGATTTATTTTGAAGATAGCAATCTTACTGGAAATGATTGCTTGTGGCCTTTGCTGTTGCATGCATGAGAAGTTGCTGGTTCAAGGGCCTGTCCCACTTATGCGACCTTTCAGAAAACTTGTCTGCGACCTTCAAGCTCGGGGCACTCGCCTGAAAAAACGGGAGCTGGATCGACCGTCAGCGCTGACACACACACAAACACATCGCAAAGGCGGGGGCCAGGGAAAGCGGGGGAGCGCTGTCTTAAATTCACAAGGTGCAAAGCCAAGGTGATAACCGGATGAACAGGAAGGTTAAAGACGGCTGGCACAGTGTACGGTAAGTCCAGTGTACGGTAAGCCCGGGGGGGGGGGGGGGGGGGGGGAAGGGGGGGTGAGAAGGGGGGGGAAAGAAGGGGGGGGGGAGAAAAGGGGGGGAGAGAAGGGAGGTGGGGGAGAAGGCGGGGGAAAGGGGGGGGGGAAGGGGGGAAGGGGGGGGGAGGAGTGGAGGCACTTTTAAGAAGCCAGACAACTTTTAATAAGCCAGAGATACACAGCTGTGAAGTTCGGCGGACATTTAACATTACTGGTCGGCTTTCCTTGGTTCTGAAAACTTGTGCTTACGTTTTTTTCCCCCAATGAGCCAATGAAAATGCCCGGTCAGCAAAGGAGATTACCTACGGCTATCACGACTACCTACAATGACATGGCGACCCCACTACCACTGCACCTACGAGTTCAAAAGTATCGATTTTCTCCATGCCGACCAATCTTTGCTCGCAGAACATTTTTCAGCTTGTTGGAAAATTTTCCTCGACCAAACTGAGGCCGCGAGTAGTAACCACTATGCGGGAACTCCTCGCGACCTTGAAGGGGACTTACCAGCGACCACCTACGACCATGTGTCGACCATGCTGCGAGCTTGTGGCGAGCGCAGACTCTCCTAAACTAGCAAATAAGGTCGCCATAGTGGGACAGGCCCTTAACTTCACTCAGTATAAAGAAACGATTACCACAAATATGAATATTTACATCAAAGGTTTTTTTTAATTGTTGTCTAAGCCTGGGGTGAAACATTTGTAGTTTGTGCACCTGGAAGTTATTTTTAACTTCTAGCTGCAAAACCACAGACTACAAATATTGCAGTGGTAACATTTCATTTCCTCTTTGAAATATATTATTGGCATAACAATTTGTTGAACATTGAATGACAACTTACATTTAGACAGCAACTCTACTAATAAAGATCTCAAGGACTTTTGCTGTGCCCATGTCAAAATACAGATGTTAAATTAAAGGAAGAGATATCGGAAAAAGTGATCAAAATCATCCTCAAAGGGGTTAATTTTAAGAACAAATTGAGGGAGGAATTGAGATTGAGAACCAGTCTGATGAAGGGTCCTGACCCAAAACGTCACCTATCCATTTTGTCCAGTGGTCTTGCTTGACTCGCTGAGTTACTCCAGCATTTTGTGTCTATCTTTGAGAGAAGGAGATGTTGAAATAGGGATCTCTGCAGCAAGGTGCTGGAAGCAGAAATAGTTTCAGAAGTGGAAACAGTTTTTGACATTTAGCTCATTTGGATTTGATTGCTTGGTCCAGAATTGAAGATGCAAACAACTGGGGAGGAGAAAGAATTCAACAAAAGGCTATGTTCAAAGAGAATGCTTTTGCTCCTTCCAACATTTACTTGGAGTAAATTATACCCCATTCAATTATGAACATCTGATAACATAGCAGTGATGGGGGGGGGGGGGGGGGGGTCAAGAGAGATGATGGAGTGACAGATTCACATTTTAAGAGCATTCAGTGTTTCAGGAGCATATTTTCAAAGATACTTTTAGAGGTGTTGTTCCAGGCCAGACAATAGACAATAGACAATAGGTGCAGGAGTAGGCCATTTGGCCCTTCGAGCCAGCACCGCTCTTCAATGTGATCATTGCTGATCATCCCCAATCAGTACCCCGTTCCTGCCTTCTCCCCATATCCCCTGACTCCGCTATTTTTAAGAGCCCAATCTAGCTCTCTCTTTAAAGCATCCAGAGAACCTGCCTCCACCGCCCTCTGAGGCAGAGAATTCCACAGACTCACCACTCTCTGTGAGAAAAAGTGTTTCCTCATCTCTGTTCTAAATAGCTTACCCCTTATTCTTAATCTGTGGCCCCTGGTTCTGGATTCCCCCAACATCGGGAACATGTACCCTGCCTCAAGCATGCCCAAACCCTTAATAATCTTGTATGTTTCAATAAGATCCCCTCTCATCCTTCTAAATTCCAGAGTATACCAGCCGCTCCATTCTCTCAGCATATGACAGTCCCACCATCCCAGGAATTAACCTTGTGAACCTACACTGCACTCCCTCAATAGCAAGAATGTCCTTCCTCAAATTTGGAGACCAAAACTGCACACAATATGCCAAGTGTGGTCTCACTAGGGCCCTGAACAACTGCAGAAGTTGTTCCTTTGCTCCTATACTCAACTCCTCCTGTTATGAAGGACAACATGCCATTCGCTTTCTTCACTGCCTGCTGTACCTGCATGCTTACTTTCAATGACTGATGAACAAGGACCCCCAGATCCCATTGTACTTCCCCTTTTCCCAACTTGACACCATTTAGATAATAATCTTCCTGTTTTTGCTACCAAAGTGGATACCCTCGCATTTATCCACATTAAACTGCATCTGCCATGCATCTGCCCACTCACCCTGCATTCTCATTGCATCCTTCTCACGGTTCACTCTGCCACCCAGCTTTGTGATCCCTGTCAGAACTCTACCCCCAATACCATGTGCCCATATTTTGCAAACTAATCTCCTGTGTGGGACTTATCGAATTGGTGCAGGGGCAGAGATTTGGCTTTCTAGATCACTGGAATCTCTTCTGGTGCAGGGATGACCTGTACAAAAGGGACAGGTTGCACCTTAATTGGAAGGGGACTCTCATTCTGGCAGGCAGGTTTGCTGGTGCTACACAGATGGGTTTAAATTAAATAGTAGGGGGGTGTGGAGTCAAAAACATGGAAGCGTATCCATGCAGTTAACGGGAAAGAGAGTGTAGGAAAGGTCACGTTTAAACCAACAGGGCAGGGGGATGGACACCAATGCAAACAGAGGGCCATAAAAGGAGGACAGAAGCAAAAGGTAGAAGGGAGATAAGAAAAACTAACCTGAGAGCTTTGTGCCTTAATATGACAAGCATGCGAAATAAGGTGGATGAATTGATTGCAGTTAGTAGTTAAGGGTAATGATATAGTTGGAATTACAGAGACATGGCTCCAGGGTGACCAAGGCTGGGAGTTAAACATGCAGGAGTCCTCGTTATTCAGGAAGGATGGACAGAAAGTAAGAGGAAGTGGGGTGGCATTGCTGGTTAAAGAGGATATTAATGCAATAGCAAGGAGAGACATTAGCTTGGATGCTGTAAAATCGGTATGGGCAGAACTGCGAAATAGCCAAGTGCAGAAAACACTTGTTGGAATTGTATACAGACCACCAAATAGCAGTAGGGAGTTTGGGGATAGCATCAAGCAGGAAATTAGCGATGCGTGTTGCAAAGGTACAGCGGTTATCATGACTTTAATCTATATATAGATTGAGCCAACCAAATTGGTTACAGTGCTGAGGAGGAGGATTTCATGGAATGTTTACAGAATGGGTTTTTAAACCAATTTGTAGAGGAACTGACCAGGGGGCAGACCATCCTAGACTGGGTATTGTGTAATGAGGAAGGATTAGTCTTGTGCAAGGCCCCTTGGGCAACAGTGACCATAATATGGTGGAATTCTGCAATAGGATGGAGAGTGACACGGTTAATTTGAAGACTAGGGTCCTGAACTTGAATACAGGAGACTTTGAAGGTATGAGATGGGAATTGGTTAGGATAGACTGGCAAATTATACTTAAAGGTTGACAGTGGAGATGCAATGGTGAAGATTTAAAGGGAAGGTGGCTCAACCGTGGCTGACGATGGAAGTCAAGGATAGTGTTAAAGCCAAGGAAGAGGCATATAAATTGGCCAGAAGAAAAAAGATTTGTGAAGACGAATGTAGGTCTCCTACAGTCAGAGACATGTGATTTTATAATGGGAAACAAGGAAATGAAAGAACGAGTACTTTGCTTCTGTCTTCACTAAGGAAGACACAAACAATCTCCCAGAAATACTAGGGGACCGGGGATCTAGTGGGAGGGAGGAACTGAAAGGAATCTACATTAGTCAGAAAATGGTGTTAGGTAAATAGTTGGGACTGAAGGCAGATAAATCCCCAGGGCCTCATGGTCTGCATCCCAGAGAACACAAAGAGGTGGCCCTAGAAATTGTGGATGCATCGGTGATCATTTTCCAATGTTCTCTCAACTCTGGATCAGTTCCTGTGGACTGGAGGGTAGCCAATGGTACTTGACTTTTTAAGAAAGCAGGGAGAGATAAAACGGGGAATTATAGACCAGTTTGCTTTACATTGGTAGTGGGGAAGATGCTTGAGTCGATTATTAAAGATGTAATAGCAGCGCATTTGGAAGCCAGAAACGGGATCGGTCAATGACAGCATGGATTTATGAAGGGGAAATCATGCTTGACTAATCTTTTGGAATTTTTTGAGGATGTAACAAGAATGGATAAGGGAGAGCCAGTGGATGTGGTGTATCTGGACTTTCAAAAAGCCTTTGACAAGGTCCCATACAAGAGATTAGTGTGCAAAATTAGAGCACATGGTATCGGGGGTAGGGTATGGATAGAGAATTGGTTGGCAGACAAGAGGCCAAGAGTAGGAATTAACGGGCCCTTTACAATATATATTAGCGATTTAGATGAGGGAATTAAATGCAACATCTCTAAGTTGGCGGATGACACAAAGCTGGGAGGTAGTGTGAGCTTTGAGGAGGATGCTATGAGGCTGCAGGGTCACTTGGATAGGTTGGGTGAGTGGGCAGATGCATGGCTGATGCAGTATAATGTGGATAAATGTGAGATTATCCACGTTGGTGGCAAGAACAGGAAGGCAGATTATTATCTGAATGGTGTCAGATTAGCAGAAGGGGAAGTTCAACGGGATCTGGGTGTACTTACATCAGTCACTGAAAGTAAGCATGCAGGTACAGTTGGCAGTGAAGAAAGCTAATAGCATGTTGGCCTTCATTGCAAGGATTTTAGTTTAGGAACAAGGAAATCCTACTGCAGTTGTACAGGGCCCTGGTTAGACCGCACCTGGAGTATTGTGTGCAATTTTGATCTCCTTATTTGAGGAAGGACATTATTGCTATTGAGGGAGTGCAAGCGTAGGTTTACCAGGTTAATTCCCGGGATGGCGGGACTGACGTATGATGAAAGAATGGAGCGACTGGGCTTGAATTCACTGGAATTTAGAAGGATGAGAAGGGATATTATAGAAACATATAAAATTCTTAAGAGGATTGAACAGGGTAGATGCAGGAAAAATGATCTTGATGTTGGGGGAGTCCAGAACCAGGGGTCACAGTTTAAAAATAAAGGGTAGGCCATTTATGACTGAGAAAAGGAAAAACTTTTTCACCCAGAGAGTTGTGAATCTGTGGAATTCTCTGCCACAGAAGACAGTGGAGGCCAATTCACTGGATGATTTCAAAAGAAAGTTAGATTGATCTCTTAGGGCTAAGGGAATCAAGGGATATGGGGGAAAAAGCCGGAACGAGGTACTGTTTTTGTATGATCAGCCATGATCATATTGAATGGCAGTGCTGGCTCAAAGGGCCAAATGACCTACTCCTGCACCTATTGTCTACGTTTCTATTATGGATAGCTCGTCTAGTGAGGCTATATCGGTGGAACTGAGGAAGAAGAAAGGGATGATCACCTTGTTAGGAGTGTACTACAGGCCCCCAAATCGTCAACAGGAATTAGAAGAGCAAATATGCCAGGAGACTGCAGGCAGCTGCAAGTCTAATACAGTTGTCGTAGTAGGGTATTTTAACTTTCCCAATGCTGACTGGGAATGTCATAGTGCGAAAGGTTTGGATGGGGTGCGATTTGTCAAATGTGTTCAGGAGAGTTTCCTCCGGCAATAAGTAGAGGGCCCCACACGGGAGAGGGCAATGCTTGATTGAGTCTTGGAAAATTGGGAGGGACAGGTGGATGAAGTATTCGTGGATGAGCCTTTTGGGAAAAGCGACCACTGTTCAATTAGTTTTAAGATAGTGATGGATAGAGGCAGAGCAGGCCCTGGAATTAAAATTCTAAATTCTAAATGGCCAACTTTGAGGGTATGAAACAGGAATTTGTTAAAGTTGACTGGAGTAGGTAGTTTGAAGGAAAAGGAACGTAGGGAAAATGGGATGTTTTTTAAAGTGTGCTGACAAGAGTTCAGGTACAACATCCCTGTTAGAGTGAAGGGCAAGGCAGGAAGCGTAAGGAAGCTTGGGTGACGAGGGAAATAGATAAGAAGGAGGCATGGGGAAGGTATAAACAGCTGGGATCAAGTGTATCCCTGGAGGAGTTCCAGGAATTATGGAGCAAGCTAAAAAAGAAACACAAGAGGGCAAAAAGTGGGCAGGAGATAACTCTGGCAGATAGCATTATTAGTGTAGTTTATTGTCTCATGACCGAGGTACAGTGAAAATCTTTTTGTTGGGTGCTAATCAGTCAGCAGAAAAACAATGCATGATTACAATCAATCCATTTACAGTGTATATGATAAGCGAATAACATTTAGATAAAGGAATAACATTTATCTTAGGGAATAACATTTAAATAATGGAATAATGTTTAGATAAGGGAATAACATTGGGATTATGTATAATCCCAAGAGATTTTATAAGAACATAAAGAGAAAAAGGGTAACCAGAGAGAGAGTGGGACCCCTCAGGAATCAAAGTGGTCAACTATGCATGGAGCCACAGGAGATGGGCAAGGTCCTCAAAGAGTACTTCTCTGTTTTTACAATGGAGAAAGACATGACAGCTGGGGAACTTGGGGCAGTTAATGGAAGTGTTTTGACAGCAGACAGTATTAAAGTAAAAAAGATCCCGACGTGTATGAAGGAAGACAAGCCGCCAGGGTTTGATCAGATATATATGAAGACACTGTAGGAAGCTAGAGAGAAAATTGCAGGTACCTGGCTGAGATTTCCGGGTCGTCATTAAGTACAGGAGAGGTGCCGGAAAACTGAAGGGTGACAAATGTTGCGCCTCTATTTAAGAAGGGTTGCAGGGAAAAGGCTGGGAATTACAGGCCAGTGACTTAACATCTGTGGTCGGAAAGTTACAAAATAGTTTTCTGAGTGATAAGATATACATGCATTTAGCTGGACAAGGGCTGATTAGGGATAGTCACCATGATTTTGTACATGCGACGTCGTGTCTCACAAATCCGATTGAGTTTTTTGATGATGTGACGAATAAGGACAATGGGAGCAGTGGTGTAGACAATGTATGTATGGATTTCAGCAAAACATTCAATAAGGTTCCGCATGGTAGGCTGCTCTAGAAGGTTAGAGTGCATGGCATCCAAGGGTAGCTGAATAGATAGAAAATTGGCTTCATGAAAGGAAGCAGGTGATAGTGGAAGGTTGATTTTCAAACTGGAGGCCAGTGACTCGTGGTGTGTGGCTCAGGATTTGGTGCTGAGCTCATTGCTATTTTTCACCTATATCAATGATTTGGATGAGAATGTACATGGCATGATTAACAAGTTTGCAGATGACACAAACACAGGTAGCATTGTTGATAGTGAATATGGTTATAAATTGAAGCAGGATCTTGATCAGTTGGGCAGGTGGGCTGAGGAATGGTTGATGGAATTTAATACAGAGATATATGAGGTGTTGCATTTTAGGAAGTCCAACATTGGCAGGATCTACACAGTGAATGGTAGGGCTCTGGGGAGTGTTGTAGAGCAGAGGGATCGCGGAGTGCTGGTACATATTTCTTGAAAGTGATGCTGCAGGTAGATCGGATGATTAAAAAGGCTTTTGGCATTTTGGCCTTCATCAGTGGGAGTATTGAGAATAGAAGTTGGGGGGGGGGGGGGGGGGGGGGGGGGGGGGTGGGGGGGGGGGGGCGGGGTTATGTTGCAGTTAAATAAGGCGAATAAATAAATAAATGTCAGGCCACATTTAGAGTATTGTGCTCAGTTTTGGGCACCATAATATAGGAAAGATGTTGTCAGGTTGGAAATGGTGCAGAGATTTATGAGAATGTCGCCAAGACTCAAGGGCCTAAGCTATAGGAAGCCGTTGAGCAGCCTTGGACTCTGTTCCTTGGAGCACAGGTGGATGAGGGGTGATCTTATAGACAATAGACAATAGACAATAGGTGCAGGAGTAGGCCATTTGGCCCTTCAAGCGAATACCGTCATTCAATGTGATCATGGCTGATCATCCTCAATCAGTACCCCGTTCCTGCCTTCTCACCATATCCCCATGACTCCGCTATTTTTAAGAGCCCTATCTAGCTCTCTCTTGAAAGCATCCAGAGAACCTGCCTCCACTGCCCTCCGAGGCAGAGAATTCCGCAGACTCACCATTCTCTGTAAGAAAAAGTGTTTCCTCGTCTCCTTTCTAAATGGCTTACTCCTTATTCTTAAACTGTGGCCCCCGGTTCTGGACTCCCCCAACATCGGGAACATGTTTCCTGCCTCTAGCGTGTCCAAGCCCTTAGCAATCTTATCGAAGTGTACAAAATCATGAGAGGAATAGATCAGGTAAACGCACAGTCTCTTGCCCAGAGTAGAGGAAATTGATCAGAGAAGGCAGGTACGGGATACTGAGTTGGATGATCAGCCATGATCATATTGAATGGCGGTGCAGGCTCGAAGGGCTGAATGGCCTACTCCTGCACCTAATTTCTATGTTTCTATGTTTCTATGTGATAACCAGAGGATGTTGGTTTAAGATGCAGGAAGAAGGATTTAATAGGAACCTGAGGGGTAACGTTTCTTACACAAAGTATGACGGCTATATGGAACGAGCTGCCGGAGGAGGTTGTTGAGGCAGGTACTATGATAATTTTTAAGAAACTAGACAGGTACATGAATAGGATAGATTTAGAGGGATATGACCCAAACGCAGGAAGGTGGAACTAATGTAGATGGGACATGTTGGTTGGTGTGGGCAAGTTGGGCCTGTGGGCCTGTTTCCACACTGTTTGACTCTACGACATTAGTGAAAAGAAAGAAAGCACAAACAGATTGCAGGAAACCTGTGAAAGTAGATTTCTATCTATCAGTTGGGTCAACGCCTAGATCTAGTTTGCATTCTCCATTCTTCAATGGACTGCAATAGTTTAAGATAGAGGCTTATCATGATTTGGTTTATGAAAGTAAAGTAAAAATAAATGAATTTTGAATTCAAGCTAGAAAAGTTCTGGATTAGATTAAGGGAGAAGCAATCAGCTTTTATATCAACTGCTCGACTTTTCCAAAAAATGCTATACATCTAAATTTCAGCATTCAGTAACAAGGTGCAATGTGCTGTCATTAAATTCAAATGGTTTGGACTCCTGGAGATTATTGGCATATTTTGGGTTGAATTACAGCAAGGCTATGTAATGGCTCTTTAGAGTCCCTATGGAATTAAACTGAAACACTGTAAGTGGATCGAACTCCATGCGAAGCACAAGCAGTTACACTATAATCTCCCCCACCCTTCTCGAGGGAACAGCTAACACATCAATTCCTTTTAATGATACGAATTTGAGCCAAATTATTAATACTACATTTAGGTAAAACTGAACTTCTGATGATGTCTGCCATTGCTGCTTGCAATTAAAAACAACATTTTGTTGGGCATCATTTTTTCTCTTATGATTCACAGTTATTTCAAAAGTAAAGCAACTACCCTGCTGGATTCTGTTTGATATTGAGTCTATTAGGGCCCCGCACTGATCATATCACGTCCATAATGTTATAGGAGAATATTATGAAGCTCAAGACCGAGTAAACCGAAGCTGCAGTCATTAAAATTGCATGATCAAGCAACCAGAAATGTCAGAATCCATAGATTTAACAGAAAGTCTGAGAATGGTGATAAATTTAGAAAAAGACAAAGCAATAATTTGAAACTAAGTGAGAAGTACAGTACTGAAGCATTACTGGAAAAGGAGCTAGTGCAGGTCAGTAAGCTCAGGGCTGCTGAGCAAGCGGGACAGTGCAATTTAGAATTTGAGCCACCGAATTTTGGTTGAATTAGTTTGCATAAAGTGGAAGATAGAAAGACAACCAGGACATCATACGACCAGTTACATACAGGTAATAAAGCCAAATCTGAGAATTTCAGCAGCAGAAACTTGGGGGCTTGGGTACAGTAAAAGATAAAAATTGATCAAAGAAAAGATATCATTAGAAACTCAAGGCTGATTACAGCAAATTCCATATAGATCCATTAAGCCTCAGACGAAAGTCAAGGAAAGAAGAAAAGTTGATGACTAAAAAGGAGCATAGTTTTTCAAAATTTAGATACAAGTGATTTCTGCTTATTCCATCCAAGTCAAGCAGTGTGATAAATCAGATACAGTGGCAGGGTGAAAAGTGATAGAAATGAGGTAGAGCTGGCTGATGCCAGCATATAAATAGAATCTGACATGTTTTAGGATGATGTCAATGAAAAATGGGAAGAATCAAGTATATACACCCCTGGGGAAAAAGCAGAGGTAATGGCACAGCCGTGGGAAGAAAAATCATTGCAGTTAATTATCTGGCTACATATGGACAGCCAAGATTGGAAACAAAGGAGGTGGAAGTCTCCAACCAGGCATTGAGAGATATTACAACTATGACGACATGGTAGATTATGTCTAAGGCTACAAGTGGGCCAGTAAGAATGAGTCAGGATAGTTTACCACATTTCCTTAGGATGCCATGTGATTTTGATTAAAACAAGATAATAAATCGTACCTGAAAATGTGCAACATATTTGTCAAATGGTGCCAAGGCTGTGGGACGAGTCTGTATGAAATCTTGAAGGTTTAGCATGTGCAATCATTAAAGCACAATTCTAACTGTGGCTTATTTAGTGGTATATATAGTTCTAGTATAACCTTCCTGTTCTTGTATTCTGTGCCTTGACATAAAGGAAAGGTGCATTTTTATGCTTTTCGCCAGACATGCTGCCTGACCCGCTGAGTTAATCCAGCATTTTGTATATCTGTTTTTTTTAAAAACATCCTTATTTATCTCTCCTAATTTTAAGTATCTGTGGACAAAGGTCCCTGTATCCCTCTCCACATCCTTCCATGGTCAATTGTTTTGTAGCCCTTGCCCAAATAGATTACCGCGCTGCAAAATTAACCAGCCCATCAATATCCTCCTGTGACATCATGCTTTCTTTCTTCACTAATAAATCACATTGTTATTTAGTGTATCAACTGCAAACTTCTTTATGTGTAGGAAAGAACTGTAGATGCTGGTTTAAATCAAAGGTAGACACAAAATGTTGGAGTAGCTCAGCAGGACAGGCAGCATCTCTGGAGAGAAAGAATGGGTGACGTTTTGGGTTGAGACCCTTCTTCAGACTGGTGTCAGGGGAGTGGGCAGGACAGACATAGAATGTAGTTGGAGGCAGAAAGACTGGTGGGAGAACTGGGAGGGGGAGGGGATGGAGTGAGAGGGATAGCACGGGCTGTTTGAAGTTAGAGAAATCAATGTTCATACCGCTGGGGTGTTCGCTACCCAAGTGAAATATGAGGTGCTGTTCCTTCAATTTGCGCTGGACCTCATTCTGACAATGGAGGAGGTCCAGGACAGAAAGGTCAGATTGGGAATGGGAGGTGGAGTTAGTGCTGAACAACCGGGAGATCAGGTAGGTTAAGGTGGACTGAGCGGAGGTGTTCTGCAAAACGATTGCCGAGCCTGGGCTTGGTCTCGCCGATGTACAGAAGTTGACACCTGGAACAGCGGATACAGTAGATGAGGTTGGAGGAAGTGCTAGCGAACCTCAGCCTCACCTGAAAAGACTGTTGGGGTCCTTGAAAGGAGTCGAGGGGGAGGTAAAGGGACAGGTGTTGCATCTCGTGCAGTTGCAGGGGAAAGTGCCTGGGGAAGGGGTGGTTTGGGTGGGAAGGGACAAGTTGACCACGGAGTTGCGGGGGGAACGGCCTCGGCAGAAAGCAGAAAGGGGTGGAGATGGGAAGACGTGGCCAATAGTGGGATCCCGTTGAAGATGGCGAAAGTTTTGGAGGATTATGTGCTGTATAATCCTCATGCAAATTTTCTATGCAAACTTCTTTATCAGGTCCCTTTATCAGGGCAGTGGAGGCCAAATCACTGGATGGATTTAAGAGAGAGTTAGATAGAGCTCTAGCGGCTAGTGGATTCAAGGGATATGGAGAGAAGGCAGGCACGGGTTATTGATTAGGGACAATCAGCCACAATCACAATGAATGGTGCTCGAAGGGCCGAATGGCCTCCTCCTGCACCTATTTTCTATGTTTCTATGTCTCCTTACATTTCATTAGAGTATATTACTAACAGCACCAATCATGTGGAACACCATCTCATTAAAGAACAGGTCAGCAATTAACCTTTACTTTTTGCTTCTGAGCAGTTTTGAAACCAATTTCCCCTCTCCTTTGAATCTCATGAGCATTTACTTTTTTGATGAACCTGCCACATGAAACTTGCTGAAAATTGGGTCCCTCATCAACCTTTCTTTTCATCTTCTTAAAAAAATTCAAAGTAGACAAATATGACCCCTTAGCAAATCCATGCTGACTGTTCCTCATTAATCTATTTCTTTTTTGTGTTTAGTTTATTCTCACGTGTACCAAGGTACAGTGAAAAGCTTTTGTTTTGTGCAACCCAGTCAACGGAAAGACAATACATGATTATAATCGATCCATTTACAGTGTATAGATACATGATAAGGGAATACTGTTTAGCGTAAGGTAAAGCCAGTAAAACCGGAACAAAGATAGTCTGAGGATCAGCAATGAAGTAGATAGTACAGCACTGCGCTCTGATGTGTAGGATGATTCAGTTGCCTGATAACAGCTGGGAAGAAACTGTCTCTGCATCTGGAGTTGTGTGTTTTCACCTGATTATCTGAGGGGAGAAGAGGGAGTGGCCAGGGTGCGACTCATCCTTGATTATGCTGCTGGGCTTGTTGAGGCAGCGTGAAGTATAAATGGAGTTAATGGTTTGTGTGATGGTCTGGGTGCGCATGTTATTCCCCTTCAGATTTGATCCCAATAATGTATACATTCCCCTAAATCAACCCAAATACCCAATGTAATTACTTGGTAACATTCCCTGGGCAATAACTGTACTGTTGCTGTCAACATCTTTCAATGCAAGCATATAAATTTGGTGTAGGAAAGAACTGCAAATGCTGGTTTAAATCGAAGGTGGATACAAAATGCTGGAGTAACTCAGCACTACCACAGATGAGAAGGTATGGATGACGTTTCGGGTTGAGACCCTTCTTCAGACTGAAGGGTTTTGACCCAAAACGTTTGTGTTTCTCCAGCATTTTGTGTCTACCTTCATTATAAATCTGAAAGCAGTCTTAACATTACTGGTTTGGTAGGAACAAGATTTAATTGGCATATTTCAATGGGAAATTCAGAAATGAAGGTGACACAGCGTCCAGAACTGTCAACAACATAATTCTATCAAAGAAAGAGACTACCAAGCGAATACAGGAACTGACTTAAATATATTTATATAGCCTCCTTCACCATACTTGTCCATATGACAATTAACTCGACTTGACTTGAATGAAAATACAATACTTCCAATGACTCCTGCCCCACGATGTTAACATTCAGGATGGCACCGAGAACCTTGTCCATGCATCCAGGGCAAAGAGAAGCCTTGTGAAATCCGTCTGCCTGTCCCTTCAGAAACTCCTGCCCCATCTGTGGAGGCGACTGCACTCCCCGCATTGGCCTCATCGCTCACCCCAGAGCCTGCACATCTTCCTCCATCCCAAGGGATTGCCCAAATCAGAAGAACCTGTACATGTATTTATCCAGATACAGCTGTGTGCACCAGGAACATTGCCCAGGTCGTGACCTCCTGCCTGACAGCCGGTTGAGGGGCCAAGTTTGATGGGAGCTCTGATGTGAACAGACCCCTTGACTGTTGCCGGCCAGTGGGATACAGCTCCCGTTTCCTGTCAGCACCAATTTCAAAATAAAGAGCCACTTACAGACACACAGCTCGACCACATAGGCGTAGTAAGACCAAAGCACAACCAGGGTGATGATGAGCACCGGTATCCAGGCCAACACCCGCTGGCAGCACAAGAGTCCTCGCGATATCGCCATTTTCCCAGCCGGCCGATCGGCCGGTGCCGACAACACTGCCTCACCGAGCCCGCCGGACGCCGCGGCCCGCTCGGCTCTCTCCGCCCGCTCGGCTCCCTCGGCTCTCTCCGCCACAGCGCCGGCCCGCTCGGCTCCCTCCGCCACAGGGTCTGCCCGCTCGGCTCCCTCCGCCCGCTCGGCTCCCTCGGCTCTCTCCGCCACAGCGCCGGCCCGCTCGGCTCCCTCCGCCACAGGGTCTGCCCGCTCGGCTCCCTCCGCCCGCTCGGCTCCCTCGGCTTTCTCCGCCACAGCGCCGGCCCGCTCGGCTCTCTCCGCCCGCTCGGCTCCCTCGGCCCGCTCGGCTCTCTCCGCCACAGGGTCCGCCCGCTCGGCTCTCTCCGCCCGCTCGGCTCTCTCCGCCCGCTCGGCTCTCTCCGCCCGCTCGGCTCCCTCCGCCACAGGGTCCGCCCGCTCGGCTCTCTCCGCCCGCTCGGCTCCCTCCGCCACAGGGTCCGCCCGCTCGGCTCCCTCCGCCACAGTGCCGGGCGGCCTCGGCTCTTTCCGGAAAGCTGCGGCCTGCTTCGGTTATTCAGCAACAGCCGCCTCTACCGCTAGTTCCACATTCGAGTCGGTTCCCCCTCATTTCGGAATATTTCGGTCCAGCTTCGTCAGTAGCCACTGGTATTGGAAAACAAATAATATCTTAGAATGCCAGAACCTGAAACAAAAACAGAACATTGTATTTTTGTTGAGAGATGCTGGAAGGAAGATCTCGGCCCATGCTTCTCTCCAGAGATACCACCTGTCCCGCTGAGTTACTCCAGCATTTTGTGCCTATCTCCAACCCGAAACGTTGACAGCTCTCTCCTTCCACAGATGCTGCTTTCAATTGGCCGCGTTCTTCCAACATTTCTGTTCCTGATATTCCACTCTTCCAGGAAATTTCGACGGCAGGGAATATATGTTGGTAATTTCCGAGTGGCACAATGCAAGAACATCAAGGTATAGCGACGACGAGGAGTCTAAATTATAAATAGTGTTACTCACTAGCGCTGAAGGTTAATATATCGAGTTACTTTGGAACATATGGTCACAATTGAATTAATGAAATACATAATTAATAATCCTACAACTACAAGACATGCTATATTAAATGAAAAATAGCTGCCATTGTAGACTTAGAGATTGTATTAACAAGATCGAAGTTATTTTATGCCTTCTATTTAGGGTACCTCTGATATGGAATAATGATTTATTCTATCTATGGCCCTCATAATTTTGTACAACTCTTATCAGGTCACCCCTCAGTCTCATCCACTCCACCAAAAACAAACCCCAGTTTCATCATAACGGAAATTGTTCATTCCAGTGAATGGTACACCATATTCTAGCTCTGACCTAACCAATGTTTCATAAAGTTGTCTCTTATGTTCAACCCCCTGGCTAATTAAGGCAAGTATATATTCTTGTAGAAACAGGGGGCCTCTGACCTGAAATGACCCATCAGTCTAAAGAAAGATCTCGGCCCAGTACGTTACCTATCCATGTTTGCCAGAGATGCTGCCAGACTCTGGCAAACATGGATCTGACATTCTTTCTTCACCACTTGTGCTGCCACCTTCAGGAATCCTTAAACTTCTACATCAAGGTCACTTGTTTTTTTTTGCATGATCTTTAGCACTGTAGTTGGTAACATCGGTCTGCCTGTGTCACCAGACCGGAGACCCAAGGAACTGCAGATGTTGGTTTATAAAGACACAAAGTGCTGGAATAATCTAACAGATCAGGCACACCATTGGAGAATGTGAAGGTAGACAAAAATGCTGGAGAAACTCAGGGGGAGAGGCAGCATCTATGGAGCGAAGGAATAGGCGACGTTTCGGGTCAAGACCCTTCTTCAGACTGATGTCGGGGGGGGGGGGGGGGTGATGGCGGGAAAAAGAAAGGCAGAGGTGGAGACAGTAGGCTGTGGGAGGGAGGGGAAGGAGGGAGAAAGCAAGGACTACCTGAAATTGGAGAAGTCAGTGCTCATACCGCTGGTGTGGAAACTACCCAAGCAAAATATGAGGTGCTACTCCTCCAATTTGCGGTGGGACTCACTGTGGATAGCTGTTGTTTTGGGTTGGAATCCTTCGTCAGACTCATTGTAATGGGGAGAGAAAGCTGGAAGAGAGGTGGGTGCAGGACAAATCTGACAAGTGATGGGTGGATAGAGGGGAGGGGGGATTGCTAAATGAGTGGACAAAGGCCCGAGATGGAGAGAAGACAAAACACTGAGATGTGTGAAATATGAAGTTGGAGGAAAAGTTATATGTGGAAAGAGCAAAGGTTGTTATTGGTTAGTTAACTAAAATGGCAGAATTCAGTATTCCGGGTTGGGCTGTAAGCTACCTGAGCGGAATATGAGGTGATGTTCCTCCAGTTTGCTTGTCTCACTTGGCAGTGGAGGATGCCCAGGTCAGAAAGGTTGGTATGGAATAGGAAGGGAAGATGGTTATCAACTGGGAGATCAAGCAGGCCTTGGTGGACTAAGCGCAAGTGTACGGCGAAACAGTTGCATAGTCCTCGCTTGGTTTTGCCGATATAAAGGAGGCCATGTCAGGAGCACCGAATGCAGTATATGAGGTTAGAGGGGGTGCGCATGAATCACTGCCTCACCTGGAAGGACTGGATGGATGTGAGGGATGAGGCTTCTTTGTTCCCTCTCAGCCTACCCGACCTTAGATTGGAATGAGTCACTCCGATTGAAGGAATGTGGGGTACACAAAAGGCTGGAGAAACTCAGCGGGTGCAGCAGTATCTAAGGAGCGAAGGAGATAGGCGACGTTTCGGGTCGAGACCCTTCTTCAGACTGGTCAGGGATCAGGGAAACGAGAGATATAGACGGTGATGTGGAGAGATAAAGAACAATGAATGAAATATATGCGAAAAAGTATCGATGATAAAGGGAACAAGCCATTGTAAGCTGTTTGTAGTGTGAAAATGAGAAACTAGTGCGACTAGGGTGTGGGAGAGAGATAGAGACAGAGGGAATGCCAGGGCCCGAGGGCTGAGGGAGAGGTGGGAAGGGGAGGAGACAGCAATGGTTAACAGAATTGAGAAAATTCAATGTTCAAGCCCAGAGGATGCAGACTCCCCAAGCGGAATATGAGGTGCTGTTCCTCCAACTTGCGGTGTTGCTCACTCTGGCCGTGGAGGAGGCCCAGGACAGAGAGGTTGGATAAGGAATGGGAGTGGGAGTTGAATTGCTGAGCCACCGGGAGGTCGGGTTGGTTATTGCGGACCGAGCGAAGGTGTTCGGCGAAACGATCGCCAAGCCTCCGCTTGGTCTCACCGATATAGATCATCTGGCATCTGGAGCAGCGGATGCAGTAAATGAGGTTGGAGGAGGTGCAGGTGAACCTCTGTCGGACCTGGAAGGACTGCTTGGGTCCCCGAAAGAAGTAGAGGGGGGAGGTGAAGGGACAAGTGCCCGGGGAATGGGTAGAGCGGGAGGGAAGGGAAGAATTGACAAGGGAGTTGCGGAGGGAGCGGTCTTTGCGGAAGGCAGACAGGGGGGGAGATGGGAAGATGTGGCGAGTGGAGGGGTCTCGTTGGAGGTGGCGAAACTGGCGGAGGACTATGTGTTGTATTTGCCGGCTGGTGGGGTGAAAGGTGAGGACCAGCGGGACTCTGCCCTTGTTGTGAGTGGGGGAATGGGGGAATGGGGAGAGGGCAGTGTTGCGGGGTATGGAGGAGACCCTGGTGCGAGCCTCATCAATAGTGGGGGAGGGGAATCCCCGTTCTCTGAAGAATGAGGCCATTTGTGATGACCTGGTGTGAAACACCTCATCTGGGAGCAGATGTGGTGTAGACAGAGGAATTGGGAATAGGAGATGGTTCTTACAGGAAGCAGGGTGGGAGGAAGAGTAGTCCAGGTAGCTGTGGGAGTCAGTTTGGTTTGTAGTGGATGTCGGTCAGGAGTGTATCACCTGCAATAGAGATGGTGAGGTCAAGGAATGGTAGGGAAAATGTCGGAAATGGTCCAAGTGTATTTGAGTGCCGGATGAAGTTGGTGGTGAAATGGATGAAGTCAGTCAGTTGTGTGTGGGTGCAGGAGGTGACACCAAAGCAATCGTCGATGTAACGGAGGTAGAGGTCGGGATGGGCCCTGGTATGCCGAGAACAAGGATTGTTCGACGTTCCCGACAAAAGAGGCAAGCGTAGCTGGGGCCCATGCGTGTGCCCATAGCTACGCCTTGTGTTTGGAGGAAATGGGAGGAGTCAAAAGAGAAGTTATTGAGGGTAAGGACCAACTCCGCTAGGCGGAGGAGGGTGTCAGTGGACGGGTATGGGTTGCTCCTCTGGTCGAGGAAGAACCGGAGGGCTTTGAGACCGTCCTGGTGGGGGATGGAGGTGTAGAGTGACTGGACGTCCATGGTAAAGATGAGAGGATGGGGGCCTGGAGAATGGAATGCGCGGAGCCGACGGAGAGTGTCTGAGGTGTCTTGAACATAGGTGGGGAGGGATTTAACAAAGGGGGATAGGATGGAGTCAAGGTATGTGGAAATGTGTTCGGTGGGGCACGAACAGGCAGAGATAATGGGTCTGCCAGGGCAGTCGGGTTTGTGGATTTCGGGGAGAAGGTAAAATCCGGCCGTGCGGGGCTGGGAAACGATGAGGTTGGAGGCTCGGGAGGGTAGGGAGCCGGAGCAACCCATACCCGTCCACTGACACCCTCCTCCGCCTAGCGGAGTTGATCCTTACCCTCAATAACTTCTCTTTTGACTCCTCCCATTTCCTCCAAACACAAGGCGTAGCTATGGGCACACGCATGGGCCCCAGCTATGCTTGCCTCTTTGTCGGGTACGTCGAACAATCCTTGTTCTCGGCATACCAGGGCCCCATCACGGACCTCTACCTCCGTTAAAAAGAAAAATGCCTACTTTGAAGGAATGTGTGTTTGAACGGGTCATAGCATTGGGCCCTCATAGCATTGAGACCCATGACTATTATAAGCAACTAAGTCCACCTACCATCACTGGGAATAATACATTTAACCGTCACTAAAACTGGAAAGGACTCTCGTGCAATAAGCACCAAACTGTTATGCTTCTTTTCAAGGGAAAATGGCTAAGGGCTATGTGTGAGTGGTGCAATATTGCTTTGGGGGAAAGCTTGTATTGGGGGAACGAGTGAGTGGTGGAATCTTGCTTTGGGGGAGCAGACCCAACGGGTCTGCACTTTGTCTAGTACTTCTATAAGATCACCCCTTATCCTCCTTTTAAACTTCAAAATGCTGCAATACAAAGGGATCTGTGATTCTCAGTATATGAAATACAATATGGCAACCTGCAGATACTGATGGTATGTTGGCATTTATTACAAAGGGTATGTTTTATAAAAGTAAGGAATTTTTGGTGCAACATTTCCAGACTCTGAATCTGGGGCAGTGCATATACATTTGAAGGTAGACACAAAATGCTGGAGTAACTCAGCAGGACAGGCATGCATCTGAGTTACTCCAGCATTTTGTGTCTGCCTTCGATTTAAACCAGCATCTGCAGTTCTCTCTTACGCATATACATTTGATCTTCATATTTAAGGAATTATGTATTTACATGGAGGCAGTGCAGAAAAATTTCATGAGGGATGATAAGGTTGACAAATAAAGAAAGATTGAATAGATTGGGATTATATTCCTAGAACAAAGAACAGTATAGAAACTGGCTCTTCGGCCCTCAATATCTGCCAAACATGATGCCAAGACCAACTTTTATCACTTGCACATAACTCACATTCCTCCATTCCCTGCACATCCATGTGTCTATCCAAAATGCCACTATCACATCTACCACCAGCACCACCCCCGGCAGCACGTTCCAGGCACTCACCACCCTCTGTGTAAAAAGCACTTGCCCCACACAATTCCTTTAAACTTTGCCCCTCTCACCTTAAAGCCACGCCGTCCAATGTTTGCTATTTCCATCCTCAGGAAAAGGTTCTGATTGTCTACCCTGTCTATGCCTCTCATAATCTTATATACTTCTGTCAAGTCTCCCCTCAACCTTGGCGCTCCGGAAAAAAATGATCCTAGTGTGGCCTTGCCTCTCCATGTACTGATACTCTCTAATCCAGACATCATTCTGGTAAACCTCCCCTGCAGCCTTTCCATAGCCTCCACATCCTTCCTGAATTGGGGTAACCAGAATTGCATGCATTAGCACAAATGTGGCCCAACCAAAGTTCTATAAAGCTACATTAAGACTTTCTGACTCTTCTTCTATTGTCCCACATAGAGTGAGATGGCATAACAATAATTTTTCCTATTGTTTCATGGTGGAGTATTTAACATCAGTGCTTGTGTGGTTACTTCGCACATCATTGAAAATACCGTTGATCAATGGTGCATTGAATTTGTTGACTCAGCATTCTGCAGTGGATTCCACCAGAGAGAGTGAGGGGAGAGAGAGTTAGGGGAAAAGAGAAGGGAGAGAGAGTTGGATAGAGAGGGGAGAGAGCGAGGGAGAGAGAGAGAGAGAGAGAGAGAGGGGGGGAGAGAGAGGAGAGAGAGGGACAGGGACGAGAGAGAAGGGTGAGAGTGAGGTGGGAGGGAGGGGAGGGGAGAGAGAGGGAGAGGAGAGGGGAGAGAGGGAGAGAGAGGGAGAGGGGAGGGAGAGAGGAGAGAGAGGGAGAGGGGAGGAGAGAGAGAGAGAGAGGAGAGGAGGAGAGTGGGAGAGAGTGACGAGGGAGGAGAGAGAGAGAGAGAGGGGGGGAGAGAGAGGGGAGAGAGAGGGGGAGAGAGAGAGAGGAGGGAGAGAGAGAGAGGGAGGAAGGAGAGAGAGGGGGGAGAGAGAGGGGAGGGGGAGAGAGAGGAGAGAGAGTGAGAGGAGAGAGAGAGAGAGAGAGAGAGAGAGGGGGGAGAGAGGAGAGGGAGAGAGAGGGAGAGGGGAGAGAGAGATGAGAGAGAGAGAGAGAGAGAGAGGAGAGGGGGAGAGAAAGAGAGGAGAGACAGAGGAGAGAGGGGGGAGAGAGAGAGGGAGAGAGAGAGAGGGGGAGAGAAATAGGTAGGGGAGAGAAAGGGAGAGGGGGATAGAGAGGCAGGGCTGCCAACTCCCATGCATTGAGCATGAGAATCACGAATTTCGCCACATTCTCACGCTGATCACAAATTTCTCCCGCTCTGTTATGAGAAATCCTGTGATCAACGAAAATTTCAAAACTCATATCAACTGCATGGGCATGGGTGTTGGAAGCAGAAGCAGCAAGTGGGACAGATGCAGACGGGGAGCGAGGCTGGCGAGTGTTTGCCGGGCTGACGAGTCGCTCACTGCAGCTCCGGCCATGGAGCAGCCTCAGTGCAAGGCGTCGGAATCGTTCGCCGTTGCCGTGAGAGTATCTGTGCCAAATTCGCCCAGGTGACTAGCATGGGTCAGGCTGCGGCTCAGTGCATCCTGGAGGATAACCAGTGGCTGCTGGAAGTAAGTACCAAGCACTCGGTAGAAACGGTGGAAGATAGTGGACTTCAAATGGGGATGGTTGAAGAAAGCATCCTGCTTGCCAGCTAGATTTTCACTTACTGTAACTGCAGGAAAAATGTTCCCGATGTTGGGGGAGTTCAGAACCAGGGGTCACTGTTTAAGAATAAAGGGGGGGGGGGGGGGCAGTTGGGACTCAGATGAGGACAAACTTTCTTCACGCAGAGAGTTGTAAATCTGTGGAATTCTATGCCACAGAAGGCAGTGCAGGCCAATTCACTGGATGTTTTCAAGAGAGAGTTACATTTAGTTCTTGGGGCTAACAAAATCAAGGGATATGGGGGAAAAAACAGGAAAGAGATACTGATTTTAGATGAACAGCCATGATCATATTGAATGGCAGTGCTGGCCCCCCCTTTCAAAAACGCTCCATGGAGAACACTGCCAGATGTGAGCGGGGAACTGAGGCCAGTTGTCCGTGATGTCTGGATCCCAATGCTCAGCGCTTCATTTTTCGGAGTTGGCTAATGTTATTGATTTGTAATTAGCCTGATTTGTAATTAGTTGACAAAACCTTAATTTATTAATCTGAAATATCCAGGGGGATGGGATAAGTGTAATATTAAAATGACATGCAAGGTGTCAGGCTGTCTGTCACAACATACAGCCCCGATAACCCATTATTTCCTTCAGTTAAATATTGGGAAGGTAGCACTATTGTCATTTGCCACTCAATTATTATGTTTGTTTACCTCACTGATTATTTCTACCCCCCCCCCCCCCCCCCCCCCAATTCCTTTGACAGGTTGAATAGAAATGTCCCCAATCTCGTTGTTTTATTAATTGAACACGTAGATGGAGTCAAGGAGTGTAATCAGATGGAAACTGATTCAGATGCGATGTTTAAGAGTTTGTTCAAAGAAGGGGCATATTTTAAAGGAGTGACAGAGATACTTGCAGGGTAATGTGTGAGGAGATTATTATTTGTTTTTAGTTTTAGCTTGAACAAGGACATCTGAAGATTCAAAGTTTAATATAGTAATTGTGCTGATACTGACCCCAACCAACCACATAATGAATATAATCCATTCCGGAGGTTTTACTTTTATGATGCCATTTAAACTTCACTTGGATTTCAATCACTTCAATGTAGAAGTAATTGGGAATGGGGAACATTGGAACAAAACTTTGCCCTCGGTACATATTAACTGTAATGTAATATGGATTTGTGCCTGGAAGGTCATGTTTGACAAACCTTCTTGAATTTTTTGAAGCGGTAACTAGGGAAATTGATGAGGATAAAGCAGTGGATGTTGTCTATATGGATTTCAGTAAGGCCTTTGACAAGGTTCCCCATGGAAGGTTGGTTCAGAAGGTTCAATCTTTGGGTTTTAATGGCAGAGTAGCAAGATGGATTCAACAATGGCTGAATGGGAGATGTCAGAGAGTAATGGTGGATGGCTGTTTGTCAGGTTGGAAGCCGGTGACCAGCGGGGTGCCTCAGGGATCTGTGTTGGGTCCACTGTTGTTTGTCATGTACATCAATGATCTGGATGATGGGGTGGAAAATTGGATAAGTAAGTATGCAGATGATACTAAGATAGGGGGTATTGTGGATAATGAAGTAGATTCTCAAAGTCTACAGAGAGATTTGGGCCATTTGGAAAAGTGGGCTGAAAGATGGCAGATGGAGTTTAATGCTGATAAGTGTGAAGTGCTACATCTTGGCAGGACAAATCAAAATAGGACGTACATGGTAAATGGTAGGGAATTGAGGAATGCTGTGGAACAGAGGGATCTAGGAATAACTGTGCATAGTTCCCTGAAGGTGGAATCGCATGTAGATAGGGTGGTAAAGAAAGCCTTTGGTGCGCTGGCCTTTATAAATCAGAGCATTGAATATAGGAGTAGGGAAGTAATGTTAAAATTGTACAAGGCATTGGTAAAGACCAATTCTGGAGTATGGTGTACAATTTTGGTCGCCTAGTTATAGGAAGGATGTCAACAAAATAGAGAGAGTACAGAGGAGATTTACTAGAATGTTGCCAGGGTTCCAGCAACTATGTTACAGAGAAAGGTTGAACAAGTAAGGTCTTTATTCTTTGGAGCGCAGAAGGTTAAGGGGGGGACTTGATTGAGGTCTTTAAAATGATGAAAGGGATAGACAGAGTTGACGTGGATAAGCTTTTCCCATTGAGGGTAGGGAAGATTCAAACAAGAGGACATGACATGAGAATTAAGGGACAGAAGTTTAGGGGTAACGTGAGGGGGAACCTCTTTACTCAGAGGGTGGTGGCTGTGTGGAATGAGCTTCCAGCAGAGGTGGTGGAGGCAGGATCGATTTTACCATTTAAAAGTAAAGTGGATAGGTATATGGACGTGAAGGGAATGGAGGGGTATGCTCTGAGTGCAGGTAGATGGGACTAGGGGAAAACAAATGGTCGGCACGGACTGGAAGGGCCGAGAGGGCCTGTCTCCGTGCTGTAATTGTTATATGGTTATATGGTTAGTAAGGGAGGCAAGAGTGTCCATTGCACCACTGGAATACAATACGAGAATTAATAATGGGTTGTAAAGAAATGGCAGATTAATTTAATAGGTTTTATACTCCTGTCTTCACAGAAGAAGACAGCAACAATGTTGCCTGAAATTCGATTGAATCAGGGGGTGGAAGTTAGTGGAGTTGCTATGACTGAGGAAAAGGTGGTTGAGAAGCTGTAAGGTCTGAAGGTGGATAAGTCAAATCCAGACCCAGGGTTCGGAAGGAGGTGACTTTAGAGATTGTGGAGGCATTAGTGGCGATCTTTCAAGAATCACTAGAGTCAAGAGTGGTCTGAAATGACAGGAAAATTGCAAATGTTATTCCGCTGTTCAGAGAGGGAATTAAGCATAAGAAGGGAAATTACAGGGTCGTTAGCCTGACTTCAGTGGTTGGTAATATTTTAGGATCCTTTATAAAGGATGAGGTTTCCGAGTACTTAGAAGCACATGATAAAATTGGCCAAAGTCAGCATGGGGAGATCTTGCCTGACGTATCTGTTGGAATTCTTTGAGGAAGTAAATAGCAGGATAGCCAAAGGAGGGTCAGTGGATGTTGCTTACCTGGATTGTCAGAAAGCCTTTGATAAGGGCAACGTGAGACTGATGAAGCGGATGAGAACCAATGTTATTAGAGGGAAGATACGAGCATTGATAGAACGTTGACTGAATGGCAGAGGCAATGAGTGGGAATAAAGGTTTATTTTTCTGGTTGGCTGCCAGTGACTAGTGGCATTCAACAGGAGTGGTCCTGAGGCTTGGACAGGTTGGGGGGATGCAGTATAGCAAAGTGTTGGGTCATGAATTTTGGTAGTAAGGAATAAAGACGTAGACTACTTTCTAAATGGGTAGAAGATTCAAAAATCGGAGGTGCAAAGAGACTTGGGAGTGCAGATGCAGGATTGCCAAAAGGTTAATTTGCAAGTTAAATCAGTAGTAAGTAAGGCAAATGCAATATTAGCATTTATTTTGAGAGGACTGCAGTATGAAAACAGGGGTTGTCATGCTGAGGTTTATAAGTCACTGGTCAGACCACATTTGGAGTATTGTGAGCAGTTTTGTGCCCCAGGATATGCTGAAAAAGACTCAAAGGGGATTTATGAGAAAGATCCCAGGAATTACTGGGTTAATGTGTGATGAGCGTTTGACTGGGCCTGTACTTGCTGGAGTTTAGAAGGATGAGGAGGCAACCTAATTGAAACTTACCGAATAGTGAAAGGCCTGGATGGAGTGGATGTGGAAAGTTTCCACTAGTGGGAGAGTCTAGGACTAGAGGGCACAGCCTCTGAATAAAAGGACGTACCTTTAGAAAGGTGAGGAGGAATTTCTTTAGTTGGAGGGTGGTGGATCTGTGGAATTTATTGTCATAAACAGGTGTGGAATTTGTCATTGGGTGTTCTTAAGGTGGAGATTGACAGGCTCTTGATTAGTAAGGTTGTCAAGGGTTGTAAGGGGAAGAGAGGAGAATGGGGTTGAGAGGGAAAGGTAGATCAGCCGTGATTGAATGGTGGAGTAGACCTGATGGGCCAAATGGCCTAATTCTGCTCATATGACGTATGCAATTTTTGAAGACGAAGCTGGATAAACTTGGAGACTTGATAAAAGTATACAAAATTATGAGAGGCCTAAATAGGCTAGTCAGCCTTAACCTTTCCCCCAGGGTGGAAATTTCCAGGACTAGAGGGCATAGTTTTAAGTTAAGAGGAGCATATTAAGTTAAGAGGAGCATGTGTGGAATGAGCTTCCAGCAGAGGTGGTGGAGGCAGGATCGATTTTAACATTTAAAAGTAAAGTGGATAGGTATATGGACGTGAAGGGAATGGAGGGGTATGGTCTGAGTGCAGGTAGATGGGACTAGGGGAAAACAAATGGTCGGCACGGACTGGAAGGGCCGAGAGGGCCTGTCTCCGTGCTGTAATTGTTATATGGTTAATAATGTATGCATGTTGAAGGTACAATCAAAACAAAGATCGTTTTATCATTGTTGTGTTATGAATACCACAGAAAATATTATGTACTCTCAAGATCACATTTAATAGAATAATATTGCTTAATATTATGGTTATTGAACTTTGCATTTTGGAAAAGTCCCAGCTGAGAGGAAGACAGCAAAATACTGAAAATATTGGGGGTGAAAAAGACTTCAGGACGTTTGTTACAAAAATGAAAGAAATTGTATCAGAATACTTATACAGCTGAGTAAGTATAATTTTATGGATGGGAATTGTGTTCAACCAACTGAAGACATCTTTGACAAAGTAACTAGCATGTTAGATAACAAGGAAGCCAATGAATGTAGCAAATTTTGTTCACCATAATTTGGTCTGTGAAGTGCCCCATATAAGGTTACTGCATTAGAGGAGCACCTGTGGACTTGAACGTAATAGGTTAAGTCCAGGGGGTCAGATATGGGGCTTTATGTGTGGGCCAGATATTGTCAGTGCAAAGGGGCTAGGAGCAAGGCCAAGTTTGCATCCAGAGTCAAGGTCTGGAATAGTACTAGATGTGCAGTCAAAGCTAGGACCAGGGGTGTGTTCAGCACTGGGAACCTAAGCAGGTAAGCAGCTATGAAGTCAAAATCTAAGTCAAAAGAGTTTATTGTCATGTGTCCCTGACAGGACAATGACATTATTTCTTTGCATAGCACAACAGAACATAGTAGGCATTGACTACAATTATATACGTAAATACACACATGAATTAATAAATTAATAAAGTGCAAATAACAGATGGAGGGGTAGCTATGATCAGGGTAGAATAGGGGGCCAGGTGTAAGGCTGGACTCAGGGTTGGGAATGAGTGAAGGTATGCAATTGGAGTCAGGGCCAGGAGTGGTACCAGGTGTGCAGTGAGACCCAGGTTGGTCAACATGGGCCAAGTGCTTGATTATAATTTCCATACATGAATACACTAAATGATTCATGTGCTGCACCTGTTGATCAGAGCTTGGACTCTACTGTGGAATGTAATTAGGAATGTAATTTACTCTAACCTTATTCATAGCTAATCCAATTTAAAGCATATATATTGCATTCAAGTGTAAGTTAAAAGACTCGCTACAGTATGCACCATATTGCACAATTGTAAGCTGAAAAATGCAAAGGTTCCATACTAACGGGAGGGGGACACCCTCCTCCCCCCCCCCCCCCCCCCCCCCCCCCCCCCCCCCCGCTATGCTCCCTCGGGCTTGGTCTCTCGCAATTTCTCACTCCCAACTCTCACCCAATGTTGGCAGCCCTGCAGCTGTTTAATTAAAAATTGCAATATAAACTCCATATGAATTATTAATAACAAAAGCTGCAGTAGTATCTCACTGCAGCACTAAATTCTCGTCGTGACACTGTCCAAAACACTTATTTCTTTTTAAATCAACTGCAGTGAATTAGAATATATGACAGTGCAATCTTTTTCTTGTCCTTGAATTGAATCTTAGTTTATGGCCTAAAATGTGTTTACAGATAATGCTCCAAATTACCTACTCTATTGTCAGTGCATTTATTCATTCTTCATACAGTATATTGATGAGACAGTCTATGTGCAGATCAGCCTAACTATGACAGATAATGGCTTTACCATGAGGCAGATAAAAAACCTCGAGGTAAGTGCTAAACTTAGTTTGGAGGTTGCTTTCTGTAGGTACGCTTGGTTTTCACAGCGTTAGGACTAAAATGCAGAAAGCTACGAAGGTGAAGGGGAGGCGACCCGCTAGTAAAAGTTTGGAGGAGTGCGGGTAGCGGGTGCCCGCCTAGCTCACCTATATCATCGTTAACAGGGGGGTTAGTGACTGCAGACACGTTGCCTGTGAGCAGCGTCGTCGCGCCGGTGGGGCGTAAGGCCACTTCGAAGTCTGCTAGGCCCATTGACTCCGAGTCAGGCCAGGGGTTGTCACCTCTGCAAGGGGAGACCGTTTCTAAACGGCTAAATGAAATCGAGGTCCTGTTGGAGCGGATACTCGCAAAGGATGCACTCCGGGAGTATGAGTGGTGTCCACGCCGGGCTGATGGAGAGCCTGTGCCAGCAGTGCCTGCAATAGGGCTGCTTGATCGCTCCCTCGTGGAGGAGGAGAGCTTGACGGGTCAGGGGTATACTGACGCCGAACCAGTGGGTGAACACAGCCCAGGGGGTGAAGGGCATGAGGTTACAATATTTGATTTGGCTGCAAAATTTGCCATTTCCCCAGAAGCAGGAGAGCCGTTGGGGCAGCAGTTGTCAGCAAGTATTAATTATTTGCTCTCCCATCAGCTCCAAGAGCTGGTATTGGATGACACTATAAAGAAGTATGAAACCCCTTATTGAAGGTGCCGGTGGTGAACCATGTTATATGGGAACAAATGGGGATTGTAGTTCGGGCACAAGAGCTAAAACTTCAGCGGGTGCTGAAATTGCCTGCTGCAGGTATTACTGCGTTCGCCAGAACGGTGGACGAGGGGCACCTATTAGAAGCACGTCAGGATGCTTTGGGGCATCTGTGCAGTGCACATTTTGAGGTGAACTGCTTAAGAAAGAGTGCCATACGCCCAAATATTCACCCTAAGTTTGCATCGCTTTGCAAGCATAGCAATGTACAGTTGCCTAATCTGCTATTTGGGGAGGACCTCGCAAAGCGAGTTAAAGAACTTGATGATGAGGCGAAAACTATGGGGTTAATAAAAGTGCCGACGAGTAGCAAAATGGGTCGGAGGCAATTCCCCTATCGACGGGGTGCAATGACTGGGGCTGGTGAAGGGACGAGCCGTTCATTCTCGAACATACAAAGCTGGCACCCTGCCACAGCCACACAGGGAAGGATGAATTTTCCCACGAGGAACAGGGGGCAACAAGTGCCATCGGTCAACATGTAGGTCAGTGGTTTTGCTCCTGATAGAATCAAATTAAGTGGGAAATATGTTCATGTTGGGGCAGGTTCCACTTGTTCCTAAAAGAATGGCAGGAGATAACATTTGTTTGTGCTGTGCAGTATAGAAGGGTTTCAAATTGAATTCTACCCTAATTTGTGTCCACCCACTCAGCATGTTCCAAGTCGGACACTCGTTTTCTCACATGAAGAGAATATGCAGATACAGGCAGAACTGGAGGTATTGTGCAGTAAAGGGGTGATTGAGAAGTCGGTTCGTCAACTCCACCAGTTTGTGTCAAATATATTTCCTAGGTCTAAAAAGGATGGGGGATGTAGAATAATTCTGGACCTGACGAGCCTTAACCCTTTTGTACAGTATAGACACTTCAAAATGGAGACTTTTCTGACGGCTAAACAGCTGATTTCCAAAGGCAGTTATATGGCAAGCATAGATCTTAAATATGCATATTACTCAGTATCTGTTCATTGCGATGGTAGGAGATATTTGAAGTTTAGCTGGATGAGTCAGTTATGGCAATTCAAAGCACTGCCTAATGGATTAACCTCAGCTCCTAGATTGTTTACCAAATTGTTAAAACCAGTTCTAGGGCTACTCCGAGCTCAGGGTCATGTTGTAATGGCCTATTTAGATGATATCTTAATTGTAGGAAAGACTCGGGATGCAGCTGAATCATCTGTTTCAGTTGTTAAACTCACTTTTGAGCAATTGGGGTTCATCATTCATCCAGATAAATCCAAATTAACACCAGTCAAAATTATTGATTACTTGGGCTTCACCATTAACTCAGATCACATGTTAGTGACTCAGACCAGTGATAAAAGGCAGCAGTTAATTGAAGGTTGTATCAAGCTCCAAGGTGAACAACGACCTTCAATTAGACAGGTGGCCAGTTTGATTGGTAAGTTGGTGGTTGGTTTTCCAGCTGTGCAGTTTGGACCTTTGCATTATCAACAATTAAAACAAGCAAAAGAACAGGCACTGAGGACATATGCAGTTCATTTTGACAGGCCCATGGGATTACCAGCTGAAGCCATTTCAGAAATACAATGGTGGATCACAAATGTCTCAAGTAGTTCCAGGAAGTTTTGGTTGAACCACCTTCCATAGTCTCACAGACTGATGTTAGTGCTCTAGGTTGTGGTGCTACTGATATGTCTTCCAGTTGTGGAGGCAGATGGAATAGTGATGAGGCATCCCTTCTGCAATTGCAAGAGATAAATTATTTAGAGCTTTTGGGAACCTTTTATGGGCTTAAAGCTTATTGTTCTACCAAGAGCCACTTGCATGTGCAGGTTCACATTGACAGCGCTACAGCAGTGGCATATATTAATCACATGGGTGGAGTTAAGTCGGTATCTTGTGACAGATTGGCTAATCATATCTGGAGCTGGTGCATTAACATAAACATTTGGCTTTCAGCAATCTACTTACCAGGTAGATTCAACATAGTGGCAGACACAAGGTCATGCCAATTCAATGACAACATAGAATGGATGTTGAATCAGGACATATTTAATGATGTCGTTGCTCGATACGGGATGCCAGATATTGATTTGTTTGCATCTAGACTAAACCACCAGTTGCCTAAATACGTCTCATGTGAACCAGATCCTGGGGCAGCAGCGGTCGATGCATTCTTGCTGCATTGGGGTGGAATGTTTTTATATGCATTTCCTCCATTTTGTGTCATCAGTCGATGCCTGCAAAAAATCAAGCAGGACTCCGCTTCAGGAGTAATGGTAGTGCCAGACTGGCCTACTCAGCCATGGTTCCCTCTCGTTTTGCGGATGGCTATTCAGCCTCATATGATTGTTCCCAAACATAAAATCCTACTGGTGAACCCGGTAACTGGTGATCAGCATCCTTTACATGATCGTATTGATCTGTTAATTTTCAGATTCTAAGAAGGTCATACCTGGGGAGAGGACTGTCCGATCGCACTGTGGATATTATCACACCGGCCTGGAGGGGTAGTACCCAGAAGCAGTACATCACCTCGATAAGAAAGTGGGAGGTGCTCTGCTTACGGCAGAATATTTCATATCAAACTGCAGGCATCCCAGACCTGCTGGGGTTATTGTCAACTCTCTGTTTCGATCATAAGTTAAGCTATAGTGCGATCAATATAGCCAGAAGTGCTCTGTCCTCATATTTACCCATGGAATCAGAATTATATTCTGTGGGGACACATCCTCTAGTTTCTAGATTTATGAAGGGAGTTTTTAATTCCAATCCTCCTAGACCTAGGTATTCGGTTATCTGGAATGTAAGCAAGGTTCTTATGCTCCTTTGTAAGTGGACTCCTGCCACAGCCCTGTCTTTGCCCAAACTCACCATGAAGGTAGTCATGCTTATGACATTTGTAAATTATCTCCAGATACAGTACGTGATTCAAATACATCTTTAATCAGCACTGAGAAGTAACAGAATGAAGAATGATTAGTTGTCAGTACATCCTGGCTGCTCCAACTGTCCGTGCTGGAAAACAAGTGTTAGTATAAGTATGACAGTGGGGTGGAGTTAGAGTAGCTGGCTGGTGTGTGACTGGTTAACATGCAACGCCAATCTATATCCTTCCCCCTATATTAAGAGGGAAGGATGTAGATTGTGTGGAATGTAAAGATTAAGTGTGGAAGAGCACCCATACCATACTCGCCATATCTGTCTGGTGGTCTACTAACACGGCCCGAGCGCGTGCGGACCAAACCCTCCCCCCCCCCCCCCCCCCCACCTGAAAGATGAGACAGAGAGCCTGGAGGCGAGAATGACGCGGTGGAGGCTTGTGGTGACCGAAAAGGGAAACATGCGGTGGGTGAGGCCCCGTGGTTAGTGGAGAACGCGGGATGTTGAGGGGTGCAATGCATGCGGGGACGGGTGGGAGACATTGCAAAAGGCGGCTGGAACTGGAGCGGTGGAGCATAGGGACCAGCAGGCGGTGGGCGAGGCTCCCTCACAGCAAGCAGGTGTTGTCGACTTCTCCGGTATACCGCTCCCTCACAGTCTACCAGGTAAGACAGTGGCTTGCCAATTGGGTTGATAACAGTGCCCAGACGGGAATGTCCGGTTGAAGTTCGTAGGCGGAAGATCTGATCTGGAAGTAGAGGCTTGAGTGGTCTGCTGGAATTGTCGTATGACCGTTTCTGGATGTCATGCTTCTCTTGTAGACGTTTCTGGATAGTGGCAGGCTTCAGCACCTGAGCGACCAGTTGCTGTTGTGCGATGGGTACCGGAGGCCTCGTCAATCTCGACATCAGTCGCTGTGCCGGCGATCCCAGGGTTCCATCCCTGGCAATGTTTCTGAGATTCAGGAGATCGAGATAAACATCTGACTTTGAAATCTGTGCTCGCTCCAGCAAGTGTTTGGAGCTTCTGACAGCGTGTTCAGCGAGACCATTACTCTGTGGATACTTGGGACTGCTCGTGACGTGCTGGATGTTCCATCAGTCTGCGAAAAGCTTGAACATATGGCTGGTGAACTGCCGACCGTTGTCGGTTTTCAGGCTGATGGGAGCGCCAAAGGTAGAGAAGTGTCTTTTCAGATTCTGGATGACCATCTCAGATGTGAGGGAGGTCAGTTGGTCTAGTTCAAACCAGTTAGAAAAGTTGTCGACTAGAACGAGGTAGTGCTTCCCACACCATTCGAAAATGTCTGCTGCCAGCAACGTCCAGGGAAGAGATGGTGGAGGTTGTTGCAGAAGAGGCTGCCGCTGCTGAAGAGGTGCAAGGCTATTGCAAGTGGGGCAGGAGGCTACGCGGGCCCGGATGTAACTGGCCATTCCCGGCCAGTTGAACAGACTATGGGCGTGTGCCAGTGTGGCGTCGGCTCCTGGGTGACCGCTGTGTGCCTCTTTGAAGTATGAGGCGTATGATGAGGGTATCACCACCTTGTGACCCTTGACGACAACCCCATCCTGAACTACCAGTTCATCACGAACCAGGAAGAAAAGGCTGCACCTCTGTGGGCGTGTTGGATTGTCTTTCTGGCCAGCCTGTTTTGATGATGGAGGAGAGGATCTGAAGCGTATCGTCAGTGGCGGTGTGCGCGGCCAGGGTGCGCAGTTGCTTACTGGGGACGAAATCGACACCAAGGACAATGAAATTTTCCTGTTCGTAGGGATGTTGTTCGCAAGATGCCCGAGGTGCACGGGAGAGAGTGTCAGCGACGTGCATGTCCTTGCCCTTAGTGTAGGTAATAGAGAAATCGTACCGCTGCAGCTGCATCATCATACGCTGCAAACGAGCTGGTGTGGCGTGGATGGCTTGTTCAGGATTGTCACCAGTGGTTGGTGGTCCGTCTCGACCGTGAAGGTGTTGCCAAAGATAAAGTCGTGGAATTTGGAGCAAGCAAAGACGACAGCCAACAGTTCCTTTTCGATTTGCGCGCAGTGCTGCTCTGTGTCGGTCATGGTGCGAAGGCTGGGCCACTTTTAAAATTGATTACCGCCACTACATGAACATTGCACACCAAAATGAACCTGATGCTGTCAAGGCCTCTCTCCTACTCAACCTTGCGGGCCCAGCTGCCCTTTGGCGATCCAGAACATTCCGCTATGCTCCGGCAGTCTGCGATGCCAACGGCCAGATAATAACCCCAGTTGAATCTCCTGATGACCCCAATGTTCTGCTGCGTATATTTAGCCATATCTGTGACCTGCCCTTAAATCGCATTTTGGACAGGGCTAGGTTTTTCACTCGCCGTCAACTCCCTGGCGAACGATTGGACTTGTTTATCTCAGATCTAATGTATTTAGGCCAGCGTAGCCGATTCCAAAATATGCTGGTCGATCAGCTGACATCAGTTAACAAGGGACATTTTAGTGAATGGCATTAGTGACCTAAAGCTCAGATCAGAGCTTCTGAGACGGCCAGATTTGGCACTTGATGAAGCAGCACACGCATGCAGAACAGCGGAATTCATCGACCCTATAGGCAGTTTGCACGAAACCAAAACTATCAATATAACGGACATCACTAGGTAGCGAACCAACACAGATAACAGGCGATTTATGACCCAAGCTAGTCAGGCGGATCTTGGCAATCCTCAGAAGAGATGCCCAAACTGCAACTACTCACACAGCAGACAATCAGCTTGTCCCGCCCTTGGTAAAGCATGCAATTACTGTAAAAAGTGAAATCACTTTGCCTCTGCATGTCGGGCAGCAAGTCGGGCCTATGGGAAGAATTCGCCTAGCTTCAGGTCTAATCTCAATTTTTTGCAACAAGAGCAACAATCTCATTCCCCAATTCCAGCTCGAATCTGTCCCTGAACAGAGTCCAATTAACTCACAAGAGGACCTGACTGCTTACTCATTACAGCTTGCTGCTGCTAAAAATTATGATCCGACCGTGACGGTAACTGTAAACAACGTCCATTTTGGCGCGAAATTAGATACTGGGGCAAAAGTAAACACAATGTCAATCAACCTCTTCAACAAGATAAGAACTAATGAGCCACTGATCAAGGACAAATCCACTCTACATGCTTTTGGAGGGGAAGTGCTGGTGCCTCTGGGCAAAACCAATTTGAAATGTGTGCTGAAAAAAACCACAAGGAATTTGACCTTCTATGTCTTGAACTTTAATTCAGTTACTCTGCTTGGCAACCGGGCCTGTCAGGAACTGGGGCTGTTCTCCTTTGACAAAACAGTCCACAAGCTGCAAATTTCCCTGGACCCGCTGAGTGAATTCCTGATCTTTTTGACAATAACCTGGGCAAGTTGCCCGTGACTTACAAGATCATTATTGACCCCGAAGTGACACCCGTCATCCGACCTCCACACCGACTGTCATTTGCCATCACTGACAGGGTTCACTCTGCGCTGAAGGACATGGCCTCCACAGGCATAATTGAAGCAGCCAGCGATCCCACTTCTGACACCATGTAAGTAGTGTCATGTTTGTTATATTACATTGAGGCTACCAGAACCCTAAGAGGAGAGGAATCAGCATTATTTATTAGCCACAAAAAAACGCATAGAAAGGTGTCGGTTCAAACTATTTCAAGGTGACTAAAGCAGGTGCTGGTTTATGCTGGGATTGACACTGACAAATTTAAACCTCATTCCTCCAGGGCGGCATCAACTTCAGCGGCCAGGGCGATGGACGTCCCATTAGACCATATCCTCGCGGCCGCAGGATGGTCCAGTGAACTGATGTTCCAAAATTTTTATCATAAGCCAATTGCCATATCGGGGGTATTTGCCGATTCTGTTTTAAGTTCAGTTTTATAGTTTCCCCTGGGATAGAAGGGGTTACTATTGTTTCTTTATAAATAAACCGTTAATTCATTTCAAGCAATGTTATGTTTGATGCATTATTGATTAATTTCTTATTGTGAGTCAATCAATGCAGTGAGATGCCGGGATATGAATCTGCGGCATGAAATCATAGAGCTTTGAAATCTTCACGTAGTCACTCACGTGACTCCGAAGTAAAATAGTAAGATTAAACGAGAACTTACCAGTTTGAAGTTTGATCGTTATTTTATGAGGAGTTACGATGAGGGACTACGTGCCCTCCGTTCCCAGCCCTCATAAACGTCATCTGGTAGTTTTAGTCTTCTCTCATCTTACTATTATACTTCAGTCACTATTACCTGTGATTTCACACCGCGGCTTTGAAGATTGATGCGCCTGCGGCCGGACGGGGTTCTTCTTCACGTAGTCCCTCTTCGTAACTCCTCATAAAACAATGATCAAACTTCAAACTGGTAAGTTCTCATTTAATCTTACTATTATATTGATGACTGCATTAGTTTGCAGCCAAGCTGCTTTAGATGCACAGCTCAGCGTGGAAATATTGGGATCAAGTGTATCCGTGGAGGAGTTTTGGGAACTGAGGAGCAAGCTTAAAAATGAAATCAGCAGGGCAAAAAGGAGGGCAGAAGATGGCTCTGGCAGGTAATATTAATGATAATCACAAGAGATTTTCAAAGTACATAAAAGGAATAAAGGTAACCCGAGAATGGGAACCCTCTGGAATCAAAGCGGTCAACCCTGTGTGGAGCCACAGGAGATTGGCAAGGTCCTCAATGAGTATTTCTCATCTGTATTTACTGTGGAAAAAGCCAGGACCAGGTAACTTGGCACAGTCAATGGAAGTGTTTTGAGGGCAGTCAGTATTACGGTCATGGAGGTGCTGAAGGTCCTGATGTGTATAAAGGTAGACTGATCTCCCAGGCCTGATCAGATATATCCAAGGACACTGTGGGAAGTTAGTGAGGAAATTGTAGGTGCCCTGACTGAAATTAAATACTGGTGAAGTGCCAGTAGACTGGAGGGTGGCAAATCTTATGCCACTTGTTAAGAAGGGATGCAGGGAAAAAAACTGGGACCTAGAGGCCAGTGAGCTTAACGTCTGTAGTTGGAAAGTTACTAGGAAGTGTTCATGCTTGTGATGGTTACACAAGGTGGACAAGGGATATCAGCACGGTTTTGTACATGGGAGATCGTGTCTCACAAATCTGACTTTTTTTTTGAAGATGTGAAAAAGGTTGACGAGGGCAGAGGTGTAGACATTGTATATATGGATTTCAGCAAGGCATTTGACAAGGTTGTGTGTGGTGAGCTGCTTCGGAAGTTTAGATCGCATGGGATAGCTGAATGGATAGAAAATTGTTTCAAGGGAAAGAAGCAGAGGGTGATAGTGGAGAGTTGCTTTTCGGACTGGAGGGCTGTGACTAGTGGTGTGTCTCAGGGTTCGATGCTGGGCCTGTTGCTATTTATCATCTATATCAATGACTTGGATGAAAACGGACAAGGCACGATTAACAAGTTTGTAGATGACACTACAGTGGATGGTATTGTAGATAGTGAAGATGGTTTGCAAAAATTGATCGGTCACTTTTTGCAAGCATTTTTGAACCAATAGACACCTTCTGCAAGCATTTTAGAGCCAAGAGACACTTTTTGCAAGCATTTTAGAACCAATAGAGACACTTTTTGCAAGCATTTTCAAACCAATATAGACACTTTTTGCAGGCATTTTAGAACCAATAGAGACACTTTTTGCAAGCATTTTTGAACCAATAGAGACACTCTTTCAGCAAGCATTCTAGAACCAATAAAGACACTTTTTGCAAGCATTTTGGACCCAATAGAGACAATTTCTGGAACCATTTTAGACCCAATAGAGATACTTTCTGCAACCATTTTAGACCGAATAGACACTTTCTGCAACCATTTTAGACCCAATAGACACTTTCTGCAACCATTCTGGACCCAATAGACACTTTCTGCAACCATTCTGGACCCAATAGACACTTTTTGCAAGCATTTTAGACCCAATAGACACTTTCTGTAAGCATTTTAGACCCAGTAGACACTTTTTGCAAGCATTTTAGACCCAATAGACACTTTTTGCAAGTATTTAGAACCAATAGACACTTTTTTTGCAAGCATTTAGAACCAATAGAGACACTTTTTGCAAGCATTTTTGATCCAACAGAGACACATTTTGCAAGTATTTTAGATCCAAACAGAGACACATTTTGCAAGTATTTTAGAACCAATAGAGACACTTTTTGCAAGCATTTTTGAACCAATAGAGACACTTTTTGCAAGCATTTTAGAACCAATAGAGACACTTTTTGCAAACATTTTAGAACCAACAGACACTTTTTGCAATCATTTTAGAACCAACAGACACTTTTTGCAAGCATTTTAGAACCAATAGACACTTTTGCAAGCATTTCTGAACCAACAGACACTTTTTGCAAGCATTTGTGAACCAACAGACACGTTTTGCAATTATTTTAGAACCAATAGACACGTTTTGCAATTATTTTAGAACCAATAGACACTTTCTGCAAGCATTTTAGAGCCACATTAAGGGCACTCACAGTTGAGTAGACATGTGTTCAGTGCTATTCAGAGCTCAAAGGGACGTGACACAGTCTCTGCAAGATGGAAGAAGCCAGAGAGATGGCTTCCTCCATCTTGCAGAGACTAAGTGAGGCACACCACTTCCTGGTTTTATAGTCCCTCCCCCTCCCTCCAGCAGGGGCAGCAGGGAGAATGGGAAATATGTTTAAAACATTCCCCATTCTCTCTGATTTTCATCGATGGGAAAAATCCGCTGGTCCTGGAAGGCGGAGGGGTGCTCTGTGCGAGCTGGCCAAAAATGACGGCCATAGGTGGCGGCGTTCTCTCGGAAATCACAGCACAGCGAGCCAAAAATGGTCAAGATCAGACTTTTAGTAATATAGGCATCCAAGTTTCTTCCGACTCATTACTACAAACTTCTTCAAACTCCAGCTTATTACTTTAGACATTAGAAAACTCCTCGTGTCTCTGTAACACTGGCAAGATCCGCATGATCCCGCATGATCTCACATGATCAGCGGCGAGGCCTAATGGCGGAGCTGTCGGCCTCAGGGCTGTGGCAGCGTTCCAGCGGCTGCAGCAGCGGTGGCCCGACTCGGCTCCGGAACTGTGGCGGCGGCCGCGGCAGTGGCGACCCGACGCAGCCCCGGAGCTGAGGCAGCATTCCAGCGGCAGTGGCGACCCAACTTGGCCCCAGAGCTGTGGCAGCGTTCCGGCGGCAGCAGCAGCGGCGACCCGACTCGGCCCCGGAGCTGTGGCGGCAGCAGCGGCAGCAGGTCACAGATTGGTGACTTGTTTTTCTGCAGCTCCCGTAACAACAGCTTCGTCTGCTGATCCGGAGGGCGGCAGCTTCGGCAGCTTCGACCACTCCGGGCCGCGGAGTTTGATCCGCCCCGTTTGCGGAGCAAGGTTGAGCCGCGGGACTTACTTACCATCACCCGGTGGGATCACAACATCTGAAGCCTGGGTCGCCTCGGCGCAGAGGGAGAACAAAGAGAGAAGAGCGGAGACTTTAAGACTTTGCCTTCCATCTCAGTGAGGAGGTGCTTGGTGAACTCACTGTGGTGGATTTTAAATTTGTGTTTATTGTGTGTTTTTGTCATTTTTTAAATTATATGTATGATTGCAAGGCAACAACATTTAGTTCAGACCGAAAGGTCTGAATGACAAAAATAAAATTCAATTCAATTCAATTCAATTCAATTCAATTCAATTCAATAACAGCAATGTTGAAGTATGAAAATCCTTCAAAAGAATAACAGGATCTTTAGCAATAAAGTTCACCGTAAGTTTGATTTAATGTCCGAATCTTTAGCAGAGATTTCAATTCCCAGCTCAAGCTTTGGCCACTCTCTGTCTGGCTTGCAGAGAGATATTAGTTCATCGATCCATTTCTTCTCGTTTAAGAAACGGTTCACTGTCAGTTTTCTGGAAACTTCATTCGCAGAATTTTCTTCTGTGTCAACGTATTTCAGTTGTACCACATTAGTAGCTCCCAATGCTCTCTCCATTGGCAGATCGTGTCTGTCCAAATCCAACTCTCTGGTTTATTTGGCTCTGTCATCTAGTGGAATGCTTTCACAATTGTCGCTGTCCCACTTCGAAAGTATAAATCCTCCCTTATTGCAAAGAGAAGTCAGATGTTCTACTGGTAGAATTGCTTCCTGCTCAGTAGGTCTAGATTTTAAGCAATCATCCTTGTAGAAATTATTCTTCAAAGAGATTCTTCTTTCATGAAATGTACTCTTCTCGCCAAACTTGTGTTTCAAAGTCAGGATACGTTGCTTTGTCAAACTACAATTATTTGGCAGATTAACACTTTCTTGTTTGAAAGGTAAGTCCACACAACAGTGTCCATCAGTTTTCACTGAGTAGTTCATAACATCTATGAACTTCAATTCTTTCGACATCTGTATGGCTCCATCACCGGCTTTTCTAATTCATCAGTACACATTTGATTGACAGCAATGGCAGGACAGTTCTTCTGATTTTCGATTTTGTGGTTCCTTTTCAAGGAGCCATAGATAACCCATCCAAGTCAGGTTTTCGTAGCATACGGTCCTTCACCTTGGCTCCTAACAATCTATATAGGTTCCAAAACCTTCAAAACATTCATTCCGATAAGTAGATCAACACTAGAATCTATTTCAGATATCTTGACATCCTTCAGATAAGACCATTGCTTTAATTCTTCATGTCTTGGTATATTTTGACGACCGACAGGCATAATTCTATGCGTAAACACTTCAGATACCGGTATGAAATTATCTTCATCCTAACTGGATATCTCCATACTTGTAATGCAATGACTCATGCTCTCTTTATCTTTATTCATGGTGCGTAATCGAATCTTAGTCTCTTCTGTGATATTCACCCTTCTCATCAGGCTTTCTGTGCAAAAGGTAGTCGAACTTCCATGATCCAGAAAAGCATATGTTTGCAACACTGCATTCGTCTTGCTGTTCCTTACTTGCACTGGTAATATAGAAAAATTACGAGCTTCAACCCTGGCCCCAATATGAGCAGATACTTGAGGCGAGGTGATAGCATTTCTAGTAGTTGGCTTCTCGCCATGTTCTGTTTGTTCCGTTTCTTCTTCTTCTTCCTGGTGCTCTGGCAGCTCTTCTTCAATGTGAAGTGCTTCAGGATGATATTGTTTACACTCATAACAAATTATAGGACTCTTACAGTCTCTTACCAAATGTCCTTTTTATCAAACATCCAAAACAGATTCCCTTCTCTTTCAAGAAATCCATCTTGTCTTCATATTCTTTCATCTTGAATCTTCGACACCATCTTATGGTGTGACCAACTTCATCACATAACAAACAAAATACTATTTGCTTGCTAGTAGACACCTTTCTTTTTCTTTCATCTGTCTTTTCCACAGATACGGTCGTGATAGCAAAACTACTTCTCTTAGGTTGAGATCTTTCTTCGGTTATGGTAAAGGTAGAACCTCTATTAGTTGCAATAGGTCTGCGATCTTCAATAGCTTTGTGATATGAGTCTAACATGCACCGTACTTCTTTGTCCAATAATTCCACCAGGTCTGGTAGCCTGGCTACTTGGTTCCTCTTATCTCGTATTTTGCCTGCCTTATTTCTCCACTTTTCTCTTATTCTTCTGGGCAACTTGTTAATGATGATTCTCATATTACTTGCATGATTCATTTCCTCCATGTAGCCGAGATTTCTCATCGAGCTGCAACATCTTCTCAGAAATATTGCATAATCATTCAATTTTTCCACATCTTCTGGCTTGATTTATTTCCAAGCATGGGCCTTCTCAATGTATGCGTTCGCAATCCTCTGTTCATCACCAAAACGTTCTTTCAGTAATCTTCTCGCCTTTTTATAGCCCTGGTCGCCTGGCTCCATCTGACAACTTTCTACAAGTACCTTCACACTTCCACTTGCGTACTTCACCAGAAACCATAAGCGCTCTTTTTCATCCTTAACTTTTGTCTCTAACACCTCCTCTAGTGCCCTTACGAAAGTTTCATACTGCAAAGGATCTCCACCATACGTAGGAATTTCTGCTGGTGGTAGAATGAGAATTATTTTGTCGAGCTATGATCACGTTGAATTCAGATTGCTTATTCAACAGTGCCAATAATCCATTCTGATAACTCTGTCTTAGCTCCACCTGTTCATAAACAGGCCTTTTTGATTCAAACTGGCTTGCTCGAGCCAGTGCACCAGGCCTTGAAAAAGCATGGTCAGCTATCCACAGACGCTCCAATAGTAATTGGTTTCGATCTAGCACTCATTTGCTGAGATGCAGTTTTACCCATCTTACTGGCTTCCAATGGGTTTTCATGGTTTAGAAATCCGGTGGACCTCGCTTGTGGAATTGATCCAACTGCCAATTCATTTAGAGCAGTTTTTCTTCTTGGTCCAGAGCTCATCGTCCTTGACGATCTAGAGCAGCATCTTGACCCCTCACCTTCCAGTATCTCCTTCTTTGCTTTGGCCACCGCCATCTTTGTATCTAATTCCAGTTGTTCCTGCTGTCGCGCCATCTCTTCTTGCTGTCGCGCCATCTCATGTTTTTTCTTCATGGCATCCTTCTATTGAGAGGGCAGCTAAATCAGCTTTTGCTCCCAATTGAGCAGAAGCCATCGAAACCGAACTGACTGAGCAACCTGATCTATGTCTTGATCCTCGTGAAGATATATTGGAGACATCGTTTAATTTCATCTTCCATTCTGGCACCTTGTTGCTTCGCACTTCCAGCTACTAAGCCTTTTTCTTGAAACCATTGCATATCTTCTTTGTGTATTCATCCCACTGGGTATGTCTTCTGCATTCTTCCCAAGACAGCACTGAACACAGCAGTATATTCTGTTTCTTGCCAACCTCCTGGTAGAGGTTCCATATTAGATTTCACCTTGATCACGTTCTGTTCTGATTCCATTAGTTTCTTCTGTGTATCAATTAATCTGGTCACCTGCAACCATGATTCATTTCTCTCTTTCTCGGTTTCCCTCAAATAGGCAGCATGTGAAATATCTGTTTCTTCAAGTTGTCTGGGTCTTTCTTCACCACCACATGGCTCTTCTGGCATAGCTCTGCCTTCATCTTCTAAATTCATGATTTTAAAGAGGTCTTGGCAGATTGCCAGGTCTTTAAATTAATTGAACAAAGTCTCTGTTAGTACCTGTGGCTCTATTTTGTCAATCATTTCTTTCAAAACCAAAACATACTGATAATGTAGAGAACATCTCTAATTCCAGGTGCAAAATGTGGCTCTAATTCAATGGAATGCGCTTATCCAAAACAATCCAAGGTTGGTCTGCTTTCCCCAGACAAAGCTTAGATTTTAATTCAAAGAGTAATTATCGATTTGTACTCACAAATCCAGTGATACGTCTTCAGATAAGTCTCGATGCTGTCGATAGACCTCTTCCCTGGCCGAGATTTTTATCTTCAGTTCCTCCTGGAACCAGTTTCTTCTGGCTAAAACCTCTCTGACAAATTTTAGCCAATCTTTTGTCCTCTTCTCTGGGACTTGTATTTCTTCTTCTTCAGTTCCATGACTGGAACCAGTCTTCTTTGGCTTTACCTCTCCGAGGTTTTAGCCTCGTCGTCCTTCTCGATGCTTCGATTCAATCTTCTGTCCCTATCTCTGGGATTGGTATTTAACCCCCCGGCTGGAGGTTTCGTTCAACTTAATGTAGTGGCAGATTATCATATCTTTTAGGTAATTAGCACCCTAGCCGCTATTTGGATGAGAATGGTTGAAGGGGGTGTCTTCTAAACGCATGCAAGCTCACTCACAGAGACCTTCAGAGCTTCTTCTCTGATATGACTTCAAAACACAGTCTTTTGATGAATAAATGCTTTATTGTTGCTAGAAAACAGTAAGAAACATTCAAGTTTCTTCCGACTCATTACTACAATCTTCTTCGAACTCCAGCTACTCTTCCATAAAGGCCCGATTTGTGGAGTGCACGACTAATAGTTGTCCTGTGGACAGATTCTCCCACCTGAGCTGCGGATCTCTGCAGCTCCTCCAGAGTTATCATGGGCCTCTTGGCTGCTTCTCTGATCAATGCTTTCCTTGCTCGGCCTGTCAGTTTAGGTGGACGGCCATGTCTCTGGTAGGTTTGCAATTGTGCCATACTCTTTCCATTTTCGGATGATGGATTGAACAGTGCTCCATGAGATGTTCAAAGCTTGGGATATTTTTTTATAACCTAACCCTACTTTAAACTTCTCCACAACTTTATCCCTGACCTGTCTGGTGTGTTCCTTGGGCTTCATGATGCTGTTTGTTCACTAATGTTCTCTAACAAACCTCTGAGGCCTTCACAGAACAGCTGTATTTATACTGAGATTAGATTACACACAAGCGGACTCTATTTACTAATTAGATGACTTCTGAATGCAATTGGTTGCACTGGATTTTATTTAGGGGTATCAGAGTAAAAGGGGGCTGAATACATTTGCACGCCACACTTTTCAGTTTTTTATTTGTAAAATAATTTGAAAACCATGTATCATTTTCCTTTCACTTCACAATTATGCACCACTTTGTGTTGGTCTATCACATAAAATCCCAATAAAATCCATTTACGTTTGTGGTTGTAACGTGACAAAATGTGGAAAAGTTCAAGGCGTATGAAAACTTTTGCAAGCCACTGTATATCCCCTCTTACCCTGAACCTATGCCCTTTAGTTCTTGATCCCCCTACTCCAGGAGAAAGACTCTGTGCATTCACCTATCTATTCCCCTCATGATTTTATACACCTCGAAAGGATCACCCCTCAGCGTCCTGTGCTGCATGAAATAAATAATAGGGAACAAGAATTAGTTGAGCCAGGTATAACATCAACATTTAAAAGATATTTGGATAGGTGTTTCATTATGAAAGGTTTTGAGGAATATGGGCCAGATATGGGCAAATGGGACTAGTTTGGATGAGGCATCTTGGTCAGCATGGACAACATAGAACATAAAATAGTACAGCACAAGAATGGGCCCTTCAGCCCACAATGTCTGTGCTGAACATGCTGCCTAGTTTATCAGATCTGATCTGCCAATACATGATCCATATCCCTCTATTCCCTGTACTTGCAAGTGCATTTCTAAAAGCCTCTTAAAAACAACTATTGTATCTGCCTCCACCACCACCACCCTGGCAATGCCTTCCAGGCCCTCTCATCTCTCTGTGTAAATAACTTTTACACAGGGTGGCATGGTGGTGCAGCGGTAGAGTTGCTGCCTTACAGTGCTTTCAGCGCCAGGGACCCGGGTTCGATCCTGCCTACTGGGAGTGTCCTATACGGAGTTTGTACGTTCTCCCCGTGACCATCTTTGGTTTCCTCCCACACTCCAAAGACGCAGAGACGTAGGTTAATTGGCTTGGAATGAATGTGTTCCTAGTGTGGGATAGTATAATGTGCGGGGATCGCTGGTTGGTATGAACTCGGTGGGCCGAAGGGCCTGTTTCTGCGCTGTATCTCTAAAGTAAACTAAACTAAAGTAAAAAAAGGTTCTGACTGGCTATCCTATCTGTGCCTCTCATAATTTTACATACTTCTATTAAGTCTCCCCTCAAACTCCAAAGTTCTAAAGAAAATAATCCCAGACTATCCATCCTCTTCCTGGAGATGAAGTACTCCAATCCAGGAAGCATTCTGGTAAAACCTCCTCTCCAAAGCCTCCTCATCTCTCACATAATGGAGGGACCAGAACTGCACATCGTACTCCAAACGCAGTCTAACAAAAGTCCTATAGAGCTGCATCATTAATTCCTAATACTTATAGTCAATGCACCTAGCAATGAAAGGAAGCATACCATACACCTTATTTGCCACCCTGTCTATTTGTGCTGCCACATTTAGTGAGCTATGAACTTGGACTCCAAGATCCCTTTGCACAATGCTGTTAAGGTCTGTCCATTTACTATATACTCTCTTCTTACATTCAACCTCCCTAAGGGCAACACCTCGCCCTTGCTTGGGTTAAACACCATCTGCTATTTTTCTGCCCATTTCTGCAGCTGATCTACATCCCACCATCTTCAACTCCTCCAATTTTTGTGTCATCAGCAAACATACTCACGAACCCATCTACATTTATGCCTAGATGTCATTTATATACAGTACTAGACTAAGTGGGACCCATTGGGTCCCATGTTCACACGGGAGAGCTGGTCCCCCAACGCAATATTCCACCTCTCCACCAATTCCAATATTGGTGGCCAGTGGGGGGGGGGGGCTTTCTGGAGTGCTAGTATGGGTGTTGTGGGCCGAAGCAACTGGTTTCCAGGGGGCTAGTATGGACATTGTGGGCCGAATGGATTCTTTGGCAGGCAGCTCAGTCACTCAGGCCTGGTGGGCTGGCAGCTCAATCACTTAGGGCTGGTGGACTGGCAGCTTAGTCACTCAGGCCTGGTGAGCTGGCAGCTCAGTCACTCAGGCCTGGTGGGCTGGCAGCTCAGTCACTCAGGGCTGGTGGGCTGGCAGCTCAGTCACTCAGGCCTGGTGGGCTGGCAGCTCAGTCACTCAGGGCTGGTGGGCTGGCAGCTCAGTCACTCAGGGCTGGTGGGCTGGCAGCTCAGTCACTCAGGGTTGGTGGGCTGGCAGCACAGTCACTCAGGCTGATGGGCTGACAGTTCAGGCAGGCCACCAAATTCAATTTCACAGCATTTCAAGCAGTGTGCAGACCACCAAATTCAATTTCACAGCATTTCAAGCAGAGTGCAGGCCACCAAATTCAATTTCACAGCATTTCAAGCAGAGTGCAGGCCACCAAATTCAATTTCACAGCATTTCAAGCAGAGTGCAGGCCACCAAATTCAATTTCCTCTATTAATGCTTGTACTGCGATACTTTATCAAACAATGTAACATTAATTCCTAGTTAATTAAAATAACCCTTTCTCTTCTGTGTACAGGGCATTACCATTGAGAGAAGAAACTCACATATGAATGCATCTCTCATAACATGGGATTCAATGAGAAAAAAGGGTTTGCATTACGAGAAAGCACGGTATGTTTTTTTAAGAATCCAACTCTTCCATAACACTGTACATCCCAGCTTCCTAATTCTATAAACTCCCTGAAGTCAGGGATTGGGATTGCACTGACTCCCAGGCTCATGTTCCTTCGCTTTGTTCAGACTCTGCACACCATTCTACTGTAGTGTTTCAATGCCTCTACTCTGCTATCTTGCCAATCTAATCTGAACCTGAGAAAGTAATAACTCTTTGCAACCCATAAAAGCTGCCCCACTCTTCTGTAAATGACTGAGAATAACTAGAATACAGAAAGTGACTGCAGTGCTGTAATCTGGAGCCAAACTACTAGAATAATTGTATTTATTTTATTTATACATTATACTTATGGGCGCCTTATAGAAACATAGAAACATAGAAATTAGGTGCAGGAGCAGGCCATTCGTCCCTTCAAGCTTGCACCGCCATTCAATATGATCATGGCTGATCATCCAACTACGTATCCTGTACCTGCCTTCTCTCCATACCCCCTGATCCCTTCAGCCACAAGGGCCACATCCAACTCCCTCTTAAATATGGCCAACGAACTGGCGTCAATTACCTTCTGTGGCAGAGAATTCCACAGATTCACCACTCTCTGTGTGAAAAACGATTTCCTCATCTCGGTCCTAAAAGACTTCCCCCTTATCCTTAAACTGTGACCCCTTGTCGTGGACTTCCCCAACATTGGGAACAATCTTCCTGCATCTAGCCTGTCCAACCCCTTAAGAATTTTGTAAGTCTCTATGAGATCACCCCTCAATCTTCTAAATTCCAGCGAGTACAAGCCGAGTCTATCCAGATTAGGAGACCAAAACTGTGTGCAATACTCCAGGTGTGGCCTCACCAAGACCCTGTACAACTGCAGTAGAACCTCCCTGCTCTTGTACTCATATCCTTTTGCTATGAAAGCCAACATACCATTATCGCATACCATTATCAAAGACTCTCAAGGACGCCTTACAAAATTTAATAAGCAGATTACAAAACATATAAGCAGAATTAGACAAAATACAAAACAAAAATAGTAGGGACAAGACACAATTCAAAGAGAGAGCAGCGGCAGCCAAACGCGCTAACGTTCACTCTCCCTTCCGGCAGCCATCTTGGAGACAAAACAATCAAAACATCAAAACATCTTTTAACATTGAACATCCACCACAGTGACTCCTACACACCTCACTGTCCTTCAAGTCCTTCCCCTGGCTCTTCCGCGGTCGTGGGCCTCGAGCCCCCGTTGACGGGACGATCTTGGCTCCCGGAGCTGGTGTTCGGGCCCTCCACATCAAGGCGCTCCACTCCCGCATCGGGGGGTTGTCAGCTCACCTACAGCGGGTGAACGAACCTCGCATCGGGGCAGGTCGAGCCTTCCCCGGCGTTGGAGCTCCCGACTAGCCTCGCCCCGAGACTGCGAGCCCTTGTTGAAAAAGTCTGCAGTGGTCATGGTGGGAGCGATCCCAGGCAAGAGATCCGCTCTGATGTTAGGTCCACGCCCCGCAGTGGGGCTCACGACAGTCCGAGGAGGCTTCCTGCTCCAGCGATGGTAGGCCACAGAGCCCGGAGAATGTGATCCGAAAAGTGATCACATCTCCGGGAAGGTAGACACAAAAATTTGGAGTTACTCAACGGGTCAGACTCTGGAGAAAAGGAATAGGTGACGTTTTGGGTCAAGACACTTCTTCAGACTGAGAGTCAGCGGAATGGGAAATTAAAGATATAGAGAGATATAGAACAAATGAATGAAAGGTATGCAAAAAAGTAACGATGATAAAGGAAACAGGCCATTGTTATCTGTGGGCTAGGTGAAAACGAGTTACAGACAACGAGACTCAACAGCACGACTTTGAAACCAGTACAATGACTTCAATGACAATGACCTGAAGGACGGGGAGAGAGGAGGTGCAAGGGTTACTTGAAGTTAGATAAATCAATATTCAATCAATTGTAAGCTGCCCAAGTGAAATATGAGGTGCTGTTCCTCCAATTTGCATTTGGCCTCACTCTGAAAATGGAGGAGGTCCAGGACAGAAAGGTCAGCGTGGGAATGGGAAGGGGAATTAAAGTGTTTGGCAGAAGAATTCAGCAGGTCAAGCAGCATTGAAGAAATAGGAAAGTTTATAAAAATATTTTTAAATGATATAAACATTTGGGAATCATATAAATAGATGTTCATCCACTGTACAGTCAAACAGGAAGATTTGGAAGAGCCCTAAAGGGCCTGTCCCAGTTAGGTGACTTTTTAGGTGAGTGCAGGAGACTCTGCGCTCGCCTCATGATTGCCACATGGTCTCCACATGTTCGCTGGTCGCAAGGAGTCCCATCATTCTGGGAACTAGTCGCGGCCTCAGTATGGTAGCAGCAAATTTTTCAACATGTTGAAACATTTTCTGCGACCAAAAATTGGTCGCCATGGAGAAAATCGATAATTTTGTAGTTGTAGGTGCAGTGGTAGTGGGTCACCATGTAGTTGTAGGTAGTCGAGGTAGCCGTAGGTAGTTTTAGTTAATCTCCTTTGCTGATCGGGCATTTTCATTGGCTCATTGGGGAAAAAAAACATAAGTACGAGTTTTCAGAACCAAGGAAAACAGACTGGTAATATTAAATGCCCGCTAAACCTCACAGCTGTGTATCTCTGGCTCTATCTCTGTATATCTCCACTCCTACTCCCCCCCCCCACTCTCCCCCCATTCTCCCCTCCCCCTCTCCCCGTTCTTTTAAAGGACTTGCCGCACACTGTGCTAACCTTTCTGTTCATCGTGTCTGCATCACCTTGGCTTTGCACTGTGTGAATTTCAGACAGCACTCCCCCGCTTTCCCTGGCCCCCGCCTTTGCGATGTGTTTGTGTGTGCGTTTCCGTTCCAGTTCGCGGTTTTTGCAAGCGAGTGCTGCGAGCTTGAAGGTCGCAGGCGGTCTGTATGAATTGTATGAATTTGTATGAATTTCTCTGCAAAAAGACCCAGTAACTCCTCTGGCTTACAAGAGCAATAATAATCCCCTGTTATTATCAGCACATAACAAAATGATAGACATTTAGAAGCAATAACTTCAATCATGATTACGGAAAGCAGACGGTTGTGAGGAATCCCAGAGATGCTGCCTTTTGTGTCCAGTATTTTGTGTCTATCTTCAATGAAGGCATGGTTGTTGGACTGTGGAATAGAACAATGTTTTCACTAGGAACTTGTGAAATACCAAGGGAACCAGTAGATGGTGCTATAAACCTTCTGCAAAACTGACTTCTCATATGGCTTCTCATATGTCCATAGCTCACATCTTGTAGCAAATTTCAATTTGTTGAATCAATAATGTACGTCTATGCCTTATACAAACATGGTTAAGCATTGTGATTAATGTACTTGTATAGACTCACGCTGGCAATCAAATATGTGAATACTGTAAGGAGGAAAGCAGCTGCACAATATCTCCACCAGTTCTCTCCTTTGATTACCAGAAGTGTTTTAGTAATGGAATTTAATTAAAATTTCAGTTCATATAACATAAACACCATACCCCAAATGAGGGGGCCAGCACACTGAATGCTCTTAATGGAGTTGAGGGAGAGATGTGAATTTACTTACCCACACGCTGACCCGGCTGTGGGAAAGCACCCCCTGCCGCAGTGCTGGTTGATATCTAATCTCTTTCATAAAGGTCTGCTTCATGGTGATAGACAACTTGCCTTTATCTATATGTACAGGCAATAATGACTTCTCAAAGCATTTTCTACAGTGTGAGATTATACTAAAATCTTCAATGGCTGATTAAGTATCACAATATCATGTTACTATTGTGATGAGGTTCAAATGTACAGTAACCCTTAAGCTGAACAGACATGTAACTGGATAAAACATGAGGTCTAAACATCAATGCTGCAACTATATGGATGTCGACAGAGATTCCTTTGGTATTACTGTGATCGATTAGGTGTGGTAGAGTGGCTAGTAGCTAGGACAACTTCTGCCTCACAACACCAGAGATCAGGGTTTAATCCTGACCTGTAGTGTTGTCTGTGTGGTGGCAATGTTCTCCCTATGAACATGTGGGTTTCCTCCCACATCTCAGAGGTGGATTGGTAAATTGATTGGCCATTCTAAAATTGTCCGAAGTGTGTAGTTGAGTGATAAAATCTTGAGGGGAGTTGATGGCAAAGTGGGGAGAATAGGTTTTGTGGAAGATTGGCATTGCATTTTGAGATTCAACCAGCACTTGGCCCCCTTCTCATGTCTTAACAAAATATATAATCTCTGAGCTATGAACACCCTTTATTTATGCCTCAATGAATACACAGACCAAGAGGCAGTTACTTGCATCTATTAGAACAAATTTGGTGTTATTTCTGTGATTGTATTTCTTCACAATAAGTAGCTACATCATTAGCCTGTGCTCAGGGCTACTGTGATCTCATGCTGCATCTTACAGATTGCTGCTTTCTACACCTAATAGCCCTGTTCCACGGTACGAGTTCATTCCAAGAGCTCTCCCGAGTTTGCCCTGATTCGATCTCGGAGATTTACGGTAATGGCCACTTGTCGGTACTCGGGGCTCTCGTAGACATTTTTCAACATGTTGAATAATCTTCACGAGTCTTCCCGTGCTTACCTGCCATTAGCGAGTCTTCCCGCGTACCTGCCGTTAGCGTTACGAGCCACTAAGAGACGCCCATGAGCTCCGACGTATCCGCTACGTTCATTCTCCGTACTTACCACGAGTTTGATTTTTTAAAAACTCAGGAGAGCTCTTGGAATGAACTCGTACCGTGGGATAGGGCTTTAAGACTATCAAAGCAATTATGTCAAGTGCAATGAGTTGTCATTTGTCAGCATGGAAACCCACCTCAAGAGGTGACTTAACCCAACAGTCATGCTGGCCTTTTGACTTATGGTATCAACTTGTATGAATATGTATTGTCAGTCTATATGGATCCTTTCCTGACCTCAAAGGAAGTGTGATTGGAGTATATGGCTATAACTTTAGACTCTAAATCATACTGACATATTTGCTCTAAAGATTGAATGAAGCAATACTTTGTACATGAGATTGTCCAATGTGAACGAGTAATGCATCCACAATGCCAAGGGCTATGTTCTAGGTTGCATTCAGTATTGTTCTGCAGATATGTAATGGTTACAGAAAGCATAGCAAAATTCATAGTAGCTATTTGTGGGACATCTTAAAAATGTGATCCAGATCTACTAAACATGACTCCTCAGTGCTGGAGACACATTAACAGACTACTTGAAATTATTTGTGTATGAGTAAATGGTAAAAGAATCTAAGGGGAGTTGATGGGTGTGTGTGCGTATGAGAGTGTTGGTTGGTTGGTTGGTTCGGTCGGTCGGTCAAAAATGAGAGGGAGAATGGGAGGGATGAAATTCCTTTGGTAGAAGCTGGCATCCCCAGATGGGCTGAATAACTACCTTCTCGGATGGAAATAAATACGGTTAGTAAGGAAAGACTGTAAACAAGGCTAAACAATTTTGAAGGCTGTGCCAGATCAATTATAGCCAGTCCTAGTCTGGTTCACTTCAGAGCTAGTGTCAAATATCAATTTGGAAATGTCTAGATGTGGGTACAACCTCAGCCCAGCATACATTTAACATTAACTTTATCTTTTGCCTTAATGAAACCAGCCTGCTTTGATATCTGAAACAAGCAAGCATAAGTATGTTCAAACCACCTTGGATTTAATGCTCCTCCTTAAAGGGCAGATCCTTTGATGTGGTTGTTCTGATGTTTTAATTTGAGTTTTGAAAGCAGAGGTAGCAATGCTTTCACAGAAGTACCCCCCTGTTCACTGCCTGCAACAAGAAGTGGGAAATCACAAGAAATGCCTTCAGGATTTCTTACAATACATCAGTGGTTAACATCAGCACCTAGCTTACTTCAGCAGCTCACACCAGGAGGACACGCATCCCGTTCTAAATCTAAACTGAAGAACAGGTTGGCCTGGTGCAACTGATGTTAGAAGAAGAGAGAGACAAGGAACTGCAGATGAGAAAACGTTCATAGAACACAAGCTGGAGTAACTCGATAGGTCAGCCGAACATGGATAGGTGACGTTTTGGGTCGGGGCCCTTCTGGATCCTCCAGAATTTCCTCATGTATATGGAATGAGGTTGCCTACAATTGCTTCTGCAATCGGGTTCCTACCATCGAGTGCCATGTGTTACGTGTGCAGAATGACAGATAATAAGATGGTGCTGAACTACCAAAATCCATGGTATCTTAACATCTTAATGGGCAGATAAACACCAATGTGTAATGTGGTGACATTAGACAATATATCGGTCCTCTGACGATGGACTCCAGCATATATTTCCAAGGTATAGCTTGTTAAAATATTTCAGAATATGTGATTCCCCTCTCAGGAGTTCCAATCTCTCCTTTGTTGGAAAGTAGATGGAACATGATGAGCATATTTTCACTAACCTATTATTACAGAGTAACATGGTTACAGCCCTTGTTAAGTTTTTGGTTTCTTGATTTGGAAAAACAAAGTTTGAAATAATGGACAACTTAAAGTCTGGTCATGGATAAAAGAATAAGATTGGATTTAAGAGAGAGTTGGATAGAGCTCTAGGGGCTAGTGGAGTCAAGGGACATGGGGAGAAGGCAGGCACGGGTTATTGATAGCGGACGTTCAGCCTTGATCACAATGAATGGTGGTGCTGGCTTGAAGGTCCAAATGACCTCCTGCAACTATTTTCTATGTTTCTATGTTTCTAAGATTCATGCACACTAAAAGGACCTTTGAGCAAAAGTGCCTAGCTGAATTTTTCTGACTGGAAATGTTGTGGTGTGCTCTCGGCAGCTGGGGTTTCTTCTTAAGAGTGTAAAACTATATAATTACCTTCTACATATAAAGGGATATGATTTTCTTCAGGCCAATTATTCCACCAAATACACAGAGATCCATAAAAAACGTTATTGGAAATCAGCAATAAAAGCAGAAAATGCTGGAAATTATATAACAAATCAGGCTGTATTGATAAATATAAAAAGGTGAGTTACTCCATCAGTGGTTCCACGTACAGTTTCACATAAACCTTACTCCTTTTTTGACCTTACCAAAAAAAATTAAACGAAAACCAAACGAGGATACAGAGATTTATGAGAAGTTACATTTAAATGGATGAGCGGCACCTGAAACTGACAAATAGGACTATTGGGAAAATACATATTTCTGCTCATGCACATTAATAACAAAGTTAAGCAATTTTTTTAAACATTCTGACAGCTATCGGATCTCTTTGTATTGAAACCAAATGTGCAAAAGGTCAAGAGCCTGATTCTAATTTTACTGTCCACACGATGCAGTCCATTTCACTTTCTGGAACTACGTTGCCAGTTGATGTCATGAGCTGAACAGATAACGTGAAGAATGTGGCCTGGGTTCAACTCATGACATCATTAACAGAGCATCTCATTGAGACACAGGGGAGCAGCATAAATCTCGCAACAAAAACAAAGAGGTCCAGATTTAAAACTGATGAAGATTGTTATTTTAATAAGGGATCCATTACCCTGTTAGTATTTATTTCTTATGTTGGAACTTAATTCAAAAGCTCCCTTGATGGCTCGATGTGGATATGGGTACCATTTGGTACAGCATTGAACTGTACAGACCCCAGGCGGTCCAGTGCCTAACCGGGATCTTCTGTATAATTCATCTGTTTTTGGCAGCAGAGTAAATGCTGTTGCTTTCAACATAACTAGGCAGAAGAAGGGAAATAAATCACACCATCTCCACACCTGTTTTTTAATACATGATCCTCACTGGAAGACTTGTGTGCAGCTGGAAGAGGGTGAGAAGAGGTGCTACCTCCAATGTATAAATTGCATAATTGGTCCATGATACTATGATTAATGTCCCGTGAACCTCTGGCCCATGACACCTCAAAGTGGAAAAGGAGCATTTGGGATGGTGTTGAATAAGTTGTGGAAGAGTCTACTGTTCTCACATTGGCTCATCAGCCACTTACGATCCCACATAACTGAAACTGAAGTGTGCCATCTGTATTCCTGAGGGATTGCCGGAGAAGGAGGTATCTTTCATCAGATTTAATGACTTTTCGATGATCGACATTATGGTCGAATTGATAAACATTATGATCGAATCAAACACTGATTCTACCCAAAATAACACGTGCACCTCTTCCAGCCTTGTTTGCTGCATTTGGTGCTCCCGATGTGGCCTCCTTTACAATGGCGAAACCAAACATAGACTAGACGATGGATTGGCTGACGATGGATTTGTCCCATCCCATCTCTCTTTTCCAACTACCCCCTACTCCAGTCAAGCTGAAGAATGGTCTGACCTAAAACATTATCTGTTAAATCCCTCCACAGATGCTGCCTGACCCTCTGTTTTCCTCTAGCACTTTGTTTGTTGCTTAAAAATCATGCTCAGCTTATTTTCACTTACTGTCTTTGCCATTGGTTTGGAAAGATGTCATCTCCAACTCAGTATCAGTGCTGCTCCGAAGTTCATTACTGGGTGTCACATTCTCCAATTTTATTTTGCTTTCTTGGTTTTTACTCTGCAGATCAACTTGGCAAACATTTAAACTTGGGGTTTATGGGGTTGTCACAGTTTGAAATATGATTTCAGTAGCCCAGTATGCAATGTTAATATCTAGATGTTTTAAATGAACAAGTAAAAAAAATGAGATTAAATGCAAATACACTTTGGTTTTATTGTACCTACACAAAGTCACACGCACACGTGACAAGGTAAGTTAAATGACACTTAATTCCCCTGTCCCACTACAGGCGACTAGGTCATCGCCACATGATCGCCGGGTTGTTGCCTGTATGGTCGTGAGTAGTCTCCTCAGTCGCCCAAAGAATCGTAGCATTTTTTAGCTCGCCGCTTGATTTTGAAATGTTCAAAACTTTTCGGCGACAGTTGGCTTGTCGTAGGTTGTCGCCAGGATGACGTAGGTTGACGCCAGGATGATGTAGGTTGTTGCCGGTCCTGACTTTGGTGAATTCCATTGGCGACTACCTACGTCAACCGGCGACAGGTACCGCCGACTGTATTGTCTTACCTGGTCGTAGCAAGTCGTGGGTGGATGTAGGCTGTCATAGGTGTGGTCGTAGATGGTTGTGGGTGGACGTAGGTTGCCGTAGGTGTGGTCATAGGTGGACGTCCTAATGGGTTGCTGGTTGTCGGTAGCTTGCCTTAGCTTGATGTCGACGAGGAGGTAGGTTGTTGTAGACATTGTCATAGGGGAGCTCCAGTCGCCGTTTTTTTCGGTGACCTGTTACGACTATGACAGTCGCTGAAAAAATCGCCTAAGTGGGACAGGGGCATAAAGTTGATTAACAATACGTCTTAAACAACAGCCTTGTTCAAAGGAGTATAGAAATCTGGATCATTGTCTTTCCTGAGACTCAATCCCAAAGGACAGACATGGTTGCCAATTCCAAAACTTGGCATGAATTAGAACAAAATGTAATTTAGAAAATATTTTTTGCAATCTTATTCTTTTTATGACTTTGAAGGAGGCAGTTTGGCCCATCACATCTATGCTAGCTTCGGGGAAGCAACACCATTATCCCATTCTCTTCCTCTCCATTTTGTAGTCCAACTGCAACTTACTCTTTCTCAGGCAACTGACTCATTTTGCCCTTAGCCTACGCTAAGCAGTAATCTACAGAAACCAGTTAATCTCTCAGCACGTTTTCATGACGTGTCACTGATGATGTGCGAACTCTACCCAGACAGTACCCAGGATCAGGACCTAACCCTGAACTCTGAACCTAATTACTGCACAATTGTGTTGCTCTTTTTACAACCATTAGATATGTGTTAAATTTATGGAACAGAGGACAGGAAAGTACAGGATAGCTTGGAGAACAACTTAAAAGAAAGTTGGTTCACTATATCCTTGGTAGGGCATCTTAATTTACTCTACATAAAATATCAAATGGAATGTTGGCCTTCATAACAAGAGGATTTCAGTATAGGGGTAGAGAGGTTCTTCTGGTAAGACCACATCTGGAGTATTGTGTACAGTTTTGGTCTCCTAAATTGAGGAAGTTCATCCTTGTGATTGAGGCAGCGTAGATTCACAAGACTGATCCCTGGGATGGCGGGACTGTCATATGAGGAAAGATTGAAAAGACTAGGCTTGTATTCACTAGAGTTTAGAAGGATGAGGGGATTTTATAGAAACATATAAAATTATAAAAGGACTGGACAAGCTAGATGCAGGAAAAATGTTCCCAATGTTGGGCAAGTCCAGGACCAGGGGCACAGTCTTAGAATAAAGGGGAGGCCATTTAAGACTGAGGTGAGAAAAAAAAAATTCACCCAGAGAGTTGTGAATTGATGGAATTCCCTGCCACAGAGGACAGTGGAGGCCAAATCACTGGATGGATTTAAGTAAGAGTTAGATAGAGCTCTAGCGGCTAGTGGAATCAAGGGATATGGGGTGAAGGCAGGCACGGGTTATTGATTGGGGACAATCAGCCATGATCACAATGAATGGCGGTGCTGGCTCGAAGGGCCGAATGGCCTCCTCCTGCACCTATTTGCTATGTTTCTATGTTTCTATGTATCTGTCATTTTGATTTCTATAAATTATAACACTTGTCTACAATTCAAATAAGTTGCTGCAAATTTAATAAAAGTAGGTTTGCTGTTGCATCTGACTTACTCCATCAAGGCATGTGGTCATCGAGATAAACCTGTGAAAGACCAGTGTGAGGGCAGTGTTGCGAGGCCAAGTCACACTACCGCAATGTAATCTCAGCCAAGCTTTCAACTGAAAGTGAAACAGTGGACAGACAGGAAAATGTAGTTCTCAAGTACAATTCTGATGCACTGCGAGACCCCCTCTCACAAGTCTTCACCAGTCTGTCCATGTCACAACATACTTGTCATTACAAAGTCCAATCATTCAGAAGTAACATTTCCACAACAGGTTTAAGAGCTGGCTGCAAAGAATGCACTTGCTGGACTGCATGCTGAGAGCTGCAAGAACCTGCACTGCATTAGTGGGGAACATCAGGCTGAAACGAAGAGTGTCAGTTTCCGAGCATTGTTGCAGAGGGAGATCTTAAATGCTGCACTGTCATCCGTAATACTGACGTTCTCAGCATCTGCAGTTACTTATGTTCTCGGTTTTTATGCAGCTTTCACAAAGAGCATTAGGTGATCCAGAAAGCTATTTTAATGCCACAGAATTTGCATGAAGCGATTTCTAGGAATTCATTCCTTCGCAGTCTCTCTTGCATCCTTTTCAGCATGTTCCAAAATGCTTTGCAGTCAATGAAATGTAAGATTGTTGTCAAATAGAAACCGCGGCAGCTGGTTTATGCACCTTAGAAATGTGATAATAACTGGGGAATATTGATATAAACGTTCGCTATAAAATGACGGATTGCCCATTGAGACACTGGAAACTGTGGCTGCTGAAATCTTGAGTGAAAAACAAAGTGTGGACCAGAGCCCTCCCGATAGGCCTGACTCGCCCCCACGGACCTCCCAAGAGGCCGTGGCAGCAGACACCTTCCGGGAAGTCATGGAGAAGCCAGGAGGCGAAGCCTGCCTGGGCCAATGGAGCCTCGTGGTGGTAGTGGAGCATCAGCGGCAGAGTTGGGACCTCAGCGGCAGCGGGGGAGCCTCCGTGTGGGGGGACCGCTGTGAGGGAGGAGGAGGGATGGAGAACAAAGGGGGACTCGGCACGGGGAGACTACCATGAGGTAGGGGGAAGAACAATGAACAATGGAGGACCTGGCTTGTAAGCAATCAAAGAATTTCACTGTGCCTTGTCACATCTGACAATAAAGCATTCATTCATTCAGTAAAGAAGGGGGCTGAAAATGCATCCTTGTGGACCACCAGTGTTGAGGATTATCGTAGAGGGTGATTTGTCCTCTATCTCCGATGTGAGTATAAAGTATTCCACTCCATTCTAAGTGCTGGAGGAACAGAGTGAGTCAGGCAGCATCTGTGGAGAGAACGGACAGACTGTGGCACCACCTGGTGGTTAGGCCCTTATTGAGTGTACTCTCGGCACTAGGACTGGCAGGGTCATGTGACTGTGTTTGGCAGGAATAAGTCGTCACGTGGTTGAGGGGTGTGCCCTGGTGTATAGTCAGAACTCTGGGAGAACCCTCCACAATTGCCTGTGTGCTGTTTTCTGTGTTACTTAATAAAGATCACCTTTGAGTCACAACATGTGGCTCGCTATAGCGGTTACCCCGACGATCCAAAACGGTTATTGTGGATTTGATTAAAGGATGCAGCCACACAACACAAAATCTCTGCCAATCCAGCACAGCAGAATGCCGAATCTCTGAAGCTGCCCGTGTTCTGGACATCGCAGCCCCAAGTGTAGTTTCAGGCCCAGTGCCACATTCACCGCATCGCGGCTGAGGACACCACGTACTATTATGTGGTCGGCGTGCTGGATCAGGAGTCGGCCGGTCCCCTGGTCCATTGCCTACGCGCGCCGCCAGCTGAGGACAAATACGAGCGCCGCAAAGAGCTCCTCCTTCGTACCTTTGTGCTCAGCCGCCGTGATCCACCAGCGAGGCTCATGCACATGGGGGGTCTCGGCGATCACAAGCTGTCTGTGCTGATGAGTGAAATGCTTACCCTCATGGACGGCCATCAGCCCGTCTCCTATTCGAACACGCCTTCCTGGAGCAGATGCTGGACGACATCCGCCTGCTCCTCGATGACCCCCTACAGCTAGTGGAACGTGCGGTCAAGCTGCGGCAGTCAATAGACAATAGACAATAGGTGCAGGAGTAGGCCATTCGGCTCTTCGAGCCAGCACCGCCATTCAATGTGATCATGGCTGATCATCCACAGTCAGTACCCCGTTCCTGCCTTCTCCCCATATCCCCTGAATCCGCTATCTTTAAGAGCCTTATCTAGCTCTCACTTGAAAGTATCCAGAGAGCTGCCACAGACTCACAACTCTCCGTGAGAAAAAGTTTCCTTGTCTCCTTTCTAAATGGCTTACACCTTATTCTTAAACTGAGGCCCCTGGTTCTGGACTCCCCCAACATCGGGAACATGTTTCCTGCCTCTAGCATGTCCAAACCCTTAACAATCTTACATGTTTCACTAAGATCTCCTCTCATCCTTCTAAACTCCAGAGTGTACAAGCCCAGCCGCTCCATTCTCTCAGCATATGACAGTCCCGCCATCCCGGGAATTAACCTTGTAAACCTACGCTGCACTCCCTCAATAGCAAGAATGTCCTTCCTCAAATTAGGGGACCAAAACTTCACACAATACTCCAGGTGTTGTCTCACTACGGCCCTGTACAACTCTGAAGGATCTCTTTGCTCCTATACTCGACTCCTCTTGTTATAAAGACCAACATGCCATTCGCATTCTTCACTGCCTGCTGTACCCTCATGCTTACTTTCATAGACTGATGAACAAGGTCCCCCAGATCCCGTTGTACTTCCCCTTTTCCCAACGTGACGCCATTTAGATAGTAATCTGTCTTCACAACCTCACATTTATCTATATTAAACTTCATCTGCCATGCATCTGCCCTCTCCCCCAACCTGTCCAAGTCACCCTGCAATCTCATTGCATCCTCCTCACAGTTCACACTGCCACCCAGCTTTGTGTCATCTGCAAATTTGCTGATGTTACTTTGAATTCCTTCATCCAAATCATTGATGTATATTGTAAATAGCTGCGGTCCCAGCACCGAGCCTTGCGGTACCCCACTAGTCACTTCCTGCCATTCAAAAGGGACTCGTGAATCCTTACTCTTGGTTTCCTGTCTGCCAACCAATTTTCTATCCATGTCAGCACTTTACCCCCAATACCATGTGCCCTAATTTTTCCCACTAATCTCCTATGTGGGACCTTATCAAATGCTTTCTGAAAGTCCAGCAGCAGGGCGGCGCTTTGATCGATCGGGTGTAGGCAGAGCCTTGGAAGGCCCAGCGACTGTGCCTGTGTCCACCGGGGGTTCGGCTGTGCAGCCGGTCCCTGGTGACGCCGGTAAAGGGAAGTGGTGCTAATATCATCAGCACTGGGGTTCCGCGACCCTGCTCGTATCCGGGAAACGCCGAGGCCGGCCGGCAGTAGTCGCTGCGGCGGCCGGGCAGAAACAACGCCTCTACACTTGGGACCGACATTCGGAACGACGGTTTCTCATTGACACGGGTGCCGAGATTAGTGTTTTGCCCCAATCGGGGTCGACACTCATTCCGGCAAGCGGCAGCCCTCTCTAACCTCAGTAAATTACAGCTCCATCTGGATGTATGGGGTTCGTACGGTCCTGCTCATCTTTGGCCCCTGTCATTTTACCTGGACTTTTACAGTTGCCGACGTCTCCCTTTTACAGCGCCTCATTTGTCTGCCGGTTCGTTTTCGTGCCTCTGGTTCTGGGGGGGGGTGGGGTCCTGTGGCACCACCTGGTGGTTAGGCCACTTACTGTATGAACCCTTGGCACTAGGAATGGCAGGGTCACGTGACTGTGTTTGGCAGGAAGAAGTCGTCACATGGTTGAGGCGTTGGCCCTGGTATATAGTCAGGACTCTGGGAGAACCCTCCCCAGTCATGTGTGTGCTGTTCTCTATATAACTTTAATAAAGATCACTTTTGATTCACAATGCATGGCTCGCTATAAGATGATGCTTCATGTCGGGACCCTTCTTTTACAGTATCTCAGACTTTTGGCTTTTCATCTTTGGCCTTTATTCACCAACCTGCTTATCAAAATCTCCCTCATCTGTATCCACCCATCAATTGCCTTGTTTTGCCCAGCTTGCACCTCTCTTTCAGCTTTCAGTTCCTACCACGATCATTCTGAAGAAGGCTCCAGATCCGAAATGTTGCCTATCAATGTCCTCCAGAGATAATGCCTTGACCATTGATATACTTCCAGATTTAGTGTCTTTTTGTGTAAACTTTTTGAGAGAAAGGTTAGTCACGACACCAGAACAAGAGATTCCCAGTTTCCTTCCTGTACTCATCATTATTTCATATCCAGCCCACAATGGTGGTGTTGTCTGCTAATTTGTAAATTGAATTAGATTTGTACATGGCTGCACAGTCGTAGGTGTACAAGGGCTGGTGGAGTTGGCAAGGGAGGAGCCCCCGCGGGTCGGGGCCGGCAGAGTCGGCAGAGCCCAAGGCCGAGGTCAGAGGTTGGAAGAGGTGCACCTGATACTTTGGGTAGAATCAGTGAAACATCCAATCATTTAGACACAAGACACAATGAGATGGGGGGGGGGGGGGGGGGGTCAACGAGATGGGGGGGGGGGGGGGGGGGGGGGGGGAAGGCAAGACAAAGCCTGGCAAGTGATAGGTAAATACAGATGAGGAAGGTTTTGATGAGTAGATTGTTGAACCAAGGCTCAAGATGAAAAGAAGACAAAGGGCTGTGAGATAAGGAGAGAAGAGGAAAAGGAGTGAGTTAAGAAATTGTGGAGAGAATGGTCTCCACAAGGGGAAATTAATGGATGATGTGTCCGATGGTGGGAACACATCGAAGGTGTTGGAGATATCGGGGAATGGTATGTTGGATAAGGAAGATGGTGGGGTGAAGGGTGAGGACAAGGGGATCTTTGATCCACCTAGGTGCAGGGGGACTAAGAGCAGAACTGCAGGACTCAGGAGACATGGGTGAGGGATCCATCCACAAAAGCATGGTCAAAACCATATTAACATGAAAGAGGATATTTCAGATGTCCTAGATTGGAAAGCTATAACTTGGAGGCAAATGAGGTGGAGAGGGCTGCCATTGTTCTTCTTTGAAGTTGTAATCACCCCTGGCAGCACGTTCCAGGCGCTCATCATTCTCTGTGTAAAAAAATATGCTCCTCTTAACTTAAAACTATGCCCTCTAGTCCTGGAAATTTCCACCCTGGGGGAAAGGTTAAGGCTGACTAGCCTATTTAGGCCTCTCATAATTTTGTATACTTTTATCAAGTCTCCAAGTTTATCCAGCTTCGTCTTCAAAAATTGCATACGTCATATGAGCAGAATTAGGCCATTTGGCCCATCAGGTCTACTCCACCATTCAATCACGGCTGATCTACCTTTCCCTCTCAACCCCATTCTCCTCTCTTCCCCTTACAACCATTGACAATCTTACTAATCAAGAGCCTGTCAATCTCCACTTTAAGAACACCCAATGACAAATTCCACACCTGTTTATGACAATAAATTCCACAGATCCACCACCCTCCAACTAAAGAAATTCCTCCTCACCTCTCTAAAGGTACGTCCTTTTATTCAGAGGCTGTGCCCTCTAGTCCTAGACTCTCCCACTAGTGGAAACTTTCCACATCCACTCCATCCAGGCCTTTCACTATTCGGTAAGTTTCAATTAGGTTGCCTCCTCATCCTTCTAAAGTCCAGCATGTACAGGCCCAGTGCCATCAAATGCTCATCACACATTAACCCAGTAATTCCTGGGATCTTTCTCATAAATTCCCTCTGAGTCTTCTTCAGCACATCCTGGGGCACAAAACTGCTCACAATACTCCAAATGTGGTCTGACCAGTGACTTATAAACTTCAGCATGACAACCCCTGTTTTCATACTGTAGTCCTCTCAAAATAAATGCTAATATTGCATTTGCCTTACTTACTACTGATTTAACTTGCAAATTAACCTTTTGGCAATCCTGCATCTGCACTCCCAAGTCTCTTTGCACCTCCGATTTTTGAATCTTCTACCCATTTAGAAAGTAGTCTACGTCTTTATTCCTTACTACCAAAATTCATGACCCAACACTTTGCTATACTGCACCCTCCCAACCTGTCCAAGCCTCAGGACCACCCCTGTTGAATGCCACTAGTCACTGGCAGCCAACCAGAAAAATAAACCTTTATTCCCACTCATTGCCTCTGCCATTCAGTCAACGTTCTATCAATGCTCGTATCTTCCCTCTAATAACATTGGTTCTCATCCGCTTCATCAGTCTCACGTTGCCACCTTATCAAAGGCTTTCTGACAATCCAGGTAAGCAACATCCACTGACCCTCCTTTGGCTATCCTGCTATTTACTTCCTCAAAGAATTCCAACAGATACGTCAGGCAAGATCTCCCCATGCTGACTTTGGCCAATTTTATCATGTGCTTCTAAGTACTCGGAAACCTCATCCTTTATAAAGGTCATTAAAATCTTACCAACCACTGAAGTCAGGCTAACGACCCTTAAATTTCCCTTCTTATGTTTAATTCCCTCTCTGAACAGTGGAATAACATTTGCAATTTTCCCGTCATTTCAGACCACTCTTGACTCTAGTGATTCTTGAAAGATCGCCACTAATGCCTCCACAATTTCTAAAGTCACCTCCTTCCGAACCCTGGGTCTGGATTTGACTTATCCACCTTCAGACCTTACAGGTTCTCAACCACCTTTTCCTCAGTCATAGCAACTCCACTAACTTCCACCCCCTGATTCAATCGAATTTCAGGCAACATTGCTGCTGCCTTCTTCTGTGAAGACAGGAGTATAAAACCTATTAAATTAATCTGCCATTTCTTTACAACCCATTATTAATTCTCGTATTGTATTCCAGTGGTGCAATGGACACTCTTGCCTCCCTTACTCTTTATATATCCGAAGAAACTTTTGCTATCCTCATTTATATTATTGGCTAGCAATAATAACCAAAGTCCTATCCACTCTCAAATGGAAGTAAAAGGAGCAATAGCACATTTTCAAAGAAGAACAATGGCAGTCCTCTCCACCTCATTTGCCTTCATAATATCGTTTCATATTTCGTCTATTCTCCCCGTATTGCCTTTTTAGTTACCTTCAGTTAGTTTTAAAAAGTTACCCGATCCTCTAACTTCCCACTAATCTTTGCAATGTTATATGCCTTCTCTTTTAGTTATATTCTGTCTTTGCCTTCTGTTGTCAGCCACAGTCACCTCATTCTCCCCATAGAATCTTTCCTCCTCTTTCGGATGAAAAGATCCTGCGTCTTCCAAATTATTCCCAGTTACTGTGCCCAGAAATTCCTGTCATTGCTGCTACACAGCCATTTCTGTTAGGCTCCCTCTACAATCAACTTTAGCCAGCTCCTCCCTCATGACTCTGTAGCTACAATAATACCAACACATCTGATTTCATCTTCTCACTCTAAACTGCAGGTTGAATTTTGTCACATTATGGTCACTACCTCCTTGGGGTTCCTTTACCTTATGCTCCCTAATCAAATTTGGTTGGTTGCACAATACCAAACCCAGAAATGCCTTTTCCCTAGTAGGTTTGACTACGAGCTGCTCAAAGAAGCCATCTCATAGGCACCCTATAAATTCCTTCTCTTGGGATCCAGTACCAACACGTTTTCCAAGTCTATCTCTATATTGAAATCCCCCATGACCGCAATAACATTGCCTTTCTTATATGCAGTTTGTATCTGCTGATGTAATTTGTACCCTACATCCTGGCTACTGTTTGGAGGCCTGTATAAAACTCCCATCTAGGTCTACCTACTAATTTCTAACTGCACTATAAGCTTGTCCACGTTCTTCTGTATAGTGCATGTATTCAAATAGAATATAATGGAATGGAATACTTTTATTGTCACATGTGACTAGGCACAGTGAAATTCTTTGCTTGCATACCCAATGTATACAAATAGCTGCCACCAAAGGTGCTGACAAAGTTACAAAGCACTTTTTGTCAACCCCCCCACAGCGGTTCCCTCATTGTCCATTGTTCTTCCACCCTCTCCAATAGTTCATTGTTATCCCCCCACCTCCATCACGGCAGTCCCCCCACACTGGGTCTTCCATTGTTCTTCCCCTCCCCCCCCATGCTAGTCCTCCACGCTCTCATCAACTGTCGACCGCGGATCAACCTACGGGGCATCGCTGCCGCCAAGGCCCCATCATCGCAAGGCTTCATCGTTGCCGCCACTTCACCGCCACCGAGGCCTCTGTGATCTGATCCGTGATGCCCAGCTCTTCCAACCGGCCAGGCCTGACCCAGGCTTCTACGTTGGTCCTCTTGCCCGTCAATCACCGTGATGAAGGTAACCGGTCTTCGGGGGTGGGACCAGGAGTATAAAGCCCCGGAGGCCAGACGTGTGTCTGTCACTCTGGAAGATCATGAGTGAGAGTCCATAACTGTGATTCTACGCTATTAGTCAACTGAACTGTGAGGCTACTGAATTGTGAGTCTACAATAATGAAATTAAATGAGTTATTTGGCCTGCCCTGTGCTTGAAATTGAAATAAAAATGGAAATTAAATAAAAATGAAATGAGTTGTTTGGCCTGCACTGTGCTTGAAATTGAAATGGAAATGGAAATGAAATGAAAATGAAATGAGTTGTTTGACCTGCCCTGTGCTTGAAATTGAAATGCAAATGGAAATGAAATGACATTAAATGAGTTGTTTGCCTACCCAGTGCTTGAAATTTAAATTCAAATGGAAATGAAATGAAATGAAATGAGTTGTTTGGCCTGCCCTGTGCTTGAAAGTGAAATGCAAATGGTAATGAAATGAAAATGAAATGAGTTGTTTGGCCTACCCTGTGCTTGAAATTGAAATGGAAATGGAAATGAAATGAAATGAAATGAATTGTTTGGCCGGCCCTGTGTTTGAAATGGAAATGGAAATGAAATGAAATGAAATGAATGAATTGTTTGGCCTGCCCTGTGCTTGAAATTGAAATGGAAATGGAAATGGAATGAAATGAAACTAGTTGTTTGGCCTGCCCTATGCTTCAAACTGAAATGCAAATGGAAATGAAATTAAAATGAAATTAGTTGTTTGGCCTGCCCTGTGCTTGAAATGGAAATGGAAATGGAAATGAAATGAGTTGTTTGGCCTGCCCTGTGCTTGAAATTGAAATGGAAATGGTAATGAAATGAAAATGAAATGAGTTGTTTGGCCTGCCCTGTGCTTGAAATTGAAATGGAAATGGAAATTAAATGAAATGAAATGAATTGTTTGGCCTGCCCTGTGCTTGAAATTGAAATGGAAATGGAAATGGAATGAAATGAAACTAGTTGTTTGGCCTGCCCTATGCTTCAAACTGAAATGCAAATGGAAATGAAATGAAAATGAAATTAGTTGTTTGGCCTGCCCTGTGCTTGAAATTGAAATGGAAATGGAAATTAAATGAAATGAAATGAGTTGTTTGGACTGCCCCATGCTTGAAATTGAAATGGAAATGGAAATGAAAATGAAATGAAAATGAAATGTGTTGTTTGGCCGGCCCTGTGCTTGAAATTGAATTGGAAATGGAAATGAAATGAAATGAAATGAGTTGTTTGGCCTGCCCTATGCTTGAAATTGAAATGCAAATGGAAATGAAATGAAAATGAAATGAGTTGTTTGGCCTGCCCTGTGCTTGAAATTGTAATGGAAATGGAAATGAAATGAAATTAAATGAGTTGTTTGGCCTGCCCCATGCTTGAAATTGAAATGTAAATATAAATGGAAGTGGAAATGGAAATGAAATGAAAATGAAATGAATTGTTTGGCCTGCCCTGTGCTTGTGATTGAATGGAAATGGAAATCAAATTAAATGAGTTGTTTGGCACGCCCTGTGGTTCAAATGGAAATGGAAATGAAATGAAAATGAAATGAATTGTTTGGCCTGCCCTTTGCTTGAAATTGAAATGGAAATGGAAATGAAATGGAAATGAAATGAGTTGTTTGGCCTGCCCTGTGCTTGAAATTGTAATGGAAATGGAAATGAAACGGAATGAAATGAGTTGTTTGGCCTGTCCCATGCTTGATATTGAAATGGAAATGGAAATGAAATGAAAATGAAATGAATTGTTTGGCCTGCCCTTTGCTTGAAATTGAAATGGAAATGGAAATGAAATGGAAATGAAATGAGTTGTTTGGCCTGCCCTGTGCTTGAAATTGAAATGGAAATGGAAATGAAATGAGTTGTTTGGCCTGCCCTGTGCTTGAAATTGAATGGAAATGGAAATCAAATTAAATGAGTTGTTTGGCACGCCCTGTGTATCAAATGGAAATGGAAATGAAATGAAATGAGTTGTTTGGCCTGCCCTGTGCTTCAAATTGAAATGGAAATAGAAATAAAATGAGTTGTTTCGCCTGCCCATTGCTTGAAGTGGAAATGGAAATGGAAATGAAATGAAATGAAATGAGTTGTTTGGCCTGCCCTGTGCTTAAAATTGAAATGGAAATAGAAATGAAATGAGTTGTTTGGCCTGCCCTGTGCTTAAAATTGAAATGGAAGTGGAAATGAAATGTAATGAGTTGTTTGGCCTGCCCTGTGCTTGAAATTGAAATGGAAATGGAAATGAAATGAAATTAGTTTTAAAAAGTTACCCGATCCTCTAACTTCCCACGAATATTTGCAATGTTATATGCCTTCTCCTTTAGTTATATTTTGTCTTTGCCATCTCTTGTCAGCCATGGTCACCTCATTCTCCCCATAGAATCTTTCCTCCTCTTTGGGATGAAACGATCCTGAATCTTCCGAATTATTTCCAGTTACTTTTCCCAGAAATTCCTGCCATTGCTGCTACACTGCCATTCCTGTTAGGCTCCCTCTACAATCAACTTTAGCCAGCTCCTCCCTCATGCCTCTGTAGCTACCTTTCCTCAACAATAATACCGACGCATCTGATTTCATCTTCTCACTCTAAACTGCAGGTTGAATTTTGTCACATTATGGTCACCACGTTCTTGGGGTTCCTTTACCTTAAGCTCCCTAATCAAATCTTGTTGGTTGCACAATACCAAATCTTGAATTGCCTTTTCCCTAGTAGGTTTGACTACGAGCTGCTCGAAGAAGCCATCTCGTAGGCACGCTATAAATTCCTTCTCTTGGGATCCAGTACCAACACGTTTTCCCAGTTTATCTCTATATTGAAATCCCCCATGACCACAATAACATTGCCTTTCTTATATGTAATTTGTACCCTACATCCTGGAAATGAAATGAAATTAGTTGTTTGGCCCGCCCTGTGCTTGAAATGGAAATGGAAATGAAATGAAATGAGTTGTTTGGCCTGCCTGAAATAATTAATTTTGGCCCACAAGGTCCCTATTAGCCGAGAATCCAGTCGCTTTTGCCCAAAGTGCCCGCATTAGCCCAGGAGGAGCATTTTGGCCCAAAAGGCCCGTGCCATGCCTGGAAAAGTCCAGAAAAAGTGCATTTCACTGAGGTTTCCCTCAGATTTTTTTTAAAGGGTCCCTTCGGCCCATCAGGCCTGTACTAGCTCAGGAGGAGTACCTTCGGCCCATCATTAACTATTCCCCCTGCAAGTATTTAACCTCACCCTAGTATTTTTCTCCCTCCCTTCATTGGCTCCCTGTGAGATCCAGGCCAAGATAGACTTTCCTCCTTCATTGCTGTGATCTGCAGAAAAAGATGAAAAATTTCTAAAATTGATTCCACCCTCTCCCCCGCTTCTCTCTCACAGTCTCTCACCTGTTTTGGGCAGAATTTATGGCAGTTTCTGAGCTGCCAGCCCACCAGGCCTGAGTGACTGAGCTGCCAGCCCACCAGGCCTGAGTGACTGAGCTGCCAGCCCAACAGGCCTGAGTGACTGAGCTGCCAGTTCACCAGCCCTGAGTAACTGAGCTGCCAGCCCACCAAGCCTGAGTGACTGAGCTGCCAGCCCACCAGGCATGACTGACTGAGCTGCCAGCCCAAGAATCCATTTGGCCCACAATGTCCATACTAGCCCTTTGGAAACCAGTCCCTTTGGCCCACAACACCCATACTAGCGCTCCAGAAAGCCCCCCTTCCCACTGGCCACCAATATTGGAATTCATGGAGAGGTGGAATATTGCATTGGGGGACAGCCCTCCTGTGTGAACATGGGACCCGACGGGTCCCACTTAGTCTAGTAAACATTAAAACTATATAGAAAATGTAGGGGGTAAAATAAAATAGAGATAGGAGAGTGTTTCACATGTGCTTTGCATCTGTGAAAGTAATGATTATTGAAGCAAATAGCAAGGGAGAAAGATTCCTAGGGAAAGCTAATGGATGATATTAATGAGTTCAAGAAATATTTAAGGGCATTGCCTGGGAGAACAAAGATAAATAGGAATGTTCAGGAGAGTTTGTTTACATCAGTGTGCTGTGCACATGGAATGCAAACCAGAAACGATGGCTGACACTGCCTTGATGAAAGCTTTCTCTGCAGAAATCCAGAAATTAAAAAAAAAGAAAATGCATTTACGGGGAGCCTTCCATAAACTCAGCATTTTTGTAACCAACTAATAGCTTTTGAGGTACAATCAATTTAATTTGTGGGCAGGTGCAGCAGACAATATACATACAGATCATTTATTTTGGTATTGATGTATATCGTGAGCCTCTTCAAAAACATCACACAAATGTTAACACTATCAAAGTGAAGAGCAAAACCTACATATGTGGTGGGTGGTGGGTGTGAGGAAGCGTTAGTTTGAACTGAGAATGATAATGATTTTGTGCTTGCTAACTTTAAAGATGAAAGAAACAGAGTCAAAAGGATTGAATAAAGATTTGAGAGCATGTGATTAGTAGGGCTTCATGGAAAGAGGTAATGTGGACTGAATAGATTGCTCTATGCAGTCTTGATGGGTCAAATTACTTTCATTTTGTGCTGTAATATTCTTCGTCCTCGTGTCTGGCCATCTTCTATATCACGTCTTTCCAGTCGGTGAGTGACGGTTGATGGTCGGTGGTTGCAGAATTGGCTACTTCAGTCAGTCACTGTGGTACAGTTCCTGTCATCAGCATTGCCCGGGATGTGCCACATGGAGGCTTCTGCTTGCATCCTGCTGTAATATTCAACTGATTCTATGATCTAAGAGACCAGATGGAGCCCTGGTTTAATGTCTCCTCCTAGAGTTAGATAGAGCTCTAGGGGCTAGTGGAATCAAGGGATATGGGGAGAAGGCAGGCACGCGTTACTGATTGTGGAAGATCAGCCATGATCACAATGAATGACGATGCTGGCTCGGTGCCAAATGGCCTCCTCCTGCACCTATTTTCTATGTTTCTATGTTTCTACAGACAATGCCTCTGACAGTTCTGTGCTGAAGTGTCATGCTAGATTATTGTTTAGGTCTCTGGAATGGAATTCAAACACAGCTTTCAGTGGAACTTAATTTAGTTACTACTGCCAAGAAAAGGTTGATGAACATTTGAAAAGGTTGATATGCCAGTGATGGGGAATGGGATTAAATAGATTACCCTGTCAGGGACCTTCCACGGGAGTAATGGGTCAAATCAACTTGAACTGAAGGGGACAACCCAAGAACATATAGTTGAAATGCATCTACTATTCACTCTTGTGATTATTTTCCTGCTGTCTGTATTGTCTCTTAGCTCCAGAAGAAATAAATAATTCTATTTAGTGCCCTTAGGCTATCCCAGATTATTTTACAGTCAAATGAATATTTTTTAACTGCAGCTAGTAAAATAGAAACTATAAAATAGAAAAATTATTCCAAACTACAACATGATGATATCTGGGTCATAAATAAAAACAATAAATGCTGGAAACATTAAACAGAGTCAAGCAGTGTCTGTGGAAAGTGAAACAGTTAATGATCTAGGTTTGCAATCCTTCATCAAAACTGATGATCTAAACCATCTCTCATTGAAGATAGACACAAAATGCTGGAGTAACTCAGCAGAACAGGCAGCATATTTGGATAGAAAAAATGAGTGATATTTCGGGTCGTGACCCTTCTTCAGACCCCAGACCTGCAACACAAACTTTGTCTATTCAAAGATGCTGCCTGATCTGATGAGTGTATCCAGTATTTTCCGTTTTTATTTCATAATTTCAGCTCTGCAATGATTTTGATTTTTATAATAGCTGGATCATCTGTTTACATGATATTGACTGAAGGATAATTATTATTCAGGACACCAGATAAATCTCCTTCAAATATCTTCATTGGACTCTTCTACATCCATCCAATCGAGCAGTTGGATTCTTGGTTTAATTTTTTAATGTCTCAGTATTGGACTGAACCATCAATCCATGTTTTTGTTCTTATGTTATTGAGGCTTAATTCTACAGTACACCAATATATCTTGGATGTCTCACATGATCTGAAGCACTCACATGCAGTACCTCACCTTTGTTGCGAATGGGTTTTCTTGGAGTTTCCTCCTCTGACTAACTTTTTTATTGTCCATTGTCATTCATGACGAGATCTGGCCAGATATATGTAACTTGTCATTTAGAAATCTGTACACTTTCCAAAAGATATTCATCCCTGCTTATAAAGTAAAAGCATTGAGATGATCTAAGCTTGGTACAGATACAGATACAGATACAGGGCGGCAAGGTGGCATAGCAGTAGAGCTACTGCCCTACAGCGTCAGTCCCGGGTTCAATCCTGACTACGGGTGCTTGTCTGTACAGTTTGTATGTTCTCCCCGTGACATGCGTGGGTTTTCTCCGGTTTCCTCCCACACTCCAAAGACCTGCAATGTAGGTTAATTGGCTTGGTATAAATGTAAATTGTCCGTACCTAAGGTGTGTCGGATAGTGTTAGTGTGTGTGGGGATCACTGGCTGGTGCAGACTCGGTGGGCCGAGGGGCCTGTTCCCACTCTGTATCTCTAAAAATAAAAAAATGAAAAACGCTCATCCTGCTCAACTCTGCATAGCTTAAGCTAACTAGCATTCATTCCCTCGAAGAACTACAGAAAGGATTCACCACTTTGATGGCCGAAGAACGATGATGTAATTTGTCCTCTAAGTGCTGATGTAGCTGGGATTGATGGCACAGAACTGAATGAACCTGATTTGAAGCAAAAAGAAGACAGCGGTGGAACGTGCGGCAGGTGAAACAGTGTCTGTCGAGAGAACGTACAAACCAATCATTTAGTCTGGCCACTGCTTCTGATCTCAAAAGTAAAAGATGAGCAAGTATCAGAAATAACGTAAAGGTTTTCTGGGGAAAGGACAAGGACTGGAACGAATTAGACAGGTTTCAAAGTTCTGGCAAATACACAATTTATTAGATGTCAATATAGTGGGTGAGGAGGAAGCGAGGGTTCCTGTCACTGGTACGGAATCCACAAAATGGCAGCAACATGGAGGTCCTGCTGAACTTAACACCATCAGAGGTTTTTCTGCTCCACTTCCGGCCTAACAGCCGATTAGTTAGAAAGCTGGTGGAGAAAGCTGCCAGCTAGGATTTGCTACAGTCCAAGGCCACGGCTGGGCACGGTCACTGGCAATCGAATAATTAGGTGAATGGGATGAGGTGTAGCTTCAGACCTCCAGATTCAGGGACAGTTTCTTTCCAGCTGTTATCAGGCTATTGAATCATCCTACCACAACCAGAGAGCCGTGCCAAACTAGTTGTGGTAGGATGGTGACCCTCATTGGTGACCCTCGGACTATCCTTGATCCAACCTTGTTGGCTTTACCTTACACTAAACATTATTCCCTTATCATGTATCTATTTACTGTAAATGGCTCAATTGTAATCATGTATTGTCTTTCCGCTGACTGGATAGCACGCAACAAAAGCATTTCACTGTACCCCAGTACACGTGACAATAAACTAAAATAGAGATAGACACAAAATGCTGGAGTAGCTCAGCGGGACAGGCAGCATCTCTGGAGAGAAGGAATAGGTGACATTTCAGGTCGAGATTCTTCTGAAAAGCTTTTGTTTGTGAGCTATCCAGTCAAATTGAATCAAATCAAACCAAATTCCCCTTCCCATTCCCACACTGATCTTTCTGTCCTGGGCCTCCTCTATTGTCAGTGAGGTCCAGCGCAAATTGGAGGAACAGCACCTCATATTGTGCATGGGCAGCTTACAACCCAGTGGTATGAATATTAATTGATCTAACTTCAAGTAACCCTTGCATCTTTCTTCTCTCCATTCCTCCCCCACCTAAATCATACTAGCTTCAGTCGTGTTTCTGAATCTCACTGTCTGTAACTCATTTTCACCTAACTCACAGCTAATGTTTCCTTTATCATCATTACTTTTTTGCATATATTTTCATTCATTTGTTCTATATCTCCCTACATCAACATCGATATCTTTCATTTTCTTTCCCCCTGACTCTCAGTCTAAAGAAGGGTCTCGACCCAAAATGTCACTTATTTGTTTTCTTCAGAGATGCTGCCTGTCCCGCTGAGCTACTCCAGCATTTTGTGTCTATCTCTATTACCCGTTGAGTTTACTCCAGCTTTTTGTGTCTGTCTTCGGTTTAAACCAGCATCTGCAGTTCCTTCCTGCACAAATCATATCATACTCTACGTAAGGATAATCAAGCCATATTCAAGTATAACAGATAGTGTAAAAAGAAAAACACCAGACTGCAGAATATTGTTCTGCAGCATTGTAGCTTTACAAACAAATGTTCACAATGAGTAGGTTAGAGGATCGAGACGTCATAGAGTCATAGAGTAATGTGGGAACAGGCCCTTCGACCCAACTCGTCCACACCGGCCAACAATGTCCCCACTTGCCTGCACTTGATCCATATCCCTCCAAACCTGTCCTATCCATGTACCTGTCTAACTGTTTCCTAAGCAATGGGATAGTCCCAGCCACAACTACCTCCTCTGGCAGCTTGTTCCATGCACCCACCAACCTTTGTGTGAAAAAGTTAAAACCCCTCGGGTTCCTATTAAATATTTTCCCCTTCATCTTGAACCTATATTCTCTGGTCCTCGATTCCCCTACTCTGGGCAAAAGACTCTGTGCATCTACCCAATCTATTCCTCTCATGATTTTGTATACCCCTATAAGATCTCCCCTCATCCTCCTACGCTCCATGGAATAGAGACCCAGCCTAGTTAACCTCTCCCTATAGTTCACACCCTCTAGTCCTGGCAACATCCTTGTAAATCTTTTCTGAACCCTTTCAAGCTTGACAATATCTTTCCTATAACATGGTGCCCGGAACTGAACACAATATTCTAGATGCGGTCTCACCAATGTGACCTGCTAACTACTATACTCACTGCTCTGACTGTTGAAGGCCAAAGTGCCAAAGCCTTTTTGATCGCCTTATCAACCTGTATCTCGACCTTCATGGAACCATGCACTTGTACTCCTAGATCCCACTGCTCTACAACACTACCCAGAGGCCGACCATTACTGTGTAGGTCCTGCCCTTGTTCGACGTCACAAAATGCAACACCTCACACTTCTCTGTATTAAATTCCATCAATCATTCCTCCGCCCACCTGGCCAACCGATCCAGATCCTGCTGCAATCTTTCACAACCGTCTTCACTGTCTCCAAAACCACTAACTACACCTTAGCTTATGGGAGGATTATTCAGCAGTCTGATAATAACTGTGCTGATAATAGCAGTCTGATAATAGTCTGAAGAAACTGTTCCTGAATCTGGTGGTGCATGGTTTCTTCTACCCACAGAGGGAACGCCTGAGGTGAAAAAGGTACTTGATTATATTGGCTGCGTTTATGAGGCACCATGAAGTGTAGATGGAGTTGATGCTGGTCTGCATCATGACAATAGACAATAGATGCAGGAGTATACGGCCCTGGCACCGCCATTCAATGCAACTCATCCATCAATATCCCCATCTCCGCTGTGTCCTGAGAACCATTTAATGGTGCATTTGTAGTACAAGTTAGCTGATAGTTGTTGCAGACATGTTGAACTTCCTTAACCTCATGAGAAAGTGAACAAATTGTTGTGCATTGTTGGCAGTATCTGCAATGTGGTTGCACCAGAACAAATTGTTGGTTATATTTATTGCCCAGGTACTTGAAGCAGTTGACCACTTCCACCATTGAATCTGAATGGAGTGTGTACTCCGACACACTTCCTGATGTCAATGACTAGCTTCTTCGTCTTGCTGACATCGAGGGAGAGGATGTTGGAGACACCAAACTCCTTCTTGTACACTTATCTCCTCAATGTTTGAATTCAAGCCCATTACAGTGGTGTCATCTGCAAACTTGTGGATGAAGTTGGAGCAGAATTTGGCTTCACGGTCATGAATGTATAGGGAGTTTAGTAAGAGGATGCGAACACATCCTTGAGATTTGTTGTGGAGGATATTTTGTCCCTATCTTCACTGATAGTGGTCTAGGGGCAGAAACTTGAGGATCCAGTGGCAGAGGGTGGTACTGATCCCTAGGTCCAAGAATTTAGACATTAGTTTGATTTGGATTATGGTGTTAGACAATAGGTGCAGGAGTAGGCCATTCGGCCCTTCGAGCCAGCACCACCATTCAATGTGATCATGGCTGATCATCCCCAATCAGTACCCGTTCCTGCCTTCTCCCCATATCCCCTGACTCCGCTATTTTTAAGAGCCCTATCTAGCTCTCTCTTGAAAGCATCCGGAGAACCGGCGTCCACCGCCCTCTGAGGCAGAGAATTCCACAGACTCACCACTCTCTGTGAGAAGAATTGTTTCCTTGTCTCCGTTCAAAATGGCTTACCCCTTATTGTTAAAATATGGCCCCTGGTTCTGGACTCCCCCAACATCGGGAACATGTTTCCAGCCTCTAGCGTGTCCAAACCCTTAACAATCTTATGTTTCAATAAGATTCCCCTCTCATCCTTCTAAACTCCAGAGTGTACAAGCCCAGCCACTCCATCCTCTCAGCATATGACAGTCCCACCATCCCGGGAATTAACATTGAAGATTACTGCTGAAGATGAACTGTAGTCAATAAATAGGAGATAGACACAAAATGCTGGAGTAACTCAGTGGGACAGGTAGCATCTCAAGAGACAAGGAATGGGTGACATTTCAGGTCAAGACCCTTCTTCAGAAGTCTGACATAGGTGTCCTTGTTATCTTGATGTTCCTGAGATAGTGTAGGGCCAGAGAGATGGCATCTGCTGTGGACTTGTTGTGACAAAAGGCAAACTGTGGAGGATTAAGGCTGTCAAGAAGGCTGGAGTTAATATGTGTCATATTCCGCCTCTTTAAGCACAGGAAATAATGGTGGATGTCAGAGCCACTCGACAGTAGTCACTAGATGGTAAATAAATTTGGGAAGAATTGATGGGAATGGGAGGATTAAAAAAATAGGATTAGAGTAACAGGGTGGTTGATGGCTGCTGCAGAATCAATGAGTGAAGCGCCAGCTGCATAAGCTGTGACCAATAGATTTTAAGGCCAGAAAGTTCTTCACCATTAGTGATAACTGATTGTGCTGTTCAACTAGTTACCAGTAACATATAATATGTTGCAGCCTGTATCCTATGATGGAGTACGGTTAGACAAAAAGGGACAAAAACGAAATCTTGACTATGGAGTTTGTACGTTCTCCCCATGACCCGCGTGGATTTTAGTAGGTTAGATGGCTTGGTATAATTGTGAAATTGTCCCTAGTGAGTGTAGGGTGATATTAGCATGCGAGGATCGCCGGTCGGTCTGGAAGCGGTGGGCCGAAGGGCCTGTTTCCGCGCTGTATCACTAAACTAAACTAAATTAAACTAAACTGGGGATGCAGGAAACCTAAAAAAAAACTGATATGCTTGAAGCAGTCAGCCAGTCAGGCAGCATCTTTAGAAAGCCAGTGGGACATGGACCCTTTGCCAGAACTGGAAGAGTAAAAAGAAAAGTTGCTCAGGAGGATTGGGGTGAAGAGAACAGAGTGAACATCTGTGATAGGATGCAGAACCAGTGTAACAATTATGGGCCTGTCCCACTTAGGCGACTTTTTAGGCAAGTGTAGGAGACTCTGCGCTCGCCACATGGTCGCCACATGTTCGCTGGTGGTCTCTGGTGAGTCTCCTTCACGGTCGTGAGGAGTTCCCGCATTCTGGGAACTAGTCGCGGCCTCAGTATGGTCGCAACAAATTTTTCAACATTGGTTGCCATGGAGATAATCGATAATCCTGTAGTCGTAGGTGCAGTTGTAGTGGGGTCACCATGTAGTTATGGGTAGTCGAGGTAGCCGTAGGTAGTTTTAGTAAATCGCCTTTGGGCATTTTCATTGGCTCATTGGGGGAAAAAAACGTAAACACGAGTTTTTGGAACCAAGGATAACCGACTGTCTGCCGAATGTCACAGCTGTGTATCTCTGGCTTATTTAAAGTTGTCTGGCTTCTTAAAAGTTGTCTCCACTCATTCTCCCCCCCCCCCCCTTCTCCCCCCCTTTCCCCCCTTCTCTCCCATCTCCCCCCCCCCTTTTAAAGGACTTACCGTACACTGTGCTAGCCATTTTAATTACAGCACCAAAATCGCGGTGTGGTCTGTATCACCTTGGCTTTGCACCGTGTGAATTTCAGACAGCGCTCCCCCCGCTTGCCCTGGCGTCTGCCTTTGCGATGCGTTTGTGTGTGAGTGTGTGCGAGCATGTGCTCGTGTGAGCATGTGCGTGTGTGTGTGTGTGCATGTGCGTGTGTGAGCGTGTGCGTGTGCGTGTGTGTGTGTGTGTGTGTGTTCCACTCTGATGGTTGCCATTCCAGTTCCCGGTTTTTCAGGCGAGCGCCGGCCACTTACAGTCACCGGCAGTTCGCTGAAAATCTCCTAAGTGGGACAGGCCCATAACCTTAAAAATTAGCAACTGGGAACAGGAAAGCAACATGAAATAAATTGAAATAGCATAGTACAGTTATAGAGATTACCTGAAATTGCAAACTTTAATATTAAGTCTCAGTATCTGTAACTTACCATGAGAAAGAGTTGATCTTTTTTGAATTTAGCAAGGGCATGATTGGAGCAACATAAGAATTTAACAACTTCAGGTAACTTGAAACATGGTTTTCTCGTTCTTCCATACCTGATGAAGTATCCTTGACCCAAGACATCAACTCTCTCCACTGGTGCTGCTTGACCTGCCAAGTGCTTTCAGCATTTTCTGTATTGTTCAGGAAAAAGGAATTGTTTGATTTTTGTGATCAGGATACAAGAACACGAAAACTATATTTACGACTGCGTATGCAGATGATGTCAGTACAAGAGCAGATTTTGTTCCCAGTTAACTGAGGGAACTGGAGCAATGCTGGGGAGCTGTGTGTAGGATTACTCTGTAAGATTAAACAAGGCAGTATCTGAAACACAGTAAGAGCAGAATTTCAGCCTGTTTTTGGTTGTTAAGTTTTAATTTAAAACAAGACAGTCAGTACAAACAGGAGGCCAGTTGCGTGTTAGCTGATAGTTCAGGCAGACATTTTGATTTATGTGGTAGAATGTTAACAAGCAAGTGCTCAATGGAGTGTTGGAGAATTCCGCTTATTTTCCAGCATCAGTGAGTTGAACAATGAGGAAACTTTTTCAGAGATTACAAAGAAAAACAATAGTGGAAACCTGATATAAAACGTTACAGAAATTGCTGGAAAACCACTGCATGTCTGTCACCATTGGAAACATACTTGTTAGCCTGATGCTTGCTGTAGTTGTGAGGCTTCAAGCAGAGAATCTTTGTTTGAAATTTTAATAATGTGTAAAAATAAGGAAGGTAAGAATTGATAGGAATTGTTGTGAGAGCTGACATTGAGTTGACACAAAATGCTGGAGTAACTCAGCGGGACAGGCAGCATTTCTGGAGGGGAGGAATGGGCGACGTTTCGGGTCGAGACACTTCTTCAGACTGAGTCAGTGAAGAGGGAACCTGGAGATATAGAAGGAGTTGAGTTGTCTCATGTACCGAGATATAGTGATAAGCTTTTGTTGCATGCTATCCAGTCAGTGGAAAGACAATACATGATTATAATCTAATCATCCACAGTGTACAGATACATGATAAAGGGAATAATGTTTAGTGCAAGATATAGCCCGGTAATGTCCAATAAAAAATACTCCAAGGGTCTCCAATGAGGATAGATAGTAGCTCAAAACTGCTCTCTCGTTGTTGGCAGGATGGCTCAGTTGCCTGATAACAGTTTGGGAGGAAACTGTCCCTCAATCTGGAGATGTACTTTTTCATACTTCTATACCTCTTCCCCGATGGAAGAGGGGAGAAGAGGGAGTGACCAGGGTGTGACTTATCCTTGATTATGCTGGAGACTTTGCCAAGGCAGCGTGAGGTGTAAACCAAAGGTCCTGTAGCTCGCTATAGGATCTTTGGTGTAAATGGAGTCAATGGAAGGGAGGTTGGTTATTGTGATGGTCTGGGCTGTGTCTTCAATTCTCTGCAATTGCTTGTGGTCTTGGCTGGAGCTGTTCCCAAACCATGCAGTGATGCATCCTGATAGAATGCTTCCTACGGCACATGGACTCAATGGGTCGATGGATCTCTTTTTGTATCTTAAGAACATTTGTGCAGGAAGGAACTGCAGATGCTGGTTTAAACCGAAGATAGACACGGTGTAGAAATTCAATCTAAATTCCTGTCAGTTACAAATTTAATTCATCGCTCTTTGTGATTTTCTGCTTTTAAGAAGATCCAAGGTGTTTTACAGGCAATTAATTACTCACGGTTTCTGGTTATAGCACCTAATTTTCACATGGCCAGTCTCACAAATAATGATGAGATGAATCAACAATTCATCAGTGTCAGTTCTACCCTGTGGCTATCAAACTGTACAACTTCTCCCCCTTCTGTCGTGGGGTTTACTGAGTCTGAGACTGATTCCCCTCCCCCCTCTCCCCCCCCCCCCCCCCCCCCCCCCCCCCCCCCCCCCACCATGATCATGAAACCTCCACGAACATGAAAAGTAATCATAACCTCCTAGTACATATGGTAGAACCTAAAATGATTCACTGTGATGGCTTGGCTTACACAGGAATCTAGCATGTTACAAAATTTTGAGATTAAAAAAATCAAGTCTGCAATTTATCCCATCAGATAAAGCATAAAAATAAGATTAATTTGACACCTAATTCACTTTCATTATGGCCATTTTCATACTCTGAAATTAGTATCTTGTTCCCTATTGCTTTTCCATTAACTCAAAAGCTGTGATCGAGGACATTCAAAAGCCCATAACTTTCTTAAAAATTAAGAGAACTGAATGAAATTTTCAGTTATTATAGTTTGGATGACCTGAAATTAAAGCATATAATTAGTTAGTTACATAATTGTAGCTAATTACAAAATTCAATTACTAGATCTAAACATCTATCCATTTCTTAAGAAAAGGTTAACATTTTTTAAATAGCCTAAGGGTCAAAATAACATTCACACAAGAATTCACAATATAACATGATTTTAAACTCTCATTGTCATGAATTTATAGGCCAAATGGAAGGAATTTAATGTTTAATTCCATAAATTAATGGGCATTTTAATCATCTTGCAAGTGGGTTTTTGTGGAATGCGATCGATTGGAATGTTGCATTTGTGGTGAATATGAACCCCATATCGGTAGGAAAAACACTGCCGGTTTGTATGGGGCCAAAATCACATTTTCGCCAAGGAAATTTTGATTAAAGTCATCCTAAGAAGTAAGTTTATATGTAAAATAAACGACTTACATTTTGTTTTGTCCCCTATGTGACATTATATTGTATTGTATTCAATTTATTGTCATTATCTCATTTTAGAGACAACAAAATAACATAAAAGTAAATAATAAATAAATAAACATTTTAAAAAAAAAGCACAAACACAGAAGTCCACACCCAACATAACCCCACCAGAGTTAAGGAAGGTACTATTGTCCAGCCAGCCTCCCTGCTGATCTTCCCAGATGTTCACCCGTGGTCGGGGCCTCCCGAGCACCCACAGGCCCTCTCGCCGCGAACGATGCTCAGGCCCTCTCGCTGGAAACGATGGAACCCCGACGGAGAACATCCTCAGCGGCCCAGACCTCCAGATCAGCCACCTGCCACCGGAGTCCACGGCTCCCAAAGTCCACAGGCCGAGCCGGGCGGAGTCGCAGGACTCCGCGATGTTGGTCAGCGCCGCCCGCGTTGGGAGCTCCGCGAACCACAGCTCCGCGATGTCGGTGCAGCAGGCCCAGCACTCCAGAGCTCCAAACGGCGACCCCCGGTGAGGCATCGCCCGCCGCTCGATGTTTCCAACGCTGCGCCGCTGCTGCTGGAACTCTGGTTGGTCCCGGCAGGAAAGGCCGCGCCAATCCCGTAGGTAGGCCGCGGGGGGGGGGGGGGGGAGGGGGGCAAGGACGCGACTCGAATAATAGTGGCATCCTCTCCAGGAAGCGACTGGAGGACGGTATCCCCCTTACCATAACCTCTTCCCCTCACATAAAGACATTAAAAAAAAACGCAAAAAACGTCTTCAAACATAACAAAAAAACAAAAAGGTACCGGACTGAAGGCGGAAGCAGCTAGCAACAGCACCACTGGATGTCCAACCGGATCCGTCCAGTTGTAGGCGTTGACGGCGTTAGAAGTAGCTTTTTATTTTACTCCAGCGGTTAAATTGTCCTGCGATTGAAAAAAACCTTCCGAGAATGGAAGTCGGAACGATTTTTCTGCAGCAGTTGTAACAGCCTGAGGAAGTTCTCCTCTGACAGGTAGGAGAAAACGGCATTTTAATCCCGCCCCCCCCCCCCCCCCCCCAAAGACGCCAACGTAGCGCACATGGCCAGTGGCAGAACTGCAGCACCGCTGAAGGTATGTTTTGTAACATCGTTAATTTATACGAGAGTAAAACTTTTGTTTAAACGGTGAAAGCTAGTGATATAACTATTTGTTTGGAGTTGGCTTGGCATTGCAAAGTTACTGAAATTACAACCATCGTTAAATTGACTGCAATACTGGATCAGTCAGTAAATTATAAATTAATGTATTTTGTATTGGTTTGTGGTTCTCCAGAGTTAACAAAGAGGGAATCTTCAAGGGAGCAAGTGGAATGATTAAACATTTGAAATCAAGGGGTTGCAGCCTGCCGTTGTATTATTAATAGGTGAAACAAAGAGATTGCAAAATTTTAGATTGAAAGTGGCTGACGTTATAAGGTTCCCACCTGCAAGTCACCAGGCAACCCTGTGTATTCTCCATACCACAGCAGAGTGAAATGGAATCAATAGGATGATGTAAACCAAGGAGATTCTCCTGGAGCAAGGCGGATTATACATTATACTTCCCAGACTCCGATGATCTATTGACGTATTTTAATAAACGCTCTTAAAGAGATGAAAAAAAAACCCAGACTGCCTGCATCAGCAGTGATCAGAAGCAGACACATTCCCAGTACTTCCCTGCTTTACATCAATTTGTTATCCTTCATGGGCTTCACTCTGTGAGGTGATATGGAATTGTTAAAAGAAAATTACCTGTGACAGAATCTGTCAGACATGGGCCTCCTTCCGTGAGTGCCACCAGGGATTTTTCATTGCACCCCACTCTGCAGCCCCGCACAACACATCAATGGCCTGGTCACTGTCGGTGGGAACATTGATTCTGCTTAAATGAGATCTAAACATCCCATTTCTTCAATAACTTTGTCAATAACTTGCAAACTCTTCACTCCTTTATCCCAGCGATCAAATTATTTGGTGTCCCTGCCTTTCCTATACTGCTCCCCTGCCCCCCATCCACCACTAGTCCTGTAGAAACAAGGAATGTCTGCTCATCAAGCAGTCCTTGTTCCAGGTGTAAACTGGCACCATCCATCAAATCTTTCTCCGCTACATCGACGACTGCATTGGGGCTGCTTCCTGCACCCTTGCAGAACTCAACTTCACTATTAACTTCCACCCTGCCCTCAAATTTACCTCATCTAGCTCCGACTCCTCTCTCCCCTTTCTTGAGCTCTCTGTTTCCTTCACAGGGAACAGACTATTGACTGACATCTACTGCAAACCTACCAACTCCCACTCCCACATGGGTTACATTTCCTCCCACCGTGCCTCTAGCAGAGAGGCTATTCCCTACTCTCAATTCCTCTGTCTCCATTGCATCCACCCCCAAGACGAGGCTTTCCATTCTATGACATCCGATATGTCCTCTTTCTTTAGTAAATGTGATTTCCTCTCTTCCAGCACGGACCGAACCCTCACCTGCATCTCTCCTACGTCCCATAGCTCTGCTCTTGATCCCCCTACCCCCGACGTAGCAAAGATAGAGTTCCCCTGGTCCTTACCTTTCACCCCACTAGCCTCTGTATCTAGCATATCATCCTGCAACATTTTCAACACCTCCAACGTGATCCCATCGTGTCCAACCATCTGCCTGTCAAGAATCCCCCTTGTGTGTTCACCTATGACCTGCCATGTTTTTCCTGCCTATCTAGACCAAAGATCCTATAGCGAGCAAGATAGATCACTCGACGAAAAAGACGTAGTACGGTCAAGGGCAGATTCATGGGTAATTTTCCGCCCCATTTCCGTAACCGGCTTCCGTCTCCGCACCAAAGATCCCGTAGCGGAGCAAAGATCACTAGTGCGGAGACGGAAGCCGGTTACGGAAACATCCTCGTAAAAATAAAAGTTATTTGGGAAAAATCTTCTCCTCATTTTCAGAATTATAATTTATTAACACAAACTGTTCCCCCACAACGTTGATTACACTGCGAGTCGGGTCGGGTCGGGTCGGGTCGGGTCGGGTCAGGTCGGGTTACTGAAATGGATGAAAAAAAGGCCCACGTTCCGCTCCGTTGCGTACTACACGTCAGCCCATTGCATTTAGAAGGAGTGGTCTATCTTGCTTGCTAAAGGATCTTTGGCTTTCCCTCTCCCCACACCTGCAATCAGTGTGAAAACGATTCCCGATCCGAAATGTCACGACCCATGTTCTCCAGGGATGCTGCCTGACCCACTGAGTTTCTAACATTTTGTGTCCCTACTTTACTCTTAATTTTCCCTTCTTTTTACCATGTAAAAAGCCCCACACAGATCAAATACTGTGGCATTGCCTCTCGTTACATGTTGGATTTAGAACCATGATGATAAACAGCATGGAAACAGGTCATTTGGCCAATCGAGCCTGAACCAATAAACAATCGCCCATTTTAAACAAATCCAACATTAATCCTACCTGAGTTTGAAGAAGGGTCTCGACCCGAAACATCACCCATTCCTTTTATCCAGAGATGCTGCCTGTCCCGCTGTGGTACTCCAGCTTTTTGAGTCTACCTTCGGTTTAATCCAGCATCTGTGGTTCATTCTTATATGTTAATCCCACCTTTTTATTTCCCCACGTTATCTTCCATGCCCCCACAATTCTACCACTCATCATTCAACTACACTTCAAGGGCAATTAACAGTGCAAATTAACCTACCAACCCTCACATCTTTGGGATATGGGAGGAAACTGGAGAAACCCAGTTGGAGGAACCCCACACTGTCACAGGGAGAGCGTGCAAACTCCACGTAGACTGCACACAAGGTCAGGATTAGACCCTGGCCTCGGGTGCGATGAGGCAGCAGCTATACTAGCTGTGTCACCGAGCTGCTCCATTTATCATGCTTCAATTTCACATACCATTTCGCATAAATGTGCGGGATCACTGGTTGGTGCAGACTCGCTGAGCAGAAAGGCCTGTTTCCACACTGTATCTCTCAACTAAACTAAGCTAAACCAACATGCAGCTGTTTCCTTATATTTCATATGTTTTCCCACATTTTCCCACATTTCACAGTTGCATTATACTGATATTACCATTACTCTTTTTGACTGTACAGACTAAAGTCTTACTTTTTAACTTTTCATCTCTATTTCGCTCAGGTCGATAAACTTAACTTCGTTATCAAAGTGTTAGTTTTGGTATTGGTATTGGTTTATTATTGTCATGTGTACTGACATATAGTGAAAAACTTTGCTATGCAGTCAAATCATACCGTGCATAGGGACGGCACAGTGGCGCAGTGGTAGAGTTGCTGTCTCGTATTGTTTACAGCGCCGGAGACCCGGGTTCAATCCCAACTACGGGTGCTGTCTGCATGGAGTTTGCACGTTCTCCCCGTGACCGTGTGGGTTTTCTCCGAGATCTTCCGTTTCCTCCCGCACTCCAAAGATGTACAGGTTTGTAGGTTAATTGGCTTGGTATAAATTTAAATTGTCCCGAGTGTGTGTAGGAGAGTGTTAATATGTGGGAATCACTGGTCGGTGTGGATTCGGTGGGCCAAAGGGCCTGTTTCCGCGCTGTAAAACTAAACCAAACTAAACATTAGTACAATTATACAAGCACAGTATAACAGGTGTTGCAACTGGAAACAATAACCAAAGTGCAGAATATAGAGTTACAGCTACAGTGAAAGGGCAGCTTAAAAAAAGTGCAAGGGCTACGACAAGGTAGCTTGAGAGATTGGGACCACACCATTAGATTTTGAGAGAACCATACAGAGTCAAATAGCAGCGTGGAAGAAACTGTTTCTGAATCTGGTGTGACAAGCATTCGAACGTTTGTATTTTCTGCTGAACCGGAGAGGAGAGAAGAGGGAATGATTATGGTTTGAGTGATCCTTGATTATGTTGGCTTTCCTGAGGCAACATGAAATGCAGATGTAGTCAATAGGGGGAGGATGATTTGCGTAATGGACTGGGCTGCAAACACAACTCTCCATAATTTGTTCCCGTTTTGGTCAGAGCACTATCCAAATGAGGTTGTGATGAGGTAAAATGTACTTGTAAACTATTTGTGAACTAGGACCGGATTGTTATGGGGTTTAGGACATAATATGATCACCGATGGATCAGAGTGGGTAGTACCTTAATACTGATTTTTTTAAATAAAAGTGTATGGAGATGCAGATTGCCACGTTAAAGGTAGTGAGGGGAAGTTGCAACCAGCATTGAAAATTGATGTTGAGAGGAAGGGACATTCTTTTTTGGAAGGTGTCATTGGCAACTTCAGGTATGAACTGTTTTACCTATACTTCCTTCCAGGTAGCATTAGGTCCAACTTCATTGTCTATGTATTGTGTCAGTCGAGTGACTCATGTCATATTCAACAAGTACAGGAGTTGCAGAAGCTGCATGAAAGTGCTGTCCTATTCCAGCTGCGTTGCATTAATTATTTGATCTAATTAACGTAACCTTGCAGTTATTTGGGCCTTTGGGCAGCACGGTGGCGCAGCGGTAGAGTTGCTGCCTAACAGCGCCAAAGGCCGGGGTTCGATCCCGACGACAGGTGCTAGTCTGTACAGAGTTTGTACTGTATGTTCTCCCCGTTACTTTTGTGGGTTCTCTGGGATCTTCGATTTCCTCCTACACTCCAAAGACGTACAGGTTTGTAGCTTAATTGGCTTGGTAAAATTGTCAATTATCCCTAGTGTTTAGGATAGTGCCAGTGTACGGGGTGATCGTTGGTTGGCGCAGGTTCGGTGGGCCGAAAGGCCTGTTCCCGCGCTGTGTGCCTCTAAACTTGAAGCATAAAATCAGGATTTAAATAATCATTTAATAAATGAGCCATGTGTTTTGTCCTCCCTTGTGCTGGTTAACACAAAGCCCTCATTTGCTTGAATGAAGATTTGGATTGTAAACTATTGCACAAGTTTGGTTGAGGTGAATTCCCCCTTCTGTGACCCCAATGCCAGCAGAAGCCATTGACAAAGGTTTGGCAAGAGCCCAAGCCAGGGGAATTCATCCCTAATATGTCAATGCATGGAAATAAAGGACAAGCAGTAGTGGTTTACTGGGCAACTTCAACCAGCCGACAGCACAAACATGCTGGAAGTTAAGGAACATGCACAAGTAATCTTCCAAGAGGAGTTAGGAAAGACACTAATAGCTGGAAAACAGAGCCTCCCATTAAAATCCAAGTTTATTAACCTCCTTCTGTTGCCCTTTAATCTTACCACACTCTATCAGTCAATGGGACATGAAGATTGAACCACTTGCTCATCATTTAATCTCGGCTATACTTATTTAAAGGATGACTTACACCTACTGCATCAGAAGAACTTGAATCAGTTTTTGGATAAACCTCACATATTGTCTCTGCATACATCTGCTGACAATTCCCAAAGTATTTACAGAGCTCCGTCTATAATCTGGGTAGCACATGTTTTTGAAACAAGTACTGTTTACACAAAGTGCAGGCCTGCTCCTGTATTCAGTTACCATCCACCTCATTTGTACTTTACAAATCCCAAGATTGCAGGGTGTTCACCATGACACCATCACTCCTATGCTTATTGTAAGGCTTGAACAGTACGCTGCACTCAATTAAAACTCAATTATCTGGGGGGGGGAACAATTGAATTTGCAACGGCAGCTCTCTGCACTTTGACATGAGGTTGAAATTTGGCTTCAGAGGAAATCTGAGGGACACCTTTTGCATGCAGATGGAGGGGTTCTCTAGAACAAGCTGCCTGAGCTTGAGGATGTTGGGGAGGCAGATACATTTAGTCAAGAGTGTTCTATTGTCATGTCCCAGATAGAGCAATGACATTCTTATTTTCAGCAGCAGTTTCTTTCTTGTTAGATTTAGCTCTTAGGGCTAAGGGAATCAAGGGATATGGGGAAAAAGCCGGAACGGGGTACTGATTTTGGATGATCAGCCATGATCATATTGAATGGCAGTGCTGGCTCGAAGGGCCGAACGGCTTCCTCCTGCACCTATTTTCTATGCTTCTAAGCACAACAGAATATGTAAACATAGTACACTGTAAAAAATATAATAAAGAAGAAAAAGTGTGTCTATATATACACATACGTACATATATTCATATACTGCATACAGAACGTATATTCATATATACACATACGTACACATAAAAAACAAACAATAATAGTGCAATAATAACAATAATAGTCTATGTAGTTCAGAGCTTATTTGAGGTTGTAGTGTTTAATAGTAAGATTAAACGAGAACTTACCAAGTTTGAAGGTTGATCTGTATTTTACGAGGAGTCGCAGTGAGGGATTTCGTGAAGACCCCGCCAGCACGCATGCGCGGCATGGATTTCAAACTTCTGCTCTGTGCGATTTCACGGTATGTTTCCCTTACTATTTTACTTCAGGACAAAGTCCATGCTTATCACACTGCCGCCAGTCTGATGGAGGAAGGCTGTTAATGGAGTTCAGTCGAAACTGACTGAAAAATCAACACAATTTATTAATCAAATAAACAACAAATAACCCCTAATTCGGGGACAGACATTCACTGAGCGGTTCCCAGGATAGCTTCTGTGAATGTCGCAGGGGCGACCAGTGGCTTGTTGTAGAACCGTTGAAAGGTTTCTTCACTGGCCCAGCCCGTGGTGGCGAGAATGTGGTCCATGGGCACCTCCATGGCCCTCGCCGCTGATGTGGATGCAGCCCTGGTGGAATGAGACTTAAAAATGTCAGTAGCAACTCCTGCTGCATCCAGCACCACCCTGAGCCACCTGGCGATAGTCTGTGCAGTCACCCGATGATGCGGAGGTTTGTGGCTGATGAGGAGCCCCTGTTCCTTCATCCTGATAACTCCTGTAACTCGGATGTAGTGGTGGAGATGGGTGACTATGCAGAGAGTGGCATCTACAGGGTACGCCCGAAATTCCAACTGCAGCCCATGCGCCCCTGGCCTGTGCTGCTTCAATAATTCTTTGACAAATAAATTTATTCGACCAGGGGTGGCCACCATGCTGTCCAGTCGCAGTTTTTGTAACGTCTGGACTCGTTGGGCTGTAGTCAGTGCCATCAGCATCACCACCTTGAGGGTGAGCTGTTTCAGTGGTAGCTCATTCATTGGAGCCCAGCTCCTTAGTAGGGTCAGCACGATCCCCACATCCCACGTTACTGTATATCTGGGTCTTGGAGGGTTGGTGTTGAACACTCCCCTCATTAGTTTAGACACCAGGTGGTTGGAGCTGATACCTATATCCAGGTATGAGGACAGCGCACTCCTGGCGCTTTGTTAATGGCACTGTAGCTGAGGCCAGCATCGAATTGGAGGCCAGCTAGAAACTCCAGGACATCAGGTATCGTTGCCGAGTTGGAAGACTTGTTGGTCACACAGAATGCCTCCCACTTCCTGATTGGGTGAGGTACTGTTTCTGAGTTGATTCTCGGCATGATGCGGCGATAAGTTCTATGGCTCGTGATGAGATGCCCGCCTGGATGAGTGGTCTTTTCAGAACCTGCAGGCCAACAAATTTAAGTAACCATGGCAAGGATGACTAACCCCCGTAATGGGGTGAGTAATCAATTTGGGGTGTTTCCCAATCGCCATCCATGGTTGTTTTAAAATTTTAACGACCATCGGGTACCATGGTTGTGCAGGCCAGTCGGGAATGATCAATATGCCAGTTGCAGAGTCTAGTTTAATTTTCTGCAATACCCGACTGATGAGGCAAAATGGGGGAAAAGCGTAGCAAAACCATTTCCCCCAATGGATAGAAAACACATCCATTGCTATTGCCCCAGGGTCTGGTTCCCACGACACATACGTTGGTATCTGATGGTTCAGCCTGGACGCAAATAGGTCAATATCTGGTGTCCCATAGTGAGCTATAATATCTCCAAAAATTTGGGGGTTCAACATCCACTCGGTGTTGTCATTGAAGACTCGTGACCTGGTGTCCGCCACTGTATTAAGCTTCCCAGGCAAATAGGTCGCCGTAATCCAAATATTCCTTTCAATGCACCAGTGCCAAATTGTATTAGCCAATTCATCACAAGATAGCGACCTGATACCACCCATATGATTGATGTAAGCCACCACTGTAGTATTATCTATTTGAAGGCGGACATGTAAATCCCGTGAATTAGTACAGTAAGCCCGCAGTCCATGAAATGCCCCCAGCATTTCTATATAGTTTATCCCGTGTGACTCCAGGAATGTAGATTCATGAGAGTTCCATCTGCCACCACAACTGGACATCGTATCAGTTACTCCCCAGCCTTGTGCGCTTGCGTCAGTTTGTAGCACAACATCAGGGTTGCTCACTATGATGGGTCTATGACACTCTCTAATATTGTCAATCCACCATTGTAGCTTGTTTCTAGCTTCCGGTCGTAACCGAATTGGCCGATCAAAGTGCCCAGCATTTGTTTTTAATGCTGTGATTTTTGATCTTTGTAAATTTCGGTAGTGTAGTGGTCCGAAATCGTGCAGCTGGGAATGTAGCTACCAATTTGTCCTATAACTTTTGCTGTTTGCCGAATGGTCGGTACCCTGGCGCAAGCAAGATTGTGGCACTCTTCTATTATAGCAGTAGCTTTATTAGTTGGGATGGTAATCTTCATTAAATTGGTGTCTAGGGTGACCACCTATATAGAAATGCTGGGGGCATTTCATGGACTATTATTACCCCAAATAATCCATAACCCGTACCGGGTGCAGTTTTGATTTGTCTGGATGGATTACAAACCCCAGCTTCTCGAACAGAGCCTTGGTTGCAGCCACTCCTTGAATTGCCAATTGGAGGGTCTGACCCACTATAAGGATATCATCCAAATATGCCATTACTATATAATTTTGTTGTCGGAGAAGAGCTAATATAGGTTTTACCAATTTGGTAAACAGCCTAGGGGCTGTGGTGATTCCATTGGGCAATGCCTTGTATTCCCATAATTGACCCTTCCAGACAAACTTCAGAAATTTCCTGTGAGCCTCAGCGATGGGCACCGTATAGTATGCATCTTTCAAATCGATGCATGACATAAAGTACACCTGGGTAAAGCATCTGCCTAGCTGTTTCAAAAGTATCCATTTTGAAATGGGTATATTGTACAAAAGTGTTCAACTCAGTTACGTCTATTATAATCCGACATCCCCCATCTTTATTAATTCTGGTGAAGATGTTAGACACAAACTCAATAGGTTCATGCTTGGTTTTGCCAATTACCCCTTTTGCTGCTAGCCGTATAATTTCAGCATGTCCTGCCTCCACCTCTTTTTGGGATAGAGTAAAATTCCTATGAGGCGAATGCTGGGTAGGGGGATTTATACCTCCAATAAATTCTATAACATACCCTTGAACACTTTGTAAAATAAACTCATCTGTGGTGACAGTTTTCCCATATGTCCAAGAAAGCCCGCAATCGCCCACCTATTCGTGCAGGAAGGAGGATGCTACGGCATGAGAGGAACCAGACCCCCTTACCTCCATGGTTAACGGCGGTTCCGTACGTACGGTGTTTTGGGTGGACGTTGTGGAGGTTGACGGGGCGGCGGCCGCATCTTCCATGCAGGCCGCTGTTGGCCTTGCCCTAAAAAAGGTCGTTGTGTTTGTTGAGATGGAGGTAGGTAGGACCTTTGTGTCCTGTCCGGCAGCCGTGGTTTCCAAGTTGTATTATGCTGTTGCCGGTGGTATGGGTGAAGTCTGACCGATGGAGGTTTCATGAGGCCAGCTGTTTTGGCCTCCTCGTCCAGTTCCTCCACCTTTTTGGACAGATCTCCAAACAACTGATGCGGCGGTGGAGCGGTTGATGGTCGGCACAACCCCGCGAATTTGGGGTTGAGTGTGGGCTTTATGGAGCTCTTATGCAGGCAGTTTATCTCATGCTGGGCGTTGCATAGGACTGCCAGTGCATCTTGCTGTTCACTGGACACATTATCCCCGTCCAGCGTCCTAGCAAACGCCGTTATGCCCGTGGAGAGGAACCTTTAAGATACGCTGGAGGCGGACATCCTGCATCCTGGTGGCCGTACTCAAGTGTCCCCAGATCTGGGCATTAACCAAGGGCACACTGAGGTTGATGCAGTTCTCGGGCGGTTTTATTTTCTCCAAGGTATCATTGAGAACCTGACTCTGAAGTTGGTGCGTAGTCAGGTAATCAATGGTGCCCTGCCAATTTGTGGTGCAGAGGTTCACCTGTCTGGGTGGTAGCGGCAAACTTACTCACCACATCCAGCATATCCTCCTCATGCTCTGGCTCAGCGGTCACTGGCTGTCCCGGGTCGTCTTCAAACACAGCAGCTGGGCAATCACTCACGCTTCTGGCTGGAGACGATGAGATGCTGAATGGGGTCCTCGCACAGCTAGTGGATGCCCGCGAGTCCCGCTCTTCTCGTTCCCGGTCCCGCTGGAGGAGTTGCTCCACTAAGAGCTCCAACCGCTCAATGCGACCGTCCCTGCTATGTGCAACGGACAAGCCGACTTCCCCAGGCCCTGCGAACTCACTGGGGCTTCCACCATCGGACCACACCTCCGTGAGGTGCTGTCTAGGGTCCAATGGCAGGTTGTCGTGACCTACAGCCCAAGTAGGATCATACGACTCCCGCACGGACTCTCCGCTAGTCTGTCTTCTCCCAGACTGTGGCGGCCCACCTGTCTGATATGAAGGCAGGTGAGTTGAATCGGCGCCGGCCCCTGGAACCTGGCTCCCCGGAGTCCGTGCAGGCTTACCTCCACACTTGCCCATCTTTTGGCGTGGAGGCGCATGGTCGGCCGCTCCCAGAGGTGAGCTGACCGACCGCCCACTGCTGCCACCTCCGCCCTTGGCCGCAGCCTGATGGGGTGTTTTGTCAGCGGTATCTGCTCCAGCAGGCCTACTCGACGCAGCAGTGGAGCTCCCAGGCTGCACTATGGCAGATCTCCCTGGCAGTGGTACGTATTGCACTTTTGCAGGGCTCCCCTGTCGTGCAGCTGTCCCCCGGCCCAGCCCCCTCAGGTCTTCTGGAACTCGGGGAGGGGTTGCTTGTGGAAAGCGAGACCCCTTGCCACGTACCTGTTTCCCCCCTCTTTTCTTGGGGGAAGGGGGCTCGAAGTCTGGATCCGTTGCATCCAGCTCCGGAGCGGTAAACCATTCGGGTGAGTCGGCCCCTAAAGTAGCGGGAGCGCCCAACTTCCGCATTCCTGCCCCCACATGCCTCGAAGCTGCCGGTTTTGCTTGCAGCTCCGGGGACAAGGGCCGTTGGCTGGTCGAAGCTCGGCTCCTCGACAACGTCGCCTTCCTCTTGCCCTTGTCCATCCTGTGGAGTAAAGGTAAGTACTTACCTGCCGGCCTTATGAAGGAGCCCGAGGAGAGAGCGCACTCCCCCCCCCAGCCTGCCGATGCAAATGCGCGCGACGATATGCCGCGCATGCGTGCTGGCGGGGTCTTCACGAAGTCACTCACGTGACTCCGAAGTAAAATAGCTTGATGGGTGCTGGGAAGAAGCTGTTCCTGAACCTGGACATTACAGTTTTCAGGCTCCTTTGCCTTCTTCCCAATGACAGAAATGAGTGTGTGGCCAGGGTGGTGTGGGTCTCTGATGATGCTGGCTGCCTTTTTGAGGCAGCGACTCCGATAAATCCCTTCGATGGTGGGGAGGTCAGAGCCGGTGATGGACTGGGCTGTTATCACAATTTTGTCTTTTAAAGATGTTTTGAACAAATACTTGGTTAAGAAAGGCATTGAGGGATACAAGTCTAATGTGTCAAATGGGATACTGTTGATAAGCATCACAGGTGGCTTAGGTGAGGTATACAGCTCCATGAATGAACTGTATAATTTGCTCAAAAGCTCCGCTGCTCATTTTCAATCAGGGCTGCTTGAACCAAGCTGAGGTGGTAAATTTCACGTCCCTTTCCAAGTCAAGTCAAGTCAATTTTATTTCTATAGCACATTTAAAAACAACTCTTGTTGACCAAAGTGCTTTACATCAGTGCAGGTACTAACGTGTTACATACAGTGATACATAGATCTAACAATACATACATAAATACATACATACAGCGCTCCCTCACAGGACCTCAAGAAACGCTTGTGAGTAGAAATAAGTTTTAAGTCTAGACTTAAAAGAGTCGATGGAGGGGGCAGTTCTGATGAGAAGAGGGATGCTGTTCCACAGTCTAGGTGCTGCAACTGCAAAAGTGCGGTCGCCCTGAGCTTACACCTGGACTGCGGGATGGTCAGTAACCCCAGGTCAGCCGACCTGAGTGACCTGGAGGTAGAATGGTGGGTTAGCTGATTAAAACAATTTTTTTTTCCGCATATTCCTTCCTCTGGCGTCAGAATTCATGCCTCTTCTATTGTTAACATACTTTTTGTCTTTTGATACTTTTTGTCTCTGACTTGTCCAACCGTCTATCTATCAACCTCCCCCTCCCATCCCACCCCTCACCTTTACCCACCTATCACTTGGAAGACGTTGCCCTGCCCCACCTCTCTTCCAGCTTTCCTCGCCCCCCCCCCCCCCCCCCCCAACACCACAATCACTGAAGAAGGGTCCCGATCTGGAACATCACCAATTTATGTTCTCCAGAGATGCTGACTGACCCGCTGAGTTACTCCAACACTTTGTGTCTTTATTTAATCTACAGAACTGCCATTTGCCACGTGCCTCAAACTTATTTTAACCTAGATAGTTTTTTTATGAATGGAATATCAAGCCCTTTAATATGCCATAGGTGTGATGTCTTACAAATAAATTACCCCTCAGTGCTGTACTTAAGTTCCAGTTTTAATTACCGGTATGTGCTTTGAGTGTGCCTCAAATTGGTAACGATGGATGCCTAAAATATAAGGCTCAATTAACGACACATCTCCTTAATATAGCCCTGTGGTTCATATGTTTACTTTGTCTTAACTGAAAATAGTTCACTCAGTGTTATGTAAAAAGCAAGGTTTGCTGTGGATAATAGAGCTAAGCTCCTGTGATTTCAGTTCACTGTGGAGGTAATTTTTAATCACTCAACCAACATGCCTTCAGGCACAAACATTTCTTGTGTTTATGTGGAACAAAGTGACCATGGCCCTTCAGATGTGACAGCTAATAATCCATTCAAATAGTTTAATAAGAAGGTACGGCACTCAGCACAGACTGTTCGGAAAAGTGAGAAACATAGGCGGATAATGTAAATTCCAGTAAAAACTTTGAACAAGTGGCAAGAATGACTCGACTTTGCAAGAACACTGCAGAATCACACGGAAAATAAAGACTATTTATTCAGCACAGATGTCTGCCGCACCCACATTCCCATTTGCCACGAAGGAATACATTTACTTTGAAGTTAATTTAAGTGGGAAGAATAATATTCCACTGTTTTTTTTTTGTGCTCTTATATAGAATAGATGAAAAACCTCCGGACCACAGAATTAAAACAAAAGGTTAACGAGCTGCACATTTTAGCCTGATCACCAGGGAGCAAACAGAATTCAGCCCAGGTTATATTGGTTGCCTTAGCCTTTTTCTGGTGCTCCCTTCACCTCTGGGATTTAGATCTGGAATCCAGATCAGACTCCTGGAATGCAAGTCTACTTTGTCTGCTGGTATTCCCTTGGAATGCCTTAAGATTTCACTAATTGTGACCAAAAAAAAGAATTACTGCCACTATTAATGCAGAGTGAAGGAAACTTTAATATTCATCTTCTGTCACATTCAACATAACAGAACGACCTCTCGCGCACCTGAACGGTTATTTCTAAACATATTACGTCACAATATGCTGCTTCACAGTGGCCTAGATTCAGTCCTGACTTCTGATGCTGTTTGTATGTAGTTTGTTCTCACTACAGCCATGCGGGATTCCACTGGATACTCCGCTATCCTCCCAAAGACATGCTGGTTGCTAGGTTAAATGGCTACTGTAAATGTTTCTGAGTATAGTTAGGATGTTGCTGGACATGTGAGAGGGAATAGGTTGCAGGGAATGGGATTACTCTGAGTCAGATTATTGATTAGTAGGACTGGATGTTACAATCCCTAAGGTTTTTCTACAATTGACATTTGGTATTCTCGGGGGTGATTTTGCTACCAATCAGACACATCTTCAGTTGTGTACCTCAACGTCACTGGGTGTTTCGGCCTTTTATCACAAGACACCCTCAGTCGAGGCAGGCCCACCGCAGGGTGATCAGGCCTGGGTGTGTGTCTTATGGTTGGCCTCTAGATGGTCACGTGGCAGCCCAGACAGCATCTTTCCTCTTCAGCCACAGCCAGTGACTGCTCCGTTAGGCTTTTCTCTCTCCATCGTCCTCGCTACCGCTGACTGTGGCTGGTTGGGCTCCGGACTCGTGTCTGTTGATGGGACAGTACTTGGTTGAGCTTCGCCTGGGGTGCTGATACTCTGTGGACTGTGGTGGTTAACCTGCCACTGGGCTTCACTCGACTCATTTAATGGGGCAAATGACCTTCTTCTATGTTAAAGAAATGTTAATTTATAAATAAATCATATTGTATTCTGGACATGGACGCTCTCTCGGGTACAGTAGTGGTAGCATTCCCCTTGTCTCTGTTTACAGTCCTAGTGGCACAAATGGCACGGTGGCGCAGTCCCAGATCTGCTGCCTTACAGCACTTAACCATATAACCATATAACAATTACAGCACGGAAACAGGCCCTCTCGGCCCTTCCAGTCCGTGCCGACCATTTGTTTTCCCCTAGTCCCATCTACCTGCACTCAGACCATACCCCTCCATTCCCTTCACGTCCATATACCTATCCACTTTACTCTTAAATGTTAAAATCGATCCTGCCTCCACCACCTCTGCTGGAAGCTCATTCCACACAGCCACCACCCTCTGAGTAAAGAAGTTCCCCCTCACGTTACCCCGAAACCTCTGTCCCTTAATTCTCATGTCATGCCCTCTTGTTTGAATCTTCCCTACCCTCAATGGGAAAAAACGTATCCACGTCAACTCTGTCTATCCCTTTCATCATTTTAAAGACCTCAATCAAGTCCCCCCTTAACCTTCTGCGCTCCAAAGAATAAAGACCTAACTTGTTCAACCTTTCTCTGTAACATAGTTGCTGGAACCCTGGCAACATTCTAGTAAATCTCCTCTGTACTCTCTCGATTTTGTTGACATCCTTCCTATAACTAGGCGACCAAAATTGTACACCATACTCCAGAATTGGTCTTACCAATGCCTTGTACAATTTTAACATTACTTCCCTACTCCAATATTCAATGCTCTGATTTATAAAGGCCAGCACACCAAAGGCTTTCTTTACCACCCTATCTACATGTGATTCCACCTTCAGGGAACTATGCACAGTTATTCCTAGATCCCTCTGTTCCACAGCATTCCTCAATTCCCTACCATTTACCATGTACGTCCTATTTTGATTTGTCCTGCCAAGATGTAGCACCTCACACTTAACAGCATTAAACTCCATCTGCCATCTTTCAGCCCACATTTCCAAATGGCCCAAATCTCTCTGTAGACTTTGAAAATCTACTTCATTATCCACAACACCACCTATCTTAGTATCATCTGCATACTTACTTATCCAATTTTCCACCCCATCATCCAGATCATTGATGTACATGACAAACAACAGTGGACCCAACACAGATCCCTGAGGCACCCCACTGGTCACCGGCTTCCAACCTGACAAACAGCCATCCACCATTACTCTCTGACATCTCCCATTCAGCCACTGTTGAATCCCACTTGCTACTCCGCCATTAACACCCAAAGATTGAACCTTCTTAAGCAACCTTCCATGGGGAACCTTGTCAAAGGCCTTACTGAAATCCATATGGACAACATCCACTGCTTTACCCTCATCAATTTCCCTAGTTACCGCTTCAAAAAATTCAAGAAGGTTTGTCAAACATGACCTTCCAGGCACAAATCCATGTTGACTTACAGCCTCAGAGACCCGGGTTCAACCGCGACTATGGGTGCTGTTTGTACGGTGTTTGTACGTTCTCCCTGTGACCTTTGTGGGTTTTCTCTGGGATCTTCGGTTTCCTTCCGCACTCCTAAGACGGCAGGCTTGTAGGTTAATTGGCTTTGGTAAAAATGTAAATAGTTTGCTAGTGTGTGTAGGATACTGCAGGGATCATTGGTTGGTTAGTGCGGACACGGTGGGTTGAAGGGCCTGTTTCCGCACTGTACAGGGCCTGTCCCACTTGGTGATTTTTTTCAGCGACTGCCGGCGTCATATCAGTGTCGCCAAAAGATTTTGAACATTTCAAAATCCAGCGGCGACAAAAAAAATGTTGCGACACTTGAAAAAGCACAGCGCGTCATACGTCATCACAGCGCGTCATACGTCATACGTCATCGCCACGTCACACCGTAAATTCTTCGGTGACCTGATAAGTCAGTCACTGATGCCGGCAGTCGCTGAAAAATCAGCAAGTGGGACAGGCCCTTATCTCTAACCTAAATGGCACTAAACCAAATGAATTTAGTTTAAGATCTAAGATGTTCCGGTGGGCGGCACGACTCTCGTCGCAGCGGCCTCTGCATTCCGTCTGTCTTTATTTTATTTTTTGTCTCGTTTTGAGTGTAGTTATAGTGGGGGTTATTTAGCTGGGTGTGTGTGGGTGGGTGGGGGGTGGGGGGCAGGGTGGGGGAAACCTTTAAAATCTTTTCCCTTTTCGGAGGACCCGACCTTTTCTCTGTCGAGTCTCCGTTGTCATTGAGGCCTAGTACCGTGGAGTGGCCTCCAGCCGGACCTGGGGCTCCAGTCGCGGAGCCTGCGGACTACCCACCATCGTGGAGCTGGCCGAGATCGGAATGGGAGGAGCTGTGGTGGCGCTCTGCTGTTGCCCGACCCCGGAGATTTGGAGGCTCCAGCTGCAGGCCGGTGGACGGTAACACCGGGAGCTCGTGGGTCCCTGGTGGGAGACCGCTTTTCGGAGCTCCCGTGGCGGCCCGAGTTGCGGGGTTGAAAATGACCTGAAGCGAGGACTTACATCGCCCGGCGCGGCTTTAATGGCCACGGTACTTGCTAGCGCCCGCCGGGGACTCTAACATCAAGACCCGGAGCGCGGCCTTGCATCACCTGGCGCGGCCTGAATCTTTCCTCTTCAGCCACAGCCAGTGACTGCTCCATTAGGCTTTTTTTCCCTCCATCTCCCTCCATCTTCCAGGCGATTATTTCAAAAAATTCAAAACCGGCCGCGACTAACAATAGGTTGCCGTTTTAAAAATCGGTAATTTTATAGTCAAAGCCGGTTGCAATGCTAGTTGAAGGTGGTTGCTGGAGGTTGCAGGTAGTGGAAGGTAAGACCTTTTTTTCACCCAGTTTTATTCCACCAGGGAGGTCTTACCTTCCACTAGCATCGCAACCGGCTTCAACTAAAAAATTAACGATTTTTAAAACGGCAACCTATTTTTAGTCACGGCCGGTTTTGAATTTTTTGAAATAATCGCCGGAACATAGAAGGAGCGGAAACCACTTTCGACCATTAGGGAGACTGACGAAAACCTCCGGGAACCTCCAGGAACCGCACGGAAACCTTGGGTGGGGCGCAAAGTCTCCAGAGGTTTCCGTTCAGGTTTCCTAAGTGGGACAGGGGCATTACTGTGCTCACTCAAACTTTATTATCTACTTTAACATCTAAAATAAAAGTGAGTTAAGAATGTGTTGGAATATTAATGGAAATATATCTGATAGTCTGGAAAATATACTCTTCTAGCACCTTCAAAGTTCTGAGCATGTCAGATTATCGGAGTTTTACTATGCAACTTTACTGGATTCGTTTTAAAGCTCTAAAATCGCTGTGGAAGATCACAAAATGCTGGCAACGCACAACAGGGTAGTAGAAGGAATAAAAAAAATAATAATGTTATCAACTGAATCCAGTTGACTGATAGTTGATGGTACCATAGGTGACTCAAGTCTCTTGGCCATTCAGAATTCAGAACAGACTTCCTCACGGCAATGGCTGCACAAGAGAACCAAGTTCACCAAAAATGTCACTGTCCCGAGACTCACCATTGACCCCGAGTACTCCTCCTGGAGAGAGGGGCCAGGTGGACTGCCACTCATGGCTTTTCATATGGAGCTGAAAGCCATTGCAATAGCTGCCCCATTCATTGTAGGTTGAAGGATTACAAATGTGATGCCACTATTTAAGAACGGACACCGAGAGAAAACTAAGTAAGAGTAACGTGTTAGCAAATGTCAGCAGTAGGAAAAGTGCAGGCATTTACAATGAAGAGTGTTACAGCAAAACACCTTGAAAATTATAATAGGATTGAGTCGTGTTATCAGGGGCAGTAGAGGAGCGGGCAGGTGAAGTAGCGAGTGCGGGAATTGGCTGCAGCAGTTAAAGTCAGGCTGCAGAATCTAAATCAGCAAATTTGTAAATTAGTTAATTAGTAAAATTAGTTAATTGAGCAGCAAATAAAAGTAGGGCTTGCCCTAGGGGGAGCAGGTGATGTGTGAGTCTTTGGCAAGGAAGCTACACTTGATTCGACATTTGTGATTTTTTGTTCACTGAAGAAGTGGCAGGCAAGTTGGCACAGTGTGTTTCCTGCAGGATGTGGGAAGTCAGGGACACCGCTGGAGCTTCAGACAACTTCACCTGCGGAAATTGTGTCCAGGTGCAGCTCCTGAATGAACGTGTTGGGGAACTGGAGCAGCAGCTGGATGACCTCGGGCCATCTGGGAAAAGAGAGTTTCCAGGACTGGACTTACAGTGAGGTTGTCACAACAAGGATACCAGAGGAGCGAAGGTAGGTGACTGTGAGATAGAGGAGTAAACATGGAGTGCAGGAGCCCCCGGTGGCTCTACCTACGGAAAACACGTACATCCTCTTGCAAGTGGATGACACAACAAGATTGAATGGTAGCCAGGGCTGTGTTCCAACCCTGGTGCCGAGGTTCAATGGGGAAGAGTGACGTCAGGCAGGGCCGTAGCTGTGGGAGACTCCATTGTCAGAGGTGTGGACAGGAGATTCTGCGGCAGCAGGCGAGACTCCAGGATGGTGTGTTGCCTCCCTGGTGCCAGGGTCCAGGACGTCTTGGAGCGGCTGCAAGGCATCCTCAAGAGTAAGGGGGAGCAGCCGGAGGTTGTTGTGCATGATGGCACGAATGATACAAGTCGGAAGAGGAAGGAGGTTCTGTAACACGAGTTTACGGAATTGGGCAGAAAACTGAAAAGCGGGACCTGCAGGGTAGTGATCCCAGGATTGCTTCCAGTACCTCGTGCTAGTGCAGGTAAGAATAAGAAGATTGAGGATATGAATGTATGACTGAGGAGTTGGTGCAGGGGGCAGGGATTCAGGTTTCTGGATCATTGGGATCTCCTCCGGGGCAGGGGTGACCTGTATAAAAGGGACGGGTTGCACCTAAACTGGAGGGGAACCAACATCCTAGTGGGCAGTTTTAAAGAAGGAACTGCAGATGCTGGAGAATCGAGGGTACACAAAAAGCTGGAGAAACTCAGCGGGTGCAGCAGCATCTAAGGAGCGAAGGAGATAGGCGACGTTTCGGGCCGAGACCCTTCTTCAGTCATCCTAGTGGGCAGGTTTGCTAATGCTACAAGGAAGGGTTTAAACTGGATTGGCGGGGGGGGGGGGGATCTTGTGCAGGACAGGGGCACGTGAGAGGCTAGAGGTTGGTATGGAGAGTGTTCTGGCAAAGGTTAGTGGACAGAATAGGCAAAAAGCGGGAGAGCGAGGAAGAAGGGTTGGTTTAAACTGCATGTATTATAATGCAAGGGGCCTGACGGGTAAGGCAGATGAGCTTAGGGCATGAAGAGGTACAAGCGACTGGGACGTTGTAGCCATGACTGAAACCTGGTTAAGGGAGGAGCAGGACTGGCAGCTCAATGTTCTGGGGTGCAGGAGCTTCAGGAGAGACAGGGGTGAGGGAAAAAGAGGAGGGGGAGTTGCGTTGTTGGTTAAGGAGGATGTCACGGCTGTGATCACAGGTGACATTACGGACGGTTCGTCTAGTGAGGCTATATGGGTGGAGCTGAGGAACAAGAAAGGGATGATCACCTTGTTGAGGGTGTACTACAGACCCCCGAATAGAAGAACAAGTGTGTCAGGAGATTGCAGACAGCTGCTGGTCAAATAAGGTTGTTGTCGTAGGGGATTTTAACTTTCCAATATAGACTGGGGAAATCATATCGTGAAGGATTTAGATGGGGTGCAATTCCTCAAAAGTGTTCAGGAGAGTTTTCTTAAACAGTATGTGGAGGCCCCCACACTTGAGAGGGCAACGCTGGATCTAGTATAGAGAAATTAGTAAGGGAAAGTTAACGAAGTGTGTTAATGAAATGCGTGGTAATGAAGCTATTTACTATATACATCAATGAAGGGATTCAAAGTAGCATTAGCAAATTTGCAGATGACACAAAGCTGGGTGGCAGTGGTGAACTGTGAGGCGGACGGCTATGAAATGCAGGGTGAACGTTGGACAGGTTCGGTAGTGATGGCTTGATGCATGCTAGATGTATTTAAGGTGGATAAATGTGCGGTTATCCACTTGTAGGAAAAAAGGAAGGCAGATTATTACCTAAATGGTGTCAAGTTGGGAAAATGGGAAGTACAACAGTCTATGAAAGTAAGCATGCAGGTACAGCAGGCAGTGAAGAAAGCAAATGGCATGTTGGCTTTCATAACAGGAGGAGTTGAGTGGAGGAGCAAACAGGTCCTTCTGCAGTTGTACAGGGCCTTAGTGAGACCACACCTGGAGTATTGTGTGCAGTTTTGGTCCCCTAATTAGCCTATTCTTGCTATTGAGGGAGTGCAGTGTAGGTTTATAAGGTTAATTCCAGGGACGGCAGTGTCAAAGTTTGTTTCTTAAAAAGCAGATGGCAACAAAAACTGTTAAAGGTATACCATGGCAATCTCTAATTGATTCGTCAGACAGGAGTGGCAAAGATCTACAATGAGCACAAACGTTGCTCAGTGCTTCTCGGGCTCCACAGAGCAAGGAAAGTGAGCGTAGCGAATTACATTAGTTGTTCTTTATTTTTTTATCAGTAAACACTCCTACAAGTCTTCATATGCATGACTGAAAGATTCTGCAGCCTTTTCAGAATAAGGGAAGGAGCTTGGGGGATCAAAAATCACGCTCATCCAATAACAAGTTATTAGCATATCTCTGAGCAATCAAGCTATTTTTTCAATCTTGTTTCTTTATGCCTTGACGAGAAGCACATTAACTAGCAGCTGCCATCTTAATGTCTTTATTGAAAAGCCACCTGTCCTCGCATATTGTGTTCCATATAATTGCAATGTCATTCAGATATGGCACCGAGCCATTATTTTTATTTCATATTACCAGGACTCATGCATTTTGTCGAGAACTACTCCATTTTAAGATTTGACTAATAGCTCTTCAGTCGGGACTGTCCTATGCCTGAAAGAATCAGCGCTACGGCATGTACACTCTGGGCGTATTAGAAGATAGAGGAATATCTTATTGAAACATATCAGATTGTTAAGGGTTTGAAACCCACGCTAGGAGCAGAAACGTCCATGTTGGGGGCGTCCAGAAACATGGGCCACAGTTTAAGAATAGGGTAAGGCCATTCAGAACGTAGATGAAGAAAACACATTTTTTCCTCACAGGGAGTTGTGTCTGTGAATTCAGAGGGCGGTGGAGTCGGCTTCTCGTGATACCTTTCAAGAGAGAGCTAGATAGGAGGCTCTTAAAGATAGCGGAGCAGGGAATATGGGGAGAAGGCAGTAACGGGGTAACGGATTGGGGATGATCAGCTATGATCACATTGAATGCGGTGCTGCCTCAAAGAAGGGCCGAATGGCCTACTCCTGCACCTATTGTCTAATTGTCTATTGTGTGAGAACCATGACCACTAGTTTCAATAGGTTTAATATAGTTTATGGATAGGGAACGGAGAGGGTCCACGTGTTAAAAGCTCACTGGGGTAAGGAGGCACATATGAGGGCATGAGAAAAGGCTCGCTCAAGTAAGTGGAGCAGGTTATTTGAGGGAAAGGAACATCGCCAAGTGAATGTTATTTAAAAGTTACTGAAGAAAGCTCAGGATGTGTACGACCCCAATTTAGAGTGAAGGGCAAAGCAGGCGAAACGCAAGGAACTTACGTTGACAAAGAAATTGGAGACGTAGTCAAAAACAAGAAGGGTTCGGATGCTGAGAGCCCGTTAACCATTTGGTGATCCACATCAATGGTTTGGATGAAACATACAGGGCAAGATTAGAGCAAGTTTACTGATGATACAAAAGTGAGTGGTTTGGCAGAAGTGAAGATGGTAGTGAACGATTGCAGCAGGATCTGGATGCGATCGGGCAGGAGGGCGGAAGGTTGATGGTAATTTAATCAGAGAAGATGTGAGGTGTTCGGCATTTTGGGACGCGAACAAGGCAGGACCTATTACCGTAAAAGATAGGCCTCTGGCTAGTGTTGTAGAGCCGAGGGATCTAGTAGTAGCAGTGCATGGTTGCCTTCTGAAGTAGGGTCGCAGGTGATAAGGTGTCAAAAAAGCTTTGGCATTTGGCCTTCATCATTCGAGTATTGACTATAGAAGTTGGGAGGTCATGTTACAGTTGTATTAGACAATGGTGAGACGGCCTTTGGAATATGTGTTCCGTTCCGGCACTATGTTATAGGAAATGAATTGTGAAGCTTGAAAGGGTCCACAAAATGATTTGCAAGGAGCTAGAGGGTTTGGGACTATAGGGAGGAGGGATAACTATGCAGGGTCTCAATCCTTGGAGCGCAGGAGGATGAGGGGCTATCTAATAGGGGGTATACAAAAAAAATTATGAAGAAATAGACGGGTAGATGGCACCTTCTTTAGCCAGAGTATGGCAAACACGGACCATAGGACAAGGTTCAAGGTGAAGGGAAAAGATTTAATAGAACCCGAGTGTACCTTATCACACAAAGGTTGGTGGGTGTATGGAACAGCTGGCCAGAGGGGTAGTTGAGGCTGGACTATCCTACGTTTAAGAGCAAACATGGAAAGGACAAGTTTGGAGGGATAAGGGACAAGCACAGCAAGTGGGCCGTGTAGCTGGGTCATTGTTGGCAGTTGGCTTGAAGAAGGGCCTGTTTCCACACGTAACACTCGGTGACTCAAGAGTCAGTCCGTAGGATTAATGAAAGAAAACAAATGTTTGGTTAATCCTGCTGTAATCATCTAGATTGCTAAACAAACAGTATTAGCGAACCACGTACATGTGTAATTTTATATCCAGAAAGCTTTGTCAAAGGCCTCACATGGAAGGTGTTGGTAAAACGTAATTCATGGGCAGGGTTAGAAATTGATACTGACAGAGTGCAAAGAATGGGAATAAAAATAATGCCTCCTCGGTTTAGACAACAAAATTGCAGAGTAACTCAGCTGAACATGCAGCATCTCTGAGGGAAGGAATGTGATGACGATCTGTCAAGACCCTTCTTCCTCCTCAGTTGGCAGGTTTAGTGGTACCTTCCCAGTAAATCCAAGGTACCATCTCAGTGTCTCCTAATACAGTAATTTTCACATCATCTGTCTTTATCTATGTTACTAAAGTCTGATCTGACCACTTCCTGTTTTGTTCTGTATCTTGAATTTAGAAAAAATGCTGGCCACATACGGCTGTGATTTTGGCAACTACTCAGAGTTCCACATCGCTGCGGCATGACAAGAGGATTTTTCCATCAATGAAAATACAAGAGTTATTAGTGTTTACAAATGTTGAAAATTCCACTCTCTGCAGGCCACGCCCCTTCCGAGGGATATAAAACCCGGAATTGGTGAGTGCCTCAGTTCTCAGCAAGATGGGGGAGCGAGAGGTCGCAATTCACAGTCAGGCCTGTGAATACCACTGAACACATGTCTACTAAACTGTAAGTGATTTTCTGACCGCAGTGCCCTTTAAATGTGGTGTTGAAAATGTGGTTTGAAAATTCAATAGGTGTTTTTGTTTGAAGCTGTGTGCATTTGGTTTTGAAAGTGCTAAAGCAGCTGTGTTGGCCTAGTTTGAAATTGCTAAAGCAAGCTGCCTGCTTTGGTTTTGAAAGTGATAAAGCGAGCTGCCTTGCCTTTGGTTTTGAAAGTGCTAAAGCGAGCTGCCTTACCTAATTGAAAGTGCTAAAGCGAACCGACTTGCCTAATTAGAGCTGCCTTGCCTTCTATATAATTAAAAGACTAATCTTGACCACTTCCTGTTTGCGCTTTATATTGATTTTAGAAAAAACGCTACCACATACGGCTGTGACTTTTGGCCACCTTACTCAGAGTCCCCCTCCGCTCATCAGGTGCCGAGGATTTTTCCCATTGATGATAAATTAAAAGAGTATAGTGTTTTCAAAAATGTGCGATTCCTCTCCTGAAGACAACTCCCCTTCCAGAGGGACTATAAAACCCGGAAATGTGGAGGTGCAGAAGTTCTCTGCAAGATGGGGGAGCGAGAGGTCGCAATGCTCAATCTGAGCTGTGAATAACACTGAACACATGTCTACTAAACTGTGAGTGGTTTTACTGACCTGTGAGTGCCCTTAATGTAGTTTGAAAATGCAAAAGTGTGTTTTGGTTTGAAAGTGCTAAAGCTGTGTTGCCTTTGGTTTTGAAAGTGTTCAAGGCGAGCATGTGTGCCTTTGGTTTTGAAGTGTTAAAAGCTGAGCTGTGTTGCCTTGTTTTGAAAGTGAGCAAAGCGAGCTGCCTTGGCTAATTAGAGCTGCCTTGCCTTCTATATAATTAAAAGTCTAATCTTGTCCACTTCCTGTTTGCGCTTTATATTGATTAAAAAAAGAATAGCTACCATGTACAGCTGTGATTTTTGGCTATCTTACTCAGACCCCCTCCAGCAATTCCTCAGGTGCGGAGGATTTTTCCCATCGATGAAAATAAAAGAAGCTATTAGTGTTTAACAAATGTTGAGATCAATCTTCGCAGTCACTCTCGCCATGAAGACATAACCCCTTTCTGGTGGCAGGGGAGTGGGTACGATAAAACCCCGGAAGTGTGGCGTGGCTCAGTCTCTGCAGATGGGGGGAGGGAGAGTACTGACTCGCTGTCTTTAGTGGGCCTTGCATCCTGCCTTAAATGGTTATGAAACTGCACTTGAATTGGTGCCTCGCATTGCACCTCTGCATGAAATGGAATTTCTAGGAATAGACGAGAGTCCACTGCCAGACCTCACCAGCCGATGAGAGCGATGAGCTACAATCACAACAGGCTGAGTGACTGAACCACCAGCCCAAAAATCCAATTCGGTCCAGAGGGGGGGGGGAGGAGGGGGGGGGGTGGGGGCACAATGTCCATAGTAGCTCTCTGGAAACCCGTCCTAATCCCTTCAGCACACAACACCCATTACTAGCGCTCCTCAGAAAGCCCACCCGCACTCCCCACTGGCCACTCACCATATTGAATTTGTGGAGGAGGTGAAATATTGCGTTGGGGACGCAGGCCTTCCCGTGTGGATGTGCTGGGACCCCACTGTCCCCACTTAGTCTAGTAACCTCCTTAGAATCCTTATGTCCTCTAGTACTTATATCCCTACTGCCCGTGGGAAAATAAATCTCTGTGTATGCAACCTCTTTTCCCTTCAATGATTTATACACTTTATAAGATCACGCAATCAGCCTCTGAGCTCCAAGAAAACATCTTGGCCTGCCAAAGTTCTCCCTATAGTTCTGGCCCTGGAGTTGAGGGACGGGTGCTTGGGCCCCAGCGAATCATTACGTGCATTAGATATTTGACAGTAAAGAGCTAACATTGTGGATGATGCTAAGCTAGGTGGGATTGATACACAAGGGCTTTAAGGGGAGAAAGATTTGCCGACTGAGTAGGTGAGAGGAAGGCAGCTGGAGTGTAACGTGGAAAAATGTGAGGTCATCCACAGCGGTGTACTTAACAGAAAAGCAGAAAATCTCCTCAAGGTTTGTGTACTCCTCCTCTCTCCGACGAGAGCTCTGCAACACCCTCTCTCGCTGCTCCCCCTCTGTGTTTCCCCCTGCTCTCCGACGCATATGCAGTTCCTTCCTAAACAGAAAAGCAGAGTATTCTTTAAATGACGAGGGCTTGGATAATTGACGTATAAAATTAGGATCTTGATATGTTTGCACACAAGTGACTGAAGACAACGGGCAGGTGTTACAAGAGGATTGTTGCCGGGCTTGGCGGCCTGACAGCTAAATCGGGAAGTTGGGAAGGCTAGGACTTTATTACTTGAGCAGCAGGAGCAGAGGGTGATCTTATATAAGTGTATAAAATCATGAGGGAACAGATAGGATGAATACACATAGGGGAGGGGAACCTGAATAGAGGAAATGAAGAACTAGAGGGCACAAGACTCTTGGAGGTTAGGAAGGTAAATGGAACGACAACATATATAATAAGATGATGAGACTGTGCCTGGAATATTGAGCATTAAGAAAGGGTGTACTTGACAGAGAGGGAGTGTGCCAATGATTCACTAGCCTGGTTTCTGGAAAGATGGGTGATCAAATGAGAAAAGATGCGGAAACAGCCTGTATTATTTAGCATTTAGATGAATGTTCATAAGTTATAGAGCAGAATTAGGCCATTTGGCCCATCAAGTGTACTCCACCATTCAAGCATGGCTGATCTGTCTTTCCCGTTCAACCCCATTCTCCTGCCTTCGCATCATAACCACCTGCACGGGCGTACAAATCAAGAAAATCTGTTAATCCATCTAGCTTAAAATATCCTGAATCCTGCCAAGTCTTGCAGATGCTCGTGTACAGGGACACGTAGCAGCTCCCCGTGTAAGGACTCTCATTCAAACAGAGTAACATTCTGGATGTTAAGGGAATTAGAGCAGGAAAATGGCCCTAGGTAGAAGATCAGCCATGATCTTGATGAATGGTGGAGCTGACTTGAAGGAGCAAGAGGTCTACTCCTGCTTCTAATTCTTATGTTCTCTGTACAGCAGTTGCAGGGCTGGCCAGCCCCTGTGGTCCAGCAGAAATTGTGCCATCACAAAATCTCGCTTTTTAGAATGTACTGATTAATTTTATGATTCAACTTTCAGAAATACGAAATGAAAATCTTTGCTGATTCATGGTTGAACTTGTGTGCAATGACTTGACAGAGCTGTCATTTCTATGGAGTGTAGCTGCACTCTTAGGTATTGGTATAAAAAGGATCTTCTATTTCTGGTTTGCTTGACATTCGTGGAACGTGATGTACATACATGCGGTTCCTGTCTCCCAAGTACCAGTTAAACTGGTCAACTGTGTGTGTGCAGAGGCCTGAAAGCTTGAATAAACTCCTTTCACCCAAGCTGTAAGTTATAACTGCAACATTCCCATTGATTCTGCAGCCAAAATGTTTCATATTAATGGCAAGTGAGATTAAAGAGAAGGTATTCCGCTCCATTGGCCCTGGTCACTTTAAGAAAGATTATTTCTAACATATATGCCCATGTCTGGTTTTCCTTTCTTCCCTCCACTCTATACACTTTAAAAGAAAAGCATTACTAAACCAACCTTACAACTCCTAGAATGTTGACTTATATTGAATGCTTTGATTTGTTTTCACTATGTTGGTTTTGGATAGTAAATTACTTAAAGCACAGAGCTAATATATTAATCTTCACTTACTGTTTTTAAATAAGGTAAATAATGTAATGAGCATATCAGTCAGCCAACTGAACTCGAGCTATGGAAATACTAACATGTTAAAAAGTCAAAGAGTGACTATGGTGTGTGAGTTAGCCAAAACAGAAAAGGAAGACACAGTCCATACTTCAATTATAGATTGGGGAAAAAAACCCTTGACCAATTGATTGATCCAAGCATTGAAAGATCCACTTCCACTAGGAGAGGGCTCCAGGCATGTGATGTTCATTATACTTGTGATTCCGCTTATCATGTATCTGGACAACACGGAAATAGTTTTGAATGTCAATAGTGCGTTGTATTTCCGCCAGACGGTTAGACGCAGCAACAAAGCCTTTTCACATGTACATGTGACAATAAACTAAACTGATATTATGCCACTTGGCATGGTCTGGATGGCTGCATTCAATTCCTGCCTTGAATGTCCCAAGTAGGCATCATGTGATGATAATGCTCTCTGTCCTATTGTTTCCAGCTCTCATGAAATGAGAGGATTTTCATCAGGATGGGAATCTATATCTTAGCAAAGGCTCTGAGAAGTTAATCGCAGTTTCTCAACATACGTATAACATCTGTACTTGTATTGTAACATTCAAACATTACCACAAGTCACCTGAAAGACGTTCATTAGAGGCAATATCAAACTTTTCGTACAGGAATATGAGGAGATAATCTGGATTATGTATAGAGCTGGCTTTTGAATAGGGACACCATGAAAGGTACATAGAGGAGAAGGATAGGATGACATATTGGGAATGGAATTCAGATGCCAGTCACTCCTGCTTTGAGTGTCAGCTGGTTTTGCAGATGCACGGTACGTCAGAGGACTTATGCTGTGCTCAGAGCCAGCATCGACGAGAGATATGGGACTCAATCTGAGCGGTGGAGTAGGAGGACATG